>JAOWBW010000214.1:0-600000 GCA_026119855.1 Campanula takesimana | reverse complement strand
TAATACGGCTTGGCGACGGGCGGACGGATCAAAAGCAGCCGTACAGATTGCGGTTACAGAAACTCCAGAAAATAGCAGATTTGTAGTTTTGACGAAAAAGACATGCGCGGGGCAGTTGAAACACACACAAAATCATGAAGTAATGAAAGTGAGACCCTCTTAAGTTTTGAAAAAGGTTTTTCAAAAACAATACTCCCCAGCAGAGTCTCCACTGTGAATGTGCGTGATTGAAATTGAGAGTCGTCACGTTGTTTTATTTGTAGTTAAAACATTTAAAAAACCATTTATGAGAATAATTTGGTTTGGGGGTCAAATTACAATAAGAGAAGAATATTATGGTGATCACTCCTATTGCCTGACGAATCAGTCTTTCTATCATGATCAATGTGTGTGTGTGTGTGTGTGTGTGTGTTAGTGTTTGAGACCGGATCCGAGGATTGCCTACATTCTTCTCATCATGAGAAGCTCAGGTCAGCGTAGTTCATTGATGAATTAGAATAGATAGATGAAGCGGGATCATGCATAAAGAGGGGGAAGATTAGGGTTAGAAGTAGTTCCTAGATCATATTAGGGTTTGATGAAATCCTATGATCATCATTGGCTATGTTATGTTCACATAAATAAGGATTAAAACCTCAGATCTAGTATGTTACGCATTGATAAGTCTTAGATCTAGCATAATAATAAGAACATCATGAATACATATGCATGAACACGTAAACATGAAGATCGCTACCCTAAACATGGCATATATCATGAATCTAGACTAAGAACATGAACAACACATGAAGAACATATGAATATGAATATGAATGAATGAACATAATGAAAATATGCATAAAACAGATCTAGCCTAAGAACATAATTAAAAGGGTTAGGAGACTTACCTTGATCGGCAAGAACTATGATTAAAGCTTCTTGATGATTAGAAGAGGCTTCTAGGGTGCCAGAAAAGCTTAAACTTGGAGTTTTCTCATTAGTTTCAACTCTGAAACTCGCAGAATGAATTGTCTATGGATTTCTGGAGCTGGAGACACCTATTTATAGGGAACCGGGGTCGGAAGGAGTGGCCGCGCGGAAACTCCCACACTGGCCGCGTGGCCAGTGTCTTCGGATAGCGTGGTTATCAAGATATCAATGAGATCTTATCAGTTTGTTCTCGGGATTTGATCAATATCTTGATAGATTTTGACCAACAACTGATTTTGTCAATCAGGAACTCTGGGGAACTGCTGGATAAGTCCCTGTCAGGTTATAATTGCCTAAAAGGTCCTTAGAGGCTCCTAAAGGTCTAGGAAGTCCTTATTCTTCAGATCGGGTTCTAACAGTGGGGACGGCGGACAACCTTGCAGATATATTCATGAAGCCCGTGACGAGGAGCAAGTTCCAACATTATTTGGACTTGCTTAATGTTACAACTATTAGATAGCAGAAGAGGCGTGGGGGGGGGGAGAAAAGGTTTGTTATCATGGAGATTCATAGTTAATGCGGAGATTTTTTAGTTAATATCATTGGATTTGGGACTGATGTGGCGGATTTTGTATATGTTATTCCCTTAGTTTTCATATATATTTTGGTTCATTTTGATGTACTTAGACTAGATTTGATGTATTTGGGGCTATATTTGATCAGTTGGGCTTTAGTGTACTCCGGGGGTATTTTAGTCTTTTTACTTTGTATCCGGATGTAATCTTTTTGGTTGAGTTTCAAAGTGAAAGCCCAAGTGTCGAAGATAGTCAAAGTCGAGATCAAGTCAAGTCAACGAGTTGGATTATGGAGCGAGTCAACCTTGGAATTGAAGACAATTGAAGAAAAAGGCTGGAACCAGAATTTAGTCTGTGTACGAGTCGTGCAGATCAGCACGAGTCGTGCACGACTGTTTTCCAGAGGCACGCAACTTGTTCCAAGGAGTGACGGGATTTTATTTATTTTTCTATTTTTCTTTATTGTTTTTCCTTTTTGAATTATTATTAGACTAGGGTATTGAAAATACTTTTCTTATGGAGATTATGCCACGACCCAAAATCTAGGCTCTATTTTATTAGTAATTAAATGATTATTATTTATTTATTTGCTCAATTATTTATTTAAATATTTATGTGTGCATTTTATGTTTCATAATATTTATGCCTAGCATTTTATTTGGGTCATTTGTGCTAGTGTAGAAATGTTGAGTCTTATTTGTTAGTGGGGAGTAATTGTGTTAGTAGATGGGGAGGGGGTCTAGTTGTAACTTTTTAAAAATAATTCCCCTACTCCCCTCTCCTCCCTCACCTTCTCCCTCACTCTCCCCTCTCCTTCCCAGTACAACTCACTCTCTCTCTCTCCCCCATTGGTGTAGGTAAGTTCCTCTTCCTTCTCTCTTCATTTTCTTCCTCCTCCTCTCATCTTCTCTCATTTCTTAAATCTCGAAATGTGTTTAGATCGTCGATAGGATCGCGTAGAACCAAAAAGAATTGAATTCCGTCATCTTTGAGATTTATCAAGTAAGTTACTTTTCCCCCATTTTGATGCTAAAATGTTCATATCATGTTTAGATAATGTTTGATGTGTTATATTTGAAGTTTGGTTGAGTTTTGAATTTGTTTGGAATTTATTTGAATTTTTGGTTAAAAATGGTGAATATGTGAATGTGGGTTTAAATCTTGTTTTGAGTTGTTAGGTAGTGTTGTTTAGGTTCCCTTGATGTTTAGATGTGGTTTTAGTACCTTGGAATCTAGTTTGAAAGCTTTGATTTTGAGCATTTGGTGAAGGTTGTGTTTTTGGTTCGAAATTGGTGAACCCAGGAAGAATCTGGGCATTGTTCTTCTGGCACGGTCGTGCTCCTTTATTTGGCACGGTCGTGCAACATTCACTTTCCTCCCGTCATGATTGGCACGGTCGTGCCACTTTCTTAGGCATGGTCGCGCCACAATTCCCTTTCCTTCCGTCATGATTGGCACGGTCGTGCCACTTTCTTAGGCACGGTCGTGCCAAGCTGGGACTCTGGTATATTCTTCCCTTTTCTCCTAAAATTGTTTCCTCCATAACTTTCTCATCCGAACTCCGTTTTGGACAAATAAACTATCATTTTGAAGCTCTCCTTGAGATCTTCAAGATGAGTGAATAGTTTTGCTTGTGTGCTTGAGTTGACTGGATCCTTTGTGATCAAATGTGATAAGGGATTGGTGTTATTATTGTGGAAATTATTAGAGCACCTTAATTGGTTATTGTTAGTTCATTTCACTTTCTTGGTGACTTCTTGGTATGGTTCCCTACTTTGGAACCTTAAGTTGTTTGTTCATGCTAATATATTATTTCTTAGCATTTAATTGGAAGCCCAGCTGGCATATTTGTTGCATCGGGCGATGGGAAGGATTATAATGGCAAAGCCAAGTCCATTATAATGTTGACCATTGTTTTGCCCTTACTATACCCCCCCCCTTTTCCAGATTGGCCTTGGAAAGGATGAGTTAGCTTCCTTTGTGAATGTATCTAACTATCGGGCATGACTTTGTGTCATGGTCCTTGTCCTTTGTGACACTTTTATGGTTATTGGTTCCGGTACCGGGGTTTTCTCTTCGGCTTTCATGCTATTATGAAGATGATGATTGGTTGATTATTGAAGCTGCGCAGCGATCCTTTATTTGGATGTTCCGGTTTGGAAAACCTTGGCTATATCCTTTGTTATGTGTTTATTTCCGCTGCTATCTGTTATGTGATAAATGCTATGTGCCATGTGATATTTATTATTGCTTATTGCTTCTTGCATCATAGCATGTCATGTAGTTGCATTAGTAACTTATTGAGATTTATCTCACCCCCTTTCTTTTATCTTTGTTTTTCCTTAACCCCCCCAGGTGCTAAGGATTAGTCTCGCTGATCACGAGAAAGAGGACGTCGAGTGTGGATATATTCTTTTGGGGAAGGTCGATATAGGTTGGTTTACATTATGTAAATGTGTAACCATTTTGGGATAGTTGTACCAAACAATGACGTCACTAAGAATTGTATGTTTGTATTTTGTTGGGCATAAACTTGTGGAAGTTTATGATAGTTGTATTTGGTTTTTATCAAACTTGGTTTTGTAAAACTTGGATCATCACCTTTTGGTATTAAATGAAATTTTTAACTTCGGTATTTCACAGTTTTGGTTTTAGAGTCGACGTCCAGCTCGCGGTCTCAGGTCCGCGGGGTCCGGGGTCGCGACAGTTGGTATCAGAGCTATGGCATTAGCTCTATGTATAAGTATAGGTGGGTAGTAGTGTGCGGAGTGATTAACGGTTGATGTTTTATGCATGTACTTGTTACAATGGTTCGTAGAAGGAGTGGTGAAGGTAGTACCGGTAATGCAAATCAGTATGATACAAGGGAAGAAGCCCGTGCTATGTTTCAAGGCATGTTCGAGGCGGCCATGAAGGATATACATGATCAAGGTCTGAGGGTAGAACAAGCACCACCCCGCTATGGATTGGAGCAATTTCTGAAGTTGAAACCGGTTGAATTCAATGGGGAACCCGTTGTTCGGAAAGCTGAGTTATGGATTGAGTCTATGGAGAAGATTTATGAGGTATTTGGTTGCACGGACGAGGACAAGGTCCGGTTCGCGGCTTATAAGCTTGTGGGTGCCGCCGAGCATTGGTGGAAGGGTGTTAAAGCTAGTTGGGATGATACTCACACGGTGTATGCGTGGGAGTTGTTTGTGCGCAAATTCAAGGAGCATTTCATTCCGGTTGTTGATCAAAACCGAAAGGAGATCGAGCTACTCAACTTGGAGCAAGGATTGTTGTCTATAGCACAATACTCGGCTAAGTTCATAGAATTAGCCCGGTATTGCGACTATTTGGTGAGGACCGAGGAACAAAAAGCTATGAGGTTCATTCGGGGATTGAAGACCTCCATCCGTACTCAACTTATTGCCCAACGGATTGTGACTTTCCAAGATGCGATAGATAGAGCCTACTTAATAGAGCAAGATATTGGAGAGCACAAATGGAAAACCAAAGTTATGGGTTCGGGTAAACCGGGAAGCCATGCTAAATCGCAACCTCAACACCGTTCCGACAATCGAGGTAACCCGGGAGCATCATCTCAGTTTAAGGGGCAAACCGCACCGAGGAATTCAGGTACTACTCCGGGGATTCAGAATAGGAAGCCTTGTACCTTTTGTCAAAAGGTAGGCCATGCGGAGGATAGGTGTTGGAAAAAGCAAGGCAAGTGTACCAATTGTGGTGAAATGGGGCACTTTGCGAGAGATAGCACGAGGCACCGAGGACAGTCATCCGGGCCTGGGGTTGGTACTAATCAGGATCAGAAAAGGGATGCCGCTGGGAAGCCCAAAGTTCAAGGGAAGGTTTATGCCATGAATCAACAACAAGCTACCGATGATCCATCCGTTATTGGAGGTATTGTTTCTGTGTCTAATGTGAGCGTACGAGCGTTAGTAGATCCAGGATCATCTCATTCATACATTTCTGTGCAATTTGCTTCCATGTTAAATGCTACATTCGAGTCTTTACCGTACGTGCTAGAGGTGTCGACCCCTATAGGAGAATGCTTGATTTCTGATCGAGTCTTTCGTGCTTGTGACGTGGTCATTTGTGGTCGTGTCCTTTGTGCGGATTTGGTAGTTCTTCCTATCCAAGACTTTGATGTCATTTTGGGTATGGATTGGTTGAGCAAGTTTCATGCTTCTGTTGATTGCCGTAAGAAAACTGTTACTTTTTCTATTCCCGATGTGCCTAAATTTGTGTTTGAGGCTAGTCCTCTGAGTAGAAAGGTTCGCTTAATTTCTTATTTGAAAGCGAGAAAATTATTGCATAGTGGTTGTGAGGGGTATTTGGCTAGTGTTCTTGATACTACGAAAGAATCCCCTAGTTTGGATAGTGTTCGGGTAGTTCGGGAATTTCCCGATGTTTTCTCTACCGAGTATGATATGCCTCCCGATCGTGAGATTGAGTTTTGTATAGATCTTTTGCCGGGTACGGCTCCAATTTCGAAAGCACCTTATAGGTTAGCTCCCGCAGAATTGAAGGAATTAAAGGTTCAATTGCAAGAGTTACTGGATCGAGGGTTTATCCGCCCTAGTGTTTCCCCGTGGGGAGCACCGGTTTTGTTCGTGCGGAAGAAAGATGGTTCGTTGAGACTGTGTATAGATTACCAGAAATTGAATCAGGTTACGGTGAAGAATAAATACCCTCTACCCCATATTGATGATTTGTTTGATCAGCTTCAAGGGTCCGTGGTTTTCTCTAAACTTGATTTGAGGAGTGGGTACCATCAGTTGAAGGTTCGATTGGAGGATATTCCGAAGACTGCCTTTCGCACTCGTTATGGTCATTTCGAGTTCTTGGTTATGCTGTTTGGGTTGACTAACGCGCCGGCCGTATTTATGGATTTGATGAACCGGATTTTCCACCCCTATCTTGATTCGTTCGTGGTAGTATTCATCGACGACATTCTTGTTTATTCGAAATCTCGAGAGGAACATGAACAACATTTGAGGACAGTTTTATCCGTTCTCGCGAGGGAGAAATTATTTGCGAAGTTTAGTAAATGCGAATTTTGGCTCGAGAAGGTGTCATTTCTGGGACATGTGATTTCTAAAGACGGAATTTCTGTGGATCCTTCAAAGATAGAGGCAATAGTGGATTGGAAGAGACCCGAATCAGTGACAGAGATTAGAAGCTTTCTTGGTTTAGCCGGTTATTACAGAAGATTTATTGAGGGGTTTTCGAGGATTGCTACTCCGATGACTAAGTTGACCTGGAAGAATGTTCCGTTTGTGTGGACCGAGAAATGTGACAAGAGTTTCGAGGAATTGAAGAAGAGGTTGACTACCGCACCGATCTTGACTTTGCCTAATGGGAGCGATGGCCTAGTGATTTACAGTGATGCTTCGAAAGAGGGTTTGGGTTGTGTGTTGATGCAGAATGGGAAAGTAATTGCTTATGCTTCGAAGAAGTTGACCCCGAGTGAACAGAATTACCCGACTCATGATATGGAGTTAGCGGCTATTGTATTTGCGCTGCACAAATGGAAGCACTACCTTTATGGGGCGAAGTTTGAAATTTTTACGGATCACAAGAGTTTGAAGTACCTATTCTCTCAGAAGGAGTTGAACAACCGACAGCGCCGATGGATGGAATTGTTGAAAGATTATGATTGCACGATTTTTTATCATCCGGGGAAGGCGAATGTGGTAGCAGATGCGATTATTAGAAAATCTTATGTGGCTTCAATGATGGTTCGAGAGTGGAAAATGCTTGAGGATGTTCGAGATTGGTCTCCTCGTGAATCGAGACATAGGGCTATTTTTGCGAATATTAGGGTATCTCCGACCCTAATTCAGAGGATAAAGGAAGCTCAGAAAGAAGATCCCGAGTTGGTGAAGATAATGGGTAAATTGAAGGAGAAGAACTTCGAGGATTTTTCTATTAGCTCGAGTGGAGTGTTGACTTTCCGTGGAAGATTGTGTGTTCTGGATGTGGATGGAATTAAACAGAGAGTTCTTGATGAGGGTCACAAATCGAGGTATACTATTCATCCGGGTAGTACGAAGATGTATCAGGATTTGAAGCAACAATTTTGGTGGATTAATATGAAAAGAGAAATAGCGGAGTACGTTTCGAAGTGTTTAACGTGTCAGCAGGTCAAAGCCGAGCATCAGAGACCCGCGGGATTACTTCAGCCGTTAGAGATTCCGGAATGGAAATGGGAGCATATGACTATGGATTTTGTTACGGGACTGCCTCGTACCCGTAGGAAGTATGACAGCGTTTGGGTAATAGTGGATAGATTGACCAAGAGTGCCCATTTCTTGCCTATTGACATCAGGTATTCGAAGGAGAAGCTTGCGACCCTTTATATCGATGAGATCGTTAGATTGCATGGGGTTCCGGTTAGCATTGTGTAAGATCGAGACCCGAGGTTTACTTCCAGATTTTGGAAGGCGTTTCAGGAAGCTTTGGGTACAGATTTGCGATTCAGTACAGCTTTTCATCCTCAGACCGACGGTCAATCCGAGAGGACCATTCAGATTTTGGAAGATATGTTGCGAGCGTGTTCGATATACTTTTCCGATTCTTGGGATTCGCACCTACCGTTAGTGGAATTCTCTTACAACAACAGTTATCAGGCTAGTATCAAGATGGCACCATTTGAGGCCTTGTATGGAAGGAAGTGTAGATAGCCTATTTGTTGGGATGAGGTTGGTGAAGCGAAGATCGTGGGTATTGATTTGCTTCGGGATTCAGTTGAAAAGGTTAGAGTTATCCGGGATAGATTGAAGACAGCCCAGAGTCGACATAAGAGCTACGCAGATAACCGAAGGCGAGATCTTAGTTTTCAGACCGGTGATTGGGTGTTCTTGAAGGTATCTCCAAAGGTGGGTATTCGTAGGTTTGGGAAGAAAGGCAAATTGGCTCTGAGGTTTATTGGTCCGTTTGAGATTTTGGGAAAGGTTGGACTTCTAGCGTATCGTCTTGCGTTACCGCCATCTTTGGACCGGTTGCACAACATTTTCCACGTTTCTATGCTTCGGAAGTATGTTCATGACCCATCTCACGTGTTACCGAGGATACCGGAGGATATTGAGCCCGATATGACTTATGAGGAACGACCGGTTCGGATTCTTGATTCTAAAGTCCAAGAGTTGAGGAACAAAAGTATTTCATTGGTTAGAGTTCTTTGGAGGAATCATAATATCGAGGAGTCGACGTGGGAGCTCCGAGATGAGATCGAGAGGAAATTTCCGTGGCTTTTTGTTTAAGGTGAGTCTCGTTAAAATTCGGGTCGAATTTTCTTTAAGGGGGAGTGAATGTCACGACCCGAAATCTAGGCTCTATTTTATTAGTAATTAAATGATTATTATTTATTTATTTGCTCAATTATTTATTTAAATTATTATTTATTTAAATATTTATGTGTGCATTTTATGTTTCATAATATTTATGCCTAGCATTTTATTTGGGTCATTTGTGCTAGTGTAGAAATGTTGAGTCTTATTTGTTAGTGGGGAGTAATTGTGTTAGTAGATGGGGAGGGGGTCTAGTTGTAACTTTTTAAAAATAATTCCCCTACTCCCCTCTCCTCCCTCACCTTCTCCCTCACTCTCCCCTCTCCTTCCCAGCACAACTCACTCTCTCTCTCTCCCCCATTGGTGTAGGTAAGTTCCTCTTCCTTCTCTCTTCATTTTCTTCCTCCTCCTCTCATCTTCTCTCATTTCTTAAATCTCGAAATGTGTTTAGATCGTCGATAGGATCGCGTAGAACCAAAAAGAATTGAATTCCGTCATCTTTGAGATTTATCAAGTAAGTTACTTTTCCCCCATTTTGATGCTAAAATGTTCATATCATGTTTAGATAATGTTTGATGTGTTATATTTGAAGTTTGGTTGAGTTTTGAATTTGTTTGGAATTTATTTGAATTTTTGGTTAAAAATGGTGAATATGTGAATGTGGGTTTAAATCTTGTTTTGAGTTGTTAGGTAGTGTTGTTTAGGTTCCCTTGATGTTTAGATGTGGTTTTAGTACCTTGGAATCTAGTTTGAAAGCTTTGATTTTGAGCATTTGGTGAAGGTTGTGTTTTTGGTTCGAAATTGGTGAACCCAGGAAGAATCTGGGCATTGTTCTTCTGGCACGGTCGTGCTCCTTTATTTGGCACGGTCGTGCAACATTCACTTTCCTCCCGTCATGATTGGCACGGTCGTGCCACTTTCTTAGGCACGGTCGCGCCACAATTCCCTTTCCTTCCGTCATGATTGGCACGGTCGTGCCACTTTCTTAGGCACGGTTTTGCCAAGCTGGGACTCTGGTATATTCTTCCCTTTTCTCCTAAAATTGTTTCCTCCATAACTTTCTCATCCGAACTCCGTTTTGGACGAATAAACTATCATTTTGAAGCTCTCCTTGAGCTCTTCGAGATGAGTGAATAGTTTTGCTTGTGTGCTTGAGTTGACTGGATCCTTTGTGATCAAATGTGATAAGGGATTGGTGTTATTATTGTGGAAATTATTAGAGCACCTTAATTGGTTATTGTTAGTTCATTTCACTTTCTTGGTGTCTTCTTGGTATGGTTCCCTACTTTGGAACCTTAAGTTGTTTGTTCATGCTAATATATTATTTCTTAGCATTTAATTGGAAGCCCAGCTGGCATATTTGTTGCATCGGGCGATGGGAAGGATTATAATGGCAAAGCCAAGTCCATTATAATGTTGACCATTGTTTTGCCCTTACTATACCCCCCCTTTTCCAGATTGGCCTTGGAAAGGATGAGTTAGCTTCCTTTGTGAATGTATCTAGCTATCGGGCATGACTTTGTGTCATGGTCCTTGTCCTTTGTGACACTTTTATGGTTATTGGTTCCGGTACCGGGGTTTTCTCTTCGGCTTTCATGCTATTATGAAGATGATGATTGGTTGATTATTGAAGCTGCGCAGCGATCCTTTATTTGGATGTTCCGGTTTGGAAAACCTTGGCTATATCCTTTGTTATGTGTTTATTTCCGCTGCTATCTGTTATGTGATAAATGCTATGTGCCATGTGATATTTATTATTGCTTATTGCTTCTTGCATCATATCATGTCATGTAGTTGCATTAGTAACTTATTGAGATTTATCTCACCCCCTTTCTTTTATCTTTGTTTTTCCTTAACCCCCCCCAGGTGCTAAGGATTAGTCTCGCTGATCACGAGAAAGAGGACGTCGAGTGTGGATATATTCTTTTGGGGAAGGTCGATATAGGTTGGTTTACATTATGTAAATGTGTAACCATTTTGGGATAGTTGTACCAAACAATGACGTCACTAAGAATTGTATGTTTGTATTTTGTTGGGCATAAACTTGTGGAAGTTTATGATAGTTGTATTTGGTTTTTATCAAACTTGGTTTTGTAAAACTTTGGATCATTACCTTTTGGTATCAAATGGAATTTTTAACTTCGGTATTTGCCAGTTTTGGTTTTAGAGTCGACGTCCAGATCGCGGTCTCGGGCCCGCGGGGTCCGGGGTCGCGACAGATTAGGAACTCACTTTTCACTTTGGAATACTACATTCTCTTTTTCTCTGGAGCTTTTGTAACCCTTCCATGGAGAACTAAACTCCATAGCTTTGGATTGAAATCTTGAACCTATTCTAGTTTAATTGAGGTATTCTCTTTTTCTTATTTTGTTAATCTATTCATAGTTTTCCTTGTTCTGAATTTAGGTTAATAATTAGGGTTTGTAGATTTGGCCAATTCATTAGCTCTATTTATGAATCTATGCTAGATTACTCTGTTCTGTGCCAGAATTAGGGTTTTCACCATAACATCTTCACGATTGTGTATGTGCCATAGCAATTCGGGAAGTAGACAAAATTAAGCGATTATCTAGTAAACCTAGAAAGCGTTCTTGATCTTAGTCTCTTAAATTGAATCAATTAATATTTTCTGTGCCAGTCTAGGTTTGATTTTAATTAGGGTTTGTAGTGAGTGTGCCACTGCTATAGACTATTTTTTTTTAAAGAGGCCATAGACTAAACAGTAAGAAGAGACAGAGATTGAAAAATATCTCGTGATCAAGTGAATAGGATTAACGGTGAAAAAGAAGTACCGATGAAATTGAAATAGAGGACGGGGATAGGGATCAATCTGAAGTGCTTTTAAATCATTGTTTTAATCACATTTAGTTTAATTTCCCATCTTAGGAATTAATTACAACCAAAATTAACCCCCAATCTGGTTAAGTGACTAGTACTCAAACAATCATCGTTCTTCGTGCATGGATCGACCCTGACTTACCCTAATTACATTATTAGTGGATGATTTTAGGTCTAATTTAGTAGGAGTGCGACTAAGCCTACCAACGCCAAGTTAGAGGATTAAGCAACAAGAAGATTTCCTAATACCGAGATGGAGCGGGAATGATTTAGCTTAACCTAGGGTAGGACTCGGCCGAAACAGGCATACCGGAAATTTGGTTTCGGATAAAGGCAAGAGGTGCGGGCTAGCTAAGGGCATGATGCGCCCGAGTCATAGCATAGGTTCGGCTGAACCAGGCTATTGACTCAGCTGAATAAAACAGAGTCCTAGGCCAGATTTGCTACAGTGTGGGATTTCGTGGAAAGAAGATTTAAAGTCCTTTTGGGACTTGATTTCCAAGTTATTACCATATTCCTAGACTAGGGTTTGAGTTGTATAAATAGAGGCTCTCAACCTAGTACCAAAACTACGACAGAAAAATAGATTGCTCAGAAGAGATCAATAATTCTAGATCTAGGGATTAGCACAGTCAGGAATTTTGTGACCAAAATTCGTACTAGCATAGATTAGTGTGATCTTGTAAAAGTATCTCCCGATTGATAATAATATTCTCTTCCCTCCCCGTGGACGTCGCCAAGTTTGTGAACCACGTAAATATGTGTTCTTGTGATTGCTTGATTTTCACATCAAATCTTTTTTATTACTGTAACAGGTTCCATTCCACCTGTCAGTTCTGGTTCGGTTATATAATTTTACATATTGTTTATATGTTTTTTTTTTCAAAAGCAAAACATACAACAATCGATCGATATGCCAAAAAAATAGAAGGAAGAAAAGTTGTTGCAGTAATTCAATGCAGGAAATAGGTTTAGTCATAGATATTCTTTTCACGGACTGGCTTTAAGGGTAATTTAGATACTGGTACTCTTTGCTGGCGAGTAGTCATGGAAGGGATCCCATATGAGAAAGTCTGTGGTGGCGAGGTACTCGTAGACGCCATAGATATCGGATCGGAGACGCTCCTCGGTGTCCTTTAAAGCCTTGTACATCTCTTTCTGAAAGCGGTCTGCTTGCTTAAGGAGGATAGTCTCAAAGTGGGCTTCTTGTTCATTGAGGGCGGTCCAAAAGAGGGTTGCTTTCTTATTGAGGATGGTCTCGAAGTGGGTCGCTTGCTTGTTGAGAGCAGTGTTGGTGTGGAGAATTGTCTCGGGATCTTGGGAGCACCCTCGATTGTTACTTCGACATCCCATTCAGCAGATATGGTGCAGGATTTCTGTAATGGTTGTGGAGGGGTTAAGTCTTTGAATTGAATTAGACTTATAATTAATGACAAGGCATCGTTTATAAAATCAATTTTTGTGAAAAGACTCGATCTCCGTATTTTTGAAATGTACTTTGAATGAAAAGACTAAAATTTGACTGGGCTGGAGCTGCCTACGTTCCCCTTACTATGAGGTAGAGGTCCCACATAATGAGAGGCTCAGGTCACCGTAGTTCGGGTTTAGTAAGACAAGTGAGAGAGTGACCGCAAGAGGTCAGTGATTTTTTGAAAACCACGAGTATTTAGAAGATGACTGTAGAGGTCAAAAAGAAAAGGGTGATGACTCGGTCCTTGGTCAAGTAAAGGTGGAGAGACCCTATGAGTCGGGTAAGGTTTGACATGGGTAGGCCAAGAGGTGGGTTATCTAATATCGGCTAGCTTGACTAAAGGTGGGGTCAAGGTGAAGGATTGACCTAGTTGAGTTAAAATGGAGGGTTGATTTAGATGGGTCGAGGTAGAGGTTTGACCTAGACGGGTCGAAGACGGGTTGACCTAGACGGGTCAAGGTGACGGGTTGACCTAGATGGGTCAAGTTGAAGGGTTGACCTAGATGGGTCAAGGTGACGGGTTGACCTAGACGGGTCGAAGACGGGTTGACCTAGACGGGTCGATGATGGGTTTGACCTAAACGGGTCAAGGTGACGGGTTGACCTAGATGGGTCAAGGTGATGGGTTTGACCTAGACGGGTCAAGGCAATGGGTTTGACCTAGATGGGTCGATGATGGGTTTGACGTAGACGGGTTAAGGCGACGGGTTGACCTAGGCGGGTCGAAGGTAATGGGTTTGACCTAGACGGGTCGAAGGTTGACTAGAGTTGATCTAAGGTAGACTCATGTAGCTTGATGACAGTAAAGATAATTCAAGATAACGCTTTGGCAAGTGTTCTTAAACTCGATCAAGGTGCATGGTTTAGACACGGACAAGGTTCAACCTCAATCGCTCGCAAGCGTACACGGTGAGTTAGATAACCTAGGTGCCACGAAGATAGATGTGACGGGATCGCCTAAAATTTCACGTGGGTGAAATTTTATGTGCTGCAAAGCTTCTGTTTCGGCTGTACTTTTGTGTTGTTCTTATGTTTTAACTGGAGCGAATTGGGTCAAATTTGTTGGAGCATTTTCAAAATAATGGTTTATAATAGATGAATCTGATTTGTGGCTGTTGGTAAAGCAGTTACTTGTTTAATTTGACTCTTGGGGTGACAGTTAAAAGGCAGTTTATATTCAAATTACTGCAGAAATGTCATTCATGAGGCTATTAACAGGCATAACATGCAACAGGTGTAAGTTTAATATTATGGAATCTCATTGTGACTAGTGGGAAGAGACACAATTTCTATAAATTAAACTTGTATGATCATTTGAAGATCATCTTGTTCTCTCTTGCTACAATCACATATTCTCTCTCTTTACTGAATTCTTTCTTCTTCTATTTTCTTAAACTAAGATTGTATTTGGCCAATACAATCTCTTGATCACTCAAGTCTTTATTACATACATAGGAATTGGGGTGTTTTCAGTGCTGCAAACTGCATACACCCATCTGTTAAAACAGAGGCTCCATTGTATCCTAGAGGCAATTCGCGGAACCTATTTGCATCAGATTTGAGGCGAATTTTGTCTTAAGGAAAGCATAACATTTATGTGCCTTTAGAGCGATTATTATCACCCATTTTCAACCAGTTCATAGCAGCAGTCCGAAGACGACAGTGCAAAAAATTATGTGCAGTAATTCGGTGCAGTTTAGAGCAGATTTGTTCCAATAACAATCCTATTGCTTGGAGTTAGAAGAGAAGTTAATGTAAAGTTTCCAATTTTTGAATCAACAATCTTAAGACAAAATTATGGCTAAAACCTTGCAAGATTTGACAACTGAATTTGTCAAACTTGACAAGTTTGATGGAGGTAACTTTCGACGATGGCAGAAGAAGATCAAATTCCTGCTCCTTTCTTTGTGTGTTGATTATGTGCTTAGTGTTCCGAAACCGAGTGAGAATGATGATGAGACACTAGCACAAATCAGAAAGAGAATTAAATGGGTCAAGGATGATGAAATATGCAAAGGGCACATTCTGAATGCATTCTCGGACATCTTGTTTGATGTGTACCAAAATGTGGAGATTGTAAGGAGTTGTGGGAACAATCGTTACTTGACCGAGGATGCTACAAGTAAGAAATTTCGGGCCTCTCAATTTATGAATTATAAAATGGTAGATGCTAAATCTGTTTCTACTCAATTTGATGAGATTCAATGCATCCTTGGCCAAATGAAATTGCTTAATATGAATATGGATGAATGTATAATTGTCTCATGCATAATGATAAGCTTCCTTCATCATGGAAATATGTTAAGAAAACTCTTAAGCACAAAAAGCAGGAGATAACCCTTAAAGATTTAGGGACCCATCTACAATTTGAAGAAGGGTTGTGAGAGAAAAATGACTCTCAAGAAGGGAAATCTTCTTAGGTGCACATGATTGATGAAAACAACACCCACAAATCTGGACAGAATGGGGAAAATAAATTCGGGCAAAATTATAACAATAAACTCGCTAACAACAAGGCAAAGTGGGAGCAAGGAGAATCTGTTGGGTTTTGAGGGTCCTTGCGCAGCGGAAACGAACTTAGAATACTAACCATTGTTGTGCGTTTAAATTTTTTCGAATCTTAAAATCTTCAAGTCCTCAAGCTTTATGATTTTATCTTCTCCATGTTCTTCGTATCACGATCACAGGAACACGAACTTGAGATGCTAAAGCAAGCATCCTCTATGTTTATCCACACGCGAATGAATATCTAAAACGATTCTAGATCTGGACCGCTAGATCCCATCATTAGAAAACACACTTTTCTAATTTTCAAAGGCTATATGAATTTATTGGTGATTTTGAGCTTTTGATTCACAATCTACACTCAAGAATGTGTTTCTCAAATACATGGAGGCTACCAATAATGATACAATATCAATTAGGTCAATACCTAGTAAAGAGAGGGGTATTTATCCTTATTAAAGCTAAACCCTTTAGGAGAAATAGGCCAAAAACCCGTCAAAACTCGGAGGTCAAAATTCGGAGTAACAACCAAAACAAGGATCCGCCCGGGTAGCATAACAGGTCCGACCGGACCACCATTCTGGATTCCTTGTTTTTCTGTTTTTCCCTTAAAATCCAATTTTAAGTTTTTCCTAAATTCCAATTTAGCCCTTTTGTAAATTCGTTCTTTTGTGTGTGACCCCATAGGATTATATTTTGTTGGCAATGAGTCCGACCAAGGTCAAACTCATAAGTCATGAGTGGACTCTAGAAAGCCATCATGGCTACCTAATTAATGTAACTTAAAGAAGTTCGTTTATCCTTATAGAACATATCACAATCCTTTTGTCACGCTGTATCTTATTGAACATAAGTCATGGTCTACGTCAACTTATATTGTTCAATGCTTTCTCGATCCCGAGTAGATTGATAGGAGCAAATAACATTGAACACATCAATTCATTTGAGTGTGGCCATGCATTTCATCAATCTCACTCTTCGAGTGGCCTAAGAAGATATCTCTCTTGAGGGAGGGATAAATTCCATCTTGACTTATCATTCTTCCCTACAAGAATCCGATAATACCAATCATAGCCTTTATGACTACCTGAAAGATACCCGCTTCCCCCCTCGGGGCGAGACGACGTTCGAGGAAGAAATGCCAAACACGTGTAACTTAACAAACTTAACGGAGTCGCCACATTTGTTAACTTTTAACCCAACAAATGAAAATGGTTAGAGATTTATGAGTTCGGAGATCAGGTTACAGCTTGGGAAGAGTTTTACGTCACCCAAGCCGCCTCGGACAAAGCCGAGCCTTCCTTGTGTTTGTTAACGAAAAGTGTATGTGTGTGTGTATTTAACAAAAAAACTGCGAAGTTAACTGGTTATTGGTTTTAACAGAAAAAAGGGGTTCATTTGCACAGATCTTTACAGAATAAGACAGAAAAAAAAAATCATCCCTCTGACCCAACTCAGCCGTACGGCTATACAAGGTCTTCCCGGGGATTTTACAGTTTGTCCAGAAAATGTCCAGTTTCAGGCAGAAACAGAGCATTCTGCTGAAACTGGACTGAACTGTTTATTTTTAGTTTCCATTTTCACAAACAAGCTTTGATTGACATCATTTCTATGCTCATTAATCACTAAATGGACCCCAAATACATGAATTTGGGTGTGATTAAGGCAATCATTGGAGAAGAATTAGAAAAGGTGATGAATGTGGCCTTTGAGACAAGATGGCCATTTTGATGAGTAAAGATTCAAACTTTACCATCAAAATAGGGTCTTTATACAAGATTAAACCTTTAGGGACAACAAAATCAACATTTGAAAGCATAAAGATTGAACTTTTATGACCCAAATGTGATGAATGAGTGGCTAGATCAAGGTTTGGGTGATAAAGATGGAGGCTTTATCACTCCAAATGATCATCATGACCAAATACGACATAAAGACACATGCTTTCACCATAAAAATGGATCATCAAGCTATTTAAAGACAAGGAATTAACAAATCATGATCTTCTTTAGGTTTTAACCCATTTTCACATACTTGGATGTGAGGGCACCTTGAATCATTTCATGATTTGGTTCCAAGGTATATACAACAAGAATATAAGATCCTTGAAAGGACAAGACTTACAATATAAAGGTGCTTGACAAGGGCAAGGCTTGAAATGCAAGTAAGTAAATAGCATGAACAAGAACAAAAGAGTTTGAGATGGAGAGAATATGGGGAGAAGGAGGCTTCACCTATGGTGGTTGTGGCCTATCTTCCTCTCTTTTCACTCAAGTATTTGGTGGTCTTTCTCTCAGACTGTATTTCTGTAGAGTTTCACCTATAAAACTATGTTTCTCCCCCCGTGAAATGATCAGCAAGGGTATCAATTTATAAGGACTGATGGTGACCATAGTAGCCGTACGGCTAGGGCTCTCCCGCGTCCAAACCATCGGTACAGCTCAGCCTGGCGAGCTTCTGGATTTTTCCAAGTTTTAATTCTAGAACAGTCTTGGAATTTTAGGTTTATCCTAGTGAGGTCCCAGCCTATCATTTTATTCCTGAATGGTGATAAGAATTCCTCTAAGTTGGTCAATTTCAGATTGGGGTACTTACAGAGCCCCTCGGCAACGTTGCTTTGAAAAAGCGGGGTTGTTGATAAAAATAAGCATCCCAATCTGATGGGAGGACGGCTTGACTGACTTTGTTTGCATGGATGGACCTAGGGGTATAGGATTCCTACGTATCCCGTTCGCGGGGAATCAAGCCTAACGTAGTTCGGGGAGGGGTGAGAGATTTTAAGGCTACTCAAACCTAATGGCTAGGTGGACATCTGTTATCCTCTCCTAGGGGAACGGGCCTGACTCTTAGCGAGTTAAAGGCGGGACATAGTCAACTTGTCTCTAGGGAGAGGGTTGACTTACAAGGAATGGGCATGACTCTTGGCGAGTTCAGAGGCGGGACATGGTCAACTTGGCTCTATGGAGAGGGTTGACTTACAAGGATGGTCTTACGTCATTTTGGACTGCCGAGACAAAGGTTTCCTTAACCCAAAATGACCATTCTGGGAAACAAAGGATTGGGTCAACTCCACCTTTGGGGATTTTGACGGGAAAACTGGTCTTATGTCCCACTAAGGACGGTTGGGGACAAGGGTCTCAACCTTTAATGACTATTCTAAGTAAAGGTTTGACTTGGGTCAATTCCACCTTTGGGGAGCTCGACGGGAAAAATGGTCTTATGTCCCACTAAGGACGGTCGGGGACAAGGTTTCAACCTATAATGACTATTCTGAGTCAAGGTTTGACTTGGGTCAACTCCACCTTTGGGGAGTTTGACGGGAAAACTGGTCTTACGTCCGACTAAGGACTGCCGGGACAAAGGCTTGAACCTAAAGAGACAATTCTGGGTCAAGGCTTGGTCAACTCCATCTTTGGGGAGTTTGACGGGAAAACTGGTCTTACATCCGACTAAGGACTGCTGGGACAAAGGCTTGAACCTAAAGAGACCATTCTGGGTCAAGGATTGGTCAACTCCATCTTTGGGGAGTTTGACGGGAAAACTGGTCTTACGTTCGACTAAGGACTGCCGGGACAAAGGCTTGAACCTAAAGAGACCATTCTAGGTCAAGGATTGGTCAACTCCATCTTTGGGGAGTTTGACGGGAAAACTGGTCTTACGTCCGACTAAGGACTGCCGGGACAAAGGCTTGAACCTAAAGAGACCATTCTGGGTTAAGGCTTGGTCAACTCCATATTTGGGGAGTTTGACTGGAAAACTGGTCTTACGTCTGACTAACGACTGCCGGGACAAAGGCTTGAACCTAAAGAGACCATTCTGGGTCAAGGCTTGGTCAACTCCATCTTTGGGGTGTTTGACAGGAAAACTGGTCTTACGTCCGACTAAGGACTGTCGGGACAAAGGCTTGAACCTAAAGAGACCATTCTGGATCAAGGATTGGTCAACTCCATCTTTGGGGAGTTTGACGGGAAAACTGGTCTTACGTCCGACTAAGGACTGCCGGGACAAAGGCTTGAACCTAAAGAGACCATTCTAGGTCAAGGCTTGGTCAACTCCATCTTTGGGGAGTTTGACGGGAAAATTGGTCTTATGCTGACTAAGGACTGCCGGGACAAAGGCTTGACCTGAAATGACCACTCTGGGTCAAATCTTGGGTTGGGTCAACACTACTCTATGGGACGGTTGACACATTTTCTTGACACCGGGGAAGAGCCTAGGGGCAACCGTTAAGACACATTGTGGATGAAAGAGTCCAAAACTTTGGGAAAATCATTTTGAGAGGAGATCAAAAGTATTTTGCTTGAAACATGGTCTTTGATAAATGATGCCAAAAGGGCAAATTTTGGAAATGCTTATTCCTAAAGGCAAATATTTTAACAAAGCATTTTAGTCAAGTTTTTTATTTTAACTTAACCATGAGGTTTTTTATGCATAAAGTCATTTGGATTTTGTCCATTCGTTAAGAAGTAACTGATGGTAGGAAATCTTCTCGTCATTGTTGTGGGGCAGCCCCAATGTCGTCTTTGTCGGTGATGTCGGGGTAACCCCATGTCCTTGTTGTCGTTGATGTAGAGGTAGCCCCAATGTCCTTGTTGTCATCGGTGTGGAGGTAGCCCCAATGTCGTCCTTCGACTTTTGACGTGGACCCATTGTCGTCTTTTGGCCTTTGAGGTGAGGTTAGGAACCCATCCATTTTTCATGACGCACCCTTTCTTTTGCCTAGGCCGCCCTTTCGGGTTTTCAACCTAGCGGGCATCTCTTTTGCGTCTTTTATGGCACACCCTGTTTTTTTTTCCTAGGCCGCCCTTATGGGCTTTCAACCTAGCGGGCTACTTTTTTTGGTGCATTTCTTTTTTTTTTATGAGTGATTCAGCCGACTCGATAGCACGGGGACTTTAAAGTATTTTTCTTGGAGGAAACATGCAAGGCATTTTATTTGGACGAGAGTCCCTTTATGTTGGTGAGCTCTTTGAGCAATGTATCATGAAATGGGAGGAAGCCCTTGCTTGACAGAATACAAGTGTTTAGCTCTTTCCTAAGATGTAGAGAAGAAGACTTGTCGAGACATTTGAAATTTTCCTTAGTTAAGATCATCAAAATGATTGCTTGAATGGACCATGTTTATTATTAAGTCAAGATTATAGCAAGCAATTAGCCTTAACATGTATAAATGTTGTGATCAATTGAGATTAAGATTTGATCAATGGCAAGATCGGAAGAAAAAGGTGTGTCTGGGACATTGGTCATTGATGGGACCGAGGGGAGAAAACTAGGTCATTTTGAGAGGACCACGGTTTGATGGTTTTGTTTCATGTTGTGACCGGACCCGAAGGTTTCCTACGTTCCCCTCAGTTTGAGGAGCTCAAGTCGTCGTAGTTCGGCTATAGATCATCTTTTGTTGAAGTCGGTGTCCTTTTGAAGGATGTTGTTGCTTTGTTGACATAAATCGCTTTGCTTTGCGGTGAACTCCTCAGGATGTTCTTTGAGGTGGACTTTTGCAGTGAACTTGGTGAGCTTTTGAGGCAGACTTCCTCTTCGAATATATTCATTTCCTTTCCTTCTCTCCATGATTCATTTCTTTTCTCTTTTTTTTTTTTTTTTTTTTTAGAGAGAGGGGAAACATTAGCCCCAACTTGCTATCTTTGACATTGGCTCATTTGTAGCCCCTTGGCGGAATGTCTGTCATTTCTCACTTTGACATCGAGGATCCAGGAAGTCCTTTACTTGTTTGCGCACATGTGCGATCACGGTTGGATCTTGGTGGTTGAGCAACAACATCCTTGCCTTTTCATTGTCTCAGGATGCTTTTGATGTGCATCAAGGATTTGTATCGGAAAGGTGTATCGGGTTGTGTATCGGGGATGTGTATAGAGGAAGGCTTGCCATTAATGGTTTCTTCATGCCAATTGATCACAACATTTATTCACATCAAGATTAATTGTTTGCATTTAGCATTTTTCTTTTGTGTTAGGTCCATTCATCCTTAATGAGTCGTCATTGACTAGTATGCTTAGAAGTCAATTCATCATTCTGGGGACGTAGCAATCAATTGATAATAACAAGTAAGGCAACTTCAAGAGTAAATGTATATTGCAAATAATGTCTCAAGTCTAGAGAGAAGAGAAAGAAAATGACTCTTTTATTTAGATAACTTTATACATACATGTCCAAGTATGGACCTTTGTAAAAATAAAAAGACACAGTCCGGGACGGACTTTGGTGAAAGTCTAGATCCTACGAGGCTGGAAGACTCCTTTTTTTTTTTTAGGGATGGGCTCCCATGAGGCACGATGATCCGTTTTCTTCCTCGATTGTTGGAGGGGTTGTCGGCGGCATACTCCATGTCTTCCATGTGGAACTCGGGTTCCCTGTCATCGGGAAAGATGTCGCGAGGTATCCACTTGGCTTGGTGTTGTAATCGCCGGATCCGTCTACTCATGAGTTGGGAGTTTGCTTTAGCCATCTCCTTTTGGTGATTTCCTTTCAAGGTGCGTAGCCTTCGTGCATGGCACTCGACATAGGTACGGATCTCCATTTGATGTAGCCACCTTTGGGCTTTCGAAGCACGGGCCTCTCCTTGTCGTTCATGTGGATTGTTGTCTCGGACGCCAATTTTGATGTTCCTTGGTCAATGTTTCCAATGGATGGAACCGCAAAGGACTTTAGCATATTAAACCTCAAAGTGAAATTATAATCGGGATTTGAGAAGAACGCTTCATTAGCGGATTAGCCTTTTAGGAAAAACTTGATCTTTTATTTTAAGATTACTTGATCTACATTTTTTTTTGTTTTTATGGAAAAACATATTTTGAGTGAAGGACTCACACATTTTTTCGTTTTCTCTTTTTTTCTCTTTTTCTTTTAAATAAGGATCGACCTGGCCGAAGTTGCCTACGTTCCCCTCACCACGAGGGAGGGGGTTCCACGCGATGAGAGGTTCAGGTCACTGTAGTTCGAACGGGTTTAGAAACCTAAGGGGAAAAGACGAACATGACTTCAGTTGACTCACTTCAAACAGACCTTTTAGTCGGGATGACACGGGACAAAACACTACTAGTTTGAGACTAAATGGTACTCACGCTAGTCCAAGTCACAAGGGCGATTGGGACAATTGAAATGGTCATCACAAGGGGGTGCAAATCGAGGAGGTCAATGCTTGACCAAGGTCTATTACCATGTGGTGCCATGACGCCTAGACTCAAAGGGAGAATGTTCACGCGATGACACTAACGGGAACGAGATGACACGAGGGGCGCAAAATTGGTCATCACATGACGGCTCCAGGAAGGGGAAAAGAGTCATCCTAAGCACTTTTATTTCCTCTCTTATATATTTTGGACACTTTGGAGGATAACAGGGATCCATCCAAAGGCTCAACTGACTTCTTGGAGGATAACGGGGATCCGTCCAAGGACTTGACTGAATTCTTGGAGGATACGGGGATCCGTCCAAGGACCTGACTGACTTCTTTGGAGGATAACGGGGATCCGTCCAAGGACTTGACTGACTTCTTGGAGGATAACGGGGATCCATCCAAGGAGTTGACTGACTTCTTTGGAGGATAACGGGGATCCGTCCAAGGACTCGACTGGAATCTTAATGGGGACCTCGGGGACTACGCCTAGGGTTTCTAACGGGAATCTCATCGGGGACCTAGGGGACAACGCCTAGGGTTTCTAACGGGAATCTCAACGGGGACCTAGGGGACAATGCCTAAGGTTTCTAACGGGAATCTCAACGGGGACCTAGGGGACAACGGCTAGGGTTTCAACGGGAATCATAACGGGGACCTAGGGGACAACGCCTAGGGTTTTAATGGGAATCATAACAGGGACCTAGGGGACAACGCCTAGGGTTTCTAACGGGAATCTCAACAGAGACCTAGGGGAAAATGCCTAGCGTTTCAATGGGAATCATAACGGGGACCTAGGGGACAACGCCTAGAGTTTCTAACGGGAATCTCAACGGGGACCTATGGGACAACGCCTAGGGTTTCTAACGGGAATCACAACGGGGACCTAGGGGACAACGGCTAGGGTTTCAACGGGAATCATAACGGGGACCTAGGGGACAACGCCTAAGGTTTCAACGGGAATCATAACGGGGACCTAGGGGACAACGCCTAGGGTTTCTAACGGGAATCTCAACGGAGACCTAGGGGACAACGCCTAGGGTTTCAACAGGAATCATAACGGGGACCTAGGGGACAACGCCTAGGGTTTCTAACAGGAATCTCAATGGGGACCTAGGGGACAACGCCTAGGGTTTCAACGGGAATCATAACGGGGACCTAGGGGACAACGCCTAGGGTTTCTAACAGGAATCTCAACAGAGACCTAGGGGACAACGCCTAGAGTTTCAACGGGAATCATAACGGGGACCTAGGGGATAACACCTAAGGATTTAATGGAGATCTTGGAATATAACGGGGATCCATCCAAAGATTGACGGGTGTCTCGGAGATTTTCCAAAGACTTAACGGGTTCCTAGGGGACTATGCCTAAGGATTTGACGGAGATCTTGGAGGATAACATAGATCCATCCAAAGATTGACGGGTGTCTCGGAGATCTTCCAAAGACTTAACGGGTTCCTAGGGGACTATACCTAAGGATTTAACGGAGATCTTGGAGGATAACGGGGATCCATCCAATGATTGACGGGACGACGCTTGTTAATGGAAGAAA
The DNA here is from genome assembly GCA_026119855.1 of Campanula takesimana. Lineage (NCBI taxonomy): Eukaryota > Viridiplantae > Streptophyta > Magnoliopsida > Asterales > Campanulaceae > Campanula > Campanula takesimana. Next base: position 575,725 of record JAOWBW010000214.1, on the reverse strand, counting down.
GCAATGTGTCAAAGACAAGAAGAAAAATGGAGCAAATTCATGCAAGGGGCAATTAATTATCCATTCAAGTTTACTTAAAACGCATTTTTATTCCTAAATGGTTGGAAAAGATTTCTCTTCTTTTTCGCAACTACTCTAAACCCTGGATCAGTGGAGGCCAACACTACGTCTATAAGCCCCTCGTTTTTCACCTGTATTGCACGCTCCCAAGGACGGACTATCCCGGGTAAGGGTCCTATAGGGCACGTGGCTTCCACCAATCAAAAGAACCAAACCTATGGTCTAGTGCATCACAAAGCTCCAATACGTGGGCCATTCTCATCATAATTATGCCCCGATTAAGGTTAAGATTGTCTTAACGCTTCAACGAAATTCCGGCATGACCTCATTTTAATGAGGGATTTCGGACCTTAACCTTGGGCTTAAGGATAATTAGGATGGGTTAAGCATTAGAGCCTTAGTGACGCGGTGTCAACCTATCCTTAATACACGACTTTGGTTAATTATTGTTACCATTAACGCATAAGTCAAAGGCCGGGTCAAAGATGACCTTGGTCACACTTGCTTTCTCAAGGAGTCGTGACTCGGGCGTTAACTTGGCCATAATTAGCATTTGGACACGTATTAGGGATGTGATGACGTGAGCTAGACCAAAAACCAACCAAGGTCATGGTACTTATGTGTCACGGACATGTGTGGTTGACTCGGCTCGGAAGGGGAGGTGGAATGGACCCGTGCGCGCGAAAAGGGCACAAGAGCACCAATCAAGCTGCATTGTGGCATCCATCCTGGGTTTATAGGGTTTTTGGAATGTGCACAAGGACAAGTGCGCATTGTGTGAAGCCTTCTATGTTCCCTTTTGAGTCAAAATAGAAATTTTCGGTCCGTTTTGATGTCATGAGCATGGACAAGAGCATATACAAGACATGGACAACCAATTTAAACAAGTAACTTGTACAAGTAATCAAGCAAAGCTATGAATAAGCAAGAATCAAAACTTTGTACATGGAAAAGGTTGTGCACAACCAAAGGTTTTTGAAACCAAAATTTTACAACTAGAACAACAACCTTTTGAAAATTATTTGTACAAAAAGGTTGTGCACAACAAAAGAATTTGAGAAACCAAAATTTTTATAAAAGGGTAAGGCACAATGAGGCTTTGAAAACCTAATCTTATGTCCAAAAGATTTGTGCATTACCAAGCTTTGAAAATCCCTTTTTGGCTAAGAAAATGAAGGTACATGTGCACACACAAGGCTGTAAATTTGAACCTGGACATGAAGAAATAAAAGGGACCATCAGAATGTCTCTGCCCTGCACAAAACTATTAACTTGAAACATTCTGTGGGCCCAGCGAAACCAGTCGTACGGCTAGGGATGTAGTTCCATTATTTTTTGCGAATTTTCAGCTTCTGATCATCAAGCCCCAGTTTGTTGCATTTCCAGGACAGTTTCACTCCTAAAATTCAAAACAGAAACATAAAACACACACAAAAATATGCACAAAGTCAACAAACGGGGATAGGAGTTTGACCCACACAAAAGTGTCCCCAAAGCTTCTAAAAGGAAGTTTGCAAACACTTTATCTCCCCAGCGGAGTCGCCACAGTAAGGATCCCCCCCTCAGGGCGAGACGACGTTCGTTCGAGGAAGAAATGCCAAACACGTGTAACTTAACAAACTTAACGGAGTCGCCACATTTGTTAACTTTTAACCCAACAAATGAAAATGGTTAGAGATTTATGAGTTCGGAGATCAGGTTACGGCTTGGGAAGAGTTTTACTGTCACGCCCCAGAAATCTCAAAAATCCATAGATAAAACTTTACAAAATGTACATCTCCAAAATGTAATATACCAAACCGGGCGCGTGAATTCAACTATAAACCAATACCATCAAACAACACCTCAACGAGATTATAACTCAGAGACTAGAAACAAATGCGGAAGCAAGAACAACTATTAACAAAAATACCCAAAGTACAACAGTATATACAAAACACTGAACGACTACGAACCCATAGTAAAATACATAAAGGCTCCGAATAGCAACTATCCCAATTACGATCAACCTGCTCAGAAGATTCCTGCTACAATGGACCTCACAACGCTACCACTTGCTTTCCTGGGGGGGGGGGGGGGGGTTAAGGAAAAACAATTTGAAATAAGAAACGGGGTGAGATAAAATCTCAGTAAGTTACTAAATGCATCTACATGGCATAATATCATGCAAATCAACGATATAACTGAACAAGTAAATCACATAACAACAAATGATAAAGCTCCCTATCGCCAACTGTCCCATACCAGTTGGAAATAACGACTAACTCATCATGCAGCACATAAGAGTGAAATAAACACGTAACAAAGGATACTTAGCCAAGGTTTCACCAAACTGATAGAACAATCGCTGCGCAGCTTCAACCGATCAACCAATCAACAATAACAGTATGACAACTGAAGAGAACCCCGGTCAGGACCGACCAATCAATCAATCAACCCATCAAGCCATCTTCATGGTAGCATAAAAGCTGAAGAGAAACCCGGTACCGGAACCAATAACCATAAAAGTGTCACAAAGGACAAGGACCATGACACAAAGTCATGCCCGGTAGCTAGATACATTCACAGAGGAACGCTAACTTGACTTTTCCAAGGCCAATCTGGAAAAGGGGTATAGAAGGGGGCAAAACAATGGTCAACATTATAATGGACTTGGCTTTGCCATTATAATCCTTCCCATCGCCCGATGCAACAAATATGCCAGCTGGGCTTCCAAATAAATGCTAAGTAATAAATACTAGCTTAATTAAACAACTCAGGATTCCGAAGTAGGAAACCATACCAAATAATCACCATAAAGATGCAACGGTTACTCATGAAGAGTTTAACAACAACGATAACAAGAGTTTCTCATGAAGAGCACAACAACGATAAACAGAATTGCTCATAAGGAGCTCAACAACAATGATTATTAGAATACGATAATTCCATAAATAGGAACCATACCAGATACATTCCAAAGATGATACTCACTAGTTAATCATAAAGAGCACAACCCAAACGGTCGCTCACAAATGGCACAACGACTATAATTCAAAATTATCCTAAACGTTTACTCATAAAGATGTACTAGGACTATGAACTCAACCATCTCATCACACCTGGAATTCCAAAGTATGAAATCAGAATGGATACACCTTTAAGGTTAATCAAACCGTGGTACCCAATTACCAATTCACGCTTTACCTCCGTTCATAACGAACCAATTCTAAACACCCCAAACGGATCCAAAAGGTTACACTTATTAGAACATGATCACGACCGGACTAAACCCTACTCTTTGGTGCTCAATAACAACCCCCTAGGTACTATAGGACATCGCCTAAAACCTAGACCAAGTCATACTCAAAAATCAATTCGATTGGAACAATCACGAACACATCATAAGATGCCCAAACATTCCCAAACAATACTTGATCAAATTACATAATGCCATTGTTCACAAAGGAACCAATTTCAATTACTAAAGTGTTCCACGGTGCCCAACTAAGTCAACTAGAATAGTACTACGGAACCTAGACCGAGACTACACCTTGATCTTAAACCTCAACAATGATACAACCATTATGATCTGGAACCATGCGGCCAATAGAACCATTACGTAGTACTCGAAAATAGCTTTCCAACGATAATTTACACGTCTAAAACGGAGTCCGGACGAAGAAGTTATGGCCTCCGGAAGATTGAACGTAAAACGGACAATTTTTATAAAGTGTTCGGCCGGACAAGATGAAAAATCCCTGTTTTAGCTCCGAATTTCACTCATTTCGTTCTAAATCTTAGGAGCACCTATATATACTTCTATCCTACCATTTAAAGACAAGAAAACTCAATTCGTGTGCCTCTAAAACCCAAATAACCCCAAAATTATTAAAGAGCATAAAACTAAATTTTACAATACAAACCTAATCACAAGGGACCCAATTCTATCACTAGAGTGCACTACAATGCTCACTAAGGTCGACTAGAAGGACACCCAAGACTTAGACCAAAACGCATTCTTCAATCACACAAATAACAAATGAAAACTTTCAGAGGTTATGTGCGGCCGCCCACTCTAGCTTGTGCGGTCGCCCAAAAAGCCAACAAACAAGAACAAAACCTTTCAGATAGATGTGCGGTCGCCCTACCAATAATGGGCGGTCGCCCAACCCTCTGGTCTGTCGGAAATCGGGAAGAACAAACCGGGTTCTTCCATTTTCATACCAAAACACATTTCCATCAAAATCCAACCTTCTAACTAGTATACTAATGTACCCAAAACAACTTATAAGTCTAAAAAGACTCATATAACAACATTTAACAACCAATATCAAGATCAAATCCAACATTTAGAGAATCACCATTTTCTTGACCCAAAACTCTAATAAATTCCAAATAAATTCTAAACTCAACCAAACTTCAAATATAACAACATTTAGCATCATATAAACATGATATGAACATTTTAGCATAAAAATGGGGGAAAAGCAACTTACCCGGATTTTCTCAAAGTTGCCGGAACTCTAATATTTTTGGCTTCCTACGATCCTATCAACGATCTAAACACATTTCAAGTTTTAAGAAATGAGAGATTATGAGTGGAAGAGGAAGAAAATGAAGAGAGAAGGAAGAAAGAAAACTTACCCTTTTCTTTTGGGGAGAGAGAGAGGAATGAGCTGGGAGGAGGTGGAGTGAGTGAGGGAGAAGGGAAGGAGTAGAGAAGGAGTAGGGAGTTATTTAAAAAGTTACATCTAGGCCCCTCCCTTACTACTAACACAATACTACACTCCCTGCTAACAATTAAGACCCAACAATACAATACAACAGTAACCCAAATAAAATGCTAGGCATAAATATTATAACACATAAAATGCACACATAAATATTTAAATAAATAATAATTTAAATAAATAAACAAGCAAATAAATAAATAATAATTATTTATTACTAATAAAATAGAGCCTAGTTTTCGGGTCGTGACATTTACGTCACCCAAGCCGCCTCGGACAAAGCCGAGTCTCCCTTGTGTTTGTTAACAAAAAGTGCATGTGTGTGTGTATTTAACAAAAAAACTGCGAAGTTAACTGGTTATTGGTTTTAACAGAACAAAAGGGGTTCATTTGCACAGATCTTGACAGAATAAGACAGAAAAGAAAAAATCATCCCTCTGACCCAACTCAACCGTACGGCTATACAAGGTCTTCCCGGGGATTTTACAGTTTGTCCAGAAAATTTCCAGTTTCAGGCAGAAACAGAGCATTCTGCTGAAACTGGACTGAACTGTTTATTTTTAGTTTGCATTTTCACAAACAAGCTTTGATTGACATCATTCCTATGCTCATTAATCACTAAATGGACCCCAAATACATGGATTTGGGTGTGATTAAGCCAATCATTGGAGAAGAATTAGAAAAGGTGATGAATGTGGCCTTTGAGCCAAGATAGCCATTTTGATGAGTAAAGATTCAAACTTTACCATCAAAATAGGGTCTTTATACAAGATTAAACCTTTAGGGACAACAAAATCAACATTTGAAAGCATAAAGATTGAACTTTTATGACCCAAATGTGATGAATGAGTGGCTATCTCAAGGTTTGGGTGATAAAGATGGAGGCTTTATCACTCCAAATGATCATCATGACCAAATACGACATAAAGACACATGCTTTCACCATAAAAATGGATCATCAAGCTATTTAAGGACAAGGAATTAACAAATCATGATCTTCTTTAGGTTTTAACCCATTTTCACATACTTGGATGTGAGGGCACCTTGAATCATTTCATGATTTGGTTCCAAGGTATATAACAAGAATATAAGATCCTTGAAAGGACAAGACTTACAATATAAAGGTGTTTGACAAGGGCAAGGCTTGAAATGCAAGTAAATAAATAGCATGAACAAGAACAAAAGAGTTTGAGATGGAGAGAATATGGGGAGAAGGAGGCTTCACCTATGGTGGTTGTGGCCTATCTTCCTCTCTTTTCACTCAAGTATTTGGTGGTCTTTCTCTCAGACTGTATTTCTGTAGAGTTTCACCTATAAAACTATGTTTCTCCCCCCGTGAAATGATCAGCAAGGGTATCAATTTATAAGGACTGATGGTGACCATAGTAGCCGTACGGTTAGGGCTCTCCCGCGTCCAAACCATCCGTACAGCTCAGCCTGGCGAGCTTCTGGATTTTTCCAAGTTTTAATTCTAGAACAGTCTTGGAATTTTAGGTTTATCCTAGTGAGGTCCCAGCCTATCATTTTATTCCTGAATGGTGCTAAGAATTCCTCTAAGTTGGTCAATTTCAGATTGGGGTACTTACACTACCTGGTTAAAGGTAGCGGTTGACTATGTCAAACATAATGTTCATCATGTGAAAGACTATGATAATCTCAGGTCTAAGGATATCAAATGATATAACTATATGAGATTTGATTATGACATTTGACCATGACATAAGTCTCACAGCGGGTCATGTCCAGTACTTGTTCATGCTAGGGAATTGGGGGGGATCTCTGCATCCACTAGCCCATACTAGCAGTCATAAACATGGAGAAAATAAATCAACACATGAAATAATAATATGAAAGAACAAGAATACCATGATTTGTTAACCCGGTTCACCACCCCCTGTGGCTACATCCGGAGGCCCCAAGCCAGGATATCACTATATTAATATGTTGATTGTTACAATTTACATATGCACTCACTCAAATCTAGCATAGCAACTCTCCATGAACAACCCTCTCCTACATATTATTATTTCTCCCCCAAGATTACACAAACATGATCATGGCCGGGTTGTAGGATCGCCTCCCATGGCTATCCTAGGCCCCCAGCCCCCTCCTAGACACTATTTTGTGCTCTCTCTTGATATCCTTTCTCTCTCCTTTTGGGTACAAAATATTATAGTGGTAGTCACAATATATTTATAGGGATACAAAACCTACTCCAGATCAAAACCTAATTTACCAGGAGTCTTTAAGACGGAAGGAGTATAATATAGGAAGTCAAACAATCAAAGGAAACAAATTCCTTCCTACTTGCAGACTCCTACTCCACGTCACCTCCTACAGTCCGGCTACCAGGCACCTGCCTGACCCACACCAGGCGCCCGCTTGAAGTCATCAGAGAACGTACAGCCTTCTGCCTTAGGTAAGTGCCCGCCTATACCATACCGGGCACCCGCATGCTCCTCCGATTCTTCTCCATCTTCTCCTCGGTTTTGATCATCTCCTTTGTTTTGTCTCCAATCCCAACAACCTCCCACCTAGAGACATAAACCACCATTGTGACACGCTCCTATCATACTCCCACCAGAGAATGATCCACCAAATATTTTACACCACCATTGTAACACCAAGCTCCTCCTTGATGATGATAAGCCTCTACGCTCCTCCACCATGAGCCTTCACGCCCAAGTAATAAGGCGAGTTGAAACCAAGCGACGCTTCAACCTCTCCGTGTTAGATCCTTCTTGCCTCCCCAAATCAACTTCTACCTTGATTTCTTTGCAAGACTAATTTCGCCTTCTCCCTCCTGGATCCACTCCCCTTGCAATGCTCCCCATGAAACTTGGACACACCTTTCTTCTTGCATTGAATTCTTGTGGTCTTTTATCGCTCTCTGTTAGGGCCACTTGACTCCCACCGCGTTGCAACTTTTTGAGTCACTCTCCCCCCTAACACACAGTTCATTGATGTCTCCCCTTTTACACCAATAGGCTGGTTCTTCACGCCTCTTGCTCCCACCCGGAACGAAATTGATGTTGTCGGTAGAGTACAACATCCTCCTAACCCCCATCCGTCGTTTCCGAGAAGTCCTCCTCTTCTCACGTGGTCATACCGGCTTATACCACCCACCTTTGCATCGTCGGTTACTTACCCAAGTGCCTGATGCAACCCTCCTTTATTTCATATTTTTCTCCAACCACCTTGACTGCCCCAAGATCCCTTGAACACCTCCTGATCCATCTCGATCTCTGCATCTACAAATCCCACCTCGAATCTCTGCAAATCTCATAAGAAACAAACGAACTGATTTAAATTGTCTGACCTTCTGCACGATTGTGACCTATTTGGCATGCTCTTGCTTCAACCAGAAAACCCTATCAGCTCTCATATCCCTGTACATCTTCCACACGAAGAATCTGCACTACACAAAATCTGCACGTGCGCTCCACCAAGCCTGCACGTGCATTGCCCGAATTCTGCACGTGCCTTGCACAAAAATCTGTTGTCTCTTTTCTTCACCTTGGATCTCTCCTAGATCTCAAACCAAAGATCTTGATACCAGTTGTTGGGGAATTAGGGGGATCGCCACATCCACTAGCCCATACTAGTAGTTATCAATATGGAGAAAATAAATCAACACATGAATAATAATATGAAAGAACAAGAACACCATGATATGTTAACCCGGTTCATACCCCCTGTGGCTACATCCGGAGGCCCCAAGCCAGGATATCACTATAATAATATGTTGATTGTTATAATTTACATATGCACTCACTCAGATCTAGCATAGCAACTCTCCATGAACAACCCTCTTCTACATATTATTATCTCTCCCCTGAGATTACACAAACATGATCATGGCCGGGTTGTATGATCGCCCCCATGGCTATCCTAGGCCCCCGGCCCCCTCCTAGACACTATTTTGTGCTCTCTCTTGATATCCTTTCTCTTTCCTTTTGGGTACAAAATATTATAGTGGTAGTCACAATATATTTATAGGGATACAAAACTTACTCTTGATCAAAACCTAATTTACCCGGAGTCCTTGAGACGGAAGGAGTATAATATAGGAAGTCAAACAATCAAAGGAAATAAATTCCTTCCCACTTGCAGACTCCTACTCCATGTCACCTCCTACTGTCCGGCTACCAAGAGCCCGCCTGACCCACACTAGGCACCAGCTTGAAGTAATCATAGAACGTGCTGCCTTTTGCCTTAGGTAAGCGCCCTCCTGCACCATACCAGGCGCCCGCCTGCTCCTCCGATTATGCTCCATCTTCTCCTCGGGTTTGATTATCTCCTTTGTTTTGTCTCCAATCCCAACAGTTCACCAATAAGTACCCATAAGTTTAATTTGTATCACATGCACATGATCATCATATGATCATCGATTAAACTTATACTAGTTCTTCATAAGTACTAGGGACGGTGTTGGGTATGCATATTATAAACCACTCCTATTACCTAGATTTGATTGATCCCATAACCTTATTTTACTTTTTATGGACTTTAGATATTATTGTAAGAAGTTTTACAACTTTATTAGTTAATTCCATTTTAGTTTAGTTAGGCTTAGAAGATCAGCCCCTCAAATTCTTAAGAATGCTGCTGCTGTTGATATTGTGAAAATAGCTAAGTCTGCCTACCTACCACTCATTGAACGACCACTTATTGAGCGACCGCTCATTGAGGGACCGCATGGAGTAAGGCGACTGCATAGTCAATGTTGGTTGCAAAGTCTTGTCGACCGTTCGTTGCTTGCTGCTGCAAGGATCCAATGACCGCGAGACCTACCGCAGACACCAGCTACCGCATGACCAAGTGAAGACCAAGAAAAGAAAAGTTTGATTTAAACGTTGCAAAATTCAAATTTGAATTTGGTCGTTATGTATGGTACAAGATAGTACATCTTGACTACTAACTTCTGCAACTAAAAGAAAAAGATATGAGCTCCAATCAGAATGCTCCAGCTCATCATCTTCCAAACTTGTCTAACAGCTATCTCTCTCACCCAAGGCTATAAATAGCCCTTACTTTCTTCTTTGAAAGTGTTCTGAGATTCAAAGAGAGAAATTTCTGTTGAAATACTTGGTGATTGAAGATCATGCTCAAGATTTCCAGAATCATTTGAATCTTCAAGCCTTCGCCTTCAAATCTTCAAAGATCCCCAGCAACCTTCAACTCAAGCCCAGCAACACTTAAAGATTTATTAGTCTCTCAATCATATAGATTATATAGAGCTATTGTTTCTTACAGACACATACACACCCCGATTGATCAATCACATAGATTGCATCATTAGGGATACACAGGTCTAAGTCTAGGATTTATTCTTCATAGAAATTAGGTGTTGATTCAATACTTCATCTTTGTAATTTGTACTCAAGAAGAATCAATATATACCTCTATTTAAAATCCAAGACTGACCATCTTGGTAAAGGACGTAGATCTTTTAACAGATTGAACCTTTCCAAATCATCGTGTCATTTACTTATTGCAATTTACATTCTGCAACTTTACTTTCAGTCATTGTTCTTATTGTTCATATTAATCTTGTTTGTCGTTTAGTGTTTTGATCTTTCCAGATATTCAAACTATTGTGAATTGTGTTTGTTGCTTGCCTACTGCCTTAGTTGCTATCTCTGACTACTTATCTATTTGCCAAAACTCTCAGACACAAACTTTCATTTTCAACCTACCTAGTCAGTAACCTTGCTTACCGCACATAGCCGACCGCAAGGTTACCTACCGCAATTTGCTTGCCGCAGATATTCACTTTTCAGTTTAATCATACTTTGCCGACTGCAATATTGCATGCCGCATTATCTGCCTACCTAGTCGTTTAATCTTAAAAACTAATGCTACCTCGTTTTAATCAAAAACTTCCGCTGTGCATTTTACTTTGAACTAGTGGTTTTTACTTGACCACAAAACTCAATAGTAAGCATAAGTTGAATTTTAAAAAAGGGTTGATAATTTTAAATAGGCTATTCACCCCCCCTCTAGCCTCTTTTCATACCCTTGTTGTGTCTTTGGGACCAACAGACAGGGATTATTATAATAAACATGCAAAAACATATAATAATCCAGGTTGTTATCTCCATAACACATGAGAACATGACATAACATGAGGCCTTTTTTAAGGGCTTAGGGAATAATCTCCAACATAATCCTCCAAGAACCCAAATCCGACCAAGAAAACAAGTTCATGATACCATTGTGGCAAGCTTGGGCACTACAAAAGAGAGTGCAAAATTCTCAAAAAGAAAAATGAGAACAAAGACAAAGGGAAATTTGTCGCAGTGATCTCTGAAGCAAACATGCTACAGAATGACAATGCTTGGTGGATTGACTCTGGTTCAACGAGGCATGTGTGCAATGACAAAAGCATGTTCTCCAACTACGTTGAAGCCGATGCTGAAAATTGCATGTACATGGGAAATTCCTCTACCGCTGCTATCAAAGGGAAAGGAACAGTGAATCTTGAGTTTACTTTGGACAAGATTTTGACTCTTACCGATGTTTAACATGTTCCTGAAATTAGAAAGAACCTTGTGTCTGTAAGCCTTCTTAATAAGCATTGCTTTAAGCTTATCTTTGATGGTGATAGGTTTATTCGGTCTAAGGGTGGAGTGTTTGTTGGAAAAGGATATGTGTATGAGGGAATGTACAAACTTAGTATTAATGAAATATCTATTAGTTCTGCTTATATTGTTGACTCTCTTTCCTTATGGCATAGTAGATGAGGCCATATGAATACTAGAAGAATGAAAAAGATGATTAATTATGATCTCATTCCTAACTGTGATGCTAATATGTTTGACAAATGTGATATTTCTGCACATACTAAAATTACTGGGACCCCTTTTCCTAAAGATATTGAAAGATCCTCTTCAATTTTACAATTAATTCACAATGATGTATGTGATATGCATAATACTCCTACTGGAGGGGGAAAGAAATATTTTGTAATATTTATTGATGATTACTCTTGATTTTGTTACGTTTCTTTACTTCATATCAAAGATGAAGTTCTCGATAAGTTTAAGGTATACAAGACCGAAGTGGAAATTTTTTGTAATGCTCACATTAAAATGCTTAGGTCTGATAGAGGCGGGGAATTTCACTTCCCCGCCTATTGTGAATCTGTAGGGATTATTCATGAGACTAGTATAGCTTATACCCCTCAACAAAATGGAATTGTCGAAAGAAAAAATAGAACATTAGAGGAAATGGTTAATTCCATGCTTTTTCATTCGGGTCTTAATGATAGTTTTTGGGGTGAAGCTCTTTTAACTGCTTGTCATATTCTTAATATAGTACCTCATAAGAAAACCAATGTTACTCCCTATGAATTGTGGAAGAAAAGAAAGCCTAATCTGAGATATCTAAAGGTTTGGGGTTGTAGAGCAATAGTAAGGCTACCCAAACCTAAAATAAAGAAATTAGGTGCCAAAGAAGTTGAGTGCATATTCTTAGGATATGCAGAACATAGAAAGAGATATAGGTTTATGGTTATTAAACCAAATGAATCAATTGGAATAAATATTGTCATTGAATCTAGGGATGCTATCTTCTATGAAGAAAGATTCAAAGCAATTCCTAGACAAAATGATGACATTGGAAAGATAATTGAATCTTCCCCAAAACATAAACCTATAGATCTTCCAAAAAATGAACCAAGGATAAGTAAGCGAATAAGAACGGAAAAGTCCTTTAGACCAGATTTTATTATTTACTTGGTGGAAGGTGATAAAAATTCGGAGTGTTTTCAAATCTCTATATCACGAAGTATTGAGGTTAATCCTCAAACATTTGAAGAAGCTATGAAATCACAAGATGATGCCTTTTGGAAAGAAGCCATTAATGATGAAATGGATTCTATAATAGGCAATAATAATTGGGTTCTTGTCGACTTGCCTCCTGGTTCAAAACCAATTGGTTGTAAATGGACCTTCGAAAAGAAAACGAAGGTTAATGGCACCATTGATAAATTTAAAGCTAGATTAGTAGCTAAAGACTTCACATAAAAGGGAGGGATAGATTATTTTGATACTAATGCTTCTGTTGCCCGCTTATTCGCGTTCTTCTTGCTTTCGCTTCTATTTATGGTTTTTCTATTCATCAAATGGATGTGAAAACTTAATTTCTTAATGGAATCTTAAAGGAAGAAATATATATGGAACATGTTGGGTTTTGATGCATCATGCGCAGTGGACTAAAACATAAGATCAAACACCCATGAGCCCGGATTCGTGCATGTTGATTAAATTAAATACAAGATCTAAGAAACATACCCTTGAAGATCGAATCCATGAACACGGACTTTAGGTGTTGAAAAGCGAACACCCTCTACCGGTATCCACACGTCGAACGGACTCAAGAACACCTTCTTGATTGATTGCTAGATCTAAGGCTTGGTGAAGAAATGATTTCTTCATAGGAATTATTTTGCTCCATTGATTATTGTAGTTTGATGATTCCAAATCTCAAACTAAATAATCCTACCTCTCTATATTTTATTTTTTGTAAAACAACGTATTATTATTTCTCAAATCACCATTCGAGGATGTCAAACCCGACTGCATATATTAATATAAGGGTTTGACCTTATTCTGTTTGGGATCGGGATTCCTTGTCACACAAGAATTCCAAACAAACAGACCAGAATCAGGGAAAGGGCCGTACGGCTCCATAGGAGCCGTACGGTGGCCAGTAGAAAAATCCCAGATTTTAGCCTTTTCAAATCTGTTCTATTGTGTGTGACCCAATAAGATTATACTAAGTTGGCAACGAGTCTGAACCATTCAGAACCCGTAAGTCATAAGCGGACTCTAGCAAGCCATTATGACTACCCAATTAGTATAACTTTGAAAGTTCAAAGTTACCTCATAAAACATATTACAATCCCTTTGTCACGCGATATCATAATGGACATAAGTCATGGTCCACGTCAACTTATGTTGTCCAATGCTTTCTCGATCCCGAGAAGATTGATTTGAGCAAATGACATTGAACACATCATTCATTTGGGTACGGTCGTACACTATCATCAATCTCACTCATCGAGTGGCCAAGCAGATATCTCTCTTGAGAGAGGGACAAATCCCATCTTGACTTATCATTCTTCCCTACAAGAATTCGATTATGCAAATCGTAGCCTTTATAACCACCCGGTTAAGGGTAGCGTTTGAGTACGTCAAACATAATGTTCATCATGTGGAAGACCATGATAATCTCAGGTCTAAGGATTCAAATGGTATGACTATTATGAGATTTTTATGACATTTGACCATGACATAAATATCATAATGGGTCTATCCAGTACTTTCTTCTCCAACAAGTACCCACAAGTTTAATCCGCATCCTATGCACCATAATCATCATATGATTATCCATTAAACTCATGCTAGCCCTTCATGAGTGTTAGGGACAATGATTATTATAATAAACATGCAAAAGATATAATAATTGGGTTTGTAATCTCTTTAACAATGAAGCTATGATATAACGTATAGGCCTTTCTCAAGGGCCTTGGGCATAATATCCAAAAATCTCCCACTTGCACTAGGCCCAATCAACGTGTATCCAATACCCATTGAGCTAGTTATGATCTCCATCATTATTGCAAGCGAGCTTATGTAAGATGATTATCCTTGTTATCATCATATGGTATTTTGCATATTTTGACTTCTCCCATCTTTGACGATTTCTCGAATAAGATAGAAACGTCTGAGTATTTGTTTAAATAATACATTAGCCCCTTGGATTGTGCAATAAAAATTATTGGTACAATGAAGGTCCATTAAATTAGTGACACTAGAAACGATTTCTAGTTTACTAATTAGTATCTTAATCCAAACAATTTTCTAGTTGCATCCCATGCCACTAGATACTCAACCTTTTGTAGAATAGTAATGATACATTTAGAACTCTTCTAATACCATTATAAAACATAAACATGTATTTATACTGCAATATTTATCTTTGTTGGTTTGTAAGAATGCATCTATGTAACTATTACAAGATTATCTTTCACTCCATCAAAGATCAAGAATGCATCATTTGATTCTTCTCAAGTACATAAGGATGTTTCTTAACTAGTGACTTTTACTAGGATCGGATTAGTATTATCTCATCATACTCCAAGTATATGAGACATACGGTCTTAGTACATTAATATGGCTTACATGATAGATCCAATTGCCGAAGCATATGGAATCCTAATCATGTGATCTTTCTCATTAGTCTTCAAATAAGACTAAATATTGTCAAGAGTGATGCCATTAGACTTTTGCAAGTAACCTATCCAAGAGTCTTGTATAGTGAACTTTTCATTATCTTGTCTATATTAGTACTTTGACTTTAATCTATCAACCTTTTATATTTATCTCCATAAATCTAAATTCCAAGGATATAAGCGGGTTTAACCAAGTCATTCATTATGAAACTCTTTCAAAATGAATTATATGTCAACCACATATATTAGACTAAGAATTATTATTACGCTCACAGTAAATTTATTGTAATCACAAGTCTTATCTTTGATGAATTCAAACTCTTTGAATACTACATCAAAATGAAAATTTCACTCCAAGTAGTTTGCTTCAATCCATCTCATGGATTTCTGCAACTTTGCATATTTTATTAGAATTTTATGGATCTAAACTTTTAGGTTGTATCAAACACATCCTAAAGTATGTTCTTATTAAGGAATGCTGTTTTGACATCCATTTGTCATATTTCATATTAAAAATATGAGGTCATGACAATTAGAATTCTAATATCCTTAAGCATGACTGTATGCAACAAAGTTTTATCATAATCGATATTATGAGTTAACTTTACTCAATTAGTCGTGCTTTAATAATATGCACTTTACAATCCATATCCGTTTTCTCCAAGAAAACTTAACTTCTACCTTATGGTTTTTAAGCCTTCGGGTACAACAATCAAGTTCCAAACTTGATTATGAATTGCCATTTTAGATTTCATGACTCCAAGTCATTGATCTAAATCCGGAGCGGACTTTGCATCTTGATAGGTGATAGGTCAACATTTGCAGTGATATCTTCCTTATTACTTTCTATTACGAGAAATAAATATTTCTTGTTATAGATATTATCCAATCATATATGCAAATATCTAGTGTATACTTGAACGAATTTCCACAACTCCTTGTGAAACTTTGTTCAACTTCCATCTTATGTTCTATGTCATTTTCTGGGTGTCGAACTCTTCGAGATACATTTTACTCCCACTAGTTCTTTAGAGATAAACGATTTATCTAGAAAGTGCTAGTTAGAGTAGCAAACGATTTGTACTCTAAAGGGCGTAAAATTAATATCATTAAGATATCCCACGAAAATACATTAACTAGAATTGGGTGTGATTTTGTCCAAGACAACAGTTTTCTCAAAAGCATCACATCATGAATCTTTGTGAAAGACAAACTAGGTTTTCTTTCATTCCATATCTCATATGGTATAACGAACCTCCTTAGACGAAACTCAATTTAGTGTAAGTGCAGTTGTTTCTAGCACATAATCCAGAAGGATAATTAAAGATCGGTTTGACTTATCATGAGGCCAAAAACTGTAGTTTGCAGACAATCTGCATGTTTCTATAAACAGGAGCCATACGGCTCATCACTAGGTGTACGCCTAATTTGCAGCCGTACGGTTGTTGTTATCAGATTCTGTTTTTCTTATTCTGCAGACTTTCTGCAGAATTCTCATCAAGTCCATAGTTTAAATATTCATTACTTTGATCAGATCAGAGTACACTAATACTTTTGCCATGAGTTATCGAAATCCTTTCTAGCATTGTTACTTTAATGAACTACATACATCAATATGTATTAATCCAAAACAATATTTTCCTTTTACTACTAATTAGTAAGAGGTGTCTATGATCAATTTCTGGAATTTTATATATGTGTTTCTTATTATTGATATAGACATCAATGCCTTAAGAATGTAACGCTTACATCCTTAGATTCAGATTTCCATTATTTACGTTATACTCATTATTTTGTTCTTCCAAGATAATGATATAAAGTCCCATTATATGATTAACAATACAATAAAGCAAATCATATTTAATGGAACACTTTCTTATTCGAAATAAGAAATATCCATAATCTTCTAATGAAGAAACCAAAATAATATTTCTACTTAAAGTAGGAACATCATAACATTTGTTTAAAACAATCATAAACCCACTAGGTAAAGACACTTCGCAAGTTCCTATGATTAATGTTGCAACCTTTGCATCATTATTACCACATAGGTCAATATTTTCCTTCCTTAAGTAGTCTTTCTATTTCTCAAGTCTTACACATTTATACAAATATGAGATCCATATCCGGTATCCAATACCTAAGAACTTAGAAGTATATTTTTAACATAAATACTCGAATTGGTAGTCCTACTACCATTCCTTTTGATCTTTTAATTCAAATTGTAATTTCTCCAATTGTCAATCATATTTCCATGGTAGCAATTACATCCTCAGGATTTTAGGTTTAGCCACAAATATTTCCTTTAAGCTTGACAACTCTTGTCTTGCCTTTATCTTAAATCCTTTTTCTTTATTAACCTTTAAGCTTGAGAAGTTTTCCATTTGATATTAAGACTTAGCATTTTAAACATCAAATGTCGCTTATGAATTAATATCAAATCTGTTTGTCAGTTCCAGACTAACTTGATTATCAAGCCAATAAGGTAAGTAATGTGTCTCTCCCTGTCCAAAACATGAGAACTTATTAACATACCTTTCAGTCATCATATGAATGTTATGATTAAAGTTTAAAACATTCTACACAAATATGCAAATAAATATATACCTATATTTCATACCATTATCATTTAAGAGAGATTTAAAGTATTTCATAAATACTCCCACTAAATTATACACCTTCAAATACAACAATTGTATAATATAATTTAAATGGGCTAAGATCCATATTTCACTTGATCTTACATCCGCGAGGGCAAGATGCATAAGACCAAGCTACTTAGGTAGATAAATCCTTATCAATCACATCATATGTGACTATTAGATCCTTTATGAGATTTTAGACATCTTATGTCTAACATGTTTTAATCTCATCTGTGCCTTGGGCCCAAAACTCTTTTGATAGCCTAATTAAGTCAAATCACTTTAAACGCATTGGAACCACTCTTTTACTCATCTTGCTCATAAAAACATAGAATTAATGGGCCTCGTGAGGGTTAGAGTCCGCATAAAACTACACGTGTACTAATAAGTGTTTTAATCATGGGTTGGCACAAGACTTAAAATTTTATGAAGGTTTATTTACATAGATACATGTATCATATATTTGATTATGTCAAACATAATATAATATAGTCTTTGCATAATGTATGTTAACTAATCAAATTAATTAACAGAATCAAATTCTTGTGATTTAATCATGAAGCAATATTATGGAGACAGAATCAAAATTATCTATAAACAATTTACAGATTGGATATTTCATTCGCATTCCCAGAAACAAGGCGTAAGCCTGCCATTGGTTCATGCAATGAATTAATCCAAATTTAGTTTCCTACTCTTGCAAACAATTTGCACTTTGCTCATATGGATAAATTCTGAAACATTTGAATCCGCAGAACATCTACAAATTCAGAGCACAAAATGCACGGTCGAAACTAAGCCAAAAGGCATCCACAATCCCGTACTAAAATCATGAAACCAAGTAATTATTCCATACGACCGAAACTAAGCCAAAAGGCATCCACATTTCCGTATAGAAGAATAACTTGTTTCAAGATCATTCATTGTCTCATAAATTTCATAAATTAGAGCAATTCTGAACTCTTCAGAACTCTGATTTCTGCAATTTTCTGGATTAAATCATATTTCAGGAAACATGATTTCAAAAACCAGCTGTGAATACGTGTGTTTGAAATTGATATATTCATAGCAACATTAAAATATGAGAGTCGCCACGCCGTTTTAATTATAACCAAAACATTGAGAAAAAGCATGTAAATGGGTTCGGGGGTCAAATTACGATAAGAGAAGAATATTTAGTGTTATCACTCCTATCGCCCGAATGATCGGTCTTTTTATCATGATGCGGTGTATGTAGTGTGTGATGTGTATGAGACCGGATCCGAAGATTTCCTACGTTCCTCTCAATGTGAGAAGCTCAGGTCTGCGTAGTTCGAGAAGAATTTAGAATAGGCAGAAGAATCGGGATCATGCATAATGAGGGGGAAATTACCTAAAGATTAGGGTTTAGAAATAGTTCCTAGATCATGTTCGGGTTGATGAACCCTAGATCATCATCGGCTATGAAATAACATGTTAACATGAAGATTGCAACCCTAAATCTAGCATAAATAAGGTTTTAATCTAAGAACATGAAGAACATACGAACAACATATTATGAACATATGAATAATATGATGAACATATGAATAAACATGTTAACAACATGAATATTATGAAGAACACATGAATAAACATATTAAGAATATGAATATTATGAAGAACATATGAATAAACATATTAAGAATATGAATATTATGAAGAACATATGAATTACATGTTAAGAACATGAATATTATGAAGAACACATGAATAAACATATTAAGAATATGAATATTATGAAGAACATATGAATAAACATATTAAGAATATGAATGTTATGGATCTACATTAATAATATGGCAGGAACATGATGAAAAAGTTAGAAAACTTACCTATGTTGGCAAGAAATAAACCTTGATCTTCTTGGGATTCTTGAGGATATTCTTGGATGCTTGAATGACTTAATTTAGGAGTATTTTTGTCACTTTTTAGCTCTCAAAATCCCCTCCCTTAAACCAAGAGGCAAGGGAGACTTTTTATAACAAACTGGTGGAGAGACCTGACGGTCCAGATCACCCGAGGCAAAGATGGCCGCGTGGCCAAGGTCGAAAGTGGCCGCGTGGCCAAGGGAAAACATGGCCGCCTGGCCATAGGGGGATGTGGCCGCGCGTCCAAGGTCATTTTTATCTTGTTCTTATTTCCCTCGCGTTCGATTTGATATGCGGTGCGTTCCGTAATTCATCCGGAGTCAAAAGTTATGACTGTTTTCGTGCCGACTGTAATTTAAGTCATTCTAGATTTTCCTAAAATAATGAGCTATATTTTGGGAATCTAGGACAAGTCTTTTGCAAGGTTTCTAATCCCTATAAAGTCCTTGTATATTTGGGAAATCTCTAATAAACTCATTTTTAGATCGGGTACTAACAATAGCCTCTCGGCGACGCTTCTTGCAAGGCAATGGGGGGTCAACGATAAAAGAAGGATCTGTTTTGAAACATAAGTTTCAAAACAGATCAAGGGTTATGGGACGGCAGAACCTTAGCAGGCGACCTACGTATTCGCGGGGGAATCAAGCCAAACGTAGTTCAAATCTATTGGAGAAATTGTAAACGATTGTCCTCTGGTGGGGAGCAACGCCTTCCGTTGGGGATAACTTCGAGTTGCAAGGGAAACATATGCTGGGGATGACCACATCGATCGGGTGGATGAACCTTTTTAGGCTTCCTACGTATCCTCAGAGGAATCAAGCCGGTCGTAGTTCGGAGATACTGGGGAAAGAGAGGAGGAAATAAACGAGATATCAGACTCCTGTTGGGGATAACAATCCTACGGACACTATCCTGTATGAAGACCGAACATTCGTAAGGTAAACGAGACATCAGGCTCCTGCTGGGGATAACAATCCTATGGACACTATCCTGTATGAAGACTGTACATTCATAAAGGAAACGAGACATCAGGTTCCTGCTGGGGATAATAATCCTACGGATACTATCCTGTATGAAGACTGAACATTCGTAAAGGAAACGAGACATCAGGCTCCTGCTGGGGATAACAATCCTATGGATACTATCCTGTATGAAGACTGAACATTCGTAAAGGAAACGAGACATCAGGCTCCTGCTGGGGATAACAATCCTACGGATCTGTCCTGTATGAAGACTGATTATTCATAAAGGAAACGAGACATCAGGCTCCTGCTGGGGATAACAATCCTACGTATACTATTATGTATGAAGACTGAACATTCGTAAAGGAAACGAGACATCATGCTCCTGCTGGGGATAACAATCCTACTGATACTATCCTGTATGAAGACTGAACACTCGTAAAGGAAACGAGACATCAGGCTCCTACTGGGGATAACAATCCTACGGATACTATCCTGTATGAAGACTTAACATTCGTAAAGGAAACAAGACATCAGGCTCCTGCTGGGGATAACAATCCTACGGGTACTATCCTGTATGAATACTGAACATTTGTAAAGGAAACGAGACATCAGGCTCCTGCTGGGGATAACAATCCTACGGATACTATCCTGTATGAAGACTGAACATTCGTCAATCAATAAAGTCGTTGTTCGGACTCTATTGAGGAAAGGAAGTAAGGACAACAATGGTGTGAGACATATAGACGGTAGGGTCTAAATAATCCCAAGATGGTAAAACGGTAATAGCCGGAACTTACGCGATATAGAGCTAGACGGGCCTCTGTGAATCGCAATTTATAAAATAACAAGTGTTGGATCTTACGCAATGTAGAAACAAACGAGCTTCTCTCAACTGCGATAGATCTAGAACACACATGATATAGAGGTAGACGGTCCTCTGTGAATCATGATGATAAATGCTGGATCTTACGCAATGTAGAAACAAACGAGCTTCTCTCAACTGCGATAGATCTAGAACACACATGATATAGAGGTAGATGGGCCTCTGTTAATCATGATAGTCCTAAGCAAGTGTTCGGGGCGCACACAATATAGAAATAGACGGGTTTCTGTTAATTGCGGCGAAGGTTTGAAAGAGATAGAAATTTTTAGGGGCTTTCCGGACCTAAAGGTAATGTGTTGATGGAAATATTTGGAGGCTTTCCTAGCCAAAGATGATCAATTTATGTTTCAAAGACAATAGACTCTCGAAGAGTCATAATGGTAAAAGACTCTCAAATAGATTCTCGCAAAAAGGGATGAACTTTCAGGGAGTCATGAAGGCGTGGGGACTTACCATAAGTCACAAAGATGACAGATTCCTATGAAGTCGTAAAAGGGATGAACTCTCAAGGAGTCACGAACGTGATGGACTCTTGGAGTCGTAAAAGCGTTGGACTCTCGGGGAGTCGCAAAAGGGATAGACTCTAGGGGAGTCTCAAAGGCGATGGACTCTCGGGGCGCAAAGGTAAAGGACTCTGTGGTGAATAAAGGACGACCATGGAAAGCGTAGTGTTTGGGATCCACTTACCCTAAATTAGGAGGGAATACAAAATATGAGGCTACGAGCCATTGAGACGAAGGCATTAGGTAAGGGACATTTTGCTTGGTTGCTTAGGGTAGGACCTAACGCTTTTAAGGAAAGGGGATAAGAAATATGGTAGTCTCCAAATTTTGAGATAGGGATGCCAAAGATGTCACGACTTCTTGGGCTTTAGATTATGTCTTGGAGATAATGTGAGTTTCCTAGGTTTACGGGCTAGGGATTGGAGTTCGTTAAACATGAGGAGAGTATTGTATCCTAGGCTCAGGGCTTGGGATTGGAGAGGATGAGGTTAATGATTGGGAATTTCCTAGATTTTAAGGCTAGGGTTTAGAAATATCCTAGGCTTTGAGGCTAGGGTTTAGGGTTGTGGTAGCTTAAGAGGTAGCAAAGGTGTTAAGGTTGGGAGTTGGAAAGGTTGTGTCTTCCTTGGATTGAGACTGGGGATTGATAAGATTAATGCTAGGGTTCACCGTTTTCTGGGATTGGTGACTATGGCTCGAAAGGAACGTTGTAACCTAGGCTTTAGGCCAGGGTTTAAGTCTAGGGATTGTAAGCTTCCTATATTTTGAGAGTAAGGTATAGGAATTTCCTAGGTCTAGGACTAGGGTTTGAAGGGAGTGTTGAATCCTAGGCTCGATTCTAGGGTTTAGAGAGGATGATGTGTTTTCCTAGGCTTGAGGCTAGGGTTTGGGGCGAATGCGAGTTCCTAGGCTTAAGGCTAGGGATTGTAGAGGATGTGACTTCTTAGGCTTGAGACTAGGGTTTGGAGCGAATGCGATTTCCTAGGTTCACGTCTAGGGTTTGGAGAGGATGAGACTTCCTAGGATTGACACTAGGTTGGTTAAGTTTTGGAAAGGGCATTGTATCCTAGGCGTAAGGCTAGGGTTCAATAAGATGGGGAATTGTAAATTTCCTAGGTTTTGAGACTAGGGTTTCAGGAATTTGGAAAGGATGTTGTATATGGGGCTTTGGAATCTTCCTATACTTGAGGCTAGGGTTTAGAGGGAATGTGACTACCTAGGATCAATGATAGGGTTTAGGAAGGATGTAGCTACCTAGGATCAAGGCTAGGGTTTAAGAAGGATGTAACTTCCTAGGCTTTAGGCTAGGGTTTGGAAGGATGTAACTACATAGGGCTTGGGGGAATATGACTACCTAGGCTTGAGGCTATGGTTTGGAAAGAATGATATGACTACCTAGGCTTGAGGCTAGGGTTTAGAGAGAATGATATGACTACCTAGGCTTGAGGCTAGGGTTTAGAGAGAATGATATGACTACCTAGGCTTTTTTTTTTTTTTTTTTAGAAAACCAGGGCGGCACCTGGGAGGATTTTATTAATTAAAAATAAATAATAATACAAGAGGGGGACAACCACCCGACTTATTGCCGGATATGGAGCCGGACCTCGAAATCCAAAAAATAAAAACAAGCCTCAAGAGGTAAAACCATCTAAAAAATAAAGTCCTAAAAAAATTAAACCATAAAATGACCCTAACATTGCCATTTGTGGCCCAAGTCTTCAAAGTCATCAACCCAATCTTCATAGCCGAGTCAAGGAAAGTGCTCGGTCGAGCACCCCTTGGACAGACCCTTTCGCAGTAAAACAAAGAAATCCCAAAAAACAAACAAAAGGCCATCAAAAACCAATTCTTACCTTCTTTCCACATGATAACCTCCATCATCAAATCTCAAAGCCTCCAACACCCTTCTAGGAAGATCCCGTGGAGTGTTATAAACCCGCTCATTCCCATGAACATGACCCTCCGCTGCAAGTCTGTCGGCCACTCCATTAGCTTCCCGAAGAACATGTTCTAACCCATATCCTCTCACCAATGAAGCGCACTATCGAATCTCATAAGTATAATGCCATGGACATTGGAATTTACCTTTTAGAATATTGATGGACACTAATGAATCAGAGAAAACCATTACTGATTGCAATCCCCAATTCCAACACATGTTCAGACCATCGCGAAGTGCAAAGATCTCAGCTTGCATGTTGCCATAATACCGAGAGAAAGCGAAAACCATAGCTCCCCTACAATCTCGAACCATACCCCCTCCAGTGCAAACACCATGAATCGCCGATCCGTCCGTATTGAGAGTATAAAAATGGGACTTGGCCGGTTCCCATCTTAAGTACCTTTTTGGGCGAATCTTATGCGCAGCAATCTTGAGAGCTAGCCTCTCCAAAATGACACGATCCTCCCTCCTAGGACCCCCTTTCGGGACTAAGAAAGAGCACATCTCAGTCAAAGAGTTCTTGTCCCCATCAACAATCTTCGCACTATCCATAAGTATCCCATCAAAAACAGATTTGCATCTAGCTTTCCATATCTCCCAACAAGAAAGCATCATGATACCCATGCGCACCAAGCCCATTTGTCTGCGCTTCGACTGTCCTCCACACCAGACATCCCATAACTGCTGCAAGTCATTGTAAAAGAAAGGCAAAGGGAAGAATCCCGCCCAATGCCGCCAAACTGACTGAGCCATTTCCGACTGCAGCAATAAATGAGTTAAAGTTTCTCTATTACCTCTGCCCGGGTAACACACACATCGAGAGGGAAGATTGAAACCACGAGCCTCTAATTTTGCATCAACTGGTAATCCATCGTGCATAACCTTCCACCAAAAACTACTGACCTTTGTTGGGATGTTAGGATGCCAAATCTTAGCACCCCATTCCACCAAAGGTCTGCGGACCCGGATATGTTCCCACCATGCCGCCGTCTCAAAAATACCAGTTTTTGAAAGAGTAAAAACTGGACAATCCTAACTATGCGTATCAATAACCACCCTACGAACATTGGCATGTAGCTCCTGAGGAATAATCGGAATCAAGTCCTCAATAACCTGAATACCATCTCTGACAGACAATAAATGATCTTCAGGAAGAGGACCCCCTAACCGAACCGCACACCAATTATCCACCCAAAATTTAATATCCCCTTTACCAACAACCCAACGGCTACAATCATCCATTTGAGGCAAAAAGGAGGAAGCCACTTGCCAAACATTCGAGCTAGACGCTGCAAATTGGCAATTATATTTGACACGAACCCATTGCGACCACAAAGAATTACCTTTTGTAGCCACCCACGCCAATTTTGCAAGCATCACTTTATTCATATCCTCCAATCTCCTTATCCCCAAACCTCCTTCTTGGATTGGTCTACAAACCACATCCCAAGAAACCCAATGAGCCCTTTTTTCACCACCACTACTCCATAAGAAATTGGACATAATGCTTTCCAACTTACGAATTACAACCTTTGGGACTTTAAGCACTCCCAATGAATAAATAGGTATACTGGAAAGCACCGACTTAATAAGAGTTACTTACCACCAAACGACAGCAGTCGAGCTTTCCACCCGTCCACCCGTTTTATCATCTTTGCCTCTAACTCCGCAAAATGTATCCTTTTGACTCTTCCTTTGAACAACGGAATCCCCAAATATTTGAGAGGGAATTGTTGGTGAGTGCAACCCGACCATCTTCGAATATTATCGATCTCAAACCGTCGCCTTTTATCACGCACATAAAACCCACTCTTTTCCAAGTTAATCAGTTGACCCGAAGCCCTTTCGTACATAGTCAACACTACACGGAGCCCCTCTATGGACCGTTGCCTCCCATTACAGAACAACAACATATCGTCTGCATACAGCAAATGAGTCAAATGAAAATCCCCCCTACCATGCTAATACGGTCGAAAAACATTGTCCTGAACTGCTTTGCGAAGAGCCCGGGATAGAATTTCTTGCGCAATTATAAACAATAGCGGAGATAAAGGATCACCCTGTTTGACCCCCCGAGACGAGGCGAAATAACCATGGGATACTCCCCCCATCCAAACAGAATACCAATTACCCTGCACTAATCTCGAAATCAAGCTGCAGCAGTTGGCATTAAACCCAAACGTCTCCAGAGCCCGAAATAAAAAATCCCACTCAAGGCGATCATACGCTTTAGACATATCAAGCTTAAAGAGAACATTACCCCCTCCAACCTTCTGGTCTATCCGATGAACCATCTCATGTGCCAAGGCTATATTTTCCTGAATACCCCTACCTTTAATGAACCCTGTCTGCTCAGGCGATATAATTTTCGGTAAAACACTAGCCAAACGAAGGGTCAGGATTTTAGATATTACCTTATCCATAAAGGTAGAAAGACTAATCGGCCTCAAATCCTTAAACCCTGTTGGCTTGTCCACCTTAGGAATCAACACAAGCACGTTCGATGACAAACCCTTAGGAAGCTCCTCCCCATGATAAAATGATCTGACAGCAGCAATCACGTCAGCCTTAATGGTAGACCAACAACCTCTGAAAAACTGACCCGTAAAGCCATCCACACCCGTAGCACTGTCAGCATTCAAAGATTTAATGGCATCCCAAATCTCGTTTTCCTCAGGTACTGCAGTCAACATCTGATTATCCTCAACTGTGACACCTGCTGCAATGTCCCGAAAAAGCCTGTCATCAATCACATGAGGCCCTGAACTGAAAATCTCTTCAAAGTGAACTGCACCCAACTGACCCAAAATGCTCTCATTATCACACCAGGATCCGTCAGCCAACTGCAACTTCAAAGAATTCTGACATCTTCGCTCCTTGATAGAAGCATGAAAAAACGCAGAATCGCGATCCCCATCCTGAACCCATAACTGCCTTGACTGCTACTGTCTCATGTCGATCTCCCACCTGCGCACTTGAGCCAGCTCCTCAGTCTTTTGCTTCAACTCTGTCAAAACCGTATCATCCCCATTCGCCTGCAAAGAATAATCCAGTCTGATGATGTCATCCTGTAACTGATCTATCTTTCGAAAAATATTCCCAAAAACTTCCCAGTTCCATTTACGCAATTCCTTCATCAGAACGTGCAATTTTCTGTGCAGTCGAAACAAAGGGGTACCCCAACAATCTCGGCCCCACACCTCACGCACGAAACCATGAAAACCTGAATGCTCAAGCCACATCTTATAAAATTTAAATGGACATTTAGGCTTGGTAATCGCAGCAAACTTAATCTGTAATGGAGAATGATCACATCCCTCGGTAAATGAGTGACAGTCACACTGCCATGCTGCGCAGTAAAGGCCCCATTCACCAAAACACGATCAAGACGCTGCCAAATACGACCAAAAATCGGGAACCCATTACACCATGTGTAAACACTACCCTCATAACCCGCAACAGAAACACCGGCATTAACCATAAAACCACAAAAGTCATCGATACTAGGAAAATCCCACCCATTACCTCCCAGTTTCTCAGACAGGTCAGCAATGATGTTAAAATCACCAACCACGACTCATTAAACTGACTAGATAACTGCACAAGATCATCCCACAACGACTGTCGCGGAATACGATTGTAACTAGCATACACGAATGAGAAAATACCATATGCATCCCCAAACACTGTTACTGTAACTGATATATGTTGATTAGTCATAGCATATCCAAATCTATACCAGTTCTCCATAAAACTCAAATATGCCTGTTAACAGGATTTCCATGCAAAAATTTATCAAAGCCTAACTGTTTAGCAATATGAGGAAGCCTAACACCGTAAAGTTTAGGCTCCAATATCGCCAAACACCAAGGCTTATGATGCTGCACCAAAAGTTTTAACGCATCCATGGTACTAACATTACCAACACCTCTAGCATTCCAAATAGTGATCGACATAATAAAACTAATTGGGATTAGAGGTTACCCCTTTAGCCTTGCTTCGGGTCTGCGGAGGCGAACCCATCGGCAACGGCTTATTACCCTTTTTCTTCCTACGTCTCGACTTCTTACCACTGGAAACCTCTTTAAAAGAAGGATCTTGTTTCGCTGTAATGTCCCCTGTAGTACTTGTCTCGACCTCAGTATCACCCTCAGAAAATTCAGAGTCCTCAGAACCCTGAGTAGTCCCTATATCGGTCCCAGTATCCCCTGTTTGAACCGGCTCATCTGCAGCTACAGTATCTGTATCCATACCATTCTGTCCCTGTCCCTGATTAGTATCCTCAACTACTACCACCGGAGCCTGTGTCTCAGAAACATGATCTATCGACGCATTAGTCGAAGAGACTTCCGTGCTAGAGCTCATGACTGCCACTGTGTTCACTATGCAAGGTGGTAACTGTTCCTTTGTTACCTTATTAACATCCTCCTCACCGTCTAAATCCTGAAGCACAACAAAAGCATTCAAATTGGACCCATGCGGTTTCACCAGATCCGGCTGCTGTGGTTGCTGCTGCTGAATCTTAGCCAATTCTTCAAGCTCTGCCTTATCCTACTCTGGTGAAATATTCTCCACCATAACTGCTGACCCCTGCTTCCCCCCTGCACTGGGTGGAACAAACTCACCCTCTTCAACCTTGTTCATCCACTAATCATGGTTTCCCAAAATCTTCACCGCCCCATACTCCAGTCGAGAGAAAACTGTTCCTTTCTGTTGCCCCTGATTACTCGTTCCTGCAACTGATTTACCTTTATCTTCCGTTGTCGCTTTGCGATTACCTTTCCCTTGAGCAACCTGCCACTCTTTCGTAACCTTAGCCTGAGTCGCTCCCTGAACCTGCTGATTAGTTCGTGGCACCGGAATGATAGGACCCTTAGGCTTCATCATACCCTTCCTACAAGAGCCTTTATTATGTCCTAATAATCCACATCCCGTACAAAATTCCAAGTTACCTTCATACTCGATATCCTGTTGGAAAGCATTCTCCTTGGTCGTGCCCAAATAAACATATAATGGTCTAGGTTTTGACACATCAATCTCAACACATATACGAGCAAAACCGTGGTGAGTAAAGCCAATTGTTCTATCATCTGCCTTAAAAAATGACCCAAACATATTACCAATGTTCTCCAAATATGCATACCAATGAAGTGGGAGATTAGGAAGACGAACCCATACTGCAATGCGAGGATCATCAACAGTATAATCAAACTCCGATGACCACCGGAAACAACGAAACATGCTATTCCCAATCACATTAGATTCCTTAGCTAAAGCCAAAGTGAGATCCTCTTGGTTTGTAAGGTAAACCAATACATGCCTTAGATCCAACAAACCCACATTAAATACCCCTTTTAAACCCCAACCCTGATGAATATGATCATAAATTACCTTTAAAGGAGGTCTCCCTGCAGTGAATTTGAGAACAATAGTAAACTTCAAACGATCTTCTGCTGCTTGTACCTCTCTATCCGTCAGTAACAACGCCGGCACATCTCGAATTGTTGTTGTTAACCGCGGGGGAGCAGATAATCCATTAAAAGGATTGACGAAAGTCCCATCAACTCCCTTATCACCCTTGAGAGAAGCCGAGTATGATAGAGGAACCCTAGGTATAACCATACCATTATCCGCAACCATTATCGGCTCTGACTGACGTGCTCGGCCATGTCCCTGAAACTGCTCGGCCGAGCAGTTGGGTTTCAGCGATTCTGCAGCCGCCGCCATTGAAGAACTTGGAGGTTTCCCTCCATGCAAACCATGGACGATTGCTTCCTTAGCACCCATATCAATTGCCTCACCCACAATTGATGAATTAACACCATTCCCAACACCATTTGATACCCCGCCATGCAAATTAGGGTTTTGAGAATTCAAAACCCTAGAATCGCCATTGTTGCCTCCAAAGCCCACCAAAACAGTTCCAATCCCTTCCTTCACCATGGCCAAACCTCACCCACCGCTAGGCGATGGCCACAAGCCAAAAACAACAAAAAATTCCAGCCAAAAGGCCAAGAAGCGAAACAAATTAAAAAATCTGCAAACCCCCAGGTCAGCCCAGAAAAATTACGATTCCCGATTCGTTAACCGTTGGATTGTCTTCAAATTTCTGGAGGGTGTTCGCATAACCTATTATCACCTTTTCACCGTTGGAATCTTCCAAATAATCGACGGATTCGGAGGTATGGCCGGCGGCCGAAACTGGAAAAAATCTCCAAAAAAATCGCCCAAAATCGTCAGCCCAGAAAAACTATGATTCCCGATTCGTTAACCGTTGGATCGCCTTCAAATTTCTGGAAGTTGTTTGCATCACCTTCACACCTTTTCACCATTGGGATCTTCCAAATAATCGACGGAGCCGGAGATATGGCCGGCGGCTGAAACTGGAAAATCTCCAAAAAAAAATCGCCCAATCCCCCTTAAATTTGGCTTTTTCCTTCAAAAATTGGCTTTTTCAAAAATTTGGCTTTATAGTGCCTTTAATATATAATCCGTTTATATATTAATAGAACCTGCTCCCAGCGGGAGTAGAACCTGAGACCTCCCCCAGGGGAAGCCTCTAATACTAAGTGGATACCACTAGACCAAGAGGTCATTGGTAACTACCTAGGCTTGAGGCTAGGGTTTAGAAAGAATGTGACTTCCTAGGATCGGGGATAGGGTTTGGAGAGAACGCAACTTCCTAGGCTTGAGACTAGGGTTTGGAGAGAATGTGACTACCTAGGCTCGGGGCTAGGGTTTGGAGCGAATATGACTACCTAGGCTTGAGGCTAGGGTTTAGAGAGAATGTGTCTTCCTAATCTCGGGGCTAGGGTTTGGAGAGAATGCAACTTCCTAGGCTTGTGGTTAGGGTTTGGAGAGAATATGACTACCTAGGCTCGGGGCTAGGGTTTAGAGCGAGTGTGATTTCCTAGGCTTAAGTAAACCATACTTGAGTGTTAGGGTTTAGCTAGGGTAAGACTTTAGACAAGTGCTCAAGAGACTGAGGCCTAATGGAGTGGTTGGTGAAGTCTGAGCACGATAGACTTGGGACACAAGGCTTTAAAGTGGGTAGGTCTATTGCATTATGGGTTATGACCAGGCAGACTTAAGGTCGGGCCAAAGAGCAATGGATTGGGATTCGATGATCCTAGTGCCTAATACATTAAGGGCTTAGACCGGGCATGACGGGTTTGGACCCTAGAGTGTTTGAAAGTTTAGGCTAGATGTGAACCATAGGTGTGGGAAATGGGTTTGGAGATGTGACCATGTTGGTGCTTAGGACAGGAATTGAGTCTCAAAGACTTTGCTCGAGTACAATAGGTACCTAATAGGATGTTTAGGACCTAAGTTTGTCTTAGAAGTCATGCGCGTGACCAAGATCGTTTGGCAATTGCGAAGGTAGGTTAGGGATGGGACCAAAGGTGTTAAGGACATGGGTTTTAACCTGATGGGTATTGAGATCTCTATGGCATGGCATGGTATGTGCGAGATACTATGTGCTTGAGGAGGTTCGAGGTTTGGACTCGTTGGGGGAGCGAGGTTTGAGATCTATGGAGTTTAAGGAGTTGATCACGTGGATTCGAGGTTTGGACTCAGATTGGATTAAGTAGGTTAGACCTAAGGGGTTGAAGGTCAGACTAGAAAGTCTTTTGAGGCTAAATGGGTGACTCTAGGTTTAAGAGCGGCAGGGCCATGGTTTGGATATGACGGTAGGCGTAGATGGCATCGTTTTGGTTGGACTGAGAAGGCTTGGGAATTAAAGAGTTCTAAGGGTCGAGATCTAAGGTTATAGACCTAGAGGGCAGACAGTCTTGTGATCTAAATGGTTTAGGAGTTGAGACCTAAGGTTTGGATCGGATATGCTAGAGACCTAAAAGGTAGGTGTTTGGTGGACTTGAATGGTCTTGGGATCTAAGGGATCGTTTAACAGGTTAGACTGGGTAGACCTAAGAGGTTGGACCTAAGAGGATAAGAGAGCCAAGGTTTGGACACGGTAAGAACGAGTATGTGTTGGTAGGTTTGAGATCAAGGAGATCGGGTAGGCTTGGGACTGGTAGGTTCGGGACCTAATGGGTCACTCTAAGAATTTGGCTTTGGTGGACCGGTTTAAGGTTTTGGATAGAGCCGGGTTGAGGCCTCAGGAGTCATGCTACAAAATTGTAGAGGGTCGTGCTAAGGGGCTATAGTGTAACCTAGGTAAGACTCACCGGGTAGGTTCGGGACCTAAAGGTTTTGAATCGGGTAAGTTTGGGACCTAGAAAGTTGAGGGTTTAGGCCAAGAGGATTCCCTAAAGTGTGGGAGGTCGGGTAAAGGACCGAGTTGACTCTGAGAATCACATAGATGGGTCCTAGACGGACCGAGGATGTCTTTTTACAATATTGTGGAGACCGAGAATGCGGGTTTATAAACAAAGTGTCGGGGAAGAGAAAACTTTTTGAAAGTGTTATGATCTTATAAAGATGCCTTATGATTAATTATGATTCTAACCAATCCAAAGAGCTCGTCGCGTGCCGAGTTTGACGATGAGGGGTGCCCTTCTTCTAAGTGTATCCTTGTTGACGCCTCGGTATTCTCTGGGAAACCATATAGTCAACCCATTTCGTTGGGGATTCTCTAATTTGGTGAGCGGGTACCCTTCCTCCTTTGAGAAATTCTACGTCGAGCTTGATGATGAGGGATGCCCTTCTTCTAAGTATGTGCTTGTCAAAGCCTCGATATTCTCTGAGAAACCACATAGTCAATCCTTTTTGTTAGGGAAGCCCCAGTTTGATGGGGGCGTAGAGCGGGGTATCCTACCTCCTTTAAGACGTACCCATTTTTTTGCCTAGGCTGCCCTTTCAGGTTTTCAACCTAGCGGGCTTCTTTTTTTGCGTCATATTTTTTTTTTAAATCATTCAGTCGACTAAAAAAATGAAAAAAGAATTGTTTGAAAACCTGCAGGGGCATTTTGGGGAGAGTAAGAGAGAGAGAGATAGTGCTCACATTTTGACTCTTTGGACAACTGAGTGTATATATGTACAAAAGGAAGGAAGCCCCTGCTTGACAGAAAGTAAGTATTTAGCTCTTTCCTAAATTGTAGAACAGAAGACTTGTCGAGACATTTGAAAATTGTTTTATTCAAGATTCTCATTTGATTGCTAGAGAATGGACCTTGTTGATTGATTAATGAGTTCTGGTTAATGGGTAAACAAGTAGCCTCAAAATAATAAATGTTTTGATCAATTGTGAGTGAAGAAACCAGAAGTAGAAATATGGGGCAAGAGAGAAGAGAAGGAAAATTGGCTACGAGGTGGGTTGTGTATATTTTGGACCGGACCCGAAGGTTGCCTACGTTCTCCTCAAGGTGAAAAGCTCTGGTCCGCGTAGTTCGGGGGTGTGAGGCTCGTTTGTCGCGATAGATTGCTCTGTTGTTGTTGGTCCCAAAGGGCAACAAGGGTATGAAAATAGCTAGAAGGGGGGTGAATAGCTGTTTTAAAATTCTTTTCGTACCCTTGAAAAACTCAATTGCAAATGCGCACTTTATCAAATAAGCGTTATGATATGCGCCTAAGTGAGTGAGTGAAATGCACAGTGGAAGTAAGTTAAGTAAATAGGCGCAAAGGTGATAAAGGGGGCGCACACACACTCTAAGTATTTTGGCTCAAAGTGGGTGAAATAAGAAACTAAGGCAAATGATATAACAAACACAACACAGTTCAATCAATCAATCTACAATGATTAAACAAGCAAGTAATTAGATATGATATGAACTTGTAAGGAAATAGCAAGATAATAAGTACGCGCTATTTGGAGAGGTTCGATCGGGAAAATGATCTACGTCCTCTACCAAGATGGTTAGTCTTGGATTTCTAATGGAGATCTTATATAATGAGTGAGTGTTACAAATTAAAACTTTTGAACTTATACACTAACTCAAGATCTAATATTCTATGAATGAACAAATCCAAAACAATAACCGGTGTATCCCTTAAAGAAAGATCTAAGTTATCAAACTTAAAGAGGTGCGTGTGTGATTTTAGTATCAAGGCTCTTTAGATCTTTGAGATTGAGAGCACAAGAAAACTAAAGTGTTATAGCTTGAAGATCTGGGCTAAGGATGAAGGTATGAAGATGTTCTTGAGGAATCTGGGAATTTCAAAGGCAATCTTCAAATCTTCAACAAATGCTTGAGAGAGAAATTCTTGGAAATCTTAGCAACTCTTTAGCAACTCAGCAACTTCAAAATGTTGAAGTTATGGGGTATTTATAGTGAACTTCCAAAAAACTAGCCGTTGGAAATTTATGATGATTCTGAGCAAAGGACAAATGTGCTGTCACTCATTGAGTGGAGCACGTGTCCTTTTATAGCCGTTAGACACATAACACAAATGTGACCGTTGTGGACAGGTGTCCTCAATTTGGGTACACACGTGTTATTTAACCATCGTTTGAATTCTTGGCGTAGGAGAATTTCTTCAACTCTTCAAGTCTTCAAAGAATCACTGAGTGTTGAATTAACATCCTTGAGGGGCGCATGAGCCATGGGGCGCATATTACATTCACAGGCGCGTGGCGCATTGGTGAGAGGCGCATGGCGCATATGCTGAGGCGCATGAGCCAATGGAACGTTTGAGTTAATGCTAGGCGCATACTCATGCGCGCGCGCCAAGAGGCGCATGGCGCGTGGCTTTAAGGCGCATGGCTCAAACTCAAAATGTGATTTTCTTGAATCTTGATCTTTTTGCCCTATTCCTAAGCCTATTCTATTACAATGGACAACCTAGAAAAATGAAGTATGAATACTTCTTACATGTGGGTCTAAAGTCCATGAAATAAAACTTAGGTGATGGATCAATCAAATCTAGTCAATCCTATTACATTGAAACTGAGATATAAGTGGGCATACCCAACATTTGTTGCCTGTTTCTTATTGCTTTAGATTGCTTCATTGTAGCTCGTTGCGGTGGACTGATCCATTGTAGTTGTCGTAGTGGATTGCTCCATTGTAGCTATCATGGGCTGCTGCTTCCGTGTTAAACTTCTTTGCAGGGAAAGAAAGAAAAATAGAACATTTGAATTGAAAAGAAAATAGGACTTCCACTATTTTGTACATGAAACATTGGGCCAGACGAGCCCCTAGTTTGTTTTCACCTTTGCCGATTGCAAGGTAACCTCCTTAAAGTTCAAGCGTCCTTTTGCTGGCGAGGGGGATCCGTAGCCCCTTGATTCTTACCGGCAGAGCTCCATCGGATTGTCACGTGCACCTATTAATGGCATGAAAAACTTTGTGCATTTCTTTTATATTTGCGATAGAATACGGACAGCCCCGGTGTATCGGCATGTAGTACTCATGAAGGGAACAAACAACCTCTTGAATTGTGGCAGCATGGATTCCTATTTGACGATGAGCATCTGCAGTCCATTTCTTTGTCATGACCGTATGGAAAAGGGGTTCAGTGGTGAGATGAGAGGTGTATAGAGAGAGTGTATGGGAAAATGTGTATAGAGAGAGTGTACATGAAGAGTGTATACGGGGTGAGTGTATAGAGAGAGTGTATGGGGGTAGAATGTAGAGAGAAGAGAAAGTGATTCGTTCATCCCTATTAATCAAAGCATTTGTTATCTTGAGATTAATTGTTTGCTTAGTTATGTGAATGGTTTGTGGGTCCATTTACCTTTTAATGAGTCATCATTAATGATTAAGATTAAGATTAAGATTAATTCATCATATAAAGATATAGCAATCAAGCGAAAATGGTGAATTATGTCTTTGAATTGAGCTTAGATTTATAATTATTGACAAGGCATCGTTATAAAATCATTTTTATGAAAAGATTCGGTCTCCACATTTTTTAAATGCATTTTGGTAAAAATTTGAAAGTTTGACCGAGCCGGAGTTGCCTACGTTCCCCTTACCATGAGGGAGGGGTCCCACACGAAAAGAGGCTCAGGTCGCCGTAGTTCAAGTCAAGTTAGACTTTTAAAAAGAGGTGATAGATGACCATAGGGGTCAAAAAGAGGGAGACGACTCGGTCCTTGGTCAAGCATAGGTGAGGAAGACCTATAGGAGTTTGTTTTGACTTAATCGGGTCGGGTAGGGTTTGACCTAAGGTTTGACCTAGGGTTTGTCCTAAAAAAGGCCGAGAGGTTGGTCAAGGAAGATTGCGTCGATAATGGTGGATTGACCTAGATAGGTGAAGGATATGTTGGGTTTCGATCAAACATGCGCAGCGGAATTTAGCATTTAAAATTTTGAAACCCAAAGCCATGGATCCGTTCATATGATTAAATCAAATACAATAACAAGAATAAAGGAATAAACTAACCCTTGATGGCTATCAAATTTTCTCTTGGTCTTTGGTGGAGATTTGAAGACTTGATCACGATCACAAAGCTTGAACACGAACTTTGAAGATGATGATTTTCACCCTCTAGCGGTATCCACACTTCGAACGAATATTAAAGGAGCTTCTTTGATCTTGGTTGCTAGACCAAATTGTGAAACACTTTTTCACAATCAAAAGAACTATATGGAATTTATTTTTGTGTATTATTTTGTTCTTCAACCAAGAATGTCTTAGAACAAAATAAACCCTTTCTCAAACTCTTTGAGACTGACAAAATCATAAGCATAGAGTGCTGGCCGAATTTGGTATTTTATACACAAGTATGACCTATTCCAAATAGGAAACTTGTGTCAAAATCCGTCCAAAATTCGTTTCCTAATCAAATTAGGAATCTGCCACCCGACAGTACTGTGCGGCCGCCAAAAAACCTCTGTGCGGTCGCACAACTATCTGAAACAAAACTGGTACAAAAACTGAGCTAAGTGTGCGGCCGCCCAGTCCATACTGTGCAGTCGTCCACTTCCCCAGAATGTCCAGAATTTCCAAAATTCCAATATAGTCCTTTTAAAGATTCGTTCTATTGTGTGTGACCCTCTAGGATTATACTAAGTTGGCAATGGGTTCAAACATGAAACCATAAGATATGATTAGGTTCTAGCAAACCGTCATACCTACCCAAATAGTATAACTAGATACAAGTTCACATTCCTTTAGAATATGTCGTAATCCCTTTGTCCACGATGTCATTGAACACAAGTCATGGTCAAACAGTCAACTTGTTTTTGTTCAATACTTTCTCGATTCCGAATATGTTGATAATCCAAATGCCATTGATCCAATCAATTCATTTGAGTCCGGCCGAACATTTCATCAACACCATTCCTACGAGAGGCCCAAGCTTGACATCTCTCCGAAGAGGGACAAATCCATTTAGCTTATTATTCTTCCCTACGTGAATCCGATTATGCCAATCATACCCTTTATAACTTCCCGGTTAAAGGTAGCGTTTGAATATGTCAAACATAATGTTCATCAAGTAGAAGACTATAATAACTTCATGTCTAAGGATTCAAATGACATAACTAATATGAGATATATGTTCGACATAGACCATGACATAAATCTCATACAGCGGGTCATGTCCAGTACCTTGTTCCAAACAAGTACCCATAAATCTAACATGATCATCGCATGATCATTTAGCCTTTATACAAGTGCTTAACAAGTACTAGGGACGGAGATTATTATAAGTAAACATGAACAATAATAATAATCAAAACATCTCTTTATTGATATGAAATAAATGATAACAATTACAACGTTTATTAAACATGCCTAGGGCACCACTACCAACAATCTCCCACTTGCCCTAGGCCCAATCTCCCATGTATCTAATACCCATGGACCTAACATGACCATCATGTTTAGCTTGTGGAAGTCCCTTTGTCAGCGGGTCCGCAACATTGTCATCAGTAGGTACTCTGCATATATTTACGTCTCCCCTATCAACGATCTCTCGAATGATATGAAAATGCCTAAGTATGTGTTTGGATTTCTGATGTGCTCTTGGTTCCTTTTCTTGAGCAATAGCACCATTATTATCACAATAAAGGTCTATTGGATTAGCAATACTAGGAACCACTTCAAGTTCACTTATGAACTTCTTAATCCAAACAGCTTCCTTTGCAGCATCCGATGCAGCAATATACTCAGCTTCTGTTGTAGAATCAGCGGTTGTACTTTTCTTGGAACTCTTCCAGCTTACAGCTCCACCATTTAACATAAACACAAAACCCGATTGCGATCGGCTATCATCTTTGTCGGTTTGGAAGCTTGCATCCGTGTAAGCATTTACAACGAGATCATCTTCCATTCCTCCATAGACCAAAAACGAGTCTTTAGTTCTTCTTAAGTACTTAAGAATCGCTTTTACAGCTATCCAGTGATTTTCGCCAGGGTCGGATTGGTATCTACTTGTCATGCTCAAAGCACAAGACACATCCGGCCTAGTACAAATCATGGCATACATGATGGACCCAATTGCCGAAGCATATGGAACATCATTCATTTTCTCACACTCATCTTTTGTCTTAGGACATTGAGTCTTGCTTAGAGAAACTCCATGTAACACGGGCAAGGTGCCTCTCTTAGAATTTTCCATACGGAATCTTCTAATGTCCTTGTCAATGTATGTACTTTGGCTTAAACCAAGTAGCCTCCTTGATCTATCTCTATAGATCTTAATACCAAGTATATATGCGGCTTCACCCATATCTTTCATTGCGAAGCACTTTCCTAACCAAGTCTTCACAGACTGAAGTGTAGGAATGTCGTTTCCAATGAGCAATATGTCATCCACGTATAAAATAAGGAATAGCACTATGCTCCCACTAATCTTCTTGTATACACAAGGCTCATCTTCGTTCTTGATGAAACCAAACTCTTTGACCGATTCACCAAAACGGAGATTCCAACTCCTTGAAGCTTGCTTCAACCCATAGATGGATCTTTGCAATTTGCATACCTTAGAATCTTGTTCAAAACCTTCTGGTTGTGTCATATACACATCCTCATGGAGTTTTCCATTCAGGAAAGCGGTTTTGACGTCCATCTGCCATATTTCATAGTCATGATATGCGGCAATGGCAAGCAAAATTCTTATAGACTTGATCATTGCTACGGGTGAAAAGGTCTCATCATAGTCAATACCATGAACTTGCCTATAACCCTTCGCTACAAGCCTAGCTTTGTAAGTATGCACCTTCCCATCCATGTCAGTCTTCTTCTTGAAGACCCATTTGTATCCTATGGTTTTTACACCTTCGGGCGCATCAATCAAATTCCAAACTTGATTGTCTTGCATGGATTGCAATTCGGATTCCATGGCTCCAAGCCACTTGTCTGAATCAGGAGAAGACATCGCCTCTTGGTAGGTTGACGGTTCATCATTCTCAATGATTTCTACCTCATTACTATCCGTTATGAGAAATCCATATCTCTCGGGCTCGGATCGTAACCTACTAGATCTGCGAGATGCTTGTGTATTTTGAACAGGTTCCACAACTCCTTGTGGTTCTTGTTCTTATTCCACTATTGGTTCAATGTTATTTTCTGGGTCTCGAATTTCTTCAAGATTTATTTTACTCCCACTGATTTCTTTGGAGAGAAACTCTTTCTCTAGAAAGACACCAGTTCGGGCAACAAACACTTTGTTGTCCTCTCGGTTGTAAAAGTAATATCCTTTAGTTTCCTTAGGATATCCCACGAAAATACATTTATCAGATTTGTGTGCAAGTTTGTCTGAGATAAGTCTTTTGACAAAAACTTCACAACCCCAAATCTTCATGAAAGATAGACAAGGCTTCTTTCCGCTCCACATCTCATATGGAGTCTTTTGAACCGATTTAGTTGGAGCACGATTTAGTGTGAAAGCAGCGGTTTCTATAGCGTAACCCCAAAAGGATATTGGAAGATCAACTTGACTCATCATTGATCGAACCATGTCTAACAAAGTCCGATTCCTCCTCTCGGACACACCATTCCATTGTGGTGTTCCGGGTGGAGTCAATTGTGAAACTATTCCACAATTCTTTAGATGATCATCAAATTCTTGACTCAAGTATTCTCCACCTCGATCTGATCGAAGTGCCTTTATACTTTTGCCAAGTTGTTTTTCTACTTCATTTTGAAATATTCTAAATATCTCGAATGCTTTACTTTTATATTTCATTAGGTAAACATACCCAAATCTACTATAATCATCAGTGAAGGTTATGAAGTATTGAAATCCTCCCCTAGCATTGCTACTTAATGGTCCGCATACATCGGAATGTATCAACCCCAATAAGTCGCTTGCCCTTTCACCCAACTTGGTA
This sequence comes from Campanula takesimana, assembly GCA_026119855.1. Lineage (NCBI taxonomy): Eukaryota > Viridiplantae > Streptophyta > Magnoliopsida > Asterales > Campanulaceae > Campanula > Campanula takesimana. The sequence continues at coordinate 535,705 of JAOWBW010000214.1, read as the reverse complement.
AAAGGTGTCTTAGTCATTTTTCCAAGAAGACACGACTCACAAGTATCATATGACTCTAAGTCACATGAACCCAAAAGTCCGTCCCCATGGAGTTTTGAGATACGCTTCTCATTAATATGACTAAGACGGCAATGCCACAAATAAGTATGATTTACATCATTAGGTTTAGATTTCTTATTTACATGATAGACATTATTTTCATTCTTGACATCCAAGATATAAAGGCCATTAAATGAATTAGCAATACTATAAAGCACATCATTTAAATAAATAGAAAATTTCTTATTCTCAATAAGAAACTTAAAACCTTCATTATCCAAACAAGAAATTGAAATAATATTTCTGCTTAAATCCGGAACATAATAACAATTGTTCAAAACAAGAATTAATCCGGAAGGTAAAGTGACTTCATAAGTCCCTACGGCTAATGCAGCAACTCTTGCTCCATTCCCCACACGTAGATCTACTTCACCTTCTTTAAGCAGTCTCCTATTCTTTAGTCCCTGCACATTTAGACAAATGTGAGAACCACATCCGGTATCCAATACCCAAGAATCAGTGGTAGAAAGGAGAATATCTATCATATAGATACCTGAAATCGACGCAGCCTTGCTGCTCTTCTTCTTCTTTTGCTCTTCCAAGAAAGCCTTGCAATTATGTTTCCAATGACCAATTTCTTGACAATGGAAACAGATTGCATCCTTTTGTGAATCAGGTTTTGCCTCAGAAGCCTTGGCAACCTTTGCCTTGCTTATTTTGGGTTTGATAACTTTCTTACCCTTTCTTTGGCACTAGCCTTCTTCCCATCATGAACCAAGAGCACGGGAGAACCTTTCTCCTCAATTTTCATCTCTGCAGTTTTGAGCATCCCATGCAACTCAGAGAGATTCTTATCCATTCCATGCATGTTATAATTTATTACAAACTGATTATAACTTTTAGGCAATGAATTAAGAATGAGATCCGTGGCTAGCTCCAATGGGATTGGATAGCCAAGTTTCTCAAGGTGCTCTACATAACCTTTCATTTTAAGAAAGTGAGGACTCACTTGTTGCCCTTCATTCATTTTACAAGTAGTGAATGCAACAATGGTCTTGTACCTCTCTTGCCTAGCTTGCTCTTGAAACATAGTTCTCAACTCCACGCCTATCTCATAGGCTTCCAAATGTTCCAAACTTTGTTGGAGTTTTGAGCACATAGCAGCAAGCATGAGACAACTTACATCTCTAGAATCATTACGATGTTTCTTGTAATTGTCTCTTTCTGCCCTAGGGGCAGTAGGCGGTGGTTCAGCAGGGAGAGGCCCATCGAGAATGTACAACTTATCTTCTTGCCTAAGAACGATTCTTATGCTACGGATCCAATCCATAAAGTTAGTACCATTCTTTTCAAGCTTATCCTTCTCAAGGATCGATCGCAACGACATTGATTGAGTGTTATTAGTCATTATCTACCAATATGCAAAATTTCCAAAATTTAATAAGTACCGATTTTCATTAGAGAAATAATTAATGTATTTTAAAACAAAATACTCCCACCAAATTATACAACCTTCTTTATACATCCAATGTATAGTATAATTTAAATGGGTTGAGATCCCGCTTTAATCTAATTTTGAGTACGCTTTGGCGCACCGCTCAAAATTAAATCAATTAGGTAGACAACTCTTGTCAATCATATCTCATATGACTCTCAGTTCTTTTCATGAGATTCTTTAAGAAATCCAATTTCAAAAAGCATGTTAAATCTCATCTTTTCCTTAAGCCCAAAACTGTTTTGACGCTTAATTAAGTCCACCCATTTTAAACGCATAGGAAACTCTTATTCACTCATCTTGCTCAAACATGAATAAAATCAATGCACCTCGCTTTGGCGAGCCCACATAAAATTACTCATGTATAAACAAGTGTTTTAATCATGGCATGGCAAAAGGACTTAAAACTTTCTTTGAAGGTTCATCACATATAGCATATAACACATTTATGAGCACATAATATAAACATGTTACACATCAAGTTTAGCCACTAAATTAATCTCCATTAATTTAAGCATGGTATTTATGTGTCATTAGTTTCTCTATAATTATGAGGATGAGACTATTTCAACTTCGGTTATTATTTCCAAATCAAGACAACAAGAAGTGCGGCCGAACTAAGCCATTAGGCAACCACAATCCCGCACTAATTCAAGAAACCAAGAAAGTAGTCCATATGGCCGAAACTAAGCAATAGATGGTCTCGATGAATGTAGGCCAATTGCATTCACAATTCCACATGGATCTCCAAACTTTGAATCAAGAACTTTGTTTCTCAATTTTAGCAATTATGAACTCTTCATAATTCTAACTTCGTTTTATCTTTGAAACTTTGATTGCGATTAATTTTGGGAAACACAATCTCGATGAACGCAGATTAGCCATCCAAAACTTGAACCAATCTAGGAATCACAAGACTAAAACAAATAGGAAAATCAAACCCCAAAATCCACACACAAACCAACTACCCAAAACCCATTCCAGATCAGCAAGTCTGGACTGGTTCTGTAACTGGTTTTGTTGAATTTTTCGAAAAATTTCAGATTCTGTTTTTCAACCAAAATCAGACCTTCTGATCCCCTTGTGCGGCCGCCCAAAAACCCTTGTGCGGTCGCCCAGTGCCATCAGAATGTGCATAATTTTCAAAGTTCGAAAATTTTGTCTCAAAATCGTTTTTCCCCGATTATTAAAACTTTGATCCAATCAAAATTAATAATCAACAATTCTGAATCCACCATAATTTATTTATTGCGATTGAATCGTGCGATTAAAGTTGCAAAACAATAAACCACATAAAATCACATAACACATAAACATCACATATTCCAATATTCATATCATGCAAGGCACATAAACAATTTATATACACATAACATGATCCAAGTATTGAATTAATCAACATGAACGGGGCTCTGATACCACTGTTGGGTTTCGATCAAACATGTGCAGCGGAATTTAGCATTTAAAATTTTGAAACCCAAAGCCATGGATCCGTTCATATGATTAAATCAAATACAATAACAAGAATAAAGGAATAAACTAACCCTTGATGGCTATCAAATTTTCTCTTGGTCTTTGGTGGAGATTTGAAGACTTGATCACGATCACAAAGCTTGAACACGAACTTTGAAGATGATGATTTTCACCCTCTAGCGGTATCCACACTTCGAACGAATATCAAAGGAGCTTCTTTGATCTTGGTTGCTAGACCAAATTGTGAAACACTTTTTCACAATCAAAAGAACTATATGGAATTTATTTTTGTGTATTATTTTGTTCTTCAACCAAGAATGTCTTAGAACAAAATAAACCCTTTCTCAAACTCTTTGAGACTCACAAAATCATAAGCATAGAGTGCTGGCCGAATTTGGTCTTTTATACACAAGTATGACCTATTCCAAATAGGAAACTTGTGTCAAAATCCGTCCAAAATTCGTTTCCTAATCAAATTAGGAATCTGCCACCCGACAGTACTGTGCGGCCGCCAAAAAACCTCTGTGCGGTCGCACAACTATCTGAAACAAAACTGGTACAAAAACTGAGCTAAGTGTGCGGCCGTCCAGTCTATACTGTGCGGTCGCCCACTTCCCCAGAATATCCAGAATTTCCAAAATTCCAATATAGTCCTTTTAAAGATTCGTTCTATTGTGTGTGACCCTCTAGGATTATACTAAGTTGGCAATGGGTTCAAACATGAAACCATAAGATATGATTAGGTTCTAGCAAACCGTCATACCTACCCAAATAGTATAACTAGATACAAGTTCGCATTCCTTTAGAATATGTCGTAATCCCTTTGTCCACGATGTCATTGAACACGAGTCATGGTCAAACAGTCAACTTGTTTTTGTTCAATACTTTCTCGATTCCGAATATGTTGATAATCCAAATGCCATTGATCCAATCAATTCATTTGAGTCCGGCCGAACATTTCATCAACACCATTCCTACGAGAGGCCCAAGCTTGACATCTCTCCGAAGAGGGACAAATCCATTTAGCTTATTATTCTTCCCTACGTGAATCTGATTATGCCAATCATACCCTTTATAACTTCCCGGTTAAAGGTAGCGTTTGAATATGTCAAACATAATGTTCATCAAGTAGAAGACTATAATAACTTCATGTCTAAGGATTCAAATGACATAACTAATATGAGATATATGTTCGACATAGACCATGACATAAATCTCATACAACGGGTCATGTCCAGTACCTTGTTCCAAACAAGTACCCATAAATCTAACATGATCATCGCATGATCATTTAGCCTTTATACTAGTGCTTAACAAGTACTATGGACGGAGATTATTATAAGTAAACATGAACAATAATAATAATCAAAACATCTCTTTATTGATATGAAATAAATGATAACAATTACAACGTTTATTAAACGTGCCTAGGGCACCACTACCAACAGGATAGGCCGACCTAATTGGGAAAATGTTGGATTGACCTATATGGTGAATGGATCAAGATAGCGGGTTGTAGCGGGTTGCCTATGGGATGATCTAAGCGGGATAGACATGGTTTGACCTAAGCGGGTTAAGGATTGACCTAGACGGGTGAAGGGGTAGTTTTAACCTAAGACGGACAAGTTGACCTAGATGGGTCAAGGATGGTGCGTGGACCTAGACGGGTCGAGACGGGTTGACCTAGGTTGGTCAGGACAACGGTGGGTCAAGATGACGGTTTGACCTAAGCGGGTTAAGGTCGAAGGAAATTGGGTTCACCTATGCAATCAAAGATTGACCTAAGAGGTCAAAATCGGATAAGGTTGACCTAGGGGTTAAAGATTTACCTAAGGGGTTAAAAGGTGATAAGGTTGACCGAGGAGGTCAAGGGTTGACCTAAGAGGTCGAAGGCGAATAAGGTTGACCTAGGGGGTCAAGGGTAGACCTAAGAGGTCAAAAGGTGATAAGGTTGACCTAGGGGGTCAAGGGTAGACCTAAGAGGTCAAAGGTGGATAAGGTTGACCTAGGAGGCCAAAGGTTGACCTAAGAGGTCAAAGGGTGATAAGGTTGACCTAAGGGGTCAAAGGTAGACCTAAGAGGTCAAAGGTGATAAGGTTGACCTAAGGGGTCAAAGGTAGACCTAAGAGGTCAAAGGTGATAAGGTTGACCCAGGGGGTCAAAGGTGGACCTAAGAGGTCAAAGGTGATAAGGTTGACCTAAGGAGTTAAAGGTTGACCTTGAAGGTCAAAATGTGATAAGGTCGGGGACCAAAGCAAGTAGAGACGAAGGGTAGACCCAAATGGATCACAATGGGTAGACCTAGACGGGTCTAACGTCATGGTTAGGTAACCTAGATAGGTCAAGATGACAAGCTTTGACAGATGGACCAATTGATGAGCGATGGACCTTAGAGGTCGCCTAGATGCAATGCACATTTTATTTTACGAAAAGTTTTGAATTTATTTACATCCTAATTGGTTGGTCCAAGGAGTGTCCTAATCTCTATGTGTGGGTTGACACGGGTAGGATAAAGGTTCCCACCGCTTGTGGAACGTACACGGTGAGTGGAGTGAACGAGTGACTCAAAAAAAGGGCGGCAGTAGCACCACTAATTCCCGCACCTCGCGCACTCTGGGGGTAATAAGGGATATGTGAAGTGCTGACACGGACTAGTGGTAGTGTGTGGCAAGAAACTAATTCTTTTTAAGGAGAAAAAAAAAAGTTTTAATGTTTTGAATGATGCAATGTAATGCAAGAGAGAGATAAGAGGGAAAAGATAAGAATGTACAAGGGAGCATAGCAAAGTCTCATTTGACCTTAGTACTATGGCGAAAGTACAAAAAATACATGTATTGAAAAGATACAAGGCACACATATTAACATGGTAAAAATACAAGGTGCACGTGAAAACATGGCATAGTGTGAGGTGCATGTGAAAACATGGCGAAGTGTGAGGTGCATGTGTGAACATGGCAAAGTGTGAGGTGCATGTGTGAACATGGCAAAGTGTGAGGTGCATGTAAAAACATGGCAAAGTGTGAGGTGCATGTGTAAACATGGCAAAAGTATAGGGTGCATGTGAAAACATGGCAAACATCATGATGTAAATGAAAGTTAGACCCACTAGTTTGGAAAAGTTTCAAAGCAGTCCCCAGCAGAGTCGCCACTGTGAATACGTGTGTTTGAAAATTGAGATATTCATAGCAACATTAAAATATGAGAGTCGCCACACCGTTTTAATTATAATCAAAACATTGAGAAAAAGCATGTAAATGGGTTCGGGGGTCAAATTACGATAAGAGAAGAATATTTAGCGTTATCACTCATATCGCCCGAATGATCGGTCTTTCTATCATGATGCGGTGTATGTAGTGTGCGATATGTTTGAGACCGGATCTGAAGAATGCCTACATTCCTCTCAATGTGAGAAGCTCAGGTCAGCGTAGTTCGAGAAGAATTTAGAATATGCAGAAGAATCGGGATCATGCATAATGAGGGGGAAATTACCTAAAGATTAGGGTTTAGAAATAGTTCCTAGATCATGTTCGGGTTGATGAACCCTAGATCATCATCGGCTATGAAATAACATGTTAACATGAAGATTGCAACCCTAAATCTAGCATAAATAAGGTTTTAATCTAAGAACATGAAGAACATGCGAAGAACATATTATGAACATATGAATAATATGATGAACATATGAATAAACATGTTAAGAACATGAATATTATGAAGAACACATGAATAAACATGTTAAGAACATGAATATTATGAAGAACACATGAATAAACATATTAAGAATATGAATATTATGAAGAACATATGAATAAACATATTAAGAATATGAATATTATGAAGAACATATGAATTGCATGTTAAGAACGTGAATATTATGAAGAACACATGAATAAACATATTAAGAATATGAATATTATGAAGAACATATGAATAAACATATTAAGAATATGAATATTATGGATCTACATGAATAATATGGCAAGAACATGATGAAAAAGTTAGAAAACTTACCTATGTTGGCAAGAAATAAACCTTGATCTTCTTGGGATTATTGAGGATATTCTTGGATGCTTGAATGACTTAATTTGGGATTATTTTCGTCACTTTTGAGCTCTCAAAATCCCCTCCCTTAAACCAAGAGGCAAGGGGGACTTTTTATAGAAAACTGGTGGAGAGATCTGACGGTCCCGATCACCCGAGGCAAAGATGGCCGCGTGGCCAAGGTCGAAAGTGGCCGCGTGGCCAAGGGAAAACATGGCCTCCCGGCCATGGGAGGATGTGGCCGCGCATCCAAGGTCATTTTTTTCTTGTTCTTATTTCTCTCGCGTTCGATTTGATATGCGGTGCGTTCCGTAATTCATCCGGAGTCAAAAGTTATGACTGTTTTTGTGCCGACTGTAATTTAAGTCATTCTAGATTTTCCTAAAATTATGAGCTATATTTTGGGAATCCAGGACAAGTATTTTGCAATGTTTCTAATCCCTATAAAGTCCTTGTATATTTGGTAAAGCCCTAATAAACTCATTTTCAGATCAGGTACTAACAGTAGCCTCTCGGCGACGCTTCTTGAAAGGCAATGGGGGGTCGACGATAAAAGATGGATCTGTTCTGAAACATGAGTTTCAAAACAGATGAAGGGTGATGGGATGGCTGAACCTTGGAAGGCGACCTACGTCTCCGCAGGGGAATCAAGCCAAACGTAGTTCAAATCTATTGGGGAAATTGTAAACGATTGTCCTCTGGTGGGGAGCAACGCCTTCCGCTGGGGATAACTTCGAGTTGCGAGGGAAACATCTGCTGGGGATGACCACGTGGGTCAGGTGGCTGAACCTTTTTAGGCTTCCTATGTATCCTCGAAGGAATTAAGCTGGTCGTAGTTCGGAGATACTGGGGAAACAGAGGAGGAAATAAACGAGACATCAGACTCCTGCTGGGGATAACAATCCTACGGACACTGTCCTGTATGAAGACTTTACATTCGTAAAGGAAACGAGACATCAGGTTCCTGCTGGGGATAACAATCCTACGAATACTATCCTGTATGAAGACTGAACATTCGTAAAGGAAACGAGACATCAGGCTCCTGCTGGGGATAACAATCCTACGGATACTATCCTGTATGAAGACTGAACATTCGTAAAGAAAAAGACACATCAGGCTCCTGCTGGGGATAACAATCCTATGGATACTATCCTGTATGAAGACTGAACATTCGTAAAGGAAACGAGACATCAGGCTCCTACTGGGGATAACAATCCTACGGATGCTATCCTGTATGAAGACTGAACATTCGTAAAGGAAACGAGACATCAGGCTCCTGCTAGGGATAACAATCCTACGGATACTATCCTGTATGAAGACTGAACATTCGTAAAGGAAACAAGACATCAGGCTCCTGCTGGGGATAACAATCCTACGGATACTATCCTGTATGAAGACTGAACATTCGTAAAGGAAACAAGACATCAAGCTCATGCTGGGGAAAACAATCCTACGGATACTATCCTGTATGAAGACTGAACATTCGTAAAGGAAACGAGACATCAGGCTCCTGCTGGGGATAACAATCCTACGGATACTATCCTATATGAAGACTGAACATTCGTCAATCAATAAAGTCATTGTTCGGACTCTATTGAGGAAAGGAAGTAAGGACAACAACAATGGTGTGAGACATATAGACAGCGGGGTCTAATTAATCCCAAGATGGTAAAACGGTAATAGCCGGAACTTACGCGATATAGAGGTAGACGGGCCTCTGTGAATCGCAATTTATAAAATAACAAGTGTTGGATCTTACGCAAAATAGAAACAAACGAGCTTCTCTCAACTGCGACAGATCTAAAACACACATGATATAGAGGTAGATGGGCCTCTGTGAATCATGATTATAAATGCTGGATCTTACGCAATATAGAAACAAACGAGCTTCTCTCAACCGCGAAAGATCTAGAACACACATGATATAGAGGTAGACGGGCCTCTGTGAATCATGATAGTCCTAAGCAAGTGTTCGGGGCGCACGCAATATAGAAATAGACGGGTTTCTGTTAATTGCGGCGAAGGTTTGAAAGAGATAGAAATTTTTAGGGGCTTTCCGGACCCAAAGGTAATGTGTTGATGGAAATATTTGGAGGCTTTCCTAGCCAAAGATAATCAATTTCTGTTTCAAAGACAGTAGACTCTCGGAGAATCATAATGGTAAAAGACTCTCAAATAGATTCTCGCAAAAAGGGATGAACTTTCAGGGAGTCATGAAGGCGTGTGGACTTACCATAAGTTGCAAAGATGACAGATTGTTATGAAGTCATAAAAGGGATGAACTCTCAGGGAGTCACGAAGGTGATGGACTCTCGGGGAGTCACAAAAGCGATGGACTCTCGGGGAGTCGCAAAAGGGATAGAATCTAGGGGAGTCTCAAAGGCGATGGACTCTCAGGGCGCAAAGGTAAAGGACTCTATGGTGAGTAAAGGACGACCACGGAAAGCGTAGTGTTTGGGATCCACTTACCCTAAATTAGGAGGGAATACATAAATAATATGAGGCTACGAGCCATTGAGACGAAGGCATTAGGTAAGGGACATTTTGCTTGGTTGCTTAGGGTAGGACCTAAGGCTTTTAAGGAAAGAGGATAAGAAATATGGTAATCTCCAAATTTTGAGATAGGGATTCCAAAGATGTCACGGCTTCTTGGGCTTTAGATTATGTCTTGGAGATAATGTGGGTTTCCTAGGTTTACGGGCAAGGGATTGGAGTTTGTTAAACATGAGGAGAGTATTGTATCCTAGGCTCAGGGCTTGGGCTTGGAGAGGTTGAGGTTAATGATTGGGAATTTCTTTGATTTTAAGGCTAGGGTTTAGAAATATCCTAGGCTTTGAGGCTAGGGTTTAGGGTTGTGGTAGCTTAAGAGGTAGCAAAGGTGTTAAGGTTGGGAGTTGGAAAGGTTGTGTCTTCCTAGGATTGAGACTGGGGATTGCTAAGATTGATGCTAGGGTTCGCCGTTTTCTGGGATTGGTGACTATGGCTTGAAAGGAACGTTGTAACCTAGGCTTTAGGCCAGGGTTAAAGTCTAGGGATTGTAAGCTTCCTATATTTTGAGAGTAAGGTGTAGGAATTTCCTAGGTCTAGGACTAGGGTTTGAAGGGAGTGTTGAATCCTAAGCTCGATGCTAGGGTTTAGAGAGGATGATGTGGTTTCCTAGTCTTTAGGCTAGGTTTTGGGGCGAATGCGACTTCCTAGGCTTGAGGCTAGGGATTGGAGAGGATGTGACTCCCTAGGCTTGAGACTAGGGTTTGGAGCGAATGCGATTTCCTAGGTTCACGGCTAGGGTTTGGAGAGGATGAGACTTCCTTGGCTTGACACTAGGGTTGGTTAAGTTTTGGAAAGGGCATTGTATCCTAGGCATAAGGCTAGGGTTCAATAAGACGGGGAATTTTAAATTTCCTAGGTTTTAAGACTCGGGTTTTGGGAATTTGGAAAGGATGTTGTATATGGGGCTTTGGAAGCTTCCTAGGCTTGAGGCTAGGGTTTGAAGGGAATGTGACTACCTAGGATCAATGATAGGGTTTAGGAAGGATGTAGCTAACTAGGATCAAGGCTAGGGTTTAAGAAGGATGTAACTTTCTAGGCTTTAGGCTAGGGTTTGGAAGGATGTAACTACCTAGGCTTGATCCTAGGGTTTGGGGGGAATATGACTACCTAGGCTTGAGGCTAGGGTTTGGAGAGAATGTTATGACTACCTAGGCTTGAGGGTAGGGTTTAGAGAGAATGATATGACTACCTAGGCTTGAGGCTAGAGTTTAGAAGAATGATATGACTACCTAGGCTTGAGGCTAGGGTTTAGAGAGAATGTGACTTCTTAGGCTCGAGGCTAGGGTTTGGAGAGAACGCAAATTCCTAGGCTTGAGGCTAGGGTTTGGAGAGAATATTACTACCTAGGCTCGGGGCTAGGGTTTAGAGCAAGTGTGATTTCCTAGGCTTAAGTAAACCATACTTGAGTGTTAGGGTTTAGCTAGGGTAAGACTTAAGACAAGTGCTAAAGAGACTGAGGCCTAATGGAGTGGTTGGTGAAGTCTGAGCACGATAGACTTGGGACACAAGGCTTTGAAGTGGGTAGGTCTATTGCATTATGGGTTATGACTAGGTAGACTTAAGGTCGGGCCAAAGAGCAATGGATTGGGATTGGATGATCCTAGTGCCTAGTAAGTTAAGGGCTTAGACCGAGCATGACGGGTTTGGACCCTAGAGTGTTTGAAAGTTTAGGCTAGGTATGAACTAGGGGTGGCAAATTGGGTGTTTTGGGTTTACCCATTAAAGTTAAAATACTCGGGTATCCAATGGATTTTTAACTTTGATGGGTAAACCCAAAACACCCAATTTTCCATCCCTAGTGTGAACCATAGGTGCGGGAAATGGGTTTGGAGATGTGACCATGTTGGCGCTTAGGACAGGAATTGAGTCTCAAAGACTTTGCTCGAGTACAATAGGTACCTAATAGGATTGGGTATGTTTAGGACCTAAGTTTGTCTTAGAGGTCATGCGCGTGACCAAGCTCGTTTGGCAATTACGAAGGTAGGTTAGGGATGGGACCAAAGGTGTTAAGGACATGGGTTTTAACCTGATGGGTATTGAGATCTCTATGGCATGGCATGGTATATGCGAGATACTATGTGCTTGAGCAGGTTCGAGGTTTGGACTCGTTGGGGGAGTGAGGTTTGAGATCTATGGAGTTTAAGGAGAGGATCACGTGGATTCGAGGTTTGGACTCGGCTTGGATTAAGTAGGTTAGACCTAAGGGGTTGAAGGTCAGACTAGAAAGTCTTTTGAGGCTAAATGGGTGACACTAGGTTTAAGAGCGGCAGGGCCATTGTCGCGACCCCGACCCCGCGGGCCGGGAGCACGCGAGCTGGACGTCGACTTATAACAATAAACACCAAAATACTGAAGATAAAAATTCCATTTTATACCAAAAGATGATAGTACGAGTTTTATAAATCCAAGCTTGACATCAACAAAATACAACTAGCATAAGCTCCACAAGCTTATACCCAAAAATACAAAATACACAATTCTTAATGACGTCAAGGTTTGGTGACACTATCCCAAAGGTTATACATTTAAATAATGCAAACCGAAACAACCTTCCCAAAAGTCGCAAACCCTCTCGACGTCCTCCTCGTGATCAGCGAGTCCTATTCCTTTCCTCCTGGGGGGGGTTAAGGAAAAACAAAGATAAAAAAAGGGGGTGAGATAAATCTCAATAAGTTACTAATGCAACTACATGACATGTTATGATGCAATAATAAATAATAAATCACATATAGCACATAGCAATAGCAATTAACAGATAGCAGCGGAAATAAACAAATAACAAAGGATATTAGCCAAGGTTTCCCAACTGATAGAACCAAATAAAGGATCGCTGCGCAGCTTCAACAATCAACCAATCATCTTCATAGTAGCATAAAAGCTGAAGAGAAAACCCCGGTACCGGAACCATAACAAAGTAACATGTCACAAAGGACAGGGGAGATGACACAAAGTCAAAACCCCAAAAGTTAGCTAGACTACTTCCGAAGGAAGCTAGCTCATCCCAACCAAGGCCAATCTGGATGAGGAAATAAGGACCAATGGGCGATGCTATACTGGACTTGGCTTGTGCCATTATAGCATTATCCATTGCCTGACTCGAACACAAATAACCAGCTGGACTTTCAAATAAATGCTAAGTAATAAATACTAGCTTAAATAAACAACTAATGATTCCAAAGTAGGGAACCATACCAAATAATCACCAAGAAGATGAAATAAAACCAACCACACATAATAAAGTGCTCAACCATTTCCGAACAATAATTTATCAAATCCCATAACACATTTGTTCACGAAGGAATCATTTTCAACACTAGAGTATCCCACAATGTTCACTAAGGTCGACTAGAAAGACACCCAAGACTTAGACCAAAACACATTCTTAAATCACACAAAAAGAACAAGTATAAAATTTCAGGGCAACTGTGCGGTCGCCCAAAACGCCTTCAACCAAGACAAAAACCTTTCAGTAAGATGTGCGGCCGCACGCCCAATTTGGGCGGTCGCCCACTTCCCCTGTTCTGCCGGAAATCGGCAAGAATGAACTGGGTTCTTCCAAAATTCATACCCATTCACAATCAATCAAAATCTAAAACTTCTAACTGGTATACTAAGGTACTAAAACAACTTATAAGCCTAAAAGGACTCATATAACAACATTTAACAACCCAAACCAAGATTTGATCCCAACATTCTCAAAAATCACAAAAGATGAACAAAAATACAAATAAATTCCAAACTCAACCAAAATGACATATATATGAACTAAAGCATTACATAAACTAAAGATGAACATTTTAGCATAAAAATGGGGGAAAAGCAACTTACTTGGAATTTATGAAAGGTGACGAAATTCAAAATTTCTTAGCTCTACACGATCCTATCGACGATCTAAACATTTTTCATAAAATGAGCAATAAGAAATAGAGATAGGAAGATGATCAAAATGAAGGAATTAGGGAGGGGAATTTCTTACCTTTTCCATGGAAGAGAGAGAGAGAGAATGCAGTGTGTGAGGTGAGGAAGAGAGTGAGGGAGAAGGTGAGGGAGAGGGGGAAGTAGGGAGGGAGTAGGAGGAGAATTATTTAAAAAGTTACACTAGGGCCCCCTCTTCATCAACCTAGTACAAATAAACCCAAATAACCCTTCTACCAATTTAAACCCCTACTTCACACTTAACACAAAATCAACCAAATAATGCTAGACACAAATTAATATTATGAGATATAAAATGCGCACATAAATAAATAATCAAATAAATAGATAAATAATTAATTATTTAATAATAAAATAGAGACGGGTTTTCGGGTCGTGACATTCACTCCCCCTTAAAGAAAATTCGACCCGAATTTTAAAGATACTTACCCGAAACAAAAAGCCACGGATATTTCCGTTCCATCTCTTCTCGAAGCTCCCACGTCGACTCTTCGACATTGTGATTCCTCCATAGCACTCTAACCAACGCAATTCTTTTATTCCTCAACTCTTGGACCTTAGTATCTAGAATCCGAACCGGTCGTTCCTCATATGACATGTCAGGCTCTATATCCTCGGGTACCCTCGATAACATGTGAGATGGATCATGCAAATACTTCCGAAGCATAGAAACATGGAAAACATTATGCAACCGGTCAAGAGAAGATGGCAATGCGAGTCGATAAGCAAGAAGTCCCACTTTCTCCAAAATCACAAACGGTCCAATAAACCTCGGAGCCAATTTACCTTTCTTCCCAAACCTTCGAATACCCACCTTCGGAGATACCTTCAAGAACACAAGGTCTCCGGTCTGAAAATTAAGATCACGTCTTCGGTGGTCCGCATAGCTCTTATGTGGACTCTGGGCTGTCTTCAATCGATCCCGAATAACTTTGACTTTCTCAACTGAATTCTGAACCAAATCGATACCCCATATCTTTGCTTCCCCGATTTCATCCCAACAGATAGGCGATCTACACTTTCTCACATATAAAGCCTCGTAAGGAGCCATCTCTATACTAGCCTGATAACTGTTATTATAAGAAAACTCCACTAGAGGTAAATGAACATCCCAAGAATCAGAAAAGTCTATCGAACAAGCTCGCAACATATCCTCTAAAATCTGAATAGTCCTCTCGGATTGACCGTCAGTCTGAGGGTGAAAAGCTGTACTGAATCTCAAATCGGTACCCAAAGCTTCCTGTAACGCTTTCCAGAATCTAGAAGTAAACCTCGGATCACGATCCGACACAATGCTAACCGGGACCCCATGCAATCTCACGATCTCATTTATATAAAGGGTCGCAAGTTTCTCCATCGAGTATCTGATATCAATCGGTAAGAAATGAGCAGTCTTGGTCAGTCTATCCACGATCACCTAAACACTGTCATACCTCCTACGGGTACGTGGTAGTCCCGTAACAAAATCCATAGTCACATGTTCCCATTTCCACTCCGGAATCTCTAATGGATGAAGTAGTCCTGCGGGTCTCTGATGCTCGGCTTTGACCTGCTGACAAGTTAAACACTTCGATACATACTCAGCTATTTCCCTCTTCATGTTGTTCCACCAAAATTGTTGTTTCGGATCTTGGTACATCTTCGTACTACCCGGATGAATAGTTTATCTCGATTTATGACCCTCATCTAAAACTTGCCTCTTTATCCCATCAACGTCGGGTACACACAAACGTCCACGAAAAGTCAACACCCCAATCGAACTCAAAGAAAAATCCTCGAAGTTCTTCTCCTTCAATTTACCCATTATTTTCACTAACTCGGGATCTTCTTTCTGAGCTTCCTTTATTCTCTGAATTAGGGTCGGAGATACCCTAATATTCGCAAAAATAGGCCCATGTCTCGATTCACGAGGACACCAATCTCGAACATCCTCAAGCATTTTCCACTCTCGAACCATCATCGAAACCACATAAGATTTTCTACTAATCGCATCGGCTACCACATTTGCTTTCCCGGGATGATAGGATATCTTACAATCATAGTCCTTCAAAAGTTTCATCCATCGACGCTGTCGGTTATTAAGTTCCTTCTGAGAGAAAAGATACTTCAAACTCTTGTGATCCGTGAAAATCTCAAATTTCGCTCCGTAAAGGTAGTGCTTCCACTTCTGAAGAGCAAATACGATAGCTGCCAATTCCATATTGTGAGTAGGATAATTTTGTTCACTCGGACTCAACTTCCTCGAAGCATACGCGATCACTTTCCCATTCTGCATTAAAACACAACCCAAGCCTTCCTTTGATGCATCACTATAAATCACCAAGTCGTCGTTCCCATTAGGCAATGCAAGAATCGGTGCAGTAGTCAGCCTCTTCTTCAATTCCTCAAAACTGTTGTTACATTTTTCGGTCCACTCAAACGGAACATTCTTTCGGGTCAACTGTGTCAACGGTGTAGCAATCCGTGAAAACTCTTCTATAAACCTCCGGTAATATCCGGCTAACCCCAGAAAACTTCTGATCTCAGTCACTGTCTCGGGTCTCTTCCAATCAACAATAGCTTCTATCTTCGAAGGATCCACAGAAATCCCATCTTTAGAAATAACATGCCCCAGAAATGAAACTTTCTCGAGCCAAAATTCACACTTACTAAACTTCGCGAACAACTGTTCCTTTGCAAGAACTGATAAAACTGTCCTCAGATGTTGCTCGTGTTCCTCTCGAGATTCAGAATAGACAAGGATATCATCGATGAAAACCACTACAAACGAGTCAAGATAAGGATGGAAGATTCGGTTCATCAAATCCATAAACACGGCCGGTGCATTAGTCAACCCAAACGGCATAACCACGAATTCATAATGACCATAACGAGTGCGAAAAGCAGTCTTCGGAATATCATTCGATCGAATCTTCAGTTGATGGTACCCACTCCTCAAATCAAGTTTAGAAAATACTACCGACCCTTGAAGTTGATCGAATAAATCATCAATATGCGGTAGAGGATATTTGTTCTTCACCGTTACCTGATTCAACTTTCTGTAATCAATACACAACCTCAACGAACCGTCTTTCTTTCTCACAAACAAAACCGGTGCTCCCCACGGGGAAACACTAGGTCGAATAAACCCTCTATCAAGCAACTCCTGCAACTGAACCTTCAATTCTTTCAACTCTGCCGGGTCCATTCTATAAGGTGCTTTCGAAATCAGAGCTGTACCTGGTAGAAGATCTATACAAAACTCTATCTCTCGATCGGGAGGCATATCATACTCAGAAGAGAAAACGTCAGGAAATTCTCTAACTACCCGAACACTTTCCAAACCGGGTGATTCTTTCTTGGTATCAAGCACACTAGCCAAGTAACCCTCACAACCACGATGCAATAATTGTCTCGCTTTCACATAAGAAATTAAACGAATATTTCTACTCAAAGGACTAGCCTCAAAGACAAACTTAGGCACATTGGGAATAGAAAAAGTAACAACTTTCTTACGACAATCAACAGAAGCATGAAACTTGCTCAACCAATCCATACCCAAAATAACATCAAAGTCTTGAATCAAAAGGACTACCAAGTCCGCACACAAGACACGACCACATATAAGCACTTCACAATCACAAAATACTCTATCGGTCACCAAACATTCTCCTATAGGGGTCGACACCTCTAGCACATAAGGTAAAGACTCAAATGCAGCATTTAGCAAAGAAGTAAATTGCACAGATATGTAAGAATGCGATGATCCTGGATCTACTAATGCACGAGCGCTCACATTAGACACAGAAACAATACCTCCAATAACGGAAGGATCATCGGTAGCTTGTTGTTGATTCATGGAAAATACCCTTCCTTGGACCTTGGGCTTTCCCGCAGCATCTCTTTTCTGACCCTGAGAAGAACCAGCTCCTGACCCTGATGGTTGGCCTATGAACCTCGGGCAATCATTCGCAAAATGCCCCAACTGGCCACAATTAATACACTTCCCTTGCTTCTTCCAACACCGGTCCTCTGAATGGCCTTCCCTCTGACAATAGGTGCAAAGCCTCCTATTTTGATTCCCCGGAGTAGTACCCAGATTCCTTGGTATGGTTTGTCCTTTAAACTGAGATGGTCCTCCCGAATTACCTCGGTTATCTGAACGCTGATGTGGTTGTGATTTGGTATGACTTCCTTGCTTACCCGTGTTCGTGACCTCGGTCTTCATCTTATGTTCCCCAATGTCTTGCTCGATTAGGTATGCACGATCCACGGCATCCTGGAATGTCAGAATCCTCTGAGCTATAAGCTGAGTCCGGATAGATGTCTTCAAACCTCGGATGAACCTTATTGCTTTCTGCTCCTCCGTTCTCACTAGATAGTCACAGTACCTGTCTAATTCTGTGAACTTAGCCGAGTACTGAGCCACGGACAACAAGCCTTGATCCAAATTGAGAAGCTCGATCTCCTTCCGGTTCTGATCAACTATCGGAATAAAATGCTCTTTAAATTTCCGCACAAACAATTCCCACGCATACGGTGTATTAGTCTCGTCCCAACTTGCTTTAATCCCTTTCCACCAATCCTCGGCGGCACCCACAAGCTTATAGGCCGCAAATCGGACCTAATCCTCACCAGTGCAACCAAAGACATCGTAAATTTTCTCTATTGATTCTATCCATAGTTCGGCCTTCTTCACATTGGGTTCCCCATTATACTCCGCCGGTTTCAGTTTCAAGAATTGCTCCAAACCGTATCGGGGTGGTGGTGCTTGCTCTACTCTCGGACCTTGGTCATGAATAGCCTTCATGGCCGCTTCAAACATGCCACGACCCGAAATATAGGCTCTATTTTATCAGTAATAAATAATTATTATTTAATTATTTGCTTAATTGTTTATTTAAATTATTATTTATTTAAATATTTATGCGTGCATTTTATGTGTTATAATAATTATGCCTAGCATTTTATTTGGGTCATTTGTGTTAGTGTAGAATTGTTTGGTCTTAATTGTTAGTAGGGAGTAGTATGTGTGTGTAGTGTGAGAGAGGGGGCCTAAGTGTAATCTTTTAAATCATTCCCTACTCCCTCCCTACTACTTCCCTCACCTCCTCCCTCACTCTCTCCATCCCATTTCCCAGCCCATTTCTTCTTCTCTCTCCAAGCAAAAAGGTGAGTTTTTCTTCTCCTCCTTCTCTCTTCATTTTCTTCATCTTCCCCTTGTAATCTCTCATTTCTTAAAACGTGAACCTTGTTTAGATCGTCGATAGAATTGAGTCCTTTGTGATCAAGTTTGTGTTTGAAATTAATTAAGTGTTAATTGTCATCGTGGAATACCTTATTAACTGGATTTGATTCTTTGTGAATAAATACGTTCTGGAAATTGATTAAGTACCGTTTGGGAATGTTGGTTCATCCTTGATGTGTTGTTTGGATTGGTTTACCTTTGTGGTAATTTATTTGGATTGGTTCCCTACTTTGGAACCTTAAGTTGTTTAATCATGCTAAATTATTATTACTTAGCATTTATTTGGAAGCCCAGCTAGCATATTTGTTGCATCGGGCGATGGGAAAGATTATACTGGCAAAGCCAAGTCCATCATAATGTTGACCATTGTTTTGCCCTTACTATACCCCTTTTCCAGATTGGCCTTGGAAAAGTCAAGTTAGCGTTCCTTTGTGAATGTATCTAGCTATCGGGCATGACTTTGTGTCATGGTCCTTGTCCTTTGTGACACTTTTATGGTTATTGGTTCCGGTACCGGGGTTCTCTCTTCGCTGTCATGCTATTATGAAGATGATGATTTGTTGATTATTGAAGCTGCGCAGCGATCCTTTATTTGGATGTTCCGGTTTGGAAAACCTTGGCTATATCCTTTGTTATGTGTTTATTTCCGCTGCTATCTGTTATGTGATAAATGCTATGTGCTATGTGATATTTATTATTGCTTATTGCTTCTTGCATCATAGCATGTCATGTAGTTGCATTAGTAACTTATTGAGATTTATCTCACCCCCTTTTCTTTTATCTTTGTTTTTCCTTAACCCCCCCCCCCAAGTGCTAAGGATTAGTCTCGCTGATCATGAGAAAGAGGAGGTCGAGTGTGGATACATTCTTTTGGGGAAGGTTGTCATAGGTTGGTTTACATTATGTAAATGTGTAACCATTTTGGGATAGTTGTACCAAATAATGACGTCACTAAGAATTGTATGTTTGTATTTTGTTGGGCATAAACTTGTGGAAGTTTATGATAGTTGTATTTGGTTTTTATCAAACTTGGTTTTGTAAAACTTGGATCATCACCTTTTGGTGTTAAATGAAATTTTTAACTTCGGTATTTCACAGTTTTGGTTTTAGAGTCGACGTCCAGCTCGCGGTCTCGGGCCCGCGGGGTCCGGGGTCGCGACAGTTGGTATCAGAGCTATGGCACTAGCTCTAAGTATAAGTCTAGGTGGATTAGTATGACCTAGGTGGGTAGTAGTGTGCGGAGTGATTAACGGTTGATGTTTTATGCAGGTAATTGTTCTCAATGTCTGGAAGAAGAAACAGAGGAGGTGCTAGTGGGGCACAGAATCAGAATGATACAAGGGAAGAAGCACGTGCCATGTTTCAAGGCATGTTCGAGGCGGCCATGAAGGCTATACATGATCAAGGTCCGAGGGTAGAACAAGCACCACCCCGCTATGGATTGGAGCAATTTCTGAAGTTGAAACCGGTTGAATTCAATAGGGAAACCGATGTAAGGAAAGCTGAGTTATGGATTGAGTCTATGGAGAAGATTTATGAGGTATTTGGGTGCACGGATGAGGACAAGGTCCGGTTTGCGGCTTACAAGCTTGTGGGAGCCGCCGAGCATTGGTGGAAAGGTGTTAAAGCTACTTGGGATGATACTCACACGGTGTATGCGTGGGAGTTGTTCGTGCGCAAATTCAAGGAGCATTTCATTCCGGTTGTTGATCAAAACCGAAAGGAGATCGAGCTACTCAACCTGGAGCAAGGTTTTCTGTCTATAGCACAATACTCGGCTAAGTTCATAGAATTAGCCAGGTATTGCGACTATTTGGTGAGGACCGAGGAACAAAAGGCTATGAGATTCATTCGGGGATTGAAGACCTCCATTCGTACTCAACTTATTGCCCAACGGATGGTGACTTTCCAAGACGCGGTGGACCGAGCCTATTTGATAGAGCAAGATATTGGGGAGCATAAGAGGAAGACCGAAGTAGCTAACCCGAGCAAGCTGGGAGGGTAAAGCAAGCCACAACACCGTTCCGATAACCAAGGTAACTTTGGGGGACAATCTCAGTTCCGAGGGCAACCGATCCCAAGGAACCCGGGTACCACTTCCGGGAACCAAGGGAGCCAAATTAGGAAGCCTTGTACTTTTTGTCAAAAGGTAGGCCATGCGGAGGATAGGTGTTGGAAAAAGCAAGGCAAGTGTACCAATTGTGGTGAAATGGGGAACTTTGCGAGAGATTGCACGAGGCACCGAGGACAGTCATCCGGGTCAAGAGTTGGTACTAATCAGGGTCAGAAAAGGGATGCCGCTGGGAAGCCCAAAGTCCAAGGAAGGGTATTTTCCATGAATCAACAACAAGCGACCGATGATCCATCCGTTATTGGAGGTATTGTTTCTGTGTCTAATGTGAGCGCACGAGCGTTAGTAGATCCAGGATCATCTCATTCATACATTTCTGTGCAATTTGCTTCTCTGTTAAATGCTGCATTCGAGTCTTTACCGTACGTGCTAGAGGTGTCGACCCCTATAGGAGAATGCTTGATTTCTGATCGAGTCTTTCGTGCTTGTGATGTGGTTATTTGTGGTCGTGTCCTTTGTGCGGATTTGGTAGTTCTTCCTATCCAAGACTTTGATGTCATTTTGGGTATGGATTGGTTGAGCAAGTTTCATGCGTTCGTTGATTGCCGTAAGAAAACTGTTACTTTTTCTATTCCCGATGTGCCTAAATTTGTGTTTGAGGCTAGTCCTCTGAGTAGAAAGGTTCGCTTAATTTCTTATTTGAAAGCGAGAAAATTATTGCATAGTGGTTGTGAGGGGTATTTGGCTAGTGTTCTTGATACTAGGAAAGAATCCCCTAGTTTGGATAGTGTTCGGGTAGTTCGGGAATTTCCCGATGTTTTCTCTACCGAGTATGTTATGCCTCCCGATCGTGAGATTGAGTTTTGTATAGATCTTTTGCCGGGTACGGCTCCGATTTCGAAAGCACCTTATAGGTTAGCTCCCGCAGAGTTAAAGGAATTGAAGGTTCAGTTGCAAGAGTTACTTGATCGAGGATTTATCCGCCCTAGTGTTTCCCCGTGGGGAGCACCGGTTTTATTTGTGCGGAAGAAAGACGGTTCCTTGAGATTGTGCATCGATTACCGGAAGTTGAATCAGGTTACGGTGATGAATAAGTATCCTCTACCGCACATCGATGATTTATTTGATCAGCTTCAAGGGTCCGTGGTTTTCTCTAAACTTGATTTGAGGAGTGGGTACCATTAGTTGAAGGTTCAATCGGAGGATATTCCGAAGACTGCTTTTCGCACTCGTTATGGTCATTATGAGTTCTTGGTTATGCTGTTTGGGTCAACTAACGCGCCGGCCGTGTTTATGGATTTGATGAACCGGATTTTCCATCCCTATCTTGAGTCGTTCATGGTGGTCTTCATCGACGACATTCTTGTTTACTCTAAATCTCGAGAGGAGCACGAGCAGCACTTGTAGTACACTCTAGTGATAGAATTGAGTCCTTTGTGATCAAGTTTGTGTTTGAAATTAATTAAGTGTTAATTGTCATCGTGGAATACCTTATTAACTGGATTTGATTCTTTTGTGAATAAATACGTTCTGGAAATTGATTAAGTACCGTTTTGGAAATGTTGGTTCATCCTTGATGTGTTGTTTGGATTGGTTTACCTTTATGGTAATTTATTTGGATTGGTTCCCTACTTTGGAACCTTAAGTTGTTTAATCATGCTAAATTATTATTACTTAGCATTTATTTGGAAGCCCAGCTAGCATATTTGTTGCATCGGGCGATGGGAAAGATTATAATGGCAAAGCCAAGTCCATTATAATGTTGACCATTGTTTTGCCCTTACTATACCCCTTTTCCAGATTGGTCTTGGAAAAGTCAAGTTAGCGTTCCTTTGTGAATGTATCTAGCTATCGGGCATGACTTTGTGTCATGGTCCTTGTCCTTTGTGACACTTTTATGGTTATTGGTTCCGGTACCGGGGTTCTCTCTTCGGCTGTCATGCTATTATGAAGATGATGATTTGTTGATTATTGAAGCTGCGCAGCGATCCTTTATTTGGATGTTCCGGTTTGGAAAACCTTGGCTATATCCTTTGTTATGTGTTTATTTCCGCTGCTATCTGTTATGTGATAAATGCTATGTGCTATGTGATATTTATTATTGCTTATTGCTTCTTGCATCATAGCATGTCATGTAGTTGCATTAGTAACTTATTGAGATTTATCTCACCCCCTTTTCTTTTATCTTTGTTTTTCCTTAACCCCCCCCCCCCCAGGTGCTAAGGATTAGTCTCGCTGATCACGAGAAAGAGGACGTCGAGTGTGGATACATTCTTTTGGGGAAGGTTGTCATAGGTTGGTTTACATTATGTAAATGTGTAACCATTTTGGGATAGTTGTACCAAATAATGACGTCACTAAGAATTGTATGTTTGTATTTTGTTGGGCATAAACTTGTGGAAGTTTATGATAGTTGTATTTGGTTTTTATC
This sequence comes from Campanula takesimana, assembly GCA_026119855.1. Classification (NCBI taxonomy): domain Eukaryota; kingdom Viridiplantae; phylum Streptophyta; class Magnoliopsida; order Asterales; family Campanulaceae; genus Campanula; species Campanula takesimana. Next base: position 512,442 of record JAOWBW010000214.1, on the reverse strand, counting down.
AAACTTGGTTTTGTAAAACTTGGATCATCACCTTTTGGTATTAAATGAAATTTTTAACTTCGGTATTTCACAGTTTTGGTTTTAGAGTCGACGTCCAGCTCGCGGTCTCGGGCCCGCGGGGTCCGGGGTCGCGACAAAACATACCCTGAAACATTGCACGGGCTTCATCTCTTGTTTCATTCTGATTTGAAGTTCCGGCGTTACCTTCACCACTTCTTCTTCTAGCCATTTCGAATAAGTGCCTGCATAAAACAATAACCGTTACTCACTCCGAACACAACTACCCTCCTAGGTCATACTAGTCCACCTATACTTAAACTTAGAGCTAAACGATAGCTTTGATACCAACTGTCGCGACCCCGTCCAGCTCGCGTGCTCCCGGCCCGCGGGGTCGGGGTCGCGACAGCCATGGTTTGGATATGACGGTAGGCATATATGGCATCATTTTGGTTGGACCGAGAAGGCTTGGGAATTAAAGAGTTCTAAGGGTCGAGATCTAAGGTTATAAACCTAGAAGGTAGACAGTCTTGTGATCTAAATGGTTTAGGAGTTGAGACCTAAGGTGTGGATCGGATATGCTAGAGACCTAAAAGGTATGTGTTTGGTGGACTTGAATGGTCTTAGGATCTAGGGGATCGTTCAACAGGTTAGACTGGGTAGACCTAAGAGGTTGGACCTAAGAGGATAAGAGAGCCAAGGTTTGGACATGGTAAAAACGAGTATGTGTTGGTATGCTTGAGATCAAGGATATCGGGTAGGCTTGGGACCGGTAGGTTCGGGACCTAATGGGTCACTCTAAGGATTTGGCTTTGGTGGACCGGTTTAAGGTTTAAGGTTTTGGATAGAGCCGGTTTGAGGCCTCAGGAGTCATGCTACAAAATTGTAGAGGGTCGTGCTAAGGGGTTATAGTGTAACCTAGGTAAGACTCACCGGGTAGGTTCGGGACCTAAAGGTTTTGAATCTGGTAAGTTTGGGACCTAAAGAGTTGAGGGTTTAGGCCAAGAGGATTCCCTAAAGTATGGGAGGTAGGGTAAAGGACCGATTCGACTCTGAGAATCACATAGATGGGTCCTAGACGGACTGAGGATGTCTTTTTACAATTTTGTGGAGACCGAGAATACGGGTTTATAAACAAAGTGTTGGGGAAAAGAAAACTTTTTGAAAGTGTTATGATCTTATAAAGATGCCTTATGATTAATTATGATTCTAACCAATCCAAAGAGCTCGTCGCGTGCCGAGTTTGACGATGAGGGGTGCCCTTCTTCTAAGTGTATCCATGTTGATGCCTCAGTATTCTCTGGGAAACCACATAGTCGACCCATTCCGTTGGGGATTCTCTAATTTGGTGAGCGGGTACCCTTCCTCCTTTGAGAAATTCTACGTCGAGCTTAATGATGAGGGATGCCCTTCTTCTAAGTATTTTCTTGTCGAAGCCTCGATATTCTCTGAGAAACCACATAGCCAATCCTTTTTGTTAGGGAAGCCCCAGTTTGATGGGGGTGTAGAGCGGGGTATCCTACCTCCTTTAAGACGCACCCTTTTTTTTGCCTAGGCCGCCGTTTCGGGTTTTCAACCTAGCGGGCTTCTTTTTTTTGCGTCTTTTTTTTTTTTTTGAAATCATTCAGTCGACTAAAAAAATAAAAAAAGAATTGTTTGAAAACCTGCAGGGGCATTTGGGGAGAGTAAGAGAGAGAGAGAGATAGAGAGAGGGAGAGAGATAGTGCTCACATTTTGACTCTTTGGACAACTGAGTGTATATATGTACAAAAGGAAGGAAGCCCCTGCTTGACAGAAAGTAAGTATTTAGATCTTTCCTAAATTGTAGAACAGAAGACTTGTCGAGACATTTGAAAATTGTTTTATTCAAGATTCTCATTTGATTGCTCGAGAATGGACGTTGTTGATTGATTAATGAGTTCTGGTTAATGGGTAAACAAGTAGCCTCAAAATTATAAATGTTTTGATCAATTGTGAATGAAGAAACCAGAAGTAGAAATATGGGGCAAGAGAGAAGAGAAGGAAAATTGGATACGAGGTGGGTTGTGTATATTTTGGACCGGACCCGAAGGTTGCCTACGTTCTCCTCAAGGTGAGAAGCTCAGGTCCGCATAGTTTGGGGGTGTGAGGCTCGTTTATCGCTATAGGTTGCTCTGTTGTTGCTTGTTGCTTTGGATTGCTTCATTGTAGCTCGTTGCGGTGGACTGCTCCATTGTAGTTGTCGTAGTGGATTGCTCCATTGTAGCTGTCATGGGCTGTTGCTGCCGTGTTAAACTTCTTTGCAGGGAAAGAAAGAAAAATAGAACATTTGAATTGAAAAGAAAATAGGACTTCTATTATTTTGTACATGAAACATTGGGCCAGACGAGCCCCTAGTTTGCTTTCGCCTTTGCCGATTGCAAGGTAACCTCCTTAAATTTTAAGCATCCTTTTGCTGGCGAGGGAGATCCGTAGCCCCTTGATTCTTACCGGCAGAGCTCCATCGGATTGTCACGTGCACCTATTAATAGCACGAACAACTTCGTGCATTTCTTTGATATTTGCGATGGAATACGGACAGCCCCGGTGTATGGGGGTAGAATGTAGAGAGAAGAGAAAGTGATTCGTTTATCCCAATTGATAAAAGCATTTGTTATCTTGAGATTAATTGTTTACTTAGTTATGTGAATGGTTTGTGGCTCCATTTACCTTTTAATGAGTAGTCATTAATGATTAAGATTAAGATTAATTCATCATATAATGATATAGCAATCAAGTGAAAATGGTGAATAAGACAATTTTCATGGAATTGATTTATGCAAGATTATGTCTCAAGTCTAGAGAGAAAAGAAATAAAGACTCTTTTATTTGAACTAAAAGATTTAAAATGACGAGTCCGGGGTGGACTTTTACTAAAGAAACAAAAATCATCCAAGGTGGACTTTTGACTAAAGGCACTCTAGAACCTACGAAGACAGAATGACTTTTTTTTATTCTCATTTAGAGGAGGTAGCCCCAATTTTCTCTTTTGCCCACGCCCATGTATTCCTTTGGCGGGTGATGGCTCCGCTATCAATGAGGCTTTGAATCTTCTTCCTCAATTGGAGGCAATCTTCAGTGTCATGCCTAATGTACTGGTAGTATTTGCAGTGTTTGGAAGGATCCAAGCCTTGGTTCATAGTTGAACAAAGGAGACAACTTGCCGGCTTGAACTAGACTTTTGAAGAGTTTGGCTAACGGCATACCCAAGTCATCGTACTCACGTTCGTCCTTCTTTTCACGAACCATTTTCGAGGGTGGTTTAGGTACCGGTACCCCTTGTTAATGAGTAGTCATAGGAGGCATATCAAGTGGGAAAGTCTGTGGTGGCCCATACATTTGAGAAGCGTACGGGTGTTGAAACCGAGCATGAGGGAGCACTCGGCCGAGGTATTCATAAATGCCACGAATGTCAGACAAATGGCGCCTCTCGATATCTTTTAGGGTCTTATGCATCTCCTTTTGAAAGTGTGTTGCTTGCTCATTGAGAATGGCCTTAAAGTGGATTGCTTGTTCATCGAGGATGGCTTCGAAGTGGGATGCTTGCTTACTGAGAGAAGTGTTGGTGTGGAGAGTTGTCTTGAGACCTTGGGTAACAGCTTCATTTGCAACTTCGATGTTCCGTTCGGCATACATGATGCTGGAATCTACAATAGTTGTGGGGCAATTATGTCTTTGAATTGAGCTTAGATTTATAATTAATGACAAGGCATCGTTATAAAATCATTTTTATGAAAAGATTCGGTCTCCACATTTTTTAAATGCATTTTGGTAAAAATTTGAAAGTTTGACCGGGCCGAAGTTGCCTACGTTCCCCTTACCATGAGGGAGGGGTCCCACACGAAAAGAGGCTTAGGTCGCCGTAGTTCGAGTTAAGTTAGACTTTTAAAAAGAGGTGATAGATGACCATAGGGTTCAAAAAGAGGGAGACGACTCGGTCCTTGGTCAAGCATATGTGAGGAAGACCTATAGGAGTTGGTTTTGACTTAATCGGGCCGGGTAGGGTTTGACCTAAGGTTTGACCTAGGGTTTGTCCTAAAAAAGGCCGAGAGGTTGGTCAAGGAAGATTGCATCGATAATGGTGGGTTGACCTAGATGGGTGAAGGATAGGCCGACCTAATTAGGAAAAAGTTGGATTGACCTATATGGTGAATGGATCAAGATAGCGGGTTGTAGCGGGTTGCCTATGGGATGATCTAAGCGGGATAGACATGGTTTGACCTAAGTGGGTTAAGGATTGACCTAGACGGGTGAAGGGGTAGTTTTAACCTAAGATGGACAAGTTGACCTAGATGGGTCAAGGATGGTGCGTGGACCTAGACAGGTCGAGACGGGTTGACCTAGGTTCGTCAGGACAACGGTGGATCAAGATGACGGTTTGACCTAAGCAGGTTAAGGTCGAATGAAATTTGGGTTCACCTATGCAATCAAAGATTGACCTAAGAGGTCAAAAGCGGATAAGGTTGACCTAGGGGTTAAAGATTTACCTAAGGGGTCAAAAGGTGATAAGGTTGACTGAGGAGGTCAAGGGTTGACCTAAGAGGTCGAAGGTGAATAAGGTTGACCTAGGGGGTCAAGGGTAGACCTAAGAGGTCAAAAGGTGATAAGGTTGACCTAGGGGGTCAAGGGTAGACCTAAGAGGTCAAGGGTAGACCTAAGAGGTCAAAGGTGGATAAGGTTGACCTAGGAGGTCAAAGGTAGACCTAAGAGGTCAAAGGTGGATAAGGTTGATCTAGGAGGCGAAAGGTTGACCTAAGAGGTCAAAGGGTGATAAGGTTGACCTAAGGGGTCAAAGGTAGACCTAAGAGGTCAAAGGTGATAAGGTTGACCTAAGGGGTCAAAGGTAGACCTAAGAGGTCAAAGGTGATAAGGTTGACCCAGGGGGTCAAAGGTGGACCTAAGAGGTCAAAGGTGATAAGGTTGACCTAAGGGGTTAAAGGTTGACCTTGAAGGTCAAAAGGTGATAAGGTCGGGGACCAAAGCAAGTAGAGACGAAGGGTAGACCCAAATGGATCACAATGATGGGTATACCTAGACGGGTCTAACGTCATGGTTAGGTAACCTAGATAGGTCAAGATGCCAAGCTTTGACAGATGGACCAATTGATGAGCGATGGACCTTAGAGGTCGCCTAGATGCAATGCACATTTTATTTTACGAAAAGTTTTGCATTTATTTACATCCTAATTGGTTGGTCCAAGGAGTGTCCTAATCTCTATGTGTGGGTTGACATGGGTAGGATAACGGTTCCCACCGCTTACAGTGCGTACACGGTGAGTGGAGTGAACGAGTGACTCAAAAAAAGGGCGGCAGTAGCACACTAATTTCCGCACCTCGCGCACTCCGGGGGTAATAAGGGATATGTGCAGTGCTGACAGGGACTAGTGGTAGTGTGTGGCAAGAAACTAATTCTTTTTAAGGAGAAAAAAAGAAGTTTTAATGTTTTGAATGATGCAATGCAATGCAAGAGAGAGAGAAGAGGGAAAAGATAAGAATGTACAAGGGAGCATAGAAAAGTCTCGTTTGACCTTAGTACTATGGCGAAAGTACAAAAAATATATGTATTGAAAAGATACAAGGCGCACATATTGACATGGTAAAAATACAAGGTTCACGTGCAAACATGGCATAGTGTGAGTTGCATGTGAAAACATGGCGAAGTGTGAGGTGCATGTGTGAACATGGCAAAGTGTGAGGTGCATGTGTGAACATGGCAAAGTGTGAGGTGCATGTGAAAACATGGCAAAGTGTGAGGTGCATGTGTAAACATGGCAAAAGTATAGAGTGCATGTGAAAACATGGCAAACATCATGATGTAAATGAAAGTTAGACCCACTAGTTTGGAAAAGTTTCAAAGCAGTCCCCAACAGAGTCGCCACTGTGAATACGTGTGTTTGAAATTGAGATATTCATAGCAACATTAAAATATGAGAGTCGCCACGCCGTTTTAATTATAACCAAAACATTGAGAAAAATCATGTAAATAGGTTCGGGGGTCAAATTGCGATAAAAGAAGAATATTTAGCGTTATCACTCCTATCGCCCGAATGATCGGTCTTTCTATCATGAAGCGGTGTATGTAGTGTGCGATGTGTTTAATACCGGATCCGAAGATTGCCAATGTTCCTCTCAATGTGAGAAGCTCAGGTCAGCGTAGTTCGAGAAGAATTTAGAATATGCAGAAGAATCGGGATCATGCATAATGAGGGGGAAATTACCTAAAGATTAGGGTTTAGAAATAGTTCCTAGATCATGTTCGGGTTGATGAACCCTAGATCATCATCGGCTATGAAACAACATGTTAACATGAAGATTGCAACCCTAAATCTAGCATAAATAAGGTTTTAATCTAAGAACATGAAGAACATGCGAAGAACATATTATGAACATATGAATAATATGATGAACATATGAATAAACATGTTAAGAACATGAATATTATGAAGAACACATGAATAAACATATTAAGAATATGAATATTATGAAGAACATATGAATAAACATATTAAGAATATGAATATTATGAAGAACATATGAATTACATGTTAAGAACATGAATATTATGAAGAACACATGAATAAACATATTAAGAATATGAATATTATGAAGAACATATGAATAAACATATTAAGAATATGAATATTATGGATCTACATTAATAATATGGCAAGAACATGATGAAAAAGTTAGAAAACTTACCTATGTTGGCAAGAAATAAACCTTGATATTCTTGGGATTCTTGAGGATATTCTTGGATGCTTGAATGACTTAATTTGGGAGTATTTTCGTCACTTTTGAGCTCTCAAAATCCCCTCCCTTAAACCAAGAGGCAAGGGGGACTTTTTATAGCAAACTGGTGGAGAGATCTGACGGTCCAGATCACCTGAGGCAAAGATGGTCGCATGGCCAAGGTCATTGTTTTCTTGTTCTTCTTTCTCTCGCGTTCGATTTGATATGCGGTGCGTTCCATAATTCATCCGGAGTCAAAAGTTATGACTGTTTTCGTGCCGACTGTAATTTAAGTCATTCTAGATTTTCCTAAAATAATGAGCTATATTTTGGGAATCCGGGACAAGTCTTTTGCGAGGTTTCTAATCCCTATAAAGTCCTTGTATATTTGGGAAAGCCCTAATAAACTCATTTTCAGATCGGATACTAACACCAGCCATATGAAACCAGATTCGATTTCTGATTTGAATTCTGTAAACGATTTACAGAACAATCAGGAAACCAGAAAAAACAAATCGGCCAGAAATTCCTAGAGACGCCGTACGGACGTCTAGGAGCCGTACGGCTCTTAGGGCGCCGTACGGAGCCTCCATCCAGATTTCCAGAATTTCTTAAATTCGATCAATCCTAATATCGTGTTCATGCATTAATCAAATTAAACCAACACGAATTTACAGATTACGAATTTAAATAGATCTAATCAATATCACGAATAAACAATTTATTACATATGCAAATTAGATCTAAATTATCAATACACATAATCCAATTATTTGTTGATAATACCAACATGCAATTATTTATATGATCACATCAATATAATAACCACATAATCCCCATATAATCTTGTTCATGAATTTTATATCGCATATAAAATTCAAATCACACATTCATCTTTATCATCATGCAAAATTCATATAACTGAATTAAATAATTTAAACATGGTGTATTAAAATAATCAACGATGAATGGGGCTCTGATACCACTGTTGGGTTTTGATGCATCATGTGCAACGGAATAAAACATAAGATCAAACACCCATGAGCCCGAATCCGTGCATGTTGATTAAATTAAATACAAGATGAAAGAAACATACCCTTGAAGATCGAATCCATGAACACAGACTTTAGGTGTTGAAAAGCGAACACCCTTTACCGGTATCCACACGTCAAACGGACTCAAGAACACCTTCTTGATTGATTGCTAGATCCAAGGCTTGGTGAAGAAATGATTTCTTCATAGGAATTATTTTGCTCCATTGATTATTGTAGTTTGATGATTCCAAATCTCAAACTAAATAATCCTACCTCTCTATATTTTATTGTTTCTAAAACAATGTATTATGATTTCTCAAATCACCATTCGAGGCTATCAAACCCGGCTGCATATATTAATATGAGGTTTTGACCTATTCCGTTTGGGATCGGGATTCCTTGTTAGATAAGAATTCCAAACAAACTGACCAAAATCGGGGAAGGGGTCGTACGAATCCATAGGAGCCGTACGATGGCCAGTGGAAAAATCCCAGTTTTTAGCCTTTTCAAATCCGTTATATTGTGTGTGACCCAATAGGATTATACTAAGTTGACAATTAGTTCAAACCATTCAGAACCCGTGAGTTATAAGCGGACTCTAGCAAGCCATTATGACTACCCAATTAGTATAACTTTGAAAGTCTAAGGTTACCTCATAGAACATATCACAATCCCTTTGTCACGCGATATCATATTGGACATAAGTCATGGTCCACGTCAACTTATGTTGTCCAATGCTTTCTCGATCCCGAGTAGATTGATATGACCAAATGACATTGAACACATCAATTCATTTGGGTACGACCGTACACTATCATCAATCTCACTCATCGAGCGGCCAAGCAGATATCTCTCTTGAGAGAGGGATAAATCCCATCTTGACTTACCATTCTTCCCTACAAGAATCTGATTATGCCAATCGTAGCCTTTATAACCACCCGGTTAAGGGTAGCGTTTGAGTACGTCAAACATAATGTTCATCATGTGGAAGACCATGATAATCTCAGGTCTAAGGATTCAAATGGTATGACTATTATGAGATTTAATTTTGGTATTTGACCATGACATAAATCTCATAACGGGTCTATCCATTACCTTGTTCTCCAACAAGTACCCACAAGTTTAATCCGCATCCTATTGTTAGTACCCGATCTGAAAATAAGTTTATTAGGGCTTTCCCAAATATACAATGACTTTATAGGAATTATAAACCTTGCAAAGACTTATCCCGGATTCCCAAAATATAGCTCAAATATTCTAGAATGTCCCAAAAATAGTCAAAATAGGGTTTCCTTATTTCAGAATAAACCCTAACTTGAAAATCACGTCAGCTGGAGGACTTGGCCACACAGCCACTTTCGCCCTTGGTCACGCGGCCACTTTCAATCTTGGCCACGCGGCCACTTCTGTCTCGGATGATCTCAACCGTCAGATCTCTCCGCCAGTTTCCTATATAAAGGTCTCCCTTGCCTCATAATAAAGGATCCGAATTTCAGAGCATTCAAGCCTCCCAAGTGACGATTTTGCTCTCAAAACAAGGCATTCAAGCATCCAAGAACATCCTCAAAGTTCCTAAGAAGATACAAGATTAGTTCTTGCCAACATAGGTAAGTTTTCTAAATTTTTCTTCATGTTCTTGCCATGTTCTTAATTTAGATCCATAATATTCGTGTTCTTAACATGTATATTCATATGTTCTTCATGACATTCATATGTTCATAATATGTTCTTCACATGTTCTTCATGTTCTTCGATTAAAACCTTATTTATGCTAGATTTAGGGTTGCGATCTTCATGATTAATATGTTATTTCATAGCCAATGATGATCTAGGGTTCATCAACCCGAACATGATCTTGGAACTACTTCTAAACCCTAATCTTTAGGTAAATCTCCCCATCAATATGCATGATCCCGATTCTTTTGCCTATTCTAAATTCTTCTCAAACTACGCTGACCTGAGCTTCTCACCTTGAGATGAACATAGGAAATCTTCGGATCCGGTCTCTAAACACTGCACACAACCTACACCGCTTCATGATAGAAATACCGATCATTCGGGTGATAGGAGTGATAACGCTTAATATTCTTCTCTTGTCGTAATTTGACCCCCGAACCCATTTACATGCTTTTTCTCGATGTTTTGGCTAATTAAAATGGCGTGGCGACTCTCTATTTTAAACACACGTATTCACAGTGGCGACTCTGCTGGGGACTGCTTTGAATCTGTTTCAAACTAAGTGGGTCTAAGTTTTGTTACTATCATGATGTTCATTCTTATCTTTCTCTCTCTCTCTTGCATTACATGCGTGCATAACAATATAAAAAACTTCTCTTTTTTTCCCTAAAAAGAATTAGTTTCTTGCCATACACTACCACTAGTCTGTGTCAGCACTACACAAAACCTTATTACCCTCGGAGCATTCAATGTGCAGAAATTGGTGGTGCTACTGTCGTCCTTTTTCGAGACACTTGTTTCCTTCACTCACCGTGTACGCTTTGCGAGCGGTGGGAGCCTTTATCCTACCCGTGTCAACCCACACATAAAGATTAGGACACTCCTTGGACCAAACAATTAGGGTGTAAATAATGCAAATCTTTTCGTAAAATAAAACGTGCATTGCATCTAAAAGGCCTCTAGGACCCTCCGAGTTCCATTGCTCATCCCTTGAACCATCTATCAAATCACCTCATCTTGACATGTCTAGATTACCTACCCATTACGTTTGACCCATCTAGGTCTACCCATCATTGTGATCCATTTAGGTCTACCATTCATCTCATCCTGCTTTGTTCAAAACCTTATCACCTTTGACCTCTTAGCTCAACCCTTGAACCCCTAGGTCAACTTTATCAACCCTTGACCCCCTAGATCAACCTTATTACCTTTGACCCCTTTAGTTAACCTCTGACCCCCTAGGTCAACCTCTCCGCCTTTGACCCTTTAAGTCAACCTTTGACCCCCTAGGTCAACCTTATCCGCCTTTGACCCCTTAAGTCAACCTTTAACCCTTTAAGTCAATCTTTGACCCCCTAGGTCAACCTTATCATCCGTCGACCTCTTAGGTCAACCTTTGACCCACTAGGTCAACCTTATCAACCCTTGACCCCCCCTAGGTCAACCATATGACCTTCGACCCATTTAGGTCAAACCGCCACCTCTACCCACCTAGGTTATTACTTATCATACTTAACCCACCACAGGTGTCCTGATCTACCTAGGTCAACCCGTCTAGGTCCTCACACCATCCTTGACCCATCTAGGTCAACTTTTCCGTCTTAGGTTAAAACTACCCCTTCACCTTTGACCCATATAGGTCAATCCAACCCTTCTCATTTAGGTCGACCTATCCTTCACCCATCTAGGTCAACCCACCATTATCGACGCGTTCTAGCATGAACCACCTCTCGGCCTATTTAGGTAAAACCTTACTCGACCTGATTAAGTCAAAACCAACTCCTATAGGTCTTCCTCACCTATGCTTGACCAAGGACCGAGTCATCTCCCTCTTTTTGATCCCCAAAGGTCAGTCTTTATCTCGAAAATACCTGGACTTTATCAAATTGACCCCTGTGGTCATCTCTCACCTCTTTTTTAAGTCTAACTTGACTCGAACTACGGTGACCTGAGCCTATTATTGTGTGGGACCTCTCCCTCATGGTAAGGGGAACGTAGGCAACTTCGTCCCGGTCAAACTTTTAAATTTTTACCAAAAATGCATTTCAAAAATGTGGAGACCGACTCTGTTCCAAAAGTGATTTTATACGATGCCTTGTCATTAATTATAAACCTAAATAAATGCAAAATGTTTAATGCGCCCTAAATCACTACCATAGGTCGCCTGCATGTCGTCAAAATACTTCAAGATGGCCCTTGCCTGTGCGGCCGAAAGACTTGACTTCCAAGAGAAAAGGCACATAGAAGACTTGAAGATGGTCCTCGACATAAGAAACAGACGTCATGATGAAGAATTGCACTTAGAATTTGAAGCCCAAGAAAAGCGCCATAGGATGGTGATGGCCAAAGCACTTGAGGAAAAAGAGACTCGACATTCAACGGAGAGACAAAGCATCTCTGAGAAGCTCAAAGAACTAGCCATGATAATCCAAGGCGGTGTTTGGTATCAACGACAATATATCTCCGACCATGCTAGCAAAAATCTCTCTGTCACGCCCTGGAAATCTTAAAAATCCATAAATATAAAATTTACATAATATACATCTCCAAAATGTAATATACCAAACCGGGCACGTGAATTCAACTATAAACCAATACCATCAAACAACACCTCCACGAGATTATAACTCGGAGACTAGAATCAAATGCGGAAGCAAGAACAACTATTAACAAAAGTATCCAAAGTACAACCGTATATACAAAACACTGAACGACTACGAACCCACAATAAAATACATAAAGGTTCCGAAGAGCAACTATCCCAAATACGATCAACCTGCTCAGAAGATTCCCGCTACAACGGACCTCACAACGCTACCACTTGCTTTCCTGGGGGGGGGGGTTAAGGAAAAACAATTTGAAACAAGAAACGGGGTGAGATAAAATCTCAGTAAGTTACTAAATGCATCTACCTGGCATAATATCATGCAAATCAACGATAACTGAACAAGTAAATCACATAACAACAAATGAGAAAGCTCCCTATCGCCAACTGTCCCATACCAGTTGGAAATAACGACTATCTCATCATGCAACACATAAGACTGAAATAAACACGTAACAAAGGATACTTAGCCAAGGTTTCACCAAACTGATAGAACAATCGCTGCGCAGCTTCAACCGATCAACCAATCCACAATAGCAGCATAACAACTGAAGAGAACCCCGGTCAGAACCGACCAATCAATCAATCAACCCATCAAGCCATCTTCATAGTAGCATAGAAGCTGAAGAGAAAACCCGGTACCGGAACCAATAACCAAATGAAGTGTCACAAGGGACGGGAGACATGCCACAAAGTCATGCTCCAAGTAAAGCTAAAATGCACACAAAGGAGCTAGCTCTTCTCACATCCAAGGCCAATCTGGAGGAGGGTAATAATGGGGCAAAACAATGGTCAACATCACAATGGACTTGGCTGTGCCATCATAATGTTTCGCATCGCCCAAACACACACAAAATACCAGCTGGACTTTCAAGTAAAGGCTAAGTAATAAAATACTAGCACAATAAACAACCATTGATCCCAAAGTAGGGAATCATACCAATTAATCACCATAAAAGATGCAAACGATTACTCAAGAAGAGTTCAACAACAATAGCACAAGGAGTTTCTCATAAAAGAGTCCAACAACATTGACCATTAAAACATAATGATTCCAAGATAAGGCACGTACCAATTACATCCTAAATATGATACCCACAAGTTACTCATACGGAACACAACCCAAACGGTCGCTCACAAATAGTACAACGACTATAACCCAAAATTATCCTAAACGTTTACTCATAAAGATGTACTAGGACTATGAACTCAACCATCTCATCACACCTGGAATTCCAAAGTAGGAACTCAGAATGAATACACCTTAAGGTTAATCAAACCGTGGTACCCAATTGCCAATTCACGCTTTACCTCCGTTCATAACGAACTAATTCTAAATACCCCAAACGAATTCAAAAGGTTACACTTATTAGAACATGATCATGACAGGACTAAACCCTACACCTTGGTGTTCAATAACAACCCTCTAGGTACTATAGGACATCGCCTAAAACCTAGACCAAGTCTTACTCGAAAATCAATTCGATTGGAACAATCACGAACACATCATAAGATGCCCAAACATTCCCAAACAATACTTGATCAAATTACATAACACCATTGTTCACAAAGGAACCAATTTTAATTACTAAAGTGTTCCACGGTGCCCAACTAAGTCAACTAGAATAGTACTATGGAACCTAGACCGAGACTACACCTTGATCTTAAACCTCAACAACAAGACAACCATTATGGTCTGGAACCATGCGTCCAATAGAACCATTGCGTAGTACTCGAAAATAGCTTTCCAACGATAGTTTACACGTCCAAAACGGAGTCCGGACGAAGAAGTTATGGGGGAAACAGTTTTAGAAGAAAATGGAAGAATATATCAGAGTCCCAGCTTGGCACGACCGTGCCTAAGAAAGTGGCACGACCGTGCCAAACATGACGAGAGGAAAGTGAATATTGGCACGACCGTGCCAAATAAAGGGGCACGACCGTGCCAGAAGAACAATGCCCAGATTTCTTCCTGGGTTCACACATACCCGAAAATGGCACCCAAACAACCCAAAATTCTTACCATTTCTCAAATACTCAAAATCAAGACTTCCAATAAGCATAACAATGAACCAAAACAACTTATAAACTTGAATAGGACCAAAATAACACATCTAGAAACCCAAATCAAGGTTTAAATCCCAACCTTCATATAATCACCATTTTTAACCAAAAATCCAAATAAATTCCAAACTCAATCAAACTTCAAATATAACAACTAAAGTATTGTATAAGCATGATATGAACAATTTAGCATATTAATGGGGGAAAAGCAACTTACCTCGAATTTATCAAAGATGACGGAACTCGAATATTTTTGGTTCTACGCGATCCTATCGACGATCTAAACAAGTTTCAAGTTATGAGAAATGAGAGATAATGAGGGGAAGATAGGTAGAATGTAGAGAGAAGGAAGGGGAGAAAACTTACCCAAAAATGGAGAGAGAGAGGGAGAGTTGCTGGGAGAAAATGAGGGAGTGAGGGAGGAGAGGGGTGATGGAGGGAGTAAGTAGGATGATTTAGGAATTTACACATAGACCCCCTCCCCTACACACTAACTCAATCATCTTATATTCCCCACTAACATTTAAGACTCAACACTTCTACACTAGCACAAATGACCCAAATAAAATGCTAGTCATAATTTATTATAACACATAAAATGCACACATAAATTATTAATTAAATAATAATTTAAATAGATAAATAAGCAAATAAATAAATAATAATTATTTATTACTAATAAAATAGAGCCTAGTTTTCGGGTCGTTACAATCTACCCTCCTTAAAAAAGAATTCGCCCGCGAATTCACTCATCAAAATCACAATGCGCGGTCATAATGAGGCGACAAAATATCAATTCACATAAAGCACTCGTAACCCCAAATCAAGTACCTATTAAAGATTTCAGACATCAATTCCATGACTCAAATAAACCCACACATATTGAACACGTACATATCTCAAGCATATTCATATCAACATCCTAAAGTTAACTTCCTCTTTCATCCCGAATTTCACATTCTCAAAACTATCACTTGTTCACCAATTCTGAGACACAGCTGGTTTGATCCTAATTAGCATCACGCTCACCATCGACCCTTAAATCATCAACATCCATAAGCTTTACTTTTCCGGTTCACCTGTACGCATTGACGATCTAGACATCATACCAAGTAATCATACTACTACCCGAACAAATAAGAGAAGGAATAGGCTAACGATTATTGTCATCCAATGACTCAATGATATACTCAAAAATTTACCGTCATCATCTATCCGATCGAATGAGATTCCACTACCACACTCACTTTCCTTATAAGATAAAACATAATACAGTCATAACCTTTGAATTTCTCAACTACTAGCATTACCTCATACTTAATTTTCTAAGGAAATATGTCCATCAACTTTTGATAGTCCGATATCATAACGTTTCAACTTGGTCCCAAAATAAAATATAATATAACCCGCTAAGGTAAAACCACTAGAATCACAACCAATTCCAAGTCACAGATAGCTCCACTTATCAAGCGTTAATCCTCAAAATATATGCAAATACTTTATCGCCCAAAATCGCAGAATCCAGATTACTCCTAAACACAATTCTCGAGATACTACAAACTCGTCTTATTCACAACCTTAATTATACCGCAAAGATACTTCCATTAGAAAATCGCATACTTAATATTACTTCCCAAAAATTCAAAATATTAAACAATTTCGAGCTTACACAACTTCTTAAACTATGAAAAGCTAAAGAAATTTCTCATCCTTCAAATGTTCACCGCGTGACTATATCTCTAAGGATTACCATTAAAGTAGCAACTGTAACGATCCGAACTTTTCACAATCTTTATTTTCTTAAATATCTATATATTACAACTTACAACTCTAAAAGATATTACAAATGATCACTAATAATCCGAAATATTAAATAAACTGCTCCGTCCCAATACAGAATCATAGTATCCTTTAATATGCCAAAGTATCTATACTCAACTTCCTTTACAAATCCTTAATCCAAACGAGAACGCCACTAAGAAAAGATTCAGAACCAAGTGACAACTGTTTAACTAAAACCCGAAAATGCCTTTAATATTGCTCGAGAATTTCTTACTTTCTCAAAATATGTCTAGACCTTTAAACTTAACGTGCTTACCATCATTGATGATTATAACTCCCACCATATACTCATAACTCATTTTGCTTTAACTCAACTCCAGTCATGTACTAAAATGATTCCAAAAGTATCATAACTCAACTTCTTATTATGACCCATAATAAATTAAGTATTTCCTCATACTAAACAATTCCGATGCACTCACTTAGATGTACTAAAAGTAAAGAAAAACTCCTATCAAGAAATTTACAAATTGAATCTTGAACTCTTTTAACCCAACCGATACTATATGCTCACTGATTCACCCATCCGTATTGTAGCTTATATTAACTCATCATATAACCCAAGTTCCCTATCGGTCAAGCGACATATTGCACTCAATATAAATTATACCTAATATTTCAAAATTAATATTGCCAACAGAATAAGCTAAATTCCCAGCACAACCTTATAATAAAGATTTTCTGACTTTCAAGATAGAACCTGAACATTATATATACTTAGTATGATCCTAAACAAAGTCAAACATACTAATGTAGAAATATTCACCACCCATCGATGGCACACAAGAAATTTGTAACACACGAAAAGCTAAACCATACCACTTAACTCATCAATATCTCGCATAGGTGACATAACCAAATCATCCCATATATATACTAGTAACAATCACGTAGTTCCGTATTCGAGCATACACCTCAACATAAATCCATGAATGATAACAATCAGGCGAACATAGCACAAAACGTTGTCCACTTTACGAAATAGATATGCCCGAGCCATCGGATTGCACTCTCGATTCCCAAACCAACTAACCCCATGGGAACCATTACTATTAACACCAATCTATACTTGATATACCACAAGAGAAGAAACACTCGGCATCAATATCACGACTTATAACTCAACCACTTCTACCTTAACCTCATTCTTTCAAGAAAACTTAGTTTCTAAACCACTCAAAATCATAACACCCAAGTATTGAAACCTACTCAATATCAGAGTTCTTATTCTCCTTCAATATCTAAAACCATTGCTCTGATACCAACTGTCACGCCCCGGAAATCTTAAAAATCCATAAATATAAAATTTACATAATATACATCTCCAAAATGTAATATACCAAACCGGGCGCGTGAATTCAACTATAAACCAATACCATCAAACAACACCTCAACGAGATTATAACTCGGAGACTAGAATCAAATGCGGAAGCAAGAACAACTATTAACAAAAGTATCCAAAGTACAACCGTATATACAAAACACTGAACGACTACGAATCCACAATAAAATACATAAAGGTTCCGAAGAGAAACTATCCCAAATACGATCAACCTGCTCAGAAGATTCCCGCTACAACGGACCTCACAACGCTACCACTTGCTTTCCTGGGGGGGGGGTTAAGGAAAAACAATTTGAAACAAGAAACGGGGTGAGATAAAATCTCAGTAAGTTACTAAATGCATCTACCTGGCATAATATCATGCAAATCAACGATAACTAAACAAGTAAATCACATAACAACAAATGAGAAAGCTCCCTATCGCCAACTGTCCCATACCAGTTGGAAATAACGACTATCTCATCATGCAACACATAAGACTGAAATAAACACGTAACAAAGGATACTTAGCCAAGGTTTCACCAAACTGATAGAACAATCGCTGCGCAGCTTCAACCGATCAACCAATCCACAATAGCAGCATAACAACTGAAGAGAACCCCGGTCAGAACCGACCAATCAATCAATCAACCCATCAAGCCATCTTCATAGTAGCATAGAAGCTGAAGAGAAAACCCGGTACCGGAACCAATAACCAAATGAAGTGTCACAAGGGACGGGAGACATGCCACAAAGTCATGCTCCAAGTAAAGCTAAAATGCACACAAAGGAGCTAGCTCTTCTCACATCCAAGGCCAATCTGGAGGAGGGTAATAATGGGGCAAAACAATGGTCAACATCACAATGGACTTGGCTGTGCCATCATAATGTTTCGCATCGCCCAAACACACACAAAATACCAGCTGGACTTTCAAGTAAAGGCTAAGTAATAAAATACTAGCACAATAAACAACCATTGATCCCAAAGTAGGGAATCATACCAATTAATCACCATAAAAGATGCAAACGATTACTCAAGAAGAGTTCAACAACAATAGCACAAGGAGTTTCTCATAAAAGAGTCCAACAACATTGACCATTAAAACATAATGATTCCAAGATAAGGCACGTACCAATTACATCCTAAATATGATACCCACAAGTTACTCATACGGAACACAACCCAAACGGTCGCTCACAAATAGTACAACGACTATAACCCAAAATTATCCTAAACGTTTACTCATAAAGATGTACTAGGACTATGAACTCAACCATCTCATCACACCTGGAATTCCAAAGTAGGAACTCAGAATGAATACACCTTAAGGTTAATCAAACCGTGGTACCCAATTGCCAATTCACGCTTTACCTCCGTTCATAACGAACTAATTCTAAATACCCCAAACGAATTCAAAAGGTTACACTTATTAGAACATGATCATGACAGGACTAAACCCTACACCTTGGTGTTCAATAACAACCCTCTAGGTACTATAGGACATCGCCTAAAACCTAGACCAAGTCTTACTCGAAAATCAATTCGATTGGAACAATCACGAACACATCATAAGATGCCCAAACATTCCCAAACAATACTTGATCAAATTACATAACACCATTGTTCACAAAGGAACCAATTTTAATTACTAAAGTGTTCCACGGTGCCCAACTAAGTCAACTAGAATAGTACTATGGAACCTAGACCGAGACTACACCTTGATCTTAAACCTCAACAATAAGACAACCATTCTGGTCTGGAACCATGCGTCCAATAGAACCATTGCGTATTACTCGAAAATAGCTTTCCAACGATAGTTTACACGTCCAAAACGGAGTCCGGACGAAGAAGTTATGGGGGAAACAGTTTTAGAAGAAAATGGAAGAATATATTAGAGTCCCAGCTTGGCACGACCGTGCCTAAGAAAGTGGCACGACCGTGCCAAACATGACGAGAGGAAAGTGAATATTGGCACGACCGTGCCAAATAAAGGGGCACGACCGTGCCAGAAGAACAATGCCCAGATTTCTTTCTGGGTTCACACATACCCAAAAATGGCACCCAAACAACCCAAAATTCTTACCATTTCTCAAATACTCAAAATCAAGACTTCCAATAAGCATAACAATGAACCAAAACAACTTATAAACTTGAATAGGACCAAAATAACACATCTAGAAACCCAAATCAAGGTTTAAATCCCAACCTTCATATAATCACCATTTTTAACCAAAAATCCAAATAAATTCCAAACTCAATCAAACTTCAAATATAACAACTAAAGTATTGTATAAGCATGATATGAAAAATTTAGCATATTAATGGGGGAAAAGCAACTTACCTCGAATTTATCAGAGATGATGGAACTCGAATATTTTTGGTTCTACGCGATCCTATCGACGATCTAAACAAGTTTCAAGTTATGAGAAATGAGAGATAATGAGGGGAAGATAGGTAGAATGTAGAGAGAAGGAAGGGGAGAAAACTTACCCAAAAATGGAGAGAGAGAGAGGGAGAGTTGCTGGGAGAAAATGAGGGAGTGAGGGAGGAGAGGGGTGATGGAGGGAGTAAGTAGGATGATTTAGGAATTTACACATAGACCCCCTCCCCTACACACTAACTCAATCATCTTATATTCCCCACTAACATTTAAGACTCAACACTTCTACACTAGCACAAATGACCCAAATAAAATGCTAGTCATAATTTATTATAACACATAAAATGCACACATAAATTATTAATTAAATAATAATTTAAATAGATAAATAAGCAAATAAATAAATAATAATTATTTATTACTAATAAAATAGAGCCTAGTTTTCGGGTCGTTACACTCTCGACAATTCACTTCAGATCACCTCAACACACCAAGAACTAAGTAGACATTGATGAGGAGGACTCCCACAGTGTTAACAAGGGAAGCAATACAAAGAGGCCACGTCCCGACAACTCAAACCCACGTCGCCACGTGCCTAAGGAATGTGGTTGGATATCAGAATAAGAAAATTGGGGCTACCTCCTTTAAATAAACAATAAAAAAGGGTCATTCAGTCTTCGTAGGTTCTAGAGTGTCCTTAGTCAAAAGTCCACCTTGGACGATTTTTGTTTCTTTAGTAAAAGTCCACCCCAGACTAGTCGTTTTTTTTTCAAACAATAAAAGAGTATTTATTTTGTCACGACCCGAAAACCCGCCTCTACTTCTTAGTAATAAATATTTAATTATTTATTTATTTCTTATTTATTTATTTAAATTATTTATTTATTTAAATAATTATGGGTGCATTTTGTGTTTCATAATATTTTATGCTTAGCATTTTAATTGATCATTTGTGCTAGTGTAGAGTAATTGGGTATATGTGTTAGTTGGGTCTAGAGGGGCCGAGGTGTAACATTTTGAAAATAATTTTACTACTCCCTCCCTACTTCCCCCTCTCCCTCACCTTCTCTCTCTCTCCAGCACACACACTCTTTTCTCTCTCTCTCTCTCTCTCTTCATTGTTGCAAGAAAGATCGTTGTTAGGATCGTAGAGAACAAAGAAATTTCGAATTCCGTCAACTTTGATAAAATTCAAGTAAGTTGCTTTTCCCCCATTTTTATGCTAAAATGTTCATCTTTAGTTTATGTAATGCTTTAGTTCACATATATGTCATTTTGGTTGAGTTTGGGAATTTATTTGTATTTTTGTTCACCTTTTGTGATTTTTGAGAATGATGGGATTTAATCTTGGTTTGGGTTGATAGATGATGTTATTTTGGTCCCTCTTAAGCTTAGATGTTGTTTGGGTACCTTTTTGAACTTGTTAGAAGTGTTGATTTTGGGTATTTTGGAAATGGTATGAAAAATTGGAGAACCCAGCTCCATTTCTGCTCAGCCCGTAGACCGGGCGCCCGCCCGGGTTGAGCCAGGCGCCCGCCCCCTTGGCCAATTTTCTTCTGCCAACCTTCTGATTAAATGAGCGCCCGCCCGAACCTTCTTAGGCGCCCGCCCGCCAACTATCGCGCGCCCGCCCGAGCATGTTTCAAGCGCCCGCTTACCTTTGATTTCATGACCAAAGTGACTGATTGACCCGAGCGCCCACCGGGTTCACCTTGAGCGCCCGCCCGCCCCTAATTTATGGGATTCCCTCTTTGTTTGGTTAAAGACTAGGATGCATTTTTGGTCTAGGTTTTGGGTACCACCCTAAATGGTTTAAATGGTCATTGTGGAATACTCTAATGTTTGGAATGGTTCATTTGTGAACAAATGTGTTATGGGATTTGATTAATTATTATTTGGGAATGGTTGAGCACTTTATTATGTGTGGTTGGTTTTATTTCATCTTCTTGGTGATTATTTGGTATGGTTCCCTACTTTGGAATCATGAGTTGTTTATTTAAGCTAGTATTTATTACTTAGCATTTATTTGAAAGTCCAGCTGGTATTCGTGGTTGTGTCGGGCGATGGAAAAGATTATAATGGCAACGAGCCGAGTCCATTATAATGTTGACCATTGTTTTGCCCCATTATTTCCCTCCTCCAGATTGGCCTTGGATGTGAGATGAGCTAGCTCCTTTTTTGGGAACAGTCTAGCTATTATAAGGGGTTGCGACTTCGTGTCGTATACTCAGTTATCGTTTGGTTATTGGTTTCGGTACCGGGGTTTTCTCTTCAGCTATTATGCTGCTATCGTTGATTGGTTTATCGGCTCTTTGATGCTGCTTTGATGCTGCTCTTCGATGCGGCCCTATCGTCATTGATCAGATTGTTATATCCTTTGTTGGGGAAACCTTGGCTCAGTATCCTTTGTTTCTTGTTTATTTCCGCTGCTATCGGTTAGATGATATTTGCTACGTGCTATGTGAGATATTATTATTGTTTATTGCATCATAGCATGTCATGTAGTTGCATTGGTAACTTATTGAGATTTATCTCACCCCCCTTTCTTTTATCTTTGTTTTTCCTTAACCCCCCCCCAGGAGGAAAGGATTAGGATTTGCGGATCTAGGAGGACGTCGAGAGGATTGAGATTTTGGGCAGGTTGTTATTGATCGGTTTGCATTATTTAAATGTATAACCTTCTGGGGATAGTTTTACCAACAATGACGTCATTAAGATTTGTAATCTTTTGTATTTTGGTGTAAGCTTGTGGAGCTTATACTAGTAGTATATTGTGGTTGTTAAACTTGGATTTCTAAAACTTTGTTTTAAACCTTTTGGGTATGAAATTGGAATTTTTATCTTCAGCATTTTGGTGTATTGTTGTAAGTCGACGTCCAATTCGCGTGCTCTTGGCCCGCGGGGTCGGGGTCGCGACATATTTCTTTTCTCCCTAGACTTGAGACATAATCTTGCATAAATCAATTCCATAAAAATTGTCTTATTCACCATTTTCACTTGATTTCTATATCTTTATATGATGAATTAATCTTAAATATGCTCATTAATGAAGACTCATTAAAAGGTAAATGGACCCACAAACCATTCACATAACTAAGTAAACGATTAGTCTCAAGATAACAAATGCTTTAATAAATTGGGATGAACAAATCACTTTCTCTTCTCTCTACATTCTTTACCCATACACTCTCTATATACACTCCCCTGTGTACACCCTCCATGAACACTCTATCCATATAATACCAACTATACACTCACCCCGTGTACACCCTTCATGTACACTCTCTCTATACACCTTCTCCCATACACTACCCTCATACGCCTCTCATCTCACCATTAGACCCCTTTTCCATACGATCATGATAAAGACGTGGACTGCGGTTGCTCATCATCAAATAGGAATCCATGCTGCCACAATTCAAGAGGTTGTTTGTTCCCTTCATGAGTACTACATGCCGATACACCCGGGCTGTCCGTATTCCATCGCAAATATCATAGAAATGCATGGAGTTGTTCATGACATTCATAAGTGCCACGTGACAATCCGATGGAGCTCTGTCGGTGAAAATCAAGGGGCTACAATACACGCCGCCAGCAAAAGGCCGCTTGAACTATAAGGAGGCTACCTCACAATCGGTAAAAGCGAAAGCAACTAGGGGCTCGTCTTGCCCAATGTTTCATGTACAAATACAAAAAGAAAAGCTCGCTAGGTTGAAACCAAAAAAGGCAACCTAGGCAAAAATTATAGCATTGCACAAAAAAGAAGCCCGCTAGGTTGAAAACCCGAAAGGGCGGCCTAGGCAAAAAGAAAGGGTGTGCGCAAAGAGATAAAATAAAAAAAGACCAGAAAAATAGAAGGGGCTATCACCATAGAAAAGTAAAAGTCTCATTTTCTTTTCCCTTCAAATGTTCTATTTTTCTTTCTTTCCCTACAAAGAAGATTAACACGGTAGCAACAGCCCATGACAACTACAATGGATCAATCCACTGCAACAACTACAATGGAGAAATCCACCGCAATGAACTACTGTCGCGACCCCGAACCCCGCGGGCCCGAGATCGCGAGCTGGACGTCGACTTAAAACCAAAACTGTGAAATACCGAAGTTAAAAATTTCGTTTGATACCAAAAGGTGATGATCCAAAGTTTTACAAATCCAAGTTTGATAATAACCAAATACAACTATCATAAACTTCCACAAGTTTATGCTCAACAAAAGATAAATGTACAATTCTTAATGACGTCATTGTTTGGTACAACTATCCCAAAAAGGTTACACATTTATATAATGTAAACCCACCTAGACAACTTTCCCCAAAAGAATGTATCCACACTCGACGTCCTCTTTCTCGTGAGCAGCGAGACTAATCCTTAGCACCTGGGGGGGGTTAAGGAAAAACAAAGATAAAAAGAAAGGGGGTGAGATAAATCTCAATAAGTTACTAATGCAACTACATGACATGCTATGAGGCAATATACAATAAGCAATAATAAATACCACATAGCACAAAGCATTTATCACTTAACAGATAGCAGCGGAAATAAACACATAACAAAGGATATAGCCAAGGTTTTCCAAACCGATGAACCAAATAAAGGTCGCTGCGCAGCTTCAATAATCAACAAATCATCATCTTCATAATAGCATGAAAGCCGAAGAGAAAACCCCGGTACCGGAACCAATAACCAATGAAGTGTCACAAGGGACGGGAGACATGACAAAAAGTCATGCTCCAAGTAAAGCTAAAATGCACACAAAGGAGCTAGCTCTTCTCACATCCAAGGCCAATCTGGAGGAGGGTAATAATGGGGCAAAACAATGGTCAACATCACAATGGACTTGGCTGTGCCATCATAATGTTTCGCATCGCCCAAACACACACAAAATACCAGCTGGACTTTCAAATAAATGCTAAGTAATAAATACTAGCTTAAATAAACAACTTAAGGTTCCAAAGTAGGGAACCATTCCAATTAAATTACCACAAAGGTAAACCAATCCAAACAGCACATCAAAGATGCCCAACATTCCCAAAACGGTACTTAAATAGATTTCATAACACATTTATTCACAAAGAATCAATTCCACTTAAATAAGTGTTCCACGGTGTTATTTTAAGTTAATTAGAAGAAGGGAACCTAAACTAGTTAAGCCCTAAGTCATAAACCAAGCAAAAGGGCAAAATTCCCAAGCAGGCGGGCGGGCGGGCGCTCGGGCAGGGGCAGGCGCGCGCTTGTTTGGCCAGAAGGTCAGGCCTCTGGAAAAAAGAGGGGCAGGCGGGCGCCTGGCACCACGCGGGCGGGCGCCTGGTCTACGGACTGGCCAAGAACAGGGCTGGGTAATGCCATTTTCGACCAAAACCTCAATCCTTCATTAAAACATCAAACTCAAAGCTACCCAATACATTTCTAAAGCTCCTAAACAACATCCAACCTAAAGGGAACCTAAATAACACCCTTTAATCACCCAAACCAACACCAAATCCCCACATTCAAGATTTCACCATTTTTACCCAAAAACTCAAATAAATTCTAAACTCAACCAAACTTCAAATATAACACATCAAGCATTATATAAACATGATATGAACATTTTAGCATAAAAATGGGAGAAAAGTAACTTACTTGAAAATTCTCAAAGATGACGGAATTCAATTCATTTTGGTTCTACGCGATCCTATCGACGATCTAAACAAGGTTCATGTTTTAAGAGATGAGAGATAACAAGAAGAAGATGAAGAAAATGAAGAGAGAAGGAAAGAAAGAAAAACTTACCATACAAGGAGAGAGAGAGAGAGAGAGTTGGCTGGGAGGGATGGAGAGAGTGAGGGAGAAGGTGAGGGAGAAGAGAAGGAGTAGGGAAATTATTTAAAAAAGTTACATCTAGGCCCCTCCCCTTCTACTAACACAATACTACACTTCCTACTAACAATTAAGACTCAACAATACTACACTAACCCAAATAAAATGCTAGGCATAAATTATTATAACATATAAATATTTAAATAAATAATAATTTAAATAAATAAATAAGCAAATAAATAAATAATAATTATTTATTACTAATAAAATTGAGCCTAAATTTCGGGTCGTGACATTCACTCCCCCTAAAAGAAAAATTCGACCCGAATTTTAACGAGACTCACCTTAAACAAAAAGCCACGGAAATTTCCTCTCGATCTCATCACGAAGCTCCCACGTCGACTCCTCGATATTATGATTCCTCCAAAGAACTTTAACCAACACAATGCCTTTGTTCCTCAATTCTTGAACTTTAGAATCTAGGATCCGAACCGGTCGTTCCTCGTAACTCATATCGGGTTCAATATCCTCTGGTACCCTCGGTAACACGTGAGATGGATCATGAACATACTCCCGAAGCATAGAAACGTGAAAGACGTTATGCAACCGGTCTAAGTGTTGGGTTTTGAGCAAACATGCGCAGCGGAATAAAACCCAAAAGCCTAGATCCGATCACGATGATTAAATTAATATGGAGATGAATTTAGAACACTAACCGTGACGGAGCTTTAAAATTCTGAGATCTTCAATCTTTGTTCTTCGCGCTTCTTCGAATCACGAACGACCGCAAAACTTGGATCACGAACTTTGAAGGAGTTGATGCCAACGCCCTCTATGTTTATCCACACGCGAACGAATTACAAGAACGATTCTTGAACCGGATTGCTAGACCCAATAGAAACTCTTTCTATTTTGAAGGCTATATAGAAAATCAATGTTCTTGTTCTTGAGGAAGAAGAAGAACTTGTTTTTTTTCTCTCTCGGAGGCTATCTAATTGATATGGAATCAATACATACTGATTAGGTCGTTGTTAGAGGTTTATATACTTATTAGTCCTAAACCGTTTAGGAGAAATAGGTTAAAACCCGTCACAACACGAAATCAGTTTTTTTGGGCCCGAACAGGGCCTGCTCGGCCGAGTCCTTTAAGGTGCTCGGCCGAGCACCTTTGCTCCAGAAAATCTGACCTTCTGATTTCCCATGCTCGGCCGAGTCATATGAGGTCTCGGCCGAGCACCACCAGAATTCCGATTTTAGCATTTTAAACAATTCGTCCTTTTGTGTGTGACCCCATAGGATTATATTAAGTTGGCAATGAGCCCAAACACATTTATGCTCATAAATCATGAGCGGACTCTAGCAAGCCATCATGACTACCCAATTAATATAACTTGTATAAGTTCGTGAATCCTTTATCGAACATATTACAATCTCTTTGTTTCACGTTGTCTATTGAACGTAAGCCATGGTCAATGGTCAACTTACAATGTTCAATGCTTTCTCGATCCAGAATGTATTGATAGTACAAATCTTATTTGAGCACGGCCATGCATTTCATCAACACCATTCTTCGAGTGGCCAAAGCTTGACATCTCTCTCTTACGAGGAACAAATCCCTTCTTGATTTATTACCTTTCCCTACATGAATCCGATTACGCCAATCACATTCTTTATAGCTACCCGATTAGGGGTAACGTTTGAATATGTCAAACGTAATGTTCATCAAGTGGAAGACTGTGATAATCTCAGGTCTAAAGATTCCAGTAATATAACTATGTGAGACTTAATTATGACATTGTGACCATGACATAAATCTCATATGGGTCAGTCCAGTATTTGGTCTCCAACAAATACCCATAAGTTTAATTGTATCCCATACACCATAATCATCATATGATTATCCATTAAACTTATACTAACAATTAATCATAATTATCAGGGACGGGGATTATTATAATAAATATGCAAAGGATATAATAATCAAACATTCAATATCATTAATATTAATAACATTAATCGTTTTACAAAACGTGCCTAGAGCATACAACACCAACAATCTCCCACTTGCACTAGGCCTAATTAATGTATCGAATACCCATAGACCTAATATGACCATCATGCTTTGCTTGTGGAAGACCCTTTGTCAATGGGTCGGCAATGTTATCATCAGTTGGTACTCTGCATATATTCACGTCACCTCTGTTAATGATTTCTCGAATGACATGGTAACGCCTAAGTATGTGTTTGGACTTCTGATGGTTTCTTGGTTCCCTTGCTTGAGCAATAGCACCATTATTATCACAATAAAGGTCTATTGGATCAGCAATGCTAGGAACTACCTCTAGTTCAGTTATGAACTTCTTGATCCAAACAGCTTCTTTAGCAGCATCGGATGCAGCAATATACTCAGCTTCCGTTGTAGAATCAGCGACAGTACTTTGCTTAGAACTCTTCCAGCTAACAGCACCTCCATTAAGCACAAATACAAATCCAGATTGCGATCTAAAATCATCCTTGTCGGTTTGGAAGCTTGCATCTGTGTAACCACTTACAACAAGATCACCTTCCACACCTCCATACACCAAGAACGAATCTTTAGTCCTTCGCAAGTACTTAAGAATCGTCTTGACTGCAATCCAATGATTTTCACCAGGATTTGATTGATATCTACTCGTCATGCTCAAAGCATACGAGACATCGGGTCTAGTACATATCATGGCATACATGATTGATCCAATTGCGGAAGCATATGGAATCCCAATCATTCTCTTACGCTCATCAGTTGTCTTAGGACACTGATTCTTGCTTAGAGTTATGCCATGTCCTACTGGCAAATTTCCTCTCTTAGAGTTTTCCATGCAGAATCTCTTAAGAACTTTGTCAATATATGTATCTTGACTTAAACCAATCAATTTCTTGGATCTATCACGATAGATCCTAATGCCAAGGATATAAGCGGCTTCTCCCATATCTTTCATAGAGAAACACTTTCCTAACCAAGTCTTTACAGACTGCAGTGCGGGAATGTCGTTTCCTATGATCAATATGTCATCAACATATAGTACCAGAAATAATACTACGCTCCCACTAATCTTCTTGTAAACGCAAGGTTCATCTTCGTTCTTGATGAAGCCAAACTCTTTGACCGATTCATCAAATCGAAGATTCCAACTCCTAGAGGCTTGCTTCAATCCATAAATGGATCGTTGCAATTTGTATACTTTGTTAGAATTTTCTGGAATTACAAAACCTTCAGGTTGTGTCATGTAAACATCCTCAAGTAAGTTCCCGTTAAGGAATGCTGTTTTGACATCCATTTGCCATATCTCATAGTCAAAATATGCGGCTATGGCAAGTAAAATTCTTATAGACTTGATCATTGCTATAGGCGAAAAGGTTTCATCATAGTCGATTCCATGAATCTGCCTATAGCCTTTCGCTACAAGTCTAGCTTTATAAGTATGCACCTTTCCATCCATGTCAGTTTTCTTTTTGAAAACCCATTTGCATCCTATGGTTTTTACACCTTCGGGCGCATCAATCAAGTTCCAAACTTGATTATCATACATGGATTTAATTTCAGATTCCATGGCTCCAAGCCATTTATCTGAATCAGGAGCGGACATCGCTTCTTGGTAGGAAGTAGGTTCGTCATCAACTATGACTTCTACTTCATTGCTATCCGTCATGAGAAATCCATATCTCTCAGGTTCAGATCGCACCCTACCAGTTCTGCGAGGAACTTGAGTATTCTGAATAGGTTCCACATTACTTTGTGAAACTTGTTCAGATCCAACATTTTGTTCCATGTAATTTTCGGGTTCTCGAATTTCTTCGAGATTAATTTTACTCCCACTAATTCCTTTGGAGAGAAACTCTTTCTCTAGAAAGGTACCATGACGGGCAACAAACACTTTGTTTTCCGCGCGGTTGTAAAAGTAATAACCCTTAGTTTCCTTAGGGTAACCAACGAAAATACATTTATCAGATTTAGGTGTGAGTTTG
The DNA here is from genome assembly GCA_026119855.1 of Campanula takesimana. Classification (NCBI taxonomy): domain Eukaryota; kingdom Viridiplantae; phylum Streptophyta; class Magnoliopsida; order Asterales; family Campanulaceae; genus Campanula; species Campanula takesimana. The sequence goes on along the minus strand of JAOWBW010000214.1, from coordinate 482,968 downwards.
TCAGATATGAGCTTCTTAACAAATGCTTCACAACCCCAAATCTTCATGAAAGACAAACTAGGTTTTCTTCCAGTCCACATCTCATGTGGAGTCTTTGGAACAGATTTTGTTGGAACATTATTTAGTGTTAGTGCAGCAGTTTCTAGTGCATGTCCCCAAAAGGTTAAAGGAAGATCAACTTGACTCATCATGGAGCGGACCATATCCAATAAAGTCCTATTTCTCCGTTCGGACACACCATTCCATTGTGGTGTCCCAGGTGGAGTTAATTGTGAAACAATTCCACAATCTTTCAGATGATTGTCAAATTCTTGGCTTAAATATTCTCCACCACGATCTGATCGAAGTGCTTTAATAGTTTTGCCAAGTTGATTTTGTACTTCATTTTGAAATATTCTAAATATCTCAAAAGATTCACTTTTATGTTTCATTAAGTAAACATAGCCATATCTGCTAAAATCATCAGTAAAAGTTATGAAGTATTGATATCCTCCCCTAGCATTGCAACTCATTGGTCCACACACATCAGTATGTATGAGGGCCAATAAGTTATTGGCCCTTTCACTACTCTTAGTAAAAGGTGCCTTAGTCATCTTTCCAAGTAAACATGACTCACAAGTTTCATATGATTCAAAATCATGTGAATCTAGAAGTCCGTCCCCATGGAGTTTTGAGATACGCTTCTCATTAATATGACCAAGACGGCAATGCCACAAATAAGTATGATTTACATCATTAGGTTTGGATTTCTTATTTATATTATAAACATTCTCATTATTCCCACTTTCAACATCAAGAACATAAAGGCCATTAAATGAACATGCAGTACAATAAAGCATATCATTTAAATAAATATAAAACTTCTTATTTTCAATAAGAAACTTAAAACCTTCATTATCCAAACAAGAAATTGAAATAATATTTCTACTTAAATTCGGAACGTAATAACAATTGTTCAAAACAAGAATTAATCCGCTAGGTAAAATGACATCATATGTTCCTACGGCTAATGCAGCAACTCTTGCTCCATTCCCCACGCGTAGGTCCACTTCGCCATCTTTAAGTAGCCTTCTATTCCTTAGTCCCTGCACATTTAAACAAATGTGAGATCCACATCCAGTATCTAATACACAGGAGCTAGAAGTAGAAAGTAGAATATCTATAACATAGATACCTGAAGTAGATGCAGTCCCACCGCTCTTGTTCTTCTTTAACTCTTCCTTGTAAACCTTGCAATTTCGTTTCCAATGTCCAATCTCATTGCAGTGGAAACAAATTGCATCCTTTTGGGAAGCAGGTTTAGCCACATTAGCTTTGGCAACAATTGCCTTGCTAATCTTGGGTTTGACAACTTTTGCCTTACCCTTTCCTTTGCCTTTTTGGCCCTTTCCTTCCTCAGACACAATGAGTACAGGAGCGGTCTCTTTACCGATTTTCTTTTCTGCCTGCTTAAGCATCCCATGCAATTCAGACATAGTCTTATCCATCCCTTGCATATTAAAGTTCATGACGAACTGATTATAGCTTGTGGGCAATGAATTAAGAATAAAATCGGCAGCCAACTCAATCTCAATTGGATGGCCAAGCCTCTCTAGTTTCTCAAAGTAAGCCTTCATTTTTAAAACATGAGGGCTCACAGACTGTCCTTCGCTCATCTTGCATGAGACTAGGGCAGCTATGGTGTCGAACCTCTCTTGCCTTGCTTGTTCTTGGAACATATCTTTCAATGTAGCAGCAAGGTCAAATGCTTCCAAGTGTTCAAGAATCTTCTGAATTTCTGAACACATGGCCGCAAGCATAAGACAACCCACCTCACGAGAATCAATCACATGTTTCTTGTAGGCGTTTCTCTCATCCTTGGGTGCATTAGAAGCAGGTTCTTCTTCAGGAACGGGCTCATCAAGAATATAGAGCTTATCCTCATGCTTTAGAACAATTCTAAGGCTACGGATCCAATCCGTATAGTTAGCTCCATCTTCTTGAAGTTTCTCCTTCTCAAGGATAGATCGCAGTGATAAATTTGTATTCTGAGTCATTATCTACAATTATGCAAACATATAATTAAATATGAGTACCAACTTAATTAAAGATATTAAATTAATAGTATTTTACAAATACTCCCACTAAATTATATAACCTTCATATACATCCAATGTATGATATAATTTGAATCGGCTAAGATCCATATTTCACTTAACTTTGAGTCGGCTAGGGCACGACTGCTCAAAATAAGTTATTTAGGTAGACAACTCCTTGTCAATCATATCGTATATGACTCTTAGATCTTTTATGAGATTTTAGATATCGTATATCTAACATGTTTTAATCTCATCTGTGCCTTAGGCCCAAAACTGTTTTGATAGCCTAATTAAGTTAAACCATTTTAAACGTATAGGAATCACTGTTTCCTCATCTTGCTCATAAATGGATAGAATCAATGCACCTACGCTAGGGCGTAACCCACACAAAACTACCCACGTACTCACAAGTGTTTTAATCATGGATTGACACGGAACTTAAATTTTAAAGAAGGTTCATGACATATAGCATGGTCAATGTTTATAGTCACATAATATAAACACATAAAGCAACGGTTAATAATTTAACTAATCTCATTAATTAAATTAAGATTTCATGTGATTGATTTATGGGGATAAATTCTTTAACACATTATTGAGAGCACGATTGTACGGTCGAAACTAAGCCAGAAGGCATCCACAATCCCGTACCAAATTTAGAAACTAGAAGGAACAACTATGTAAGGTCGAAACTAAGCCAATAGGCATCCACAATCCCTTACATAAAGTAACTCGATTCTAAATTCTTTTGTCCCATCAATTCATTACTTTGACCTTGATATTTGTTTTCAGGAAACACGGTTTCTCAAACCAGCCATCTGACAAACAAATTCAATCCAAAGTGATTTTAAACAAGCCATTTAATTTCAGGAAACACGGTTTCTAAAACCAGCCATCTGAAAAACAAATTCTGTCCAAAATCAACCTGCTCGGCCGAGTCCTTTAAGGTGCTCGGCCGAGCGCCTCTGTGTTCCAGAAAACCCTTTGCTTCTGACGACTCTGCTCGGCCGAGTCTTATAGACTGCTCGGCCGAGCACCACGAACAGAACAGTTTTTCTTATCGAATTTTAATTCTAAGATTGCTTTCCCGATTCATTTAGGATTTGGTGTTCATAATGATCATATCACCATGTTCATCAAAACCTTGAATAAACGATTTATTCATGAATCAAAGATCATCAACAAATCAATCCAATTAATTTTTTGATAATCTAAAGGAACATAATAATCAAATTATTATTGCAATCGTAGATCCCACATAACGTATTTAAACGGTGCGATTTTATGATTTCAATATATCTCATATACAAACATAAAACTCAGATCACATAAATATCTTGAATCCAAATTCACATAGCATGCCAAAACATATAATCCAATTATATCATTAACATGTTATTATTAAAATAATCATGATGAACGGGGCTCTGATACCACTGTTGGGTTTTGAGCAAACATGCGCAGCGGAATAAAACCCAAAAGCCTAGATCCGATCACGATGATTAAATTAATATGGAGATGAATTTAGAACACTAACCGTGACGGAGCTTTAAAATTCTGAGATCTTCAATCTTTGTTCTTCGTGCTTCTTCGAATCACGAACGTAGGAACGACCGCAAAACTTGGATCACGAACTTTGAAGGAGTTGATGCCAACGCCCTCTATGTTTATCCACACGCGAACGAATTACAAGAACGATTCTTGAACCGGATTGCTAGACCCAATAGAAACTCTTTCTATTTTGAAGGCTATATAGAAAATCAATGTTCTTGTTCTTGAGGAAGAAGAAGAACTTGTTTTTTTCTCTCTCGGAGGCTATCTAATTGATATGGAATCAATACATACTGATTAGGTCGTTGTTAGAGGTTTATATACTTATTAGTCCTAAACCGTTTAGGAGAAATAGGTTAAAACCCGTCACAACACGAAATCAGTTTTTTTGGGCCCGAACAGGGCCTGCTCGGTCGAGTCCTTTAAGGTGCTCGGCCGAGCACCTTTGCTCCAGAAAATCTGACCTTCTGATTTCCCATGCTCGGCCGAGTCATATGAGGTGCTCGGCCGAGCACCACCAGAATTACGATTTTAGCCTTTTAAACAATTCGTCCTTTTGTGTGTGACCCCATAGGATTATATTAAGTTGGCAATGAGCCCAAACACATTTGTGCTCATAAATCATGAGCGGACTCTAGCAAGCCATCATGACTACCCAATTAATATAACTTGTATAAGTTCGTGAATCCTTTATAGAACATATTACAATCTCTTTGTTTCACGATGTCTATTGAACGTAAGCCATGGTCAATGGTCAACTTACAATGTTCAATGCTTTCTCGATCCAGAATGTATTGATAGTACAAATCTTATTTGAGCACGGCCATGCATTTCATCAACACCATTCTTCGAGTGGCCAAAGCTTGACATCTCTCTCTTACGAGGAACAAATCCCTTCTTGATTTATTACCTTTCCCTACATGAATCCGATTACGCCAATCACATTCTTTATAGCTACCCGATTAGGGGTAACGTTTGAATATGTCAAACGTAATGTTCATCAAGTGGAAGACTGTGATAATCTCAGGTCTAAAGATTCCAGTAATATAACTATGTGAGACTTAATTATGACATTGTGACCATGACATAAATCTCATATGGGTCAGTCCAGTATTTGGTCTCCAACAAATACCCTTAAGTTTAATTGTATCCCATACACCATAATCATCATATGATTATCCATTAAACTTATACTAACAATTAATCATAATTATCAGGGACGGGGATTATTATAATAAACATGCAAAGGATATAATAATCAAACATTCAATATCATTAATATTAATAATATTAATCGTTTTACAAAACGTGCCTAGAGCATACAACACCAACACTAAGGATGGCGGTAACGCGAGTCGATACGCAAGAAGTCCAACCTTTCCCAAAATTTCAAACGGGCCAATAAACCTCGGAGCCAATTTGCCTTTTTTCACAAACCTACGAATACCCACCTTCGGAGATACTTTCAAGAACACAAAATCACCGGTCTGAAAACTAAGATCTCGCCTTCGGTTATCTGCATAGCTCTTATGTCGACTCTGGGCTGTTTTCAATCGATCTCGGATAACCTTAACTTTCTCAACCGAATCCCGAAGCAAATCAATACCCAAAACTTTCGCTTCACCGACCTCGTCCCAACAGATAGGCGATCTACATTTCCTTCCATACAAAGCCTCATACGGTGCCATCTCAATACTAGCCTGGTAACTGTTGTTGTAAGAAAATTCCACTAACGGTAGGTGCGAATCCCAAGAATCAGAGAAGTCTATCGAACACGCTCGCAACATATCCTCCAAAATCTGAATAGTCCTCTCGGATTGACCATCGGTCTGAGGATGAAAAGCTGTACTGAATCGCAAATCTGTACCCAAAGCTTCCTGAAACGCCTTCCAGAATCTAGAAGTAAACCTCGGGTCTCGATCAGACACAATGCTAACCGGAACCCCATCCAATCTAACGATCTCATCGATATAAAGGGTCGCAAGCTTCTCCATCGAATGTCTGATGTCAATAGGCAAGAAATGGGCACTCTTGGTCAATCTATCCACTATTACCCAAACACTGTCATACTTCCTACGGGTACGAGGTAGTCCCGTAACGAAATCCATAGTCACATGCTCCCATTTCCACTCGGGAATCTCTAACGGCTGAAGTAATCCCTCGGGTCTCTGATGTTCGGCTTTGACCTGCTGACACGTTAAACATTTCGAAACATACTCGGCTATTTCCCTCTTCATATTGTTCCACCAAAAATGTTGCTTCAAATCCTGATACATCTTCGTACTACCCGGATGAATAGTATACCTCGATTTGTGACCCTCATCAAGAACTCTCTGTTTAATTCCATCAACATCCGGAACACACAATCTTCCACGGAAAGTCAACACTCCCACCGGGCTAATAGAAAAATCCTCGAGGGTCTTCTCTTTCAGTTTACCCATTATCTTCACCAACTCGGGATCTTCTTTCTGAGCTTCCTTTATTCTCTGAATTAGGGTCGGAGATACCCTAATATTCGCAAAAATCGCCCAATGTCTCGATTCACGAGGAGACCAATCTCGAACATCCTCAAGCATTTTCCACTCACGAACCATCATCGAGGCCACATAAGACTTTCTACTAATCGAATCGGCTACCACATTCGCCTTCCCCGGATGATAAGAGATCGTGCAATCATAATCCTTCAATAATTCCATCCATCGGCGCTGTCGGTTGTTCAATTCCTTCTGAGAGAATAGGTATTTCAAACTCTTGTGATCGGTAAAAATTTTAAACTTCGACCCATAAAGGTAATCCTTCCATTTGTACAACGCAAAGACTATCGCCGCCAACTCCATATCATGAGTCGGGTAGTTCTGTTCACTAGGGGTCAACTTCCTAGAAGCATAAGCAATTACTTTCCCATTCTGCATCAACACACAACCCAAACCTTCTTTCGAAGCATCACTGTAAATCACTAGGCCATCGCTCCCATTAGGCAAAGTCAAGATCGGTGCGGTAGTCAACATCTTCTTCAATTCCTCGAAACTCTTGTCACATTTCTCGGTCCACACAAACGGGACATTCTTCCGGGTCAACTGAGTCATCGGTGTAGCAATCCTCGAAAACCCCTCAATAAATCTTCTGTAATAACCGGCTAAACCCAGAAAGCTACGAATCTCGGTCACTGACTCGGGTCTCTTCCAATCCACTATAGCCTCAATCTTTGAAGGATCCACGGAAATCCCATCTTTCGAAATAACATGACCCAGAAATGACACCTTCTCGAGCCAAAATTCGCATTTACTAAACTTCGCAAATAACTTCTCCCTCGCAAGAACGGATAAAACTGTCCTCAAGTGCTGTTCATGCTCCTCTCGAGATTTCGAATAAACAAGAATGTCGTCGATGAAGACTACCACGAACGAATCAAGATAAGGATGGAAAACCCAGTTCATCAAATCCATAAATACTGCAGGCGCGTTCGTCAACCCAAACGGCATAACCAAGAATTCATAATGACCATACCGAGTACGAAAGGCAGTCTTCGGAATATCCTCCGATCGAACCTTCAACTGATGGTACCCACTCCTCAAATCAAGTTTAGAGAAAACCACGGATCCTTGGAGCTGATCAAACAAATCATCGATATGCGGTAGGGGATACTTATTCTTCACTGTAACTTGATTCAACTTTCTGTAATCGATGCACAATCTCAAGGAACCGTCTTTCTTCCGCACAAATAGAACCAGTGCTCCCCACGGGGAAACACTAAGGCGTATAAACCCTCGATCAAGCAACTCTTGCAATTGAACCTTTAATTCCTTCAACTCTGCGGGAGCCAACCTATAAGGTGCTTTCGAAATTGGAGCCGTACCCGGCAAAAGATCTATACAAAATTCAATCTCACGATCGGGCGGCATATCATACTCGGTAGAAAAAACATCGGGAAATTCCCGAACTACCCGAACACTATCCAAACTAGGGGATTCTTTCCTAGTATCAAGAACACTAGCCAAATATGCCTCACAACCACTATGCAATAATTTTCTCGCTTTCAAAATAGAAATTAAGCGAACCTTTCTACTCAGAGGACTAGCCTCAAACACAAATTTAGGCACATCGGGAATAGAAAAAGTAACAGTTTTCTTACGGCAATCAACAGAAGCATGAAACTTGCTCAACCAATCCATACCCAAAATGACATCAAAGTCTTGGATAGGAAGAACTACCAAATCCGCATAAAGGACACGACCACAAATAACCACATCACAAGCACGAAAGACTCGATCAGAAATCAAGCATTCTCCTATAGGGGTCGACACCTCTAGCACGTACGGTAAAGACTCGAATGCAGCATTTAACATGGAAGCAAATTGCACAGAAATGTATGAATGAGATGATCCTGGATCTACTAACGCTCGTGCGCTCACATTAGACACAGAAACAATACCTCCAATAACAGAAGGATCATCGGTCGCTTGTTGTTGATTCATGGCATATATCTTTCCTTGAACTTTGGGCTTCCCGGTAGCATCCCTTTTCTGACCTTGATTATTACCAACTCCTGACCCGGATGCTTGTCCTCTACCTCTCGGGCAATCTTTTACAAAGTGACCCATTTGACCACAATTGGTGCACCTTCCCTGCTTCTTCCAACACCGGTCCTCAGAATGACCTTCCTTTTGACAATACGAAAAAAGCCTCCTAATTTGGTTCCCTTGGTTCCCGGAAGTGGCACCCGGGTTCCTTGGGATCGGTTGCCCTCGGAACTGAGATTGTCCCCCAAAGTTACCTCGGTTATCGGAACGGTGTTGAGGTTGAGGCTTAGCATGGCTTCCCGGTTTACCCGTGCTCGTAACCTCGGTTTTCCTTTTGTGCTCCCCAATATCTTGCTCCATCAAGTAGGCTCGGTCTATCGCATCTTGGAAGGTCACAATCCGTTGAGCAATAAATTGAGTACGGATGGAGGTCTTCAATCCCCGAATGAATCTCATAGCTTTTTGTTCCTCGGTCCTCACCAAATAGTCACAATACCGGGCTAATTCTATGAACTTAGCCGAGTATTGAGCTATAGACAACAAACCTTGCTCCAGGTTGAGCAGCTCGATCTCCTTTCGGTTTTGATCAATAACCGGAATGAAATGATCCTTGAATTTGCGCACGAACAACTCCCACGCATACACCGTGTGAGTATCATCCCAACTAGCTTTAACACCCTTCCACCAATGCTCGGCGGCACCCACAAGCTTATAAGCCACAAACCGGACCTTGTCCTCATCCGTGCACCCAAATACCTCATAAATCTTCTCCATCGACTCAATCCACAATTCAGCTTTCCGAACATCGGGTTCCCCATTGAATTCAACCGGTTTCAACTTCAGAAATTGCTCCAATCCATAGCGGGGTGGTGCTTGCTCTACCCTCGGACCTTGATCATGTATGGACTTCATGGCCGCCTCGAACATGCCTTGAAACATGGCACGGGCTTCTTCCCTTGTATCATTCTGATTTGCATTACCGGTACTACCTTCACCACTCCTTCTACGAACCATTGTAAACAAGTACCTGCATAAAACATCAACCGTTAATCACTCCGCACACTACTACCCACCTAGGTCATACTCGTCCACCTAGACTTATACTTAGAGCCAAATCATAGCTCTGATACCAACTGTCGCGACCCCGAACCCCGCGGGCCCGAGATCGCGAGCTGGACGTCGACTTAAAACTAAAACTGTGAAATACCGAAGTTAAAAATTTTGTTTGATACCAAAAGGTGATGATCCAAAGTTTTACAAATCCAAGTTTGATAATAACCAAATACAACTATCATAAACTTCCACAAGTTTATGCTTAACAAAAGATAAATGTACAATTCTTAATGACGTCATTGTTTGGTACAACTATCCCAAAAAGGTTACACATTTATATAATGTAAACCCACCTAGACAACTTTCCCCAAAAGAATGTATCCACACTCGACGTCCTCTTTCTCGTGATCAGCGAGACTAATCCTTAGCACCTGGGGGGGGATTAAGGAAAAACAAAGATAAAAAGAAAGGGGGTGAGATAAATCTCAATAAGTTACTAATGCAACTACATGACATGCTATGAGGCAATATACAATAAGCAATAATAAATACCACATAGCACATAGCATTTATCACTTAACAGATAGCAGCGGAAATAAACACATAACAAAGGATATAGCCAAGGTTTTCCAAACCGATGAACCAAATAAAGGTCGCTGCGCAGCTTCAATAATCAACAAATCATCATCTTCATAATAGCATGAAAGCCGAAGAGAAAACCCCGGTACCGGAACCAATAACCAATGAAGTGTCACAAGGGACGGGAGACATGCCACAAAGTCATGCTCCAAGTAAAGCTAAAATGCACACAAAGGAGCTAGCTCTTCTCACATCCAAGGCCAATCTGGAGGTGGGTAATAATGGGGCAAAACAATGGTCAACATCACAATGGACTTGGCTGTGCCATCATAATGTTTCGCATCGCCCAAACACACACAAAATACCAGCTGGACTTTCAAATAAATGCTAAGTAATAAATACTAGCTTAAATAAACAACTTAAGGTTCCAAAGTAGGGAACCATTCCAATTAAATTACCACAAAGGTAAACCAATCCAAACAGCACATCAAAGATGCCCAACATTCCCAAAACGGTACTTATATAGATTTCATAACACATTTATTCACAAAAGAATCAATTCCACTTAAATAAGTTTTCCACGGTGTTATTTTAAGTTAATTAGAAGAAGGGAACCTAAACTAGTTAAGCCCTAAGTCATAAACCAAGCAAAAGGGCAAAATTCCCAAGCAGGCGGGCGGGCGAGCGCTCGGGCAGGGGCAGGCGCGCACTTGTTTGGCCAGAAGGTCAGGCCGCTGGAAAAAAGGGGGGCAGGCGGGCGCCTGGCACCACGCGGGCGGGCGCCTGGTCTACGGACTGGCCAAGAACAGGGCTGGGTAATGCCATTTTCGACCAAAACCTCAATCCTTCATTAAAACATCAAACTCAATGCTTCCCAATACATTTCTAAAGCTCCTAAACAACATCCAACCTAAAGGGGACCTAAATAACACCCTTTAATCACCCAAACCAACACCAAATCCTCACATTCAAGATTTCACCATTTTTACCCAAAAACTCAAATAAATTCAAAATAAATTCTAAACTCAACCAAACTTCAAATATAACACATCAAGCATTATATAAACATGATATGAACATTTTAGCATAAAAATGGGGGAAAAGTAACTTACTTGAAAATTCTCAAAGATGACGGAATTCAATTCTTTTTGGTTCTACACGATCCTATCGACGATCTAAACAAGGTTCATGTTTTAAGAGATGAGAGATAACAAGAAGAAGATGAAGAAAATGAAGAGAGAAGGAAAGAAAGAAAAACTTACCATACAAGGAGAGAGAGAGAGTTGGCTGGGAGGGATGGAGAGAGTGAGGGAGAAGAGAAGGAGTAGGGAAATTATTTAAAAAAATTACATCTAGGCCCCTCCCCTTCTACTAACACAATACTACACTTCCTACTAACAATTAAGACTCAACAATACTACACTAACCCAAATAAAATGCTAGGCATAAATTATTATAACACATCAATATTTAAATAACTAATAATTTAAATAAATAAATAAGCAAATAAATAAATAATAATTATTTATTACTAATAAAATAGAGCCTAGATTTCGGGTCGTGACAACTACAATGGGGCAATCAACCTCAACAAGAAACAACGGAGCAGCCCACCTAAACAAGGAACAACTCACCTCAGTTAAACGAACCTCACACCCCTCAACTCAAACCCAACTTCATCATCAGTCGAGCCTTCCCTCGAACTATGCGGACCTGAGATTCTCACCTTAAGGAGAACGTAGGCAACCTTCAGGTCCGGTCCAAAATATACATAACCCACCTCGTAGCCAATCTTCTTTCTATTCCCTCTTGTCCCATATTTCTACTTCTAGTTTCTTCACTCACAATTGATCAAAACATTTATTATTTTGAGGCTACTTGTTTACCCATGAACTCATTAATAAATCAACGAGATCCATTCTCGAGCAATCAAATGAGAATCTTGAATAAAACAATTTTCAAATGTCTCACAAGTCTTCTTTTTCTACAATCTAGGAAGAGCCAAACACTTATTTTCTGTCAAGCAGGGGCTTCCTTCCGTTGGTACATACACCTCTCATAAGTTGTCCAAAGAGTCGAAATACAATCACTCTCTCTATCTCTGTCTCTCTTACTCTCTCCAAAATGCCCTTGCATGTTTTCAAACAATTCTTTTTCCTTTTTTTGAGTCGACTGAATGATTATTTTTTTTTAAAAAAGACGCAAAAGAGACCCGCTAGACTGAAAATCCGCAAAGGTGGTCTAGGTAGAAAAAAGGGTGCGTCTTAAAGGAGGTAGGAAACCCCGCTCTACGCCCTCATCAAACTAGGGCTTCCCTGACAAAAAAAGGACCGACTATGTGGTTTCTCAAAGAATACTGGGGCTTCAACAAGCACATACTTAAAAGAAGGGCATCCCTTATCATCAAGCTCGACGTAGAATTTCTTAAAGGAGGGACGATACCCGCTCACCAAACTAGAGCATCCCCAACAGAATAGGTCAACTACGTGGTTTCTCGGAGAACACCGGAGTATCAAGGGAATCCCTCGTCATCAAGCTCGGCACATGACAAACTCTTTGAATTTGTTAGAATCATAATTAATTATAAGGCATTTTTATAAAATCATAACACTTTCAAAAGTTCTCTCTTCCCCGACAATTTGTTTATAAACCCGCGCTCTCGGTCTCCACAAAAATTGTAAAAACATCATCGGTCCATCTGAGACCCATCTCTATGATTCTTGAACCGACTCGGTCCTTCACCCTATCTCCCACACTTTTGGAGACCTCTATGTCTAAACCCTCAACTCTCTAGGTCCCAAACTTACCTGATTCAAAATCTTAAACCCTTAGCTCGACCCTCGGCGTGAATCAAAAACCTCAAACCTTAAACCGGCTCTATCCAAAACCTCAAACTGTCTATCCTTAAACTAGTCTACCAAAACCAAATCCTTGGAGTGACCCATTAGGTCCCAAACCTACCGGTCCCGAGCCTACCCAATCTCTTAGATCTCAAACCTACCAACACATACTCGTTCTTACCATGTTATTACTATGACTCCCTTATCCTTTTAGGTCCAACCTCTAAGGTCTACACAGTCTAACCTGTTGAACGATCCCAAGCCCTTTCGAGTCTACCAAACACCTATATTTTAGGGCTCTAGCATATCTGATCCACACCTTAGGTCTCAACTCCTAAACCCTTTAGATCACAAGACTTTCTACCCTCTAGGTCTATAACCTTAGATCTCGGCGGCCCTTAAAACTCTTTAGTTCCCAAGCCTGATTGGTCCGACCAACTAAATATATGTCGTCTATACCTCCTGGGTCTAAACCCCTCTACCAACCTGGTGTCACCCATTAGCCTCAAAATACTACCTAGTATGACCTTTAACCCCTTAGGTCTCCAACCTACTTGATCTAAGCCGAGTCCAAACCTCGAACCTACACGATCCTCTCCTTAAAATCCTTGGATCTTAAAACTGGCTTCCCCACGAGTCCAAACCTCGAACCTGCTCAAAACACATAGGATTTCCCGCGTACCATGCCATGCCATAGAGATCTCAAAACCCATCCGGTCAAAACCCGTGTCCTTAACACCTTTAGTCCCATCCCTAACCAACCTTCGCAATTGCCAAACGAGCTTGGTCACGCGCATGACCTTTAAGACAAACTTAGGTCCTAAGCATACCCAATCCTATTAGGTACCTATTGTACTTGAGCAAAGTCTTTGAGACTCAATTCCTTACCTAAGCTTCAACATGATCACATATCCAGACTCATTTCCTGCACCTATGGCTTGCACCTAGCCTAAACTCTCAACACTTTAGGATCCAAACTTGCCATTCCGGCTATAAAACCTTAACTTGTTAGACACTAGGATCATCCGATCCTAACCCATAGCTCCTAGGCCGACCTCAAAGCTGCCTGGTCTTGACCCAAAACGCGACCCTTTAGGACAAAAGATTTACCCGCTTCAAAACCTTATCTTGTCTAGCCTTCAAAAGCTTCTGAATCTCACACCTACCATTCCATTAGGCCCCGGTATCCTTAGCACCTGTCTGAGTCTTACCCTAGATAAGCGCTAGCACTCTAGTATGGTTTACTTAAGCCTAGGTCCAACCTATCAAGCCTACCCATCCTTGAGGTATCAAGCCCACCTGCCCCAAACCATAACACTCTTAGACCTCAAACTTGCCTAGTCTAAACCAAGACTAACCTTCAAACACTTCCGATCTACAAACCCTAGCCTCAAGCCTAGGAAGTTGCATTCTCTCCAAATCCTAGCCTCAAGCCTAGGACGTCGCATTCTCTCCAAACCCTAGCCTCAAGCCTAGGAAGTCGCATTCTCTTAAAACCCTATCCTCAGGCCTAGGTAGTCACATTCTCTCCAAATCCTAGACGTGAGCCTAGGGAGTCACATTCTCTTTAAACCCTAGCCTTTAGTCTAGGAAACCACATCACCCTCTCTAACCCTAGCTTTAAGTTCTAGGAAATTTCTAAAGCCCCATGTACAACATCCTTTCCCGACTCCTGAAACCCTAGTCTCAAAACCTAGGAAATTGATAATATCAATCCCCCATCTTATTGAACCCTAGCCTTACACCTAGGATACAATGGTCTTTCCCAAAAACATAATCAACCCTAGTATCGAGCCTAGGATTCAACATTCCCTTTAAACCCTAGTCCTAGACCAAGGAAATTCTTACAATATAGGAAGCTTATACCCTAGCCCAAAGCCTAGGTTACAACGTTCATTTCCAAGCCATATTCATCAATCCCAGAAAATGGTGAAACCTAACATCAAGCTTAGTGAACCTTACACAAAATCAATCCCTAAGCATAAACCTAGGAAGCTACACTCTTCACAACGGTCCCTAGTCTCAAGCCTAGGAAGTCACAACCTTTCCAAAACTCCCATCCTTATGTCTGAAGCTAAAACGCCTTTGCAACCTCTAAACCTACCACAACTCTAAACCCTAGCCCCGAAGCCTAGGATATTTCTTAACCCCTAGTCCCAAAACCTAGGAAATTCAAGGTCCTTAACGCCAATTTCTCTAAACCATGGCCTCATGCTTAGAATACAATATTCCTTCAAAATGCTTGTTCGAAACCCTAGCCTTAAAATCTAGGAAATTCACAATCATTAACCTCAAACCTCAAAGCCCTAGAACTAAGCCTAGGATACAATACTCTCCTCATACTTAACGAACTCCAATCCCTAGCCCGTAAGCCTAGGAAACCCATGTTATCTCTAAGACATAATCCCATGCCTGAGAAACCATAACATCTTTGGTATCCCTATCTCAAGACTAGGATATCGCCATATTTATTATCCATTTTTTCCTTAAAAAGCCTCAGGTCCTACCCCTAGGCAACCAAGCAAAATGTCCCTTACTTAATGCCTTGATCTCAATGGCTCGTAGCCTCATATTATGCATTCCCCCCTAATTTAGGATAAGACACTATGCTTCCCATATTAGCGACTCCCCGAGATTCCATATCGTTTGTGACTCCCCGAGAGTCCATCTTTTTTGCAACTCCCTTGAGAGTCCATCCCTTTTGCGACTCCTTAAAGAGTCCATCCCTTATGCAACTCCCCGAGAGTCCATCCCTTTTGCGACTCCCCGAGAATCCATCGCTTTTTCGACTCCCTAAAGAATCTATCCCTTTTGCGACTCCCCCAGAGTCCGTCGCCTTTGTGACTCCCCTAGAGTCTATCACCTTTACGACTCCCCGAGAGTCCATCGCCTTTGCGACTCCCCGAGAGTCCATCACTTTTGCGACTCCCCGAGAGTCTATCACCTTTGTGACTCCCTTAAGAGTTCATCACCTTCGTGACTACCTGAGAGTTCATCCATTTTTGCAATTTCATAACAATCCATCATCTTTACGACTCATGGTAAGTCCACCCGCCTTGTGACTCATCGACGGGCCCTCATCATGTGAGACTTGTCCAAGAATCTATTTGAGGGTCTATCACCTTTGTGACTCTTCGAGAGTCTATTGTCTTTGAAACATTTTAATCATTATCTTTGGTTCGGAAAACCTCCAGATATTTCCATAAATTGATCGTCTTTGGTTCGGAAAGCCTCCAAATGTTTCCATAAATTGAATATCCTTTAGGTTAAGAAAGCCTCCCAGAATTTCTATTTCTTTTCAAAGAAGCATCGGGATTACTTAGTCCTATAGATACCCCAGGAAAGCCCACTACTTGGCTAGAGCGGTGGAAGGATCCTAGGATGTCTATTTGGTTTTAATTGTTAGAGTCGCCACCTATATTTTTAAAGAAACATAAGAAAAACCTAAGAATAGCCTATTTTTATATACAAAACCAGAGATTTGGGAGAGAAGGGTTCGGGGGTTAGGTGACGGAGTGGGAAGTACTTAAACACCCACTCTGCCCCGCTTACGTGGGTCTTGCTACTAAAGGTGTTCTAATGCTAAAAATTCCTTCGATTTATTAATTTAAAAGTGCTAAAAATTACAATGAAAAGAAAGGGGAAATTGCAAATGGAAATAAAAGAGAATTGTTTTATATATTAATTCATGCGAAAGATTACATTAAGAGAAGAATGGTAAATAAAACTAGAGTTTAGAATGTAGGGAGATAACCTTTACCCAACTTTAATGTAATAAAGTGATCATTTGGTCATGTCCCATTTGATGGGGATTGCATACATTAAGAAGAATAAAATAAGAGAAGAAAAGTGAAGTTGTCCTTAAGAAGAGGACTTCAAACTTTGACTTGAAATAGTAGAGTTTTGATGCTTGAGTTATTTGTTAGGAGAATTCTTTAGAGAATTCTTGAGAGAAATGTGTATAGTGTAGGTGTAAAGAAATTTCTCCCTTTCTAAGGTAAAAAAGAGGGGTTTAAATAGGTAGAAAAGAGAGGAAAATATGGTTTTTCAACCAATAAGAAAATAAATAAAAATAAATAATAAAGAGAAAATCAAATAATAATAAAAAGAAATATTTTGTTTTTAAGAAATGGCTAAGAATATGGGATTGGGAGTTATGAAATAAGGGGGGATGAACTAGGATGTAAAAATAGATTTTTTGTGATCAAGAAAAGGGAGGGAAAAGACTGCAATCGGTAACTGCCATAATGGGAGGCGCGCGCTTCTTGCTTCGGCTGTGAGAGGCGTGCGCATCCCTTAGGCAATGCCGGAGGCCCCCGCGGTTGAAAAGGACAGAATGACAGAAAAAACTCTAAAGTTAACTTTGTTATACAGTTTAGTCCAAAACTAACGGAATCAATTAGGAACTTAACCGAAGTAACAGAAATCAACAAAATTAAGCTAAATAAAAAATAATATGTATGCAATCGGGGTGAGAGGTCCAAGGCGGGGTGTCTACAGAGCCCCTCGGCGACGTGGATTGCAAAGCAAAACGCGTCGACGAAAGAAAGACAACCGTCGAGGACATCGACAAGGAAAAATAAAGACTCGATAAAAAGCAGGAATTATTGAAATTGCAAGGGATAGAAATGCGCTCCCCGTGTGAGCGACTTTTACTGATATAGGGGGTACGGTAGAATGAAATGGCCCACCGTGGCCAAGGCTTAAAGTCCGTATAGAGGACTGGCTGGATCCGAGAACCTGTCTGCCGCTTTAAAGTCCGTATAGAGGACTGATTGGATCCGAGAACCCGTCTGCCGTTTTAAAGTCCGTATAGAGAGAGGACTGGCTGGATCCGAGAACGCATCTGCCGCTTTAAAGTCCGTATAGAGAACTGGCTGGATCCGAGAACCCGTCTGCCGCTTTAAAGTCCGTATAGAGGAATGGCTGGATCTGATAACCCGTCTGCATATTTAAAGTCCGTATAGGGGACTGGCTGGATCCGAGAACCCGTCTGCTGCCTTAAAATCCGTATAGAGGACTTGCTAGATCCGAGAACCCGTCTGCCGCTTTAAAGTCCGTATAGAGGACTGGCTGGATCCAAGAACCCGTCTACTGATTTAAAGTCCGTATAGAGGACTGGCTGGATCCGAGAATCCGTCTGCCGATTTAAAGTCCGTATAGAGGACTGGATTGATGAAGAGTTGGTGATTTCGGTGGTTCACTATGGACCAAATTGTTGTTTGGAGCCGCATCTGCTGTGTGCTTATACCTATTATGCGTGTGATTTACAGATATATGTTCCTTCACTTACCATTGCCGCTTGATTCAGGATGGATTTCTGAAGCTGTGGCTTTGATGAAGAGTGCCCATGCTTTGGATGTTGATGAGTTGTTTTTGCTTTTGATGGAGGACAGTCATTCTTGATGATGGGTTGGTCGTGCCAAAAGGCTACCTACGTATCCCTTGAAGGGAATCAGACCAGCATAGTTCAAGGATGATGAAGAACGCTGGGGAGGAAGCTTAGAGCAAATACTTTTACGCAAGTAAGGAGACAAGAAAAAGAAAAAAAAAAAAAATTTGTCGTTTTGTTTTGTTGTTTTTTTTTTTAGTTCGTGGGTGAACCATTTTAACCATTATGTGTTTGTAAAGCCAACCCAAGATCAAGTCATGTTCGGTCGAAGTCCGGATTGCCTTGCTTGAATTCTGTTATCGCTGTTGTGCCCAACGAAGATTGATGTCTAGCCCCAAGAGATTTTCCGATTGTGGGGCTCCAATAGACTTTTGATGCCGAGATACCGAGGGGTTGTTGATTGTAAATCCCCTAGAACGCCTTCAATACCAAACTTTGGGTGACTCGTGAAGCCCCAAGATAAATCAGCTCTTAGCCCATTCAAATAAATCGCCTTTTGTTGTTGACGTGAGTAAGCCCCAAGAAAAGATTATTGATACCATGCTTCGAGAGATTGCTATGCCCCAAATGTCATGTACTTGTTGTTTGCGAGCTTTAAGATGGTGGGTTGTGAAGACCTGTCAATGTAAAGCCCCAAATTATCCTGGAATCGGCTTGGCATTATATTGAGAGCGGATGCACCATTGGGTAGAATTCTTAATAGGGATCTCCTTCTTACTCTTACTGAGGAGATGAATGGCCTCATTGTGGTCGGTGCCCACACGGCGGAAGGTCCAAGTCGAACAGTGAAGGAAGGTCTTCGGAAACTATCTTGGGAGAGACTGTGGTGTCGTTGAGTTTACGGATGACAAGGTCTCAGTGGTCCTTTGAGGATATGATAAGGTCTCAAATGGATATGCTTGCTTGAGTCTTCCTGTGTTGAACTAATAACGGATCTTCGGATGAAACTCGTGCGGATGCAACTTGTGCTTTTGATCTCAGAGAAGGGGGTGCTAAATTGTAGAAACATTTGGATTGGCCATAACTCCGTTTGTAGAGTTAACATACTGGCATTTCCTTGAATCCTTTTCCTTTTCTCTAAGGGTTTCTTCATAATCTCGTCATAAGTCACAACATAAGAATCATCAAATTCATAACATCGGAGCCCTCCTTTCAAACCAGAAGACCTTTGACGTGAAGTACTGAGATATCCTTTAAGTTTGGACCAATCCCCACATTGCATTGCATCGAGTATCATTGCCTAAAATATTGTCGAAGCCTCTTAAAAAGACTTTCGGTGCCAAATTGATAGAAGAAGCCTCAAATGTTGCACATGACTTTGCTAAGGCCACTGTTGGGGGAGGTGAAGTGAATTGCATTTTTGCTGAGGGAGCATTTCAAACTTGAGTCTAGCCCCTAGAGTGCCATCACCGATTGTAAGTAGAGCAAGAAAGGCCTATCATTGATTGGGGGAGTAGGCATGAGCACACATGACAAGAAAGCTTCTCGACATTCCCTTTGAGAGACGTTGAGGATAGTCCCACACATCTTTCTTGAGCATAGCCCCTAGGGTTCATTAACTGTCAAATGAAGCAAAAGAAGTTCTCGTTCTTTGTCATCATTTGTCGAGCAAAGAAAGAGACTCATCCTTGTGTGATAGAACAAGCATAAGAGGACATGTCAAGAGCTACTCCATTCTCGGGAAGCCTTTTTACATACAGTAGGGGCACATGCTTGAAGAAGCTTGAAAACTGAATTACATGTTGTTGTTATTCACTGCCCAAACCAATTGACTCACTGGGGACTATTTGTGCAACCTCGTACCCCATATCAATCATGAGCTCGTTCTCGGACGGGCCTTCTTTCACATGAGCCCGAAAATGGATATTGCAATAACTACCTCTCTTATGCCAATAACCCAAAATGACCTTTGATTGTGCCGTATCTTGTCTAGCCCTTTGCAATTACGAAGTTGAATCGGTGGGGAATTGACTTGCTGAGGAGATTCAATGTAGAACTTGTCTTCTTTTAGAGGCCGGAGATCTCCATTTCTCTTTCCCTTCACTCTCTCACTCTCTCTTTTTTTGTGACGCACTCTGTTTTTTGCCTAGCCGCCCTTTCGAGTTTTTAATCTAGTGGGCATCTCTTTTGCGTCTTCATTTTGACTTGATTAATGAGGAAATGTGCATAGACTCTAGCTGAGGATGAGAGACATGTGATTTTGCGGTGGAGACCTTTTGTCACTAATGATGAGTGACATTGACTCGACTAGGGAAGTAGCCCCTAGTTTTGACATGTATTTTTATTTATTGAATAACTCACGAAGGCAAGTAAGTCATTAAGGGAGAAGAGAAGGAAAGCCCCAATTTGATTGCAAGAAACTGGGAGCGTCGTTGAAAGATAAGAAGCCCCTAGACTCGACAAAGAACGTGAAATGATTTCAAATCTAGGAAAGTTGTTCAATCTTGAGGTGATTAATTCGTTGGCAAATGACTCATACAAAGATGTCTTGACATGTTCGAGATGAAGGCCAATCACCATAACACACTAGGTCTAAACATATCTTCTTTCTTGCATGAGACCAGACCCACAGGTTGCCTACGTTCCTCCAGTGTAGAGGCTCAGGTCACCGTAGTTCTTGTGAATACTCCATTCTTCGTGATGGTTGCTTCGTCCTTCGTTGGTGGATGATGATGATGATCTTGATGTGAACTTCTTTGGGATTTTTTTTTAATCCCCTTTTGAAACATTGCTTGATTTTTCCATGGTTGTAGTTCCACCTTGCTTTGGCGCTTGATGTCTTGGATTTGTCGTTGATGTTGTCGCCTTCGTCACGATGTTTAGCCCCTCGGCATTCAAGTGATGGCCTTCGTTCTAAAACTTGTTTAGACGTCTTTTCATCATTTTGCCAAGAATTAAATTGAACAACTTGGAAGAGTGTATGAGAACAAGAACTGTTGGTAGTGGTGCCCTAGGCACGTTTAATAAACGTTGTAATTGTTATCATTTATTTCATATCAATAAAGAGATGTTTTGATTATTATTGTTGTTCATGTTTACTTATAATAATCTCCGTCCCTAGTACTTGTTAAGCACTAGTATAAAGGCTAAATGGTCATGGGATGATCATGTTAGATTTATGGGTACTTGTTTGGAACAAGGTACTGGACATGACCCGCTGTATGAGATTTATGTCATGGTCTATGTCGTACATATATCTCATATTAGTTATGTCATTCGAATCCTTAGACATGAAGTTATTATAGTCTTCCACTTGATGAACATTATGTTTGACATATTCAAACGCTACCTTTAACCGGGAAGTTATAAAGTGTATGATTGGCATAATCGGATTCACGTAGGGAAGAATAATAAGCTAAATGGATTTGTCCCTCTTCGGAGAAATATCAAGCTTAGGCCTCTCGTAGGAATGATGTTGATGAAAATGTTCGGCCGGACTCAAATGAATTGATTAGATCAATGTCATTTGGATTATCAACATATTCAGAATCGAGAAAGTATTGAACAAAGACAAGTTGACCGTTTGACCATGACTTGTGTTCAATGAGATCGTGGACAAAGGGATTGTGACATATTCTAAAGGAATGCGAACTTGTATCTAGTTATGCTATTTGGGTAGGTATGACGGTTTGCTAGAACCTAATCATATCTTATGGATTCATGTTTGAACCCATTGCCAACTTAGTATAATCCTAGAGGGTCACACACAATGGAACGAATCCTAAAAGGACTATATTGGAAAATTAAGGCTCTCTGATCCTGGTGTGCGACCGCACAAACCAGGCTGGGCGACCGCACACCTGATTTTGGGCGGCCGCACAGTGAGTCGGGACAGGTTTCCTGATTTAATTAGGAAAAGGATTTTGGACGGGTTTTGACACAAGTTTCCTATTTGGAATAGGTCTAACTTGTATATAAACAGCCAAATTCGGGCCAGAACAAGACATAGCTTTTGTGCAAGTCTCCAAAGAGTTTGAGAGAGTTTTATTTTGTTCTAAGACATCTTAGATTGAAGAACAAAATAATACACAAAATAATATTCCATATAGTTCATATGAATTGTGAAAACGTGTTTCACAATTTTGGTCTAGCAACCAAGATCAAGTGTTCTTGATATTCGTTCAAGGTGTGGATACCGCTAGAGGGTGAAGCTTATCATCTTCAAAGTTCGTGTTCTTACTTGTTCGTGATTAAAGGTTCAATTTCTCCACCAAGATCAAAGACCAAATTCAAAGTCATCAAGGGTTAGTTTTGCGAGTATTCATATTGCAAGTATTTGATTTAATCATATGATTGGATCTATGGGCTTTGGGTTTCATAAAATTTTAAATGCTATTTTCCGCTGCGCATGTTACTCCGAAACCCAACAGTGATATCAGAGCCCCGTTCATGTTGATTATTTCAATACCTAGATCATGTTGTGTGTATATAAATTGTTTATGTGCCTATCATGATATGAATATTGGATATATATGATGTTTATGTGTTATATGATTTTGTGTGGTTTATTGTTTTACAACCTTAATCGCACTATTGAATCGCACTAAAAATTATGTTGGATTTTGAATTGTTTGATTATTAATTTTTGATTGGATCAAAGTTTTAATAATTGGGGAAAACAATTTTGAGACAAATTTTCGAACTTTAAAAATTCATTCCGATGCTACTGTGCGACCGCACAGAAAACCTTGGGCGGCCGCACATGTTTGGGCGACCGCACAGTTTTTTCTTGGACGACCGCACAGTTTTCAGGATTCTGGTTTTGATTTTCGGTCAGAGTCAGAATCTGGAATTTTGATGGGGTCCGACCAGACCAGAGACAAGACCAGCCAGACCTGCTGATCTGGAGTGGGTTTTGGGCAATTGATTTAGGTGTGGATCCTGGGGTTTGATTTTCCTATTTGTTTTAGTCTTGTGATTCTAAGATTGGTTCAAAGTTTGGATGGCTAATCTACGTTCATCGAGATTGTGTTTCCCAAACTTGATCGCAATCAAAGTTTCAATGATAAAACGAAGTTAGAATTATGAAGAGTTCATAATTGCTAAAATTCAGAAACAAAGTTATTGATTCAAAGATTGGAGATCCATGTGGAATTGTGGATGCAATTGGCCTACGTTCATCGAGACCATCTATTGCTTAGTTTCGGCCACATTGACTACTTTTTTGGTTTCTTGAATTAGTGCGGAATTGTGGATGCCTTATGGCTTAGTTTCTGCCGTACTTCTTGTTGTCTTGATTTGGAGATAATAACCAAAGTTGAAATAGTCTCATCCTCATAATTATAGAGAAACTAATGACACATAAATATTACGCTTAAATTAATGGAGATTAATTTAGTGGCTAAACTTGATGCGTAACATGTTTATATTATGTGCTCATAAATGTGTTGTATGCTATATGTGATGAAAACCTTCAAAGAAAGTTTTAAGTCCTTTATTGCCATGCCATGATTAAACACTTGTTTATACATGGGTAATTTTGTGTGGGCTCGCCAAAGCGAGGTGCATTGATTTCATTCATGTATAAGCAAGATGAGTGAATAAGAGTTTCCTATGCGTTTAAAATGGTTGGACTTAATTAAGCTTCAAAACAGTTTTGGGCTTAAGGCAAAGATGAGATTTAACATGCTTTTTGAAATTGGATTTCTTAAAGAATCTCATGAAAAGAACTGAGAGTCATATGAGATATGATTGACAAGAGTTGTCTACCTAATTAATTTGATTTTGAGCGGTGGGTCAAAGCGTACTTAAAATTAAAATAAAGCGGGATCTTAACCCATTTAAATAATACTATACATTGGGTGTATAAAGAAGGTTGTATAATTTAGTGGGAGTATTTTTGGAAAAATACATTGTTTATTTCTTTAATGAAAATTGGTACTTATTAAATTTTGGAAATTTTGCATAATTGTAGATAATGACTAACAACACTCAATCAATTTCATTGCGATCGATCCTTGAGAAGGATAAGCTCCAATAGAATGGTACGAACTTTATGGATTGGATCCGTAGCCTAAGAATTGTTCTTAGGCAAGAAGATAAGTTGTACATTCTCGATGGGCCTCTTCCTGCTGACCCAGAGCCTACTGCCCCTAGGGCAGAAAGAGACAATTACAAGAAACATCGTAATGATTCTAGAGATGTAAGTTATCTCATGCTTGCCACTATGTGCTCAAAACTCCAACAAAGTTTGGAACATTTGGAAGCCTATGAGATAGGCGTGGAGTTAAGAGCCATGTTTCAAGAGCAAGCTAGGCAAAAGAGGTACAAGACCATTGTTGGACTCACTTCTTGCAAAATGAATGAAGGGCAACAAGTGAGTCCTCACATGCTTAAAATGAAGGGCTATTGTTGCGACCCCGACCCCGCGGGCCGGGAGCTCGCGAGCTGGACGTCGACTTAATAAATGAAATACCAAAATACAGAAGATAAAAATTCCTCTTTAATACCAAAAGATGATAATACACGGTTTTAGAAATCCTAATATTAACAACATTACTAAACAACTAGTATAAGCTCCACAAGCTTACACCAAAAATACAAAATATTACAACTTCTTAATGACGTCACAGTTTGGTAATACTATCCCAAGGTTATACATTTAAGTAATGCAAACCGAACAACAACCTGCCCCAAAATCCACGAGCCCTCTCGACGTCCTCCTCGTGATCAGCGAGTCCTATTACATTCCTCCTTGGGGGGGTTAAGGAAATACAAAGATAAAAAGAAAGGGGGTGAGATAAATCTCAATAAGCCACGTATGCAACTACATGACATGTTATGATGCAATAAACAATAATAAAACTCACATAGCAAGTAGCAATTATCAGTTAACAGATAGCAGCGGAAATAAACAAGTAACAAAGTATATAAGCCAAGGTTTCCACCAAAAAGGATAGAACAATTGCTGCGCAGCTTCAACCAAATCAACCAATCAACCCATCTTCGTAGAAGCATAAACAGCTGAAGATAACAACACCGGTACCGGAACCAAGTAACAACGATAAAGTAACAAGGGGAATATGACACAAAGTCATAACCCGAACAACTAGCTAGAATACTCACCAAAGGGAGCTAGCTCATCCCAACCAAGGCCAATCTGGGAGGGGAAAAGAGGAACCAATGGACGATACTATACTGGACTTGCTCGTGCCATTATAATATTATACATTGCCTGACTCGAACACATGTACCAGCTGGACTTTCAAATAAAGGCTAAGTAATAAAATACTAGCTCAACTAAACAATTAATGATTCCAAAGTAGGGAACCATGCCAAATAATCATCAAAAAGATAAATCAATCCAACATCACATTATAAAGTTGTTCCAACCTTCTCAAACAATACTTAGTTAAATTCCATAACACATTTGTTCACAAAGGAACCAAACTCAAGCACTAGAGTGTTCTACGGTATCAACTTAAGTTAACTATAATGGTACCCCGAGCCTAGACCAAGCTGACTTCGAAAAACAATTAAAAATAAAGACCTTTAGTTCAGCCACCATGGGCGGTCGCCCAAGACCTCCATGGGCGGTCGCCCAAAACCCTGTTTCAACACCATTCAAACTGATGGTCTGGGCGGTCGCCCAACCCACCTATGGGCGGTCGCCCAAAACCCCTGTTCTGACGAAAATCTGCTGGGTTTGTGTTACTTTTCTTACCATTTCACAACCCATTAAAATCAACACTTATAACTAGCATAACAATGAACCAAAACCACATATATGCCTAGAAAAGCCTTATATCACAACCCAAACAATCCAAGCCAAGTGTTGATCCAATTCATATTATCACAAAAGATGAACCAAAAGTCAATCACTTCAAAAGTCAACCAAGGAGCAATGGATAGCATTCATATCATCTAACAAGCTTAAAATGAGCAATTTTAGCATAAATGGGGGAAAATCAACTTACTTGGAAATTATGAAAGGAGACGGAATTCAATCTTTCTTAGCCCTAAACAATCCTAGCGACGATCTAAACATTTTACATAAAATGAGCAATAAGAAAAGATGAATAAAAGAGTATCAAAAGAAGGAAAATTGGGAGGGGAGTTTCTTACCTTCAATGGAGGAGAGAGAGAGAGAGAGAAATCGGGTGAGAGGGGGGGGGGGAAGAGTGCAGAGAAGAGTGAGGGAGAAGGGAGGGAGAAGGGGGAGATATTTTAAAAATAGTTTCAATATTAACCCCTCTACTTCTACCATGAACACATAAACCCATATAACACACTTTCAAATATTTCCCCTATCTTCACACTTAGCACAATTGATCAATTAAAAAGCTAGTCATGAAATATTATAAAACACAAAAATGCACACATAAATAAATATTTATTACTAAAAAAATAGAGACGGGTTTTCGGGTCACGACATTCACTCCACCTAAAAGAAAATTCGACCCGAATTTTAAAAATACTTACCCGAATTAAATAGCCACGGATACTTCCTCTCTATCTCTTCTCGAAGCTTCCACGTTGATTCTTCAACATTGTGATTACTCCATTGCACTCTAACCAACTCTATGCTCTTATTCCTCAACTTTTGAACTTTGGTATCAAGAATCTGAACCGGTCGTTCCTCGTATGACATGTCAGGCTCTATATCCTCAGGTACCCTCAGTAACACATGAGATGAATCGTGTAAATACTTCCGAAGCATAGAAACATGGAAGACGTTATGCAACCGGTCTAGAGAAGATGGCAACGCAAGTCGATAAGCAAGGAGTCCCACTTTTTCCAAAATCTCAAACGGTCCTATAAATCTCGGAGCCAATTTACCTTTCTTCCCAAACCTTCGAATACCCACTTTTGGAGATACCTTCAAGAATACAAATTCTCCGGTCTGAAAATTTAGATCCCGTCTTCGATGATCAGCTTAGCTCTTCTGTCTACTCTGGGCCGTCTTCAATCGATCCCGAATAACTCTGACTTTCCCAACTGAATCCTGAATCAAATCAATACCCCATATCTTCGCTTCCCCGATCTCATCCCAACAGATAGGTGATCTACACTTTCTTCCATACAAAGCCTCATAAGGAACCATCTCGATGCTAGCCTGATAACTGTTATTATAAGAGAATTCCACTAAAGGTAAATGCATATCCCAAGAATCAGAAAAGTCTACCGAGCAAGCTCGCAGCATATCCTCTAGAATCTAAATAGTTCTCTCGGATTGACCGTCAGTCTGAGGGTGAAAAGCCGTACTGAACCTCAAATCTGTACCCAAGGCTGCCTGTAACGCTTTCCAAAATCTAGAAGTAAACCGCGGATCACGATCTGATATAATGCTAACCGGAACCCCATGTAATTTCACAATCTCATTAATATAAAGGGTCGCAAGCTTTTCCATCGAGTATCTGATATCAATCGGTAAGAAATGAGCAGACTTGGTCAGTCTATCCACGATTACCCAAATACTGTCATACTTCCTACGGGTACGAGGCAGTCCCGTAACAAAATCCATAGTCACATGCTCCCATTTCCACTCCAGAATCTCTAATGGATGAAGTAGTCCTGCGGGTCTCTGATGCTCAGCTTTGACCTGCTGACAAGTTAAACACTTCGATACATACTCAGCTATTTCCCTCTTCATGTTGTTCAACCAGAAATGTTGCTTCAGATTTTGGTACATCTTCGTACTACCAGGGTAAATAGTATATCTCGATTTATGACCCTCATCCAAAACTTGCCTCTTTATACCATCAACATCGGGCACACACAACCGTCCACGAAAAGTCAACACTCCATTCGAACTGATAGAAAAATCTTCGAAGTTCTTCTCTTTCATTTTACCCATTATTTTCACTAACTTTGGATCTTCTTTCTGAGCTTCCTTTATCCTCTGAATTAGGGTTGGAGATACCCTAATGTTCGCAAAAATAGCCCCATGTCTTGATTCACGAGGACACCAGTCTCAAACATCCTCAAGCATTTTCCACTCTCGAACCATCATCGAAGCCACATAAGATTTTCTACTAATAGCATCAGCTACCACATTCGCCTTTCCCGGATGATAATATATCTTACAATCATAGTCCTTCAAAAGTTCCATCCATCTGCTCTGTCGGTTATTAAGTTCCTTCTGGGAGAAAAGATACTTCAAACTCTTGTGATCCGTGAAAATCTCAAATTTTGCCCCGTAAAGGTAATGCTTCCACTTATGAAGAGCAAATACAATAGCTGCCAATTCCATGTCGTGAGTAGGATAATTCTGTTCACTCGGACTCAACTTTCTCGAAGCATACGCGATAACTTTCCCATTCTGCATTAAAACACCACCCAAGCCTTCCTTCGATGCATCACTATAAATCACTAGGTCATCGTTCCCATTAGGCAATGCTAAAATTGGTGCAGTAGTCAACCTCTTTTTCAACTCCTCGAAACTGTTGTTACATTTTTCAGTCCACTCAAACGGAACATTCTTTCGGGTCAACTGAGTCATGGGTGTAGCAATCCGTGAAAACCCTTCTATAAACCTCCTGTAATACCCTGCTAACCCCAGAAAACTTCTGATCTCAGTCACGGTTTCTGGTCGCTTCCAATCAACAATAGCTTCTATCTTCGAAGGATCCACAGAAATCCCATCTTTAGAAATAACATGACCCAGAAATGAAACTTTTTCGAGCCAAAATTCACACTTACTAAACTTCGCGAATAACTGTTCTTTTGCGAGTACTGATAAAACTGTCCTCAGATGTTGATCGTGCTCCTCTCGAGATTTAGAATAGACAAGTATATCATCAATGAAGATCACTACGAATGTATCAAGATAAGGATGGAAAATTCTGTTCATCAAGTCCATAAACACGGCAGGTGCGTTAGTCAACCCAAATGGCTTAACTAAGAACTCATAATGACCATAACGGGTGTGAAAAGCAGTCTTCGGAATGTCTTCCGATCGAATTCTCAACTGATGGTATCCACTCCTCAAATCAAGTTTAGAAAATACCACTGACCCTTGAAGTTGATCGAATAAATCATCAATATGCGGTAGAGGATATTTGTTCTTCACCATTACCTGATTAAACTTTCTATAATCAATACACAACCTCAACGAACCGTCTTTCTTTCTTACAAACAAAACCGGTGCTCCCCATGGTGAAACACTAGGTCGAATAAATCCTCTATCAAGCAACTCCTGTAACTGAACCTTCAGTTCTTTCAACTCTGCTGGAGCCATTCTATAAGGTGCTTTCGAAATCGGAGCTGTACCTGGTAATAGATCTATACAGAACTCTATCTCTCGATCGGGCGGCATACTGAACTCTGAAGAGAAGACATCAGGAAATTCTCTAACTACCTGAACACTCTCTAACCCAGGTGATTCTTTCTTGGTATCTAGCACACTAGCCAAATAACCCTCACAACCACGATGCAACAACCTCTTCGCTTTCAAATAAGAAATTATACGAATATTTTTACCCAAAGGAATACCCTCAAACACAAACTTAGGCACATTAGGAATAGAAAAAGTAACGACCTTCCTACGACAATCAACTGAAGAATGAAATTTGCTCAGCCAATCCATACCCAAAATAACGTCAAAGTCTTGTATCGGAAGAACTACCAAATCCGCACACAAAACATGACCACAAATAAGCACATCACAAGCATGAAACACTTTATCAGTCACCAGACACTCTCCCATAGGAGTTGACACCTCTAACACATAAGGTAAGGACTTAGATGAAGCATTTAGCAAAGAAGCAAAGTGCACAGATATATATGACTGTGATGATCCTGGATCTACTAATGCACGGGCGCTCACACTAGACACATAAATAATACCTCCTATCACTGAAGGATCATCAGTAGGCTGCTGCTGGTTTATAGAAAAAACTCTTCCTTGGACCTTAGGCTTCCCTGTTGCATCTCTCTTCTAGCCCTGTGAAGTACCAGCTCCTGTTCCCGGTGGCTGATATTTGGATCTAGGACAATCTTTCACGAAGTGCCCCAACTGACCGCAATTAATACACTTCCCTTGCTTCTTCCAACATCGATCCTCAGAATGTCCTTCCCTCTGACAATAAGAACAAAGTCGTCTATTCTGATTCCCTTGGTTTCCCGAAGTATTACCCGGATTCTTGACTATTGGTTGCCCTCTGAACTGTGACTGACCTTCGGAATTCCCTCCTCTGTTATCAACACGTGGAGGTGGTTGTGATCTGATCTGACCTCCTTGTGTTAGCTGCCTCTGTTTTCCTCTTGTGCTCTCCAATGTCTTGCTCTACCAAGTAGGCACGGTCTACAGCATCCTGAAAAGTCTGAATCCTCTGAGCTATTAGCTGAGTTCTGATAGCTGTCCTCAAGCCTCTGATAAACCTCATTTCCTTCCTCTCTTCAGTTGTTACAAGATAGCCACAATACCTAGCTAATTCTGTGAACTTAGCCGAATACTGTGCTACCGTCAACAAGTTCTGCTCCAAGTTTAGAAACTCGATCTCCTTCTGGTTCTGATCAACTACAGGAATAAAGTGCTCCTTGAATTTCCTCACAAACAGCTCCCAGGTATACGGTACGTGAGTCTCATCCCAACTCGCCTTAATTGCCTTCCACCAATGTTCAGCAGCTCCCACTAGCTTATAGGCCGCAAACCGAACTCTGTCTTCACCCGTACAACCAAAGACATTATAGATCTTTTCCATTGCTTCTATCCACATTTCAGCCTTTTTCACATCAGGCTCTCCATCATACTCTACCGGTATCAATTTCAAGAACTGTTCCAACCCATACCGTGGAGGTAGTGCTTGTTCCTCTCTCGGCCCTTGATCATGAATGGCTTTCATAGCCGCTTCGAACATACCCTGAAACATCGCATGATTTTCTTCCCGTAACTCTTCAAGATTCGAAGCCCCAATGTGACCTTCACAAGCCCTTCTTCTAGCCATTTTGAACAAGTACCTGCATAAAACACCAATCGTTACTCACTCCGAACACAACTACCCTCCTAGGTCATTCTAGTCCACCTATACTTAAACTTAGAGCTAAACCATAGCTCTGATACCAACTGTCGCGACCCCGACCCCGCGGGCCGGGAGCTCGCGAGCTGGACGTCAACTTAATAAATGAAATACCAAAATACAGAAGATAAAAATTCCTCTTTAATACCAAAAGATGATAATACACGGTTTTAGAAATCCAAATATTAACAACATTACTAAACAACTAGTATAAGCTCCACAAGCTTACACCAAAAATACAAAATATTACAACTTCTTAATGACGTCACAGTTTGGTAATACTATCCCAAGGTTATACATTTAATTAATGCAAACCGAACAACAACCTGCCCCAAAAGCCACGAACCCTCTCGAAGTCCTCCTCGTGATCAGCGAGTCCTATTACTTTCCTCCTGGGGGGGGTTAAGGAAAAACAAAGATAAAAAGAAAGAGGGTGAGATAAATCTCAATAAGCCACTTATGCAACTACATGACATGTTATGATGCAATAAACAATAATAAAACTCACATAGCACGTAGCAATTATCAGTTAACAGATAGCAGCAGAAATAAACAAGTAACAAAGGATATAAGCCAAGGTTTCCACCAAAAAGGATAGAACAATTGCTGCGCAGCTTCAACCAAATCAACCAATCAACCCATCTTCGTAGAAGCATAAACAGCTGAAGATAACAACCCCGGTACCGGAACCAAGTAACAACGATAAAGTAACAAGGGGAATATGACACAAAGTCATAACCCGAACAACTAGCTAGAATACTCACCAAAGGGAGCTAGCTCATCCCAACCAAGGCCAATCTGGGAGGGGAAAAGAGGAACCAATGGACGATACTATACTGAACTTGGCTCGTGCCATTATAATATTATCCATTGCCTGACTCGAACATATGTACCAGCTGGACTTTCAAATAAAGGATAAGTAATAAAATACTAGCTCAACTAAACAATTAATGATTCCAAAGTAGGGAACCATGCCAAATAATCATCATAAAGATAAATCAATCCAACATCACATTATAAAGTTGTTCCAACATTCTCAAACAATACTTAGTTAAATTCCATAACACATTTGTTCACAAGGAACCAAACTCAAGCACTAGAGTGTTCTACGGTATCAACTTAAGTTAACTAGAATGGTACCCCGAGCCTAGACCAAGCTGACTTTGAAAAACAATTAAAAATAAAGACCTTCAGTTCAGCCACCATGGGCGGTCGCCCAAGACCTCCATGGGCGGTCGCCCAAAACCCTGTTTCAACACCATTCAAACTGATAGTCTGGGCGGTTGCCCAACCCACCTATGGGCGGTCGCCCAAAACCCCTGTTCTGACGAAAATCTGCTGGGTTTGTGTTACTTTTCTTACCATTTCACAACCCATTAAAATCAACACTTCTAACTAGCATAACAATGAACCAAAACAACATATATGCCTACAAATGCCTTATATCACAACCCAAACAATCCAAGCCAAGTGTTGATCCAATTCATATTATCACAAAAGATGAATCAAAAGTCAATCACTTCAAAAATAAACCAAGGAGCAATGGATAGCATTCATATCATCTAACAAGCCTAAAATGAGCAATTTTAGCATAAATGGGGGAAAAGCAACTTACTTGGAAATTATGAAAGGAGACGGAATTCAATCTTTCTTAGCCCTAAACGATTCTAGCGACGATCTAAACATTTTACATAAAATGAGCAATAAGTAAAGATGAATAAAAGAGTATCAAAAGAAGGAAAATTGGGAGGGGAGTTTCTTACCTTCAATGGAGGAGAGAGAGAGAAATCGGGTGAGAGGGGGGGGGGGAAAGAGTGCAGAGAAGAGTGAGGGAGAAGGGAGGGAGAAGGGGGAGATATTTTAAAAATAGTTTCACTATTAACCCCTCTACTTCTATCATGAACACATAAACCCATATAACACACTTTCAAATATTTCCCCTATCTTCACACTTAGCACAATTGATCAATTAAAAAGCTAGTCATGAAATATTATAAAACACAAAAATGCACACATAAATAAATAAATAAATAAATATTTATTACTAAGAAAATAGAGACGGGTTTTCGGGTCGCGACAGCTATGTAGAGCATCTTGATAAACTTGGCTATCCAATCCCATTGGAGTTAGCCACGGATCTCATTCTTAATTCATTGCCTAAAAGTTATAATCAGTTTGTGATGAATTATAACATGCATGGAATGGATAAGAATCTCTCCGAGTTGCATGGGATGCTTAAAACTGCAGAGATGAAGATTGTGGAGAAAGGTTCTCCTGTGCTCTTGGTTCATGATGGGAAGAAGGCTGGTGCCAAAGGAAAGGGTAAGGCAAAAGTTGTTAAACCCAAGATAAGCAAGGCAAAGGTTGCCAAGGCTTTTGAGGCAAAACCCGATTCACAAAAGGATGCAATTTGTTTCCATTGTCAAGAAATTGGTCATTGGAAACGTAATTGCAAGGCTTTCTTGGAAGAGCAAAAGAAGAAGAAGGGCCGCAAGGCTGCGTCGACTTCAGGTATCTATATGATAGATATTCTCCTTTCTACCACTGATTCTTGGGTATTGGATACCGGATGTGGTTCTCACATTTGTTTAAATGTGCAGGGACTAAAGAATAGGAGACTGCTTAAAGAGGGTGAAGTAGACCTACGCGTGGGGAATGGAGCAAGAGTTACTGCATTAGCTGTAGGGACTTATGAAGTCACTTTACCTTCCGGTTTAATACTTGTATTGAACAATTGCTATTATGTACCGGATTTAAGTAGAAATATTATTTCAATTTATTGTTTGGATAACGAAGGTTTTAAGTTTCTTATTGAGAATAAGAAATTTTCTATTTATTTAATGATGTGCTTTATGGTATTGCAAATTCATTTAATGGCCTTTATATCTTGGATATCAAGAATGAAAATAATGAAAATGTCTATCATATAAATAATAAATCTAAACCTAATGATGTAAATCATTCTTATTTGTGGCATTGCTGTCTTGGTCATATCAATGAGAAGCATATCTCAAAACTCCATGGGGACGGTCTCTTAGGCTCATGTGACCTTGGATCATATGACACTTGTGAGTCGTGTCTTCTTGGAAAAATGACTAAGACACCTTTTACCAAGCTAGGTGAAAGGGCAGGCGACTTATTGGGGTTGATACATTTCGATGTATGCGGACCATTAAGTAGCAATACTAGGGGAGGATTTCAATACTTCATAACCTTCACTGATGATTATAGTAGATTTGGGTATGTTTACCTAATGAAACATAAAAGTGAAGAATTTGAGATATTTAGAATATTTCAAAATTAAGTAGAAAAACAACTTGGCAAAAGTATTAAGGCACTTCGATCGGATCGAGGTGGAGAATACTTGAGTCATGAATTTGATGATCATCTAAAGAATTGTGGAATAATTTCACAATTGACTCCACCCGGAACACCATAATGGAATGGTGTGTCCGAAAGGAGGAATCGGACCTTGTTAGACATGGTTCGATCAATGATGAGTCAAGTTGATCTTCCAATATCCTTTTGGGGTTATGCTCTAGAAACCGCTGCTTTCACACTAAATCGTGTTCCAACTAAATCGGTTCAAAAGACTCCATATGAGATGTGGAGCAGAAAGAAGCCTTGTCTGTCTTTCATGAAGATTTGGGGTTGTGAAGCTTTTGTCAAAAGACTTGTCTCAGACAAACTTGCACACAAATCTGATAAATGTATTTTCGTGGGATATCCTAAGGAAACTAAAGGATATTACTTTTACACCAAACAGACAACAAAGTGTTTGTTGCCCGAACTGGTATCTTTCTAGAGAAAGAGTTTCTCTCCAAAGAAATCAGTGGGAGTAAAATAAATCTTGAAGAAATTCGAGACCCAGAAAATAACATTGAACCAATAGTGGAACAAGAACCACAAGGAGTTGTGGAACCTGTTCAAAATACACAAGCAACTCGCAGATCTAGTAGGTTATGATCCGAGCCCGAGAGATATGGATTTCTCGTAACGGATAGTAATGAGGTGGAAATCATTGAGAATGATGAACCGACAACCTACCAAGAGGCGATGTCTTCTCCTGGTTCGGATAAGTGGCTTGGAGCCATGCAAGATAATCAAGTTTGGAACTTGATTGATGCGCCCGAAGGTGTAAAAACCATAGGATGCAAATGGGTCTTCAAGAAGAAGACTGACATGGATGGGAAGGTGCATACTTACAAAGCTAGACTTGTAGCGAAGGGTTATAGGCAAGTTCATGGTATTGACTATGATGAAACCTTTTCACCCGTAGCAATGATCAAGTCTATAAGAATTTTGCTTGCCATTGCGGTATATCATGACTATGAAATATGGCAAATGGATGTCAAAACCGCTTTCCTAAATGGAAAACTACAAGAGGATGTGTATATGACACAACCAGAAGGTTTTGAACAGAATTCTAAGGTATGCAAATTGCAGAAATCCATTTATGGATTGAAGCAAGCTTCTAGGAGTTGGAATCTCCGTTTTGATGAATCGGTCAAAGAGTTTGGTTTCATCAAAAATGAAGATGAGCCTTGTGTAAACAACAAGATTAGTGGGAGCATAGTGCTATTCCTTATTTTATATGTGGATGACATATTACTCATTGGAAATGACATTCCTACACTTCAGTCTGTGAAGACTTGGTTAGGAAAGTGCTTCGCAATGAAAGATATGGGTGAAGCCGCATATATTCTTGGCATTAAGATCTATAGAGATAGATCAAGGAAGCTACTTGGTTTAAGCCAAAGTACATACATTGATAAGGTTATTAGAAGATTCCGTATGGAAAATTCTAAAAGAGGAACCTTGCCGGTGTTACATGGAGTTTCTCTAAGCAAGACTCAATGTCCTAAGACAAAAGATGAGCGTGAGAAAATGAATGATGTTCCATATGCTTCGGCAATTGGGTCCATCATGTATGTCATGATTTGTACTAGGCCGGATGTATCTTATGCTTTGAGCATGACAAGTAGATACCAATCTGACCCCGGAGAGAATCACTGGGTGGCTGTAAAAGTGACTCTTAAGTACTTGAGAAGGACTAAAGACTCATTTTTGGTCTATGGAGGAATGGAAGATGATCTCGTTATAAATGCTTACACGGATGCAAGCTTCCAAACCGACAGAGATGACAGTCGATCGCAATCGGGTTTTGTGTTTATGTTAAATGGTGGAGCTTTAAGCTGGAAGAGTTCCAAGAAGAGTACAACCGCTGATTCTACAACGGAAGCTGAGTATATTGCTGCATCGGATGCTGCAAAGGAAGCTGTTTGGATTAAGAAGTTCATCACTGAACTTGAAGTGGTTCCTAGTATTGCTAATCCAATAGATCTTTATTGTGATAATAATGGTGCTATTTCTCAAGCAAAGGAACAAAGGGCACATCAAAAATCCAAACACATACTTAGGCGTTAACATGTCATTCGAGAAATCATTGACAGAGGTGACGTGAATATATGCAAAGTACCTACTGATGACAATGTCGCGGACCCGCTAACAAAGGGAATTCTACAAGCTAAACATGAAGGTCATGTTAGGTACATGGGTATTAGATACATGGGAGATTGGGCCTAGGGCAAGTGGGAGATTGTTGGTAGTGGTGCCCTAGGCACGTTTAATAATCATTGTAATTGTTATCATTTATTTCATATCAATAAAGAGATGTTTTGATTATTATTGTTGTTCATGTTTACTTATAATAATCTTTGTCCCTAGTATTTGTTAAGCACTATAAAGGCTAAATGATCATGGGATGATCATGTTAGATTTATGGGTAGTTGTTTGGAACAAGGTACTGGACATGACCCGCTGTATGAGATTTATGTCATGGTCTATGTCGTATATATATCTCATATTAGTTATGTCATTCGAATCCTTAGACATGAAGTTATTATAGTCTTCCACTTGATGAACATTATGTTTGACATATTCAAACGCTACCTTTAACCGGGAAGTTATAAAGTGTATGATTGAAATAATCGGATTCACATAGGGAAGAATAATAAGCTAAATGGATTTGTCCCTCTTCGGAGAAATCTCAAGCTTAGGCCTCTCGTAGGAATGATGTTGATGAAAATGTTCGGCCGGACTCAAATGAATTGATTAGATCAATGTCATTTGGATTATCAACATATTCGGAATCGATAATGTATTGAACAAAGACAAGTTGACCGTTTGACCATGACTTGTGTTCAATGAGATTGTGGACAAAGGGATTGTGACATATTCAAAAGGAATGCGAACTTGTATCTAGTTATGCTATTTGGGTAGGTATGACGGTTTGCTAGAACCTAATCATATCTTATGGATTCATGTTTGAACCAATTGCCAACTTAGTATAATCCTAGCGGGTCACACACAATGGAACGAATCCTAAAAGGACTATATTGGAAAATTAAGGCTCTCTGATCCTGGTGTGCGACCGCACAAACCAGGCTGGGCGGCCGCACATGTTTTGGGCGACCGCACACCTGATTTTGGGCGGCCGCACAGTGAGTCGGGACAGGTTTTCTGATTTAATTAGGAAAAGGATTTTGGACGGGTTTTGACACAAGTTTCCTATTTGGAATAGGTCTAACTTGTGCAAGTCTCCAAAGAGTTTGAGAGAGTTTTATTTTGTTCTAAGATATCTTAGATTGAAGAACAAAATAATACACAAAATAATATTCCATATAGTTCATATTAATTGTGAAAACGTGTTTCACAATTTTGGTCTAGCAACCAAGATCAAGTGTTCTTGATATTCGTTCAAGGTGTGGATACCGCTAGAGGGTGAAGCTTATCATCTTCAAAGTTCGTGTTCTTACTTGTTCATGATTAAAGCTTCAATTTCTCCACCAAGATCAAAGACCAAATTCAAAGTCATCAAGGGTTAGTTTTTCTAGTATTCATATTGCAAGTATTTGATTTAATCATATGAATGGATCTATGGGCTTTGGGTTTCATAAAATTTTAAATGCTATTTTCCGCTGCGCATGTTACTCCGAAACCCAACAAGAACGACTTTTATTTGATGACTCAATTGACTCAAAATTTAACATGGGACAAGAGAAAACATTAATGCACACTCTAGAGGACAGTTGACTCATTTAGTTTTTTAATCCTATTTCTAGGTAGAGAAAGAGAAACGGAGATTGCTGTCGTCGTCCTTGTCGTTGTAGTCCTTCTTGTTGAAGCCCCTAAGTCATTCCTTGTTTCATAGTTTCTCTTAACCCACGGTAAATTCCCCATTGTCGATCAAATCTTGGATGACGTTTCGGAGAGAGAAGCACCCTTCGGTAGTATGGCCACTATGCTTGTGGTAGCCGCACCATTCACTATGTTCATGATTCTTCGGTATCATCTTCGGCTTGTACCCTTCCAAAGGTTTGACCTTTCCACTTGCCACCAAAGTTTCAAATGATTCGGCTTGGGTTACTCCTATGAGAGGAGTGAAAATTCGGTTGTTGGCGGCACCTTTTTTACTTTTTAGGGACGGGCCACTTGAGCATGTTTTACCATTGACCTTTGCCTTATTGTCGGTGAATTCTTGCAAACGGGCCTTGAGTTTGGACACTTCTTCCTCGTGAATCCTCCTCTCAAGAGAAAGATGGGCTTGCCACCAATCATCCTTGCAGCGGGCATCCTCGACAAGTCTATCCATTTGTTCCCCCATGGCTCTTATTATGTTGAAAAGCCCTTCGTTGGACACAAAAATGTACTCACCCTAGTTATTGTTGCCGTTCGAAGCCATTGGACCTATTGGAAGAACACGGTTGATCTTAGATTGGCCCACAAACACCTTTTGAGTAAAATAAATTAATCCATAAACAGGAAAAAGACTCAACCACATAAGGAAAAATGAATCTTTTTTATTATTTACAAAAGTCGGAAGGACGTAGTCCTTTCTGGGGTTTCTAGAAAATAGTGTAATCGTCACACTAGTATATAGACCTTCTCGCGGTCCCATATTATCATTGGATTCCACCACGCTTGTGATACCTATATTAATGTCATAAAGCATACATGAGGGAACGGAGTTTTATTTCGTCCATAATAACCACTTGGGGACGGAGTTTTATTTCGTCCATAATAACCACTTGTTTCTTTTGGAAACGGCATGTATGATTTAATGACATTAGTTTAGGGAAATCTTGACACATGAAAAACCGACTTAGTCACAGAGTGTTACAACCTAGACTAAGAATGTGTTGGCTTGTGCTCGGCTAAAGAGAGGCTTAAGGTCACCCCCGGCATGTAGTCATGAACTAAGCCACGGGTTGAGGTTTACCGCTTCGAGAGAGTCAAGGTCGGGTGGAGCTTGAAACTCTCTAAGACGGGCCTCGATGGGTTTGGGGTTAGGAACTTTGTGCGACTCGATTATGAGCAATTCATAGGAATATGTGCATGTAGTGTGAGGTCAAGCCAAGTGACAAAATATTTTTTACTTTTTTTTTTACAACAACAGTTATCAGGCTAGTATCGAGATGGCACCGTATGAGGCCTTGTATGGAAGGAAGTGTAGATCGCCTATCTGTTGGGACGAGGTCGGTGAAGCGAAAGTTTTGGGTATTGATTTGCTTCGGGATTTGGTTGAGAAAGTCAAAGTTATCCGGGATCGATTGAAAACAGCCCAGAGTCGACATAAGAGCTATGCAGATAACCGAAGGCGAGATCTTAGTTTTCAGACCGGTGATTTTTTGTTCTTGAAGGTGTCTCCGAAGGTGGGTATTCAAAGATTTGGGAAGAAAGGCAAATTGGCTCCGAGGTTTATTGGCCCGTTTGAGATTTTGAGGAAAGTGGGACTTCTTGCGTATCGACTTGCGTTACCGCCATCTTTGGACCGGTTGCATAATGTTTTTCACGTTTCTATGCTTCGGAAGTATGTTCATGATCCATCTCACGTGTTACCGAGGGTACCGGAGGATATTGAGCCCGATATGACTTATGAGGAACGACCGGTTCGGATTCTTGATTCTAAAGTCCAAGAGTTGAGGAACAAAAGCATTGCGTTGGTTATAGTTCTTTGGAGGAATCATAATATCGAGGAGTCGACTTGGGAGCTTCGTGATGAGATCGAGAGGAAATTTCTGTGGCTTTTTAATTCGGGTAAGTCTCGTTAAAATTCGGGTCGAATTTTCTTTAAGGGGGAGTGAATGTCACGACCCGAAATCTAGGCTCTATTTTATTGGTAATAAATGATTATTATTTATTTATTTGCTTATTTATTTATTTAAATTATTATTTATTTAAATATTTATGTGTGCAATTTATGTGTTATAATAATTTATGCCTAACATTTTATTTGGGTCATTTGGTTGAGTGTAGTATTGTTGGGTCTTAATAAATTAGTGGGAGTATCTTAGTTGAGCTAGTTAGTGGGGGAAGGGGGCTAGGTGTAACATTTCAAATCTTCATCTTCTCCCTACTCACCTCCCTCACCCTACTCTTTCACCCTCACACTCCACCTCCATCTCTCTCTCTCCCAGCACACCTCTCCATCTCTCTACATTGGGTAAGTTTCTTCTCTCTTCATTTTCTTCATCTTCCTCTCATAATCTCTCATTTCTTAAAACGTGAAATATGTTTAGATCGTCGATAGGATCGCGTAGAACCAAAAAGAATTGAAATCCGTCATCTTTGAGAAATTCCAAGTAAGTTACTTTTCCCCCATTTTATGCTAAAATGTTCCTATCATGTTTATATAATGCTTGATGTGTTATATTTGAAGTTTGGTTGAGTATAGAATTTATTTTGAATTTATTTGAGTTTTTGGGTAAAAATGGTGAAATCTTGAATGTGGGGTTTTGGTGTTGGTTTGGGTGATTAAAGGGTGTTATTTAGGTTCCCTTTAGGTTGGGTGTTGTTTAGGAGCTTTAGAAATGTATTGGGAAGCTTTGATTTTGATAGCTTAAGTGAAGGATTGTGTTTTGGTCGAAAATGGCATTTACCCAGCTCTGTTCTTGGCCAATGCGTAGACCAGGCGCCCGCCTGCACCCCTTTTTTCCAGCGGCCAGACCTTCTGGTCAAACAAGCGCGCGCCTGCCCCTGCCCGAGCGCCCGCCCGCCCGCCTGCTTGGGATTTTTGCCCTTTTGCTTGGTTTAAGACTTAAGGCTTAACTAGTTTAGGTTTATTCCTTCTAATTAACTTAAGATAACACTGTGGAACACTTTATTAAGTGGAATTGATTCTTATGTGAATAAATATGATATGAAATTTATTTAAGTACCGTTTTGGGAATGTTGGGCATCCTTGATGTGTTGTTGGATTGGTTTACCCTTGTGGTAATTTATTTGGATTGGTTCCCTACTTTGGAACCTTAAGTTGTTTATTTAAGCTAGTATTTATTACTTAGCATTTATTTGGAAGCCCAGCTGGCATATTTGTTGCATCGGGCGATGGGAAAGATTATAATGGCAAAGCCAAGTCCATTATAATGTTGACCATTGTTTTGCCCATATTTTACCCCTTTTCCAGATTGGCCTTGGAAGAGATGAGTTAGCTTCCTTTGTGAATGTATCTAGCTACCGAGCATGACTTTGTGGCATGGATCTTGTCCTTTGTGACACTCTTATGGTTATTGTTCCGGTACCGGGGATTTCTCTTCAGCTTTCATGCTATTATGAAGATGTGATTGGTTGACTATTGAAGCTGTGCAGCGATCCTTTATTTGGATGTATCGGTTTGGAAACCTTGGCTAATATCCTTTGTTATGTGTTTATTTCCGCTGCTATCTGTTATGTGATAACTGCTACGTGCTATCTATGAATTATTATTGTATATTGCATCTTAGCATGTCATAGAGTTGCATTAGTAACTTATTGAGATTTATCTCACCCCCTTTCTTTTATCTTTGTTTTTCCTTAACCCCCCCCCAGGTGCTAAGGATTAGTCTCGCTGATCACGAGAAAGAGGACGTCGAGTGTGGATACATTCTTTTGGGGAAAGTTGTTATAGGTTGGTTTACATTATATAAATGTGTAACCTTTTTGGGATAGTTGTACCAATCAATGACGTCATTAAGAATTGTACATTTATCTTTTGTTGGGCATAAACTTGTGGAAGTTTATGATAGTTGTATTTGGTTATTATCAAGCTTGGATTTGTAAAACTTTGGATCATCACCTTTTGGTATCAAATGGAATTTTTAACTTCTGTATTTCATAGTTTTGGTTTTAAGTCGACGTCCAGATCGCGGTCTCGGGCCCGCGGGGTTCGGGTCACGATAGTTGGTATCAGAGCTATGGCATTAGCTCTATGTATAAGTATAGGTGGATTAGCTTGACCTAGGAGGGTAGTAGTGTGCGGATTGATTAACGGTTGATGTTTTATGCAGGTACTTGTTTACAATGGTTCGTAGAAGGAGTGGTGAAGGTAGTACCGGTAATGCAAATCAGAATGATACAAGGGAAGAAGCCCGTGCTATGTTTCAAGGCATGTTCGAGGCGGCCATGATGGCCATACATGATCAAGGTCCGAGAGTAGAACAAGCACCACCCCGCTATGGATTGGAGCAATTTCTCAAACTGAAACCGATTGAATTCAATGGGGAACCCGATGTTCGGAAAGCTGAGTTGTGGATTGAGTCGATGGAGAAGATTTATGAGGTGTTTGGTTGCACAGAGGAGGACAAGGTCCGGTTCGCGGCTTACAAGCTTGTGGGTGCCGCCGAGCATTGGTGGAAGGGTGTTAAAGCTAGTTGGGATGATACTCACACGGTGTATGCGTGGGAGCTGTTTGTGCGCAAATTCAAGGAGCATTTCATTCCGGTTGTTGATCAAAACCGATAGGAGATCGAGCTGCTCAACTTGGAGCAAGGTTTGTTGTCTATAGCTCAATACTCGGCTAAGTTCATAGAATTAGCCCGGTATTGTGACTATTTGGTGAGGACCGAAGAACAAAAAGCTATGAGATTCATTCGGGGATTGAAGACCTCCATCCGTACTCAACTTATTGCCCAACGGATTGTGACCTTCCAAGATGCGGTAGACCGAGCCTACTTGATAGAGCAAGATATTGGGGAGCACAAAAGGAAAACCGAGGTTGTGGGTACGGGTAAACCGGGAAGCCATGCTAAATCTCAACCTCAACACCGTTTCGACAACCGAGGTAACCCAGGAGCGTCATCTCAGTTTAAGGGGCAAACCACACCGAGGAATCTGGGTACTACTCCGGGGATTCAGATTAGGAAGCCTTGTACCTTTTGTCAGAAGGTAGGCCATTCGGAGGATAGGTGTTGGAAAAAGCAAGGCAAGTGTACCAATTGTGGTGAAATGGGGCACTTTGCGAGGGATTGCACGAGGTACCGAGGTCAGTCATCCGGGTCAGGGTTTGGTGCTAATCAGGGTCAGAAAAGGGATGCCGCTGGGAAGCCCAAAGTTCAAGGAAAGATATATGCCATGAATCAACAACAGGCGACCGATGATCCTTCGGTTATTGGAGGTATTGTTTCTGTGTCTAGTGTGAGCGCACGAGCGTTAGTAGATCCAAGATCATCTCATTCATACATTTCTGTGCAATTTGCTTCCATGTTAAATGCTGCATTCGAGTCTTTACTGTACGTGCTAGAGGTGTCGACCCCTATAGGAGAATGCTTGATTTCTGATCTAGTCTTTTGTGCTTGTGATGTGGTTATTTGTGGTCGTGTCCTTTGTGCGGATTTGGTAGTTCTTCCTATCCAAGACTTTGATGTCATTTTGGGTATGGATTGGTTGATCAAGTTTCATGCTTCCGTTGATTGCCGTAAGAAAACTGTTACCTTTTCTATTCCCGATGTGCCTAAATTTGTGTTTGAGGCTAGTCCTCTGAGTAGAAAGGTTTGCT
Source organism: Campanula takesimana (assembly GCA_026119855.1). NCBI lineage: Eukaryota > Viridiplantae > Streptophyta > Magnoliopsida > Asterales > Campanulaceae > Campanula > Campanula takesimana. The sequence goes on along the minus strand of JAOWBW010000214.1, from coordinate 439,182 downwards.
TAATTTCTTTTATGAAAGTGAGAAAATTATTGCATAGTGGTTGTGAGGGGTATTTGGCTAGTGTTCTTGATACTAGGAAGGAATCCCCTAGTTTGGATAGTGTTCGGGTAGTTCGGGAATTTCCCAAAGTTTTCTCTACCGAGTATGATATGCCTCCCGATCGTGAGATTGAGTTTTGTATAGACCTTTTGCCGGGTACGGCTCCAATTTCGAAAGCACCTTATAGGTTGGCTCCCGCAGAGTTGAAGGAATTAAAGGTCCAGTTGCAAGAGTTGATTGATCGAGGGTTTATCCGCCCTAGTGTTTCCCCGTGGGGAGCACCGGTTTTATTTGTGCGGAAGAAAGACGGTTCCTTGAGATTGTGCATCGATTACAGAAAGTTGAATCAGGTTACGGTGAAGAATAAGTATCCTCTACCCCATATTGACGATTTATTTGATCAGCTTCAAGGGTCCATGGTTTTCTCTAAACTTGATTTGAGGAGTGGGTACCATCAGTTGAAGGTTCGATCGGAGGATATTCCGAAGACTGCTTTTCGCACTCGTTATGGTCATTATGAGTTCTTGGTTATGCCGTTTGGGTTGACTAACGCGCCGGCCGTGTTTATGGATTTGATGAACCGAGTTTTCCATCCTTATCTTGACTCGTTCGTGGTGGTCTTTATTGATGATATACTCGTCTACTCTAAATCCCGAGAGGAGCACGAGCAGCACTTGAGGATAGTTTTATCCGTTCTTGCGAGGGAGTAATTGTTTGCGAAGTTTAGTAAATGTGAATTTTGGCTCGAGAAAGTTTCTTTTCTGGGACATGTTATTTCCAAAGATGGGATTTCGGTGGATCCTTCAAAGATTGAAGCCATAGTGGATTGGAAGAGACCCGAGTCAGTGACCGAGATTCGTAGCTTTCTGGGTTTAGCCGGGTATTAGCGAAGATTTATTGAGGGGTTTTCGAGGATCGCTACTCCGATGACTCAGTTGACCCGGAAGAATGTCCCGTTTGTGTGGACCGAGAAATGTGACAAGAGTTTCGAGGAATTGAAGAAGAGGTTGACTACCGCACCGATCTTGACTTTGCCTAATGGGAGCGATGGCCTAGTGATTTACAGTGATGCTTCGAAAGAGGGTTTGGGTTGTGTGTTGATGCAGAACAGGAAGGTGATTGCCTATGCTTCGAGGAAGTTGACCCCTATTGAACAGAATTACCCCACTCATGATATGGAGTTGGCTGCGATAGTATTTGCGTTGCACAAATGGAAGCACTACCTTTATGGGGCGAAGTTTGAGATTTTTACGGATCACAAGAGTTTGAAGTACCTTTTCTCCCAGAAAGAGTTAAATAATAGGCAACGCCTATGGATGGAATTGTTGAAGGATTTTGATTGTACGATTTCCTATCATCCGGGGAAAGCGAATGTGGTAGCCGATGCGATTAGTAGAAAATCTTATGTGGCTTCGATGATGGTTCGGGAGTGGAAAATGCTTGAGGATGTTCGAGATTGGTCTCCTCGTGAATCGAGACGTGGGGCTATTTTTACGAATATTAAGGTATCTCCGACCCTAATTCAGAGAATAAAGGAAGCGCAGAAAGAAGATCCCGAGTTGGTGAAGATAATGGGTAAAGTGAAAGAGAAGAACTTCGAGGATTTTTCTATTAGCCCGGTGGGAGTGTTGACTTTCCGTGGAAGATTGTGTGTTCCGGATGTTGATGGAATTAAACAGAGAGTTCTTGATGAGGGTCACAAATCGAGGTATACTATTCATCCGGGTAGTACGAAGATGTATCAGGATTTGAAGCAACAATTTTGGTGGATTACTATGAAGAGGGAAATAGCGGAGTATGTTTCAAGGTGTTTAACTTGTCAGCAGGTCAAAGCCGAGCATCAGAGACCCGCGGGACTACTTCAGCCGTTAGAGATTCCCGAGTGGAAATGGGAGCATGTGACTATGGATTTCGTTACGGGACTACCTCGTACCCGTAGGAAGTATGACAGTGTTTGGGTAATAGTGGATAGATTGACCAAGAGTGCCCATTTCTTGCCTATTGACATCAGGTATTCGATGGAGAAGCTTGCGACCCTTTATATCGATGAGATCGTTAGATTGCATGGGGTTCCGGTTAGCATTGTGTCAGATCGAGACCCGAGGTTTACTTCTAGATTCTGGAAGGCATTTCAAGAAGCTTTGGGTACAGATTTGCGTTTTAGTACAGCTTTTCATCCTCAGACCGACGGTCAATCCGAGAGGACTATTCAGATTTTGGAGGATATGTTGCGAGCTTGTTCGATAGACTTCTCTGATTCTTGGGATTCGCACCTACCGTTAGTGGAATTTTCTTACAACAACACTTATCAGGCTAGTATCGAGATGGCACCGTATGAGGCCTTGTATGGAAGGAAGTGTAGATCGCCTATCTGTTGGGACGAGGTCGGTGAAGCGAAAGTTTTGGGTATTTATTTGCTTCGGGATTCGGTTGAGAAAGTCAAAGTTATCCGGGATCGATTGAAAACAGCCCAGAGTCGACATAAGAGCTATGCAGATAACCGAAGGCGAGATCTTAGTTTTCAGACCGGTGATTTTGTGTTCTTGAAGGTGTCTCCGAAGGTGGGTATTCGAAGGTTTGGGAAGAAAGGCAAATTGGCTCCGAGGTTTATTGGCCCGTTTGAGATTTTGGGGAAAATGGGACTTCTTGCGTATCGACTTGCGTTACCGCCATCTTTGGACCGGTTGCATAATGTTTTTCACGTTTCTATGCTTCGGAAGTATGTTCATGATCCATCTCACGTGTTACCGAGGGTACCGGAGGATATTGAGCCCGATATGACTTATGAGGAACGACCGGTTCGGATTCTTGATTCTAAAGTCCAAGGGTTGAGGAACAAAAGCATTGCGTTGGTTCGAGTTCTTTGGAAGAATCATAATATCGAGGAGTCGACTTGGGAGCTTCGTGATGAGATCGAGAGGAAATTTCTGTGGCTTTTTAATTCGGGTAAGTCTCGTTAAAATTCGGGTCGAATTTTCTTTAAGGGGGAGTGAATGTCACGACCCGAAATCTAGGCTCTACTTTATTGGTAATAAATGATTATTATTTATTTATTTACTTATTTATTTATTTAAATTATTATTTATTTAAATATTTATGTGTGCAATTTATGTGTTATAATAATTTATGCCTAACATTTTATTTGGGTCATTTGGTTGAGTGTAGTATTGTTGGGTCTTAATAAATTAGTGGGAGTATCTTAGTTGAGCTAGTTAGTGGGGGAAGGGGGCTAGGTGTAACATTTCAAATCTTCATCTTCTCCCTACTCACCTCCCTCACCCTACTCTTTCACCCTCACACTCCACCTCCATCTCTCTCTCTCCCAGCACACCTCTCCCTCTCTCTCTAATTGGGTAAGTTTCTTCTCTCTTCATTTTCTTCATCTTCCTCTCATAATCTCTCATTTCTTAAAACGTGAAATGTGTTTAGATCGTCGATAGGATCGCGTAGAACCAAAAAGAATTGAAATCCGTCATCTTTGAGAAATTCCAAGTAAGTTACTTTTCCCCCATTTTTATGCTAAAATGTTCCTATCATGTTTATATAATGCTTGATGTGTTATATTTGAAGTTTGGTTGAGTATAGAATTTATTTTGAATTTATTTGAGTTTTTGGGTAAAAATGGTGAAATCTTGAATGTGGGGTTTTGGTGTTGGTTTGGGTGATTAAAGGGTGTTATTTAGGTTCCCTTTAGGTTGGGTGTTGTTTAGGAGCTTTAGAAATGTATTGGGAATCTTTGATTTTGATAGCTTAAGTGAAGGATTGTGTTTTGGTCGAAAATAGCATTTCCCCAGCTCTGTTCTTGGCCAATGCGTAGACCAAGCGCCCGCCTGCCCTTGCCCAGGCGCCCTCCTGCACCCCTTTTTTCCAGCGGCCAGACCTTCTGGTCAAACAAGCGCGCGCCTGCCCCTGCCCGAGCGCCCGCCCGCCCGCCTGCTTGGGATTTTTGCCCTTTTGCTTGGTTTAAGACTTAAGGCTTAACTAGTTTAGGTTTATTCCTTCTAATTAATTTAAGATAACACCGTGGAACACTTTATTAAGTGGAATTGATTCTTATGTGAATAAATATGATATGAAATTTATTTAAGTACCGTTTTGGGAATGTTGGGCATCCTTGATGTGTTGTTGGATTGGTTTACCCTTGTGGTAATTTATTTGGATTGGTTCCCTACTTTGGAACCTTAAGTTGTTTATTTAAGCTAGTATTTATTACTTAGCATTTATTTGGAAGCCCAGCTGGCATATTTGTTGCATCGGGCGATGGGAAAGATTATAATGGCAAAGCCAAGTCCATTATAATGTTGACCATTGTTTTGCCCATATTTTACCCCTTTTCCAGATTGGCCTTGGAAGAGATGAGTTAGCTTCCTTTGTGAATGTATCTAGCTACCGAGCATGGCTTTGTGGCATGGCTCTTGTCCTTTGTGACACTCTTATGGTTATTGTTCCGGTACCGAGGATTTCTCTTCAGCTTTCATGCTATTATGAAGATGTGATTGGTTGACTATTGAAGCTGCGCAGCGATCCTTTATTTGGATGTATCGGTTTGGAAACCTTGGCTAATATCCTTTGTTATGTGTTTATTTCCGCTGCTATCTGTTATGTGATAACTGCTACGTGCTATCTATGAATTATTATTGTATATTGCATCTTAGCATGTCATGTAGTTGCATTAGTAACTTATTGAAATTTATCTCACCCCCTTTCTTTTATCTTTGGTTTTCCTTAACCCCCCCCAGGTGCTAAGGATTAGTCTCGCTGATCACGAGAAAGAGGACATCGAGTGTGGATACATTCTTTTGGGGAAAGTTGTTATAGGTTGGTTTACATTATATAAATGTGTAACCTTTTTGGGATAGTTGTACCAATCAATGACGTCATTAAGAATTGTACATTTATCTTTTGTTGGGCATAAACTTGTGGAAGTTTATGATAGTTGTATTTGGTTATTATCAATCTTGGATTTGTAAAACTTTGGATCATCACCTTTTGGTATCAAATGGAATTTTTAACTTCTGTATTTCATAGTTTTGGTTTTAAGTCGACGTCCAGATCGCGGTCTCGGGCCCGCGGGGTTCGGGGTCTCGACAAGAGTGGCCACTGTAGATGCCCCGGGAAAACCCACTACTTGGCTAGAGCGGTGGAAGGATCCTAGGATGTCTATTTGGTTTTAATTGTTAGAGTCGCCACCTATGTTTTTAAAGGAACATAAGAAAAACCTAAGAATAGCCTATTTTTATATACAAAACCAGAGATTCGGAAGAGAAGGGTTCGGGGGTTAGGTGACGGAGTGGGAAGTACTTAAACACCTACTCCGCCCCGCTTACGCGGGTCTTACTACTAAAGGTGTTTTAATACTAAAAAGTCCTTCGATTTATTAATTTAAAAGTGCTAACAATTACAATGAAAAGAAAGGGGAAATTGTAAAGGGAAATAAAAGAGAATTGTTTTATATATTAATTTATGCGAAAGATTACATTAAGAGAAGAATGGTAAATTAAACTAGAGTTTAGAATGTAGGGAGATAACCTTTAACCAACTTTAATGTAATAAAGTGATCATTTGGTCATGTCCCATTTGATGGGGATTGCATACATTAAGAAGAATAACATAAGAGAAGAAAAGTGAAGTTGTACCTTAAGAAGAGGACATCAAACTTTGACTTGAAAGAGTAGAGTTTTGATGCTTGAGTTGTTTGTTAGGAGAATTCTTGAGAGAAATTTGTATAGTGTAGGTGTAAAGAAATTTCAAGTCCTAGAACTTGTGTATAGTTTTTGTAGAGAAGGGAAGTTGGGTCCCTTTCTAAGGTAAAAAGAGGGGTTTAAATAGGTAGAAAAGAGAGGAAAAGATGGCTTTTCAACCAAAAGAAAATAAATAAAAATAAATAAATAATAAAGAGAAAATCAAATAATAATAAAAAGAAATATTTTGTTTTTAAGAAATGGCTAAGAATATGGGATTGGGAGTTATGAAATAAGGGGGGATGAACTTGGATGTAAAAAGAGGTTTTTTGTGATCAATAAAAGGGACGGAAAAGACTGCAATCCGTAACTGCCATAATGGGAGGCGCGCGCTTCCTGCTTCGGCTGCGAGACATGCGCGCATCCTGTAGGCAATTCCAGAGGCGCCCGTGGGTGAAAAGGACAGAATGACAGAAAAGACTCTAAAGTTAACTCTGTTATGCAGTTTAGTCCAAAACTAACGGAATCAATTAGGAACTTAACCAAAGTAACAGAAATCAACAAAAATAAGTTAAATAAAAAATACTATGTATACAATCGGAGTGAGAGGTCCAATGCGGGGTGTCTACAAGTCCTTGCCGTCTTCATATCTCGTACATTCCAAATTTTGCCGTAATTACTGGAGCCTTACCGTTTCTCATTGCGTATGTTCCAGCATTTTTTGTTTTATTATCGTGATGCACAGAATCCCTACCGTTTCTCATTGTGTAAGTTCCAGCATTTGTTATTTTATTATCGTGATGCACAGAAGCCCTACCGTTTCTCATTGCGTAAGTTCCAGCATTTGTTGTTTTATTATCGTGATGCACAGAAGCCCTACCATTTCTCAATGAGTAAGTTCCAACATTTGTTGTTTTATTATCGTGATGCACAGAAGCCCTACCGTTTCTCATTGCGTAAGTTCCAGCATTTGTTGTTTTATTATCGTGATGCATAGAAGCCCTACTGTTTCTCATTGCATAAGTTCCAGCATTTGTTGTTTTATTATCGCGTTTACTTAGACCTTGCTGTCTTCATATCGCGTACGTTCCGGAATCTGTTATCTTGGGATTACCTAGACCTTGCTGTCTTTATATCTCACATCATTCTTGTTCGTATCTCTGAACTACGACTGGCTTGATTCCTCTGAGGATACGTAGGAAGCCTGAAAATGTTCAGCCACCCGACCGACTTAGTCATTTCCCATCCCCCAGCAGATGTTTCTTCATAAAAGTTATCCCCAGCGGAAGGCGTTGTTCGTTGCTCTCCATCAGAAGACAATCATTCTCAATCCCAAGTAGATTTGAACTACGTCCGGCTTGATTCCTCCGTGGATACATAGGTCGCCTGCAAAGGTTCAGCCATCCCACCATCATCTTTCCTTCGTTTTTGAAACTCATGTTTCAGAACGAATCCTTCTTTTTTATTGCCAAACCCCCCCCCCCCCATTGCCTTGCAAGAAGCGTCGCCGAGGGGCTACTGTTAGTACCCGGTCTGAAAATGAGTTTATTAGGGCTTTCCCAAATATACAAGGACTTTATAGGAATTAGAAACCTTACAAAGACTTGTCCCGAATTCCCAAAATATAGCTCAAATATTCTATAATGTCCCAAAAATAGTCAAAATAGGGTTTCCTTATTTCAGAATAAACCCTAACTTGAAAATCATGTCAGCCGGAGGACTTGGTCACGCGGCCACTTTCGCCCTTGGCCACGCAGCAACTTTCGTCCTTGGCCACGCGGCTACTTCTGCCTCGGATGATCTCAGCCGTCAGATCTCTCCTCCAGTTTCCTATATAAAGGTCTCCCTTTCCTCATAATAAAGGATCCAAATTCCCGAGCATTCAAGCCTCCCAAGTGACAATTTTTCTCTCAAAACAAGGCATTCAAGCATCCAAGAACATCCTCAAAGTTCCTAAAAAGATACAAGATTAGTTCTTGCCAACATAGGTAAGTTTTCTAACTTTTTCTTCATGTTCTTGCCATGTTCTTAATTTAGATCCATAATATTCATATTCTTAACATGTTTATTCATAAGTTCTTCATGACATTCATATGTTCATAATATGTTCTTCACATGTTCTTCATGTTCTTATATTAAAACCTTATTTATGCTAGATTTAGGTTTGCGGTCTTCATGATTAATATGTTATTTCATAGCCAATGATGATCTAGGGTTTATCAACCCGAACATGATCTAGGAACTACTTCTAAACACTAAACTTTAGGTAAATCTCCCCATCAATATGCATGATCCCGATTCTTCTGCCTATTCTAAATTCTTCTCGAACTACGCTGACATGAGCTTCTCACCTTGAGAGGAATGTAGGCAATCTTCGGATCCGGTCTCTAAACACTACGCACAACCTACACCGCATCATGATAGAGAGACCTATCATTCGGGCGATAGGAGTGATAACGCTTTATATTTTTCTCTTGTCGTAATTTGACCCCCGAACCCGTTTACATGCTTTTTCTCGATGTTTTGGCTAATTAAAACGGCGTGGCAACTCTCAATTTTAAACACACGAATTCACACCTATGCACCATAATCATCATATGATTATCCATTAAACTCATGCTAGCCCTTCATAAGTGCTAGGGACAATGATTATTATAATAAACATGCAAAAGATATAATAATCGGGTTTGTTATCTCTATAACAATGAAGCTATGATGTAACGCATATGCCTTTCTCAAGGGCCTAGGGCATAATATCCAACAGTTGGAGCTCTACACGATTATTCATCCCAAGGTATATAGATAGAGTTTGGTACCCGTAATAAGAAAGGGAAGGATGAGTTAAACTCTTAATAGACTTAATAGTGTTTACATTACGGGGACACTAAGGTAAGTCTACCTATATGAGTGTCAGAGGTGGTGCCGCCTTCTATGAGCTTAAGGGCTTGGCTCTAGAGCACTCACGAAAAGGATACAGACGCAAGGCCAATCCACGCGTCAGCTTTCATAATTCCTTGTGTATGTAAGAATCATGTGAGTGACTATGTATCCGTCTAATTATATTGGAAGTTGGTTCAAAGAGATAAGTTTACCATTTTACCAGATTAGGCTTGGTATATATTCACAGGATAATGGTTCAAGTCGAGAGACACCATCTTCTATGCACAAGATTCTCAGGCCTTGTCAAGATCACTTTATTTCTATTCAGATTTTTATTTTGAAAATGGTGGGAAATTGGAGTATTTTCAAAATAATGGTTTATAAGGGAGGAATCTAATTTGTGGATGTTGGTAAGACAGTTACTTGTTTAATTTGACTCTTGGGGTGACAGTTAAAAGGCAGTTAATATTCAAATTTCTATAGAAATGTAATTCATGAGGCTTTTAACATGTATAACAGGCAACAGGTGCAAGTTTAATGTTACGGAATCTCATTGTGACTGCTGAGAAGAGACACAATTTCACTATAAATTAAACTTGGATGATGTGAATACCCCTTTCCGTCATGCGGGCGACGCACTGGAAGTCTTTATTTTTTATTTATCTTTTTTTATCTTATCTATGGGATTAGGATATTCAAGTTGGCATTTAACTTATTAAGAGTAGCCACGTTGTTTTTATCGAGCTAAAACATTGAGAAAAAGCTAACAAATAGGGTTCAGGGGTCAAGTTACGACAAGAGAAGAATATCAAGTTATCACTCCTATCGCCCGAGAAATCGGACTTTCTATCATGATGAATGTGTTAGTAGTGTGTTAGTGATTGAGACCGGATCCGAAGATTGCCTACGTTCCTCTCATTTGAGAAGCTCAATTCAGCGTAGTTCGCACATAATCGGAATAGAGAGAAGAAGCGGGATCATGCATAATGAAGGGGGAGGAGAAAGAATCATACAAGATGATCACATCCTAGAATAATGATTATACCGTTGATAAGATCAATGGGTAGTCCTCATATTCATCCTTGGAGAATTATTGATCATGGGAATATTTACCTAAAGTTTAGGGTTTAGAAGTAGTTCCTAGATCTCGTGGATCATCATCGGCTATACAATATGAACAGGGATTAAAACATTAGATCTAGCACGTTATGCATGAGATAAACTGTAGATCTAGCATATAATAAGAATATCATGAAACATGTATGAAATAACACATAAGCATGAAGATCGCTACCCTAGTCATAGAGCATATTATGAATTCTAGCAAGAATATGAAGAACACGTTATGAATCATATGAATATAGATGTATAAACATGATGAAACTAGCATAAATCAGATCTAAACTAAGAAAACATGACAAATTCTCACCAATCTTGACAAGAACGAAGTCGAATCTCTCGTGCGGATTCGCCGGACCTTCGGGATTGCTAGAAAGGCTTGGAGAGAGTGTTCTGCCGTCGGTTTGGCTTGTAGAACTCGGGGGAGAGAATTGTGTCCTTAAATAATGAACTGAGGTCACCTATTTATACGAAATATTTACCCCGAGGAAGTGGCCGCCCGGCCGAAAGACTGGCCGCCCGGCCGGTCAGAGAGATTGGCACAAATTTCAAGGCTCTGATCAATCTGGACTCTAGAGGATGACGAGATAACGCCTATCTTCGAATCCTCATCCGATCAGTCATCAACATCTTCTTATCTAGGCTTTTCGGGAAATCTTGGATAAGTCCTGCGCAGTTTGTAAATACCTGGGAGGTCCCTGTAAGTTCTAGAATGTCTAATAAACTCATTTTCAGGTTGGGTACTTACAGTAGCCCCTCGGTGACATTTCTTGCAAGGCATGGAGTGTCTTCGATTAAGAAAGGAACCGATCTGAAACATGAGTTCCAAATCGAGAGAGAAGTGAGAGAGAAGGTGACCAGGTTGGTCGAGTGGCTGAACCTTTGTCAGGCTACCTACGTATCCAAGTGGAATCAAGCCGATCGTAGTTCGACACCTGCGGGGAGAGAAATAAACGAGACATCGTTTTTTGCGAGGATAGACAGATATCTGCTAAGCAATAAAGTCACGCGGACCCTACTGGGGAGAAAATAAAAAGAAGCGAAACATCGCCGGACAAATAAAGTCGTTGCAGATGGACTTTACTTGGGGAAGAGGAGAAGTCATACGCACGGTTCGACAAGAAGTTTATAGAATCAAGATCAAAAGGAGGGATGAATTCTAACTTCCCATAGGGCGTACGTAATCGCATAACTTCTTGGTAAGCCACGGTACTTTGAGACGTGCCGCTCCTCAGCATCGCAGAATCAGGTAACGCCGATTGTTTAGAGTTCGCACGGTGTTACACCAAATAACTTTCTCAAATAGGAAGGGTTTAAGGACGTTCCAAGCCTTCCACTATAATCTTCAGGGTTTAAGGACATTCCCAGCCTTTTAATTATTTTACGCGGTCTTCCGGACCGTTTTCATTAAGCTTAGTAATTTACGCGGTCTTCCGGACCGTTGTTTTTATCAATATGAAGGGCTTATGAGATAATTCGACCTTCAATTATAATCTTTTTGGCTTATGAATAATTCGACCTCCAATTATAAATTGATTTGGTGATTTTTAAGGTCTTCTGGACCAAATTGAGTTTATCAATATGAAGGGCTTATGAGATGATTTGATCTCCGATTATAAATTGATTTGGTGATTTTTAAGGTCTTCCGGACCAAATTAATTTTATCAATATGAAGGGCTTATGAGATGATTCGGCCTTAAATTATAATCTTTTGGGCTTATGAGATGATTCGACCTTCGATTATAAATTGATTTGGTGATTTTTAAGGTCTTCCAGACCAAATTGATTTTATTAATATGAAGGGCTTATGAGATGATTCGACCTCCAATTATAATCTTTTGGGCTTATAAGATGATTCGACCTCCGATTATAAATTGATTTGGTGATTTTTAAGGTCTTCCGGACCAAATTGATTAATTTTTTGAAATTTACTAGAGTCTTCCGGACCCAATTGATTAGTTTAGGCTTACCTAAAAGCTGAGGGGGGGTAAACTGTAACATTTTCACCTGGGGGGAATAACTAGCCGCGCGGCAAAACCTTTTGATTAGCTGATCCTCGTATGCGAGGATCGTTGATGAGCGCGCGAGATGGAGGGCTGAGATCGTGCCACGTCGCTCAGAGAGACTGGCCGCGCGGCTAGTCCCTTCGCTGGACTGACCCTACAAACAGCCACCGGCTGTTTCTTTCTTCCTCATTCTTCTTCTTAATTCTGCCGGGAAAGAGAGAGAAAAGAGAGATTTTTTGCAATCATCGCTATGGATTTTAATTACATATTTGGCACGGATCAACTGTATGAGCACGGTGCAGGTGCGGGACAGCATTTTGAGCAAGGCGAAGGCGCGGGGCCACAATTCGAGCAAGGCGAAGGCGTGGGGCCTCAACAACTATGATCAAGGATGGCTTCTCGCAACTTCCATCCCGACGAGTGGCATTTCACAATGGGACAACACTTTGATTTGTATGCGAGCCCTGATAAACATTGGTCTGGCGGGAGCCTGATGGAGACGAAGGAGGTACCAATCTCGCTTTATGCTTTTTAGGTATTTTTACGTCTTATATTTCATACTTGTTGTATTATTTTAAGACTGCTCTGAATTAAATTAATCGTTCGTGATTATTTAATTTTCTGGGATTTGTTGATTATTTTGGGGACGGGAAATATATGTGCAAGTAGATAAAATAAAGTATGCATGTACATTTTAATTTATAGCACATAATTTGCGAGTTGGGTAACGTACCTTTACTGTGTTTACCTGCAGAGGATGAAATCTCGTGGGTCCACGAGGGCAGTGGCCGAGATGTGGGGGAGATTGCCGCCGGCTGGGACAGTGAAGGAGAGGATCCGGGCTCTGGGCTTCGGTCCTTTTTTTATGCGGTACGGGCTGTAGAGGGGACCCAGAAGGTGATGGGTCTGGTTGAGGCGATGAGGGAGTATTGGTGGGACACCACCCATACATTCCATTTTAGTTGGGGAGAGGTGACTGTTACTCCGACCGATTTTACTGCCATCACGTGGCTCATGTTTACCGACGTGGAGCTTCCTTTTGATGAGTCCTTGGCTGCGGACCTGTACCGTCAAGTGGAGATGATTGGGATGCCATTGGGCAAAGGCGTTAAGGGCAACGGCTTTGAGGCAGGTCGACTGAGGACCTTAGTGGATAGGGCTATTGGAGATTTTGTCGAGGGTATTAGTGACACTGATTGTCTGGTGCGAGCCATTCTGTGGTACAGCTTATCTCAGACTCTGTTCCTGAGTGCAGGGACTTTCTGTCAGTTCTTTTTGTTGGGTGCTCTGGCTGATCTGGAGCAGGCGAGTCAGGTCTCATGAGGTGGACTTTGATCTGACTCCGACTGAGGCCGATGAGGTTACTGGAGCCCAGCTTCTTCCTATGGGAGCCTTAGGGGTAAAATAGGGATTGCACACTGTCAGGCATTTCCACCTTCTTTATCGGACCTCTTTTGTGCCTCGGGACTTTCAATATGCTTGAAATGGGTCCATTCCGGTGTTTGACGGGGACGGACTGGCAATCTGTCTGAACTGGCTTAGGTGGCCGCCTGGCCAATTATAATAGGAGAGACTGGCCGCGCGGCTGGTCCGTGATCTGACATGATTTTCGTCAGATTTTTCCTTGTACGATCAGGACTTGAACTCCCTACTCTATATATTAATAGCCTGCACAAACAGACGAGGCAGACAGCAATTTTTCTTCTCTTTGCTCTAGATTTTGATCCTTCCATACTTTTCTGATGGACAGACACCCTAGGATTTCTGAGGAGCGACAAAACTACTTTATCAAGAGCTTGAAGATCTTGGTTGGGAAGCTTTTGAGGGCAACCCGTGCAAGATTTGATAGGAGATTTGGAATTAGGTGCCTTTGGTCCTTATATAGGGTTAAGTCTGACGAGCATCTGATTCGTGCTGCTGCTCAATTCTGGGACAACAAGAATCATGTCTTCAAGTTTTCTTACAATGAATCACCCCTACGTATGAAGATTTTGTCGTTCTTTGTGGTGCGATAGTGACGGACAGGGTAGCTATGCCACAGTCCCAAGTGCCTCCGGAACTTTGAGTTTCCCAACTGCTGAAGATTTCTATCGAGGATGCTAGGGGTTTGCTGTTGGATGGTGATGTTAACCTTTGTGGGCTTCCCATCAGGTTTATTATTAGCATGGTATTGGAGAGTTGGCCTCGGGAGCTCGAAAGATGACCAGGGGAAGTACCAGACTGTTAACCTTGTGGCTGCAGGAGAGACTTCGAGTCTTGGAGGAACCTGTTGGGTCCGTATCACCTTGGGTTTGTCAGAGTAGGCGCATAAAGCAGCGATTTGTAGGTATTGCTCGTTTTGCATGGGTACCTCACTGGGAAGTGATCAGAGAACGATGGTCTCAGAGTGGTCTCTGCATGATTCGAGTCCCTGCCTTTGGTGAAACCACTTATTACTATGCAGTGCGGGTGTGCCGTCAGTACGGGATGCCTCATATTATACCCTCTTTATGGGACGAGACTTGTAGTAAGGTTACTGACAAGATAATTCCCATGAATAATGAGGTTGCAGTGCTCCTGGAGCGATGTTGGTCTTATGATCTCATGCCCAGCACGCTCTGTATACAGTGACCACGTGATATACTTCTGTCTCGAGAATACTTGGACTGGTACCAGACGACTCTGGGGAATATGGGACAGACTCTGAGAAGACTGAGACGTAGGGTAGTGGTCCCTTACGTCTCGAGCAGACGCTTGAGAGAGGACGAGAATGTACAACGGGAGTTAGAGACCGAGTTGGCTCAGCTAGCGCCTACCGAGAGGAAAAGAGAGAGAGAAGGCCCAAGTGGGGTGATTCAGCTTAAGAAAGCTTTATTTGAAGATCCTACTAGACAGGCTAGACGTGGACGAAGAGACAAGAAACCGAAGAGGGATGAGGAAGAAAAAGAGGAGGAATGACTCCGGGTATCCAACCACAGTCGCTGCAGACACATAGTTTAGATTTTAGTTTGTTTTAGTTTATTTAAATTTCAAAGCAGGTTATTTAGTTGCAGGTTCTTTCGAGCTTAGACTCATCAAATAAATGTTAACGTGTAGTGACTTGTGGAAATAGAGATTTTGCTTTAGTTATAAACAGATTGTTTCCTTTATTTGGAATTTTGCTCAAACCAGATTTGGAGTTTTATTTATTTTTGAGACCGCACCATTGAAGGCTGCCTACATTCCCCTTTTACAAGTAGGGCTAAGGGGCTCAGGTCACCGTAGTTCATTTCTGATTGTAGAAAGGGAAGATAGAAGAGGGGAAGTAGAGAGACTAATTTTTTTTTTTTTTTTTTACAAGGGTACTGGTCGTTGTAAAAGACCGTTGATGGAGAGATCCGCTGGTGGAGAGTACCGCTTTGTAGAGAGGAACCGTGGTGGTCAGTTGTATTAGTTGCAGAGCTTGTAAACTTTGACTGGGAAGAGGCCGTTGTCGTCCATATATACCCAATCTTCATTCCGCTTGACTAGGCGACCCATCTCGATGAGTAGTCGAACCTCTTCCTTCAATTCTTGGCAATTATCGGTGTCATGTCCTTCCTTCTGGTGATATAAGCACCTTCTGTTTGGCTCGCTGGTTCGCGACATCGTAGCAGAGCTTGGTTCTTATAGTTTACCAATTTTCCCTAGTGCTTTGAATATTAGGCCCAATGGTAGATCCGAGTTTGTGCAATGTCGGAAAATGATGAGGGCTCCATTCTGTGACTCGAACCTCCCATACGTCGGTTGTAAAGACGGGGTATTCACTAAGTGGCTCTTTAGTTGAGTTAGATCCAATTCACATTTCTGATTCCAAACTTTTTCTGAGCGATTCTGTAATTCTTTGAGGAGCGGGTCCCCCGCTGTTGTGAGGCGACCGATGTAGTGCAGTAGGCCTATGAGTTTGATTCTTTGTCTTTCTTGGCGAGGGGGTGACATCATGATTAACTCTCTGACTTTCTCGGGGTCAGCCTCGAACCTCTGTCCCAATCTGTAGCCCAAAGATTTTGTCTGGATAGTACCGAATCTGTACTTTGACGGATCAAAGAGAATTCTCGGACCTCTCAGAATGTTGAAGACCTTCCGTAGATCTTCGATGTGATGGCCGTAGGGTCTTTTGGAGTGCAATACTAGGTCATCTATGTAGGCGTCTGTATTTGTTGGCAATCCTTTTGGCATGTGGTAAGAGATACCAATGCCCTTCCATTCTAGGAATATGTTGGCGTGACAATAGGTACCCCATGGAGTGTGAAAGAGTAACTTCTCATCTGTCTGTACTGCGGCGGGTATCCTATTTTTACTGGGGAAACTTTTGAGGACTGATCGAACTTCTCTGTCTTCGGTGGCTTCTAATAGTGCGTTCAAGTCAAAAGGCGGGAACTTGTGATTGGGGCTCAATTCGTTGAGACTCATGATATCTATGTGAATTGTCACCTTCCTTTTGTATTTCTTTGCGGAGATGATGTTGAGTAACCATTTCGGCAAAAATACGGATTTGATGAAGTCTCTTTGTAGCAACTTTTCAATTTTCGTGGCCATTCGAGGTGACCAATCGGGCTTGACTGACAGCATCGCTTGCTTTACTAGCCAAATGTCTAGCGTTGTCATTCGTTCCCAACCTCTGTCTAGTGAGTCGTCACAGGACCATGCAAAGATATCCTCAAATTCTCTGAGCAGCTTGATCAATGTTTCTCGCTCTTCGTCTTGAAAGAAGCTTCCAATCTGAGTCCACTTCAGCTTGTCGTGTCTTCCCATATTCACACATGTTAACACCTCATCGGCAGCTTGGGCTCAGTTTTCCCTTTGATTGATAACCTGCTCTGAGATATCTCGGATGTATTCGTTATTAAGTTTGTCTGTGTCTGCATCTTTTAATGAATCGTTATTAACTATTTGTATATCAGTAGGTTGATTAGTTAATTTATCATTTATAAGAGCGGCTATAGCGGGATACTCGGAAAGATCGAGATTTTCCATTAATGCACGAGGAAAGACATTGTTTGCAATTACATCATAGTCTTTTGATTTGAGGTCATTAGACTTGGATGGAGATACGAATTCATAAGTGAGAATATGGAACCTAACCGACCTAGGGGGAAATGACTCTCTAGGGTGTGAGCTGACCAGCCCTAAATTCTCGATAGTAGTAGTCACAGGTCCGTATTCAATAGCAGCCACGACCTCGTCTTCTAGGTTCAGGTGCTGAAACAAATCTTGGCCATCCCACGACTCTGTTTCCTTAGCTTTGCCGACCAACGGTTCATCGAGTGACACAAATTCAGTATCGTAAGTCAGGTCCTTGTTCACCTTGATGTAGTACTCGTTCTGAACGGTAGTAACTTTGCCAGCAGTCTTTCGGGGTTCCATATACCTTAGCTCTAGATTGGCTCAGTTGAACTCTACATTTCTGAAGATTTCAAAACCCTTTTGTAGCTTTCCATTGTGGTCGAACCATGGTTCTGCGAACTCAAAGTTTGAGTACTCTTCCCCTTTTTTCACATAGTAACTGTTGAGGGAGAGGCGGTAAGGTTTCATATCCGACTTCTTGTAAGGGAGTTGTTTCTTCTTGAGTAGCCCTATCTGCTTTTGTTCTGACTCATCGGCGGGAGTGAGTTCGTACCCTAGTCCGAACAGACCTCTATGGTCTATCTCCTCGGTTAGCTCTGTGGGCCCTTGTAAGTTCCTGCCTCGCCCCAGCCCCGGTATGAAGCCCATATTACGAAGCATCTTGTAGACAGGTTGCACTTTATCAAAGGTTCTGGTGAGGTTGTTATCGCATATCTGGGCTTGTGCCACTATTTCGAAACTACTGAAGAGTCGGCGATCTTCCTCCTGTTGAATCTGTAACATAGGTACTCCTTTCGTGTCTGTGCCTTGTGCTGTTACTAGGTCGCTGTAGATAACGGTCACCTCATTTCTTGACTGGAATTTGACACACTGATGTAGGGAGGACGGAACGGCGTTAGATTTGTGAAGCCAAGGGCGTCCTAGCAGAATGGTGAAGGATGATGGTATGTCAATCACTTGGAAATATGTAGATAGAGTTTGTGTCCCCACGGAGATGGGCAGCGTAATAATTCCCAACACTGATCTGCATGTAGAGTCATAAGCCTTGATTGTCTGCTTGGAGGGCCTTAGAGTGGTTGGGTCTATACCCACCACATCCATCATTCGTGATGGTAGTACATTGATGGTGGATCCGTTGTCCATAAAGGCTCGAGTAATTTTCTTCCCACTGATTTTGACTGTGATGTGCAGAGGTTCATTGTGATCAATTCCAAACGGGGGTTCATCGAGCTCTGAGAAGGTGATAATATTCCCGAAGTGAATGTTGCCGATCATTTGTGTGACATTCTCGGGAGTGGTGTCCGAAGGGACCATAGTAGCGGCCAAGTTCTTCTCTAGCATCTGCCGGTGAGCTAGGGAGGAAGTGAGTAGGGACCACAGGGAGATGTGAGCTTGGGTTTGCTTAAGCTGCGTGAGGATGGGATCCTCTTTCTCAGGATCTGATGGCTCTGACTCTTTATTGAAAACCTTCTTTGTACCCTTGGGGTCTGACTAATAGATCTGTCCGGACCTTGTGAGTAGGTTGATTTCTGCTCGCATGTCGTATGGAGACTGCGGTATTTTAGCGGATTCTGCGATGATTTCGGCTATAGATAGTGGTGGAGATTTGAGTGGACCGGAGTCGTCATCTCCTAAGAGAGAAGCTTCTAGAGATAGTTCATCTAACGATAGCATATACAAGAAGAATGACTATCATTAATAAACTTTGAAGTACAGCCTATCTCATCATCACTACAAAACTCGGAGTCTGCCACAATAGTTTCGGCTAGATCACCAATGTTTGTTGCTATACTATTTTCATCTAATGAGAGCCTAGGATCTTTGATGGAACTTTTGTTGATCAACCTTTGAATTGACTTCTTTAATCTGGTGCACTCTTCGGTGGTGTGACCGGTAATCTGGTGATAGTCACAGAACCTCTTTGGATCGTCGGAGAATGGTATACAGTAATTTTCGGGTCTCTCGAGTAAGCCCCTTGCTAATAATTGCTCGAGCATGCCGGTCATAGTGGTCCCTAGCCTTTCAAAGGCATCAGCCAAATCTGAGACATCCATTTGTTTCTCTTCTTCAATCTTGGCTATAATCTCCCTCGGATCGGTTAGCACTTGGTCATTGATCAACTTCTATAATGCATGCTTTAGATGTGAGCATTCATCGGTGGTATACCCGGTGATGTTGTGGAAGTTTCAGAACTTCGTCGGATCACTGCTCGGATGAGACTCGTAGCCTTTTAGCGGTTTGAGCACCCCCATTCTTGATAAACCACGGAACAAGGATTTCACATCTAACTGTAGTTGCTTGAAGGCTTCGACCATTTCTAAGATGCTAGTGTCATCTTCAGTTATTTCCACCATATTGACATCCATGGCGATAATCTTTCTTGGGTCGGCGATAACATTGTCCTTGATGAGCTTTTGTACAACTCGCTTGATGGTAAAGCATTCGTTGTTGGTGTGTCCGAACATTCTATGGTAGTAGCAGAACTTGGACATGTCACATCCATTCTTGGGCCATTTGAATTCATGTTCCGAGGGAGTTATCAATCCGATCTTGACTAGTCCTCCGAATAAAGCATTCATGTCTAGCCCCAGTTCGGCGAAGGCATCTACCATTTCTAGAATACCAATGTCGCCTCCGATGAGCTCGACCACGTTGACGCCACCATTGTTAGGGAGCGGGTTTGCTATGGTGTTCGGACCTTTAGGCTTCTCAATCTTCCCATCAGTTATGAGCTTTTGGATGGCACGCTTGAGATGAATGCAGTTGTCGGTGATGTGTCCGATGTGCTTATGATACTTGCAGAACTTGGTTGCATCAAGAACAGTTTTCTTGTTGAATGGTTCGTAGTTCTCAAGTGGCTTGATCAAGCCCTTCTTTATCAAAACTTCGAACACTTGACCGGCGAAGTGATCTTCCTTTTGGGGGAAGCTATTTGTAACTGATTGGACATCAAAGGTGGAGTTTTCTTGGACCATGCTCACTTGACCGGCGACCTCTTTATATCTAGGAGCGATACTTGTCGGAGCTTTGTAGCGGAAGGAAGAGTTTCCTATTTTGGCAGCTTTTTTAACAACACCAGTAATGTCGGCTTCGTGTCTGACCCCAGCATCGACCATTTCCCGCAGATCGGGAAAGTATCCATTACCAATCCCTACCCTAAGCTCGGGCAACAAGCATTTGAAGAAAATTTTCTTTTGTTCCTTTTCCTTAGGAGGGTATTGAACTTCTGCTAGCTTATGATTCCACCTCTTGTAGAAGTCATAGATAGGCTCGCCGGGCCTCTGCATTGTGTTCTCTAAATCAGTACGGTTGACGTGCCAATCTAGGTTTGACTGATACTTCTCGTAGAAAGTAGCGGTGATTTGTTCCCATGTCTCTCGTTCGGAGGGATCGAAACTCAAGAACCAACGGAGGGCGATTCCATCCAAGGTGGTGTGGAAGACTCGGGCCATTTGCTCATTGGTGCAGTTACGGGCTCTCATGGCTAGCACATAACTATTGAGATGAGTTTTGGGACAAGTAATACCATGTAATGTAGAGACCTTTGGCATCTTGAAGTCTCTAGGTAGAGCACCCACATTACTTGGATCAATGGTTTTGACTATTGGAGCGGATTGTTTGGAGACTGTGTCGGATAGCTTACGGATCTGTTCTTGCATGGCAACTACTAGGGGATGGTTAGAGAAATTTGCGCTACCATAGGCTTAAGTAGCGGGAGGAGCAGTGGATATTGCAGACACGGCGGCACCTGTGCTCAACGGTAGTGAAGGCGGTGGTAACTTGGTAGAGGACAAGTAACTACCCATCATTTCTGGTGATGGTTCATACGGACCCTTGCTGGAGGTTGCTTTAGTACCGAAATCAAGAGGAGGAACCCTTTGGTAGTTGGGAAGCTTGAGAGGGATAGCACCCTCGTTGGAAGGGTAGGTGACGAGCACTGATTCGTCTTGGACGAAGACCACTTCTTCATTGTGGAGGCTAGTTTCCACACCCTTCTTCTTCATCTCAGTATGGAGGTGATCTTTGAGCTCTTGGTTGACCCTTTCTAGAGACTTGCTTCTATCCTCAAGCTTAGAAATCTATAGCATGAGGTTGGTGAAGAAGGAATGGAGAGGTGGCGGAATGTCCGAGGGCTTGATACTGGCGGCGATCTCTGGATCGGCAGAAGAGGAGACTGGTGGAGTGGAGACACTAGGAGTAGTAGGCTCTAATGATGGAGACATCGTTGATGAAGACTGAGCTTGCGGAAGGCTTGACCGTTGAAGACAACCACCGGAACGGACCCAAACTTGCTTCTCTGTAAAGGTAGTGGCGAGAGGTTTAGGACGGGACAAGGCTCATGCAATGTATTTTGTTATTTATAAAAACAACGTATTATTAGTCCTAATGGTTGGAAGGGGTACCCCTTTTTGGGTTACTATCTACAAAACCTGGATCAGTGGAGGTCATCACTACGTCTATAGACCCCTCGTTTTTCACCTGTATTGCACCTCCCAAACGGACGATTTGGGCGAGGGTCCTATAGGGCAAGCGACTTCCATCGACCTAACGGATCTTAGCGACTAACCCTTGTTTAAAGGCATTTAACGTAACGTTTATGTTACTTCCTTTAAGTTTTTAATGAGTTGAGATCCTTGTACAAAGTATCACTCGGCTTACTATATGTACACCCTTGTAGGGAATTTCATTTTTTGTGCTTTTTTCTCTCGAAGGATCTCAACTCATTAAAGACCTAACGGATGACGGCATGAACGACAAGTTAATTGTCTATAAAGAAAATCTAGTCAAACCAACCCGTCAACTTTGGAGTGTCCTTGACTCTATGAGTGCATGGTTTCGAAATGAACAAGGGATTAACATCGACTGCTTCACAAGTGAAAACAGTGAGTTAGATAGCCCGAGTTCCACGAAGATAGGGGCGACAAGATCACCAAAATCTGTGCACTCAGCGGAGTATCCAGTAGGGTGTGTAGTGTGACACGGACCTAGTGGTAGTGTGCGGACCAAAACTAGTTATTTTTTAGGGAGAAAACAGAGAGTGTTTTTTTTGTATTTACATGTATGCAATGTAAAACAGTTAGAAAGGGTACAATAGGAAATAGTTAAGATATTAACGTACTAAAGTACAAGGGAAGAAAATATGTACAAGAGATAAAGTACAAGGGGGAAAGAAACAAGTAAGTACAATCATGATATTGACGAAAGTTTGACCCTCTATGTTTAAAGATGTTCAAAGCTAGTCCCCAGCAGAGTCGCCACTGTGAATACCCCTTTCCGTCATGCAGGCGACGCACGGGAAGTCTTTCTTTTTTATTTATCTTTTTTTAATCTTATCTATGGGATTAGGATATTCAAGTTGGCATTTAACTTATTAAGAGTTGCCACGTTGTTTTTATCGAGCTAAAACATTGAGAAAAAGCTAACAAAGAGGGTTCGGGGGTCAAGTTACGACAAGAGAAGAATATCAAGTTATCACTCCTATCGCCAGAGAAATCGGACTTTCTATCATGATGAATGTGTTAGTAGTGTGTTAGTGATTGAGACCGGATCCGAAGATTGCCTACGTTCCTCTCATTTGAGAAGCTCAGGTCAGCGTAGTTCGCATATAATCAGAATAGAGAGAAGAAGCGGGATCATGCATAATGAAGGGGGAGGAGAAAGAATCATACAAGATGATCACATCCTAGAATAATGATTATACCATTGATAAGATCAATGGGTAGTCCTCATATTCATCCTTGGAGAATTATTGATCATGGGAATATTTACCTAAAGTTTAGGGTTTAGAAGTAGTTCCTAGATCTCGTGGATCATCATCGGCTATACAATATGAACAGGGATTAAAAGATTGGATCTAGCACGTTAAGCATGAGATAAACCGTAGATCTATCATGAAACATGTATGAAATAACACATAAGCATAAAGATCTCTACCCTAGTCATAGAGCATATTATGAATTCTAGCAAGAACGTGAAGAACACGTTAGGAATCATATGAATATAGATGTATAAACATGATGAAACTAGCATAAATTAGATCTAAACTAAGAAAACATGACAAATTCTCACCAATCTTGACAAGAACGAAGTCGAATCTCTCGCGCGGATTCGCTCAACCTTCGGGATTGCTAGAGAGGCTTAGAGAGAGAGTTCTGCCATCGGTTTGGCTTGTAGAACTCGGGGGAGAGAATTGTGTCCTTTAATAATGAACTGAGGTCACCTATTTATAGGAAATATTGACCCAGAGGAAGTGGCCGCCCGGCCGGAAGACTGGACGCCCAGCCGGTCAGAGAGATTGGCACAAATTTCGAGGCTCTGATCAATCTGGACTCTGGAGGATGACGAGATAACGACTATCTTCGATTCCTTATCCGATCAGTCATAAACATCTTCTTATCTAGGCTTTTCGGGAAATCCTGGATAAGTCCTGCGCATTTTCTAAATACCTGGGAGGTCCCTATGAGTTCTAGAATGTCTGAAACTCATTTTCAGGTTGGGTACTAACAGATGATCATTTGAAGATCATCTTGTTCCCTCTCTGCTACACTCACAGATTCTCTCTCTTTACTTAATTATTTCTTCTTCTATTTTCTTAAACTGAGATTGTATTTGGCCAATACAATCTCTTGATCACTCAAGGCTTGATTACATACATAGAAATTGGAGTGTTTTCAGTGGTGCAAACTGCATACACCCATCTGTTAAAACAGAGGCTCCATTGTATCCTAGAGGCGATTCACTGAACCTATTTGCATCAGATTTGAGGGCGAATTTTGTATTAAGGAAATCGTAACATTTACGTGCCTTTGGAGCGATTATATCAAGTTTCCAAGTTCAGAATCAACAAAGTTTAAGTTTATAAATGAAACTTTAGATTTTTTATTAAGATGTTAGAGCAACTCCAATCCAACGTGCGTTGTTGTTTAAATATATGTTTAGGACGTAGAATTGCTTAATCTCAATCATAGTTATCACTTAGGATCCCCCAATTTTATTAGAACCTTTGTAAGGTACCCTTAGGATTCTTTGTGACCATGCACAGGTGTATTCCAACTCTTCAATCATGGAAAACCAGAAAAAGGAAGCAAAATCAGCAGAGCAGAATTCAACATGCTGATCAACTTACTACTCAAGTTGCCGATGACACAAATAATTAGCAAGGACAATCTGAACCTTACTGACAGTCAGGTTTTTTTGTTCTATCTCAATGTCAACTTACTGATTGTCTCTATCCTTTCTGTACTATCTTATCAGAAAGTTGTTAAACTGCTCTGTCATGATTACTGCGCCGTCTGACACATAGCTAGTTTTAGCTATACTTTGTCCCTACTTGCTTTTTGCAGGTAACCGGTTGAAACAAAGAGGTCTTTACCCATCAAAATTTTCCAAGCATGCGTGTACTCCATATATTTGCCATTAATGCTGAAGATACCACATTTAATGCTCCTCAACTACCTAGCTGGATATTCAAATTACAAGCCTTCTTCTACAAGACTCAAGACTTTCACTCCTCTTATAAATAGAGGACTTAGAGAATTGAAGACGGTTGGTGAAAATAGAGCATTGAAGAGAGTTGAATGTTTTAGAGTATTCATTGAAGCTTAAACATTCTGTCCAGATAATTATTAGATCATTTAATAGGACATACACTCGTGCACCAACTCAACAACAATGTTAGTATTCCCAAACTAGATCATTTAAGGAATACGTTGTTTGAGTTATTCACACACCCACCTGAGTGAGATAAGTTCTATTGGACTTGCCGCTCAAAAACACTTGGTCAGACTTGTATTATGTTCTATTAGTGATCTCTAGAATTTAGTCTTTGTTTCTGGCAAAGCCGTGCTTGTAATAGACTAAAGATATCTAATAGAACTCTTAACCCAAATCCAAGTTCTGACCAAACTTGGTAGAGGACGTAGCAGTATTTACAGTGTGAACCTCTCTAAATCATTGTGTCCCTGTTGTTTACTTTATCCTTGCCGGTTGGAACTCTATCACCGGCAGATCGTATATGTTTGTACTGATTCATTGTAATTTCCATTGACCAATCTCTTAAAACTGCATTGAACTTTTAGAAATCACTTTGTGTTAAACCAAGCTCTCAAAACCTTTTTCATACTGATTTTGTGTGAGTTAAAACCAAGTCATATCTTCTTCGCTGTGCTTACTGATAATAGTTTGCAAACTGATAAGTGACTTTGCTTCTAAAGTGTTTCCTTGAAAAAGTTTTAAAAAGGCTATTCACCTCCCCCCTCTAGCCTATTTTCCTACCAATTGGGCCTAACAATTGGTATCAGAGCTTGGAATTTTGAAAGAAATTTCCAAGCTTTGCAGCTTGTTTGCCGATACCATGGCAGGAAAAATCATACAGTCATTCAACATCACTACCATCCCGTTGTTAAATGTCAACGAGTTTGGTGTCTAGAAATCTCGTATGATAAAGTATATGAACTCAATCGATGATCGGTTGATGAAGGTCAAAGAAGGTGGTCCAATAATTCCTTTAAAAGTTTCAACCACCTATAGACCTATTCCCTCCACTCCGCTAACACAACATGCTGATCGTGACACTGAACAAGAAACCCATGTTCTGATTGAAGAAACTTTGGTTGAGAAACTAAGTGAGGAATGGACTGAGGACGACAAACTTTCAGCCGCCCTAGATGGAAAAGCATGCCACATTATCTCTTGTGGTTTGGATGACAAGCAATACAAACTCATTGACTTGTGCTCCACGGCTCAAGAATGCTGGAACAAGCTCCTTGCATACTTTGAAGGTGATGAGCAGGTTAAGGACAACAGACTCTACGATTGTATTGCTGAGTTTGAATCCTTCAAGAAACTAGAAGGTGAATCACTAAGGAGTGCCTACGACAGATTCTGCAAGGTAAGTAATTTATGTGCTTTATTAGGTAAGGTTTATACTATGAAAGACCTGAATATTCGTTTTCTAAGTTCTTTGGGAAATGAGTATCATACCAAGGTCACCGCTATTAGAGAAGTGGGAGACTTGAACAAGACTTCTATTCCGAATCTTGTGTCTAGTCTATTTCTGTATGAGAGAGAACTACAAAAACTTAACGTTCTCGATAAAAATTTCAAAAACTTGTCTCTATCAGCTCAGTCACAGATATCCTTCCCTTCAAAAAAATTTCTTCCTGTAGATCCCCATCCAATACCCTGCTGTTCCAAAACTCCAAAAACAACCTCAGAGAAACCTATGGAAGAAGACGAATTTGCCGCCTTCGCTAGGAACTACAAATGGTTTAAAGACTTCAAAAGGATGTAGAAAGGAAGCTACTAGCAACCAAAACCATTCACACCAGCATTTCAAAAACCAGCAAGTTATCACAAACCCTCAATGAGCGCTACCGACGGAAAGAACAACAAAGGTGATCTTGTCTGCTTCAACTGTAGAAAACCTGGTCACTTTGCTTCCAAATGTCCCCAACCAAAATATGAGTATGTGAGGAAGTCATTCAGCAAGAGACATCCTAAGTCTCGAAGCTTTGTTGCCGATGAAAGCGCAGAAAAGGCCTTGCCGGTTTGGTGTGAAACTGACTCAGACAAAGATGCTGATGAAGATGAAGATGCCGATGTAAGCTTTGTTTCTCTAGACCTGGAAGATGCCGATTTATCATCATTGCCGACTCCAGTCTACCGAGATCCATCTCTTCCAAGAACTCCAGTCAGAGAAGAAGCTACTGAAAGACCTCAACCTCACTTCAAAGAGATTAGTGTCAAAGCAGAGAACCCAAATGGATACAGAGTTCACCAAGTGGGAACCTCACTCTATGGTCAGTGTAACTCTATACAATTCACTGCCATCAAACCTAAACCCCTACCGATGACCAAAAAATTCTCATTCACTGAACATCCAAGCATTGCCAAAAGCTTATCTAAACCCATCTCTTCTCTACCTGACTTCTCTCCCAAACCTATTCCCTCTGCCACCAAAATTTCAGCTGATCCTTTTCCTGAAATATCTAAAGATGAAATGGTAGAGATAATGGATGAACTTTTTATTGATCATGAGAAGCTGAGTAGCGTTCATAAAATGATGGCTGCTGATTTCAATAGAATTTTTGCAGAAAATGACTTGCTTGTGTCTGAACTTAAGGTTCTCAAAGGACATGAGCTTGAGTCTGTTCTTCTAAAGAAATAAAACCTGGATCTCAAAAGCCAAGTAGCAGTATTGAGAGCTCAGATCGAATATCTTGTGAAAAGAAACAATCATCTAACCATGAAGTTTGATTCTTACGCAAAATATAGAGTTGCTGTTGAAACAATCCTTCAGACCCAAATGTCATCTAAGGACTAATCTGGGTTAGGTTTTGTTACCAGCAGCAGTAGCTCTACTGAAACTTGTGCGACCGAGAAAAAGGATGAGAAAGTTGAATGTAATTCTGTTAACTCAGTGCATGTGAATGCTAAGCCTGCAGTATACAGTGCTGTGGCGATGAAGTATCCTAAGAACCAGAACCCTAGGAAAGATAAGCACAAACAAAGTCAAGATAAGGTTGCTGATATTGAATCTGTCGATAACGGTATTCTTGGTAAATATATCAGCAGAGTAAATGCTGCCGATCTAACTACTTCTGTTGCCGATGGACAAGTGCCTAACAAGGTAACTGCCAAAGGTAAACAAAATAGAAAGAAAGGTAACACTAGCACCTTTAAACTTACTAAGTTTGTGCCTGTTCAATCCTCTAATTCTGCCGATGCACTGACTAAACAGAATAATGTTCTACCGACTCCACAGTCTATCAATCAAGTGAGATGTTCTAATTGTTCTGATTATAGTCACAAGGCTCATGAATGCCTCTTGAAGCACCTATCTGGACCTACTGAGGTTACATCCTCAAGTGGTAGCCAGATGTGGTTGCCAAAGAGGAACTAACCCTCGGACCCAAGAATAAGGGGGACCATAAGCATACCGTTTTATTTCAGGAATGCTTAATGGCCTCAACTGGTGCAAGCAAGGATTTGTGGATTCTAGATAGTGGCTGTTCAAGGCACATGACAGGATTTGCAGATCTACCTGCCGATATTTCAGAAGCATCAGGTACCCCAGTAGTTTTCGGTGATAATGCCAAAGGAAAAATCATCGGTATTGGTACTATCAAGAGAGGTGCAGTTACTGTACAGAAGGTCTCTCTAGTAGATGGCTTGAAACACAACCTTCTATCTATATCACATTTCTGTGATAAAGGGATGCAATGTGTATTTACTACTTCCAGTTGCTATGTGAAAGACATTGCTTCCAATGAAACCCTTCTCACTGGCAAAAGAAAAGGTAACATTTATGCAGTAGACTTAAGTGCTATTACTGGAGTTGCTAATGTTTGTTTTGTAGCTAAGAACATCAGTGAGAACTCATGGCTATGGCACAAGAGACTCAGTCACTTTAACTTCAAATATCTATCTAAGCTTGCCGGTTCAAATCTAGTTACCGATCTGCCTCAAGTGTCTGCTGATCAAGCAAAGAAATCCAAGGCCTGCCAGCTTGGAAAACAACATAAATCATCCTTCCGAAGCAAGCCCTGCATGTCAACTTCTAAGTGCCTCCAATTGCTACATATGGATCTATTTGGCCCCACAACTACAGCAAGTATTGGGAGAAGTAGATATACCTTGGTTGTAGTAGATGATTTCTCTAGATATACTTGGGTGGAAACTTTCAGTCACAAAGATGACACGTATGCTGTTGCTACCAAGTTATTCAGACTACTACAAACCCAGAAAGAAAGCGATATCATCAGTATGAGATCAGACAACGGCACTGAATTCAAGAACAATGGTATTTCTCAGTATTGTGATGATCATGGCATAGACCACAACTTCTCAGCTGCCGTCACACCATAACAAAATGGTGTCGTTGAGAGAAAGAACAGAACTCTCATTGAAGCTGGTAAGACCATGATTGCTGAAGCTAGGCTGCTGAAATACTTTTGGGCTGAAGCCATCAATACCGCCTGCTTCACTCAGAACAGATCTCTCATCAACAAATTCCATAACAAGACCCCTTATGAACTCTGGAGAGGCAGAATTCCCAATATTGGATTCTTCAAGATTTTTTGCTGTAAATGTTACGTGCTCTACAACGGTAAGGAGCACAGAGGTAAATTTGATGAGAAAGTTGATGAAGAAATCTTTGTTGGATACGGTAAACATAGTAAGGCCTTTCGAGTTTTTAATAAGAAACTTTTGAAAATTGTTGAATCTGTTCATGTAACCTTTGATGAATTTGATTTGTTAGAGTCTGACAAGGCTCCAAATAGTACTGATGCTTCTAGTGCTCATGAGACAGGTAAATCCAGTAATTCTAACCCTGCAGGTCAAGTACCAACTGCTGATCCAGTCATTTCAGTACAAGACCAGCAGATACTCAGTATTTCCCATCATCGGCAGAACATGATCATACCGATAACTTTCATAATCCATTTCCTAATGCAAACTCTGCTGATCATCCTGAAGACAGATCTAGCCCTCAACCTATTTCTGTTATAAGACCTAATCCTCCAAGTCTTCATCCACCTCTCACTCAAAACTCTAACTCTTCCTCTCAACCATCTGCTGACCTTGATCCTCCTCTAGAATCACTTCAACAAGAGTCAGTAAGACAAGATGTGCCAAGAGAAGTTAGACCAGTTCCTGATCATCCATTAGAAAATGTGATTGGTGATGTCTTTGGTCCCAGACTAACAAGGAACCTAAGCAAAGCATTTGATAAAAGCCTCTTCTCATCTGCTATGGTCTCCAACATAGAACCAAAGAAGACTGAAGAAGCTCTTGCCGATCCTGGTTGGGTTGAAGCCACGTAAGAGGAACTGAATCAGTTTGAAAGATGCAATGTGTGGGAGCTGGTACCAAGACCAACTTTTCAACAAGTTATTGGTACTAAGTGGGTCTATAGAAACAAGATGGATGAAGCTGGGAATATTATTAGAAACAAAGAAAGGTTAGTTGCTAAAGGCTACCGACAAGAAAAAGGGATTGACTACGACGAGACATTTGCTCTGGTTTCAAGATTGGAAGCTATAAGACTTTTCTTAGCCTATGTTGCCTTCAAAGAATTCAAGCTATATCAAATGGACGTGAAAAGTTCCTTCTTGAATGGAGAACTCCAAGAACTTGTTTATGTTGAACAATCACCTGGTTTTGAGGACTCTAAGAAGCCTAATCATGTCTACCGATTGAAAAAAGCTCTCTATGTCCTAAAGCAAGCTCCAAGGGCATGGTATGAAACCCTTTCTAAGTTCTTACTTAGTGATGGCTTAGGTTTCACACGATGTAAAATCGATACTACTTTATTTGTTGCCAAGCAAAAGGGTCATTCATTGTTTGTTCAAATATATATCGATGATATTATTTTTGGTTCTGCTAACGAATCACTTTGCAAGAGATTTGAGAAACTAATACAGAGCAAGTTCGAGATGAGTATGATGGGTGAACTAACATATTTCCTTGGACTTCAAGTCAAGCAAACAAATGAGGGAATATTCATCAGTCAAGCCAAGTACGCAAAAGAATTAATCAAGAAGTTTGGCTTCGACAATGCTCATTCTCAAAACACACCTATGGGCACTAACATTCATTTAGATAAGGATGAGTCCGGTAAAAAGGTAGATATGACACTCTACCGAGGTATGATTGGCTCACTCCTCTATCTAACTGCCAGTATGCCAGATATCATGTTTGCTGTTTGTGTATGTGCTAGGTTTCAAGCTGACCCTAGGGAATCCCATCTGCAGGCTGTAAAACGTATTATTAAATATTTATGTGGCACTGCTAACCTTGGATTATGGTATGCTAGAGATTCATCTTTTAATCTAATAGGTTATTCAGATGCTGACTTTGCAGCTTGTAGGGTTACCAGGAAAAGTACAAGTGGAACATGCCAATTTCTTGGTGATCAGTTGGTGTCTTGGTCCTGTAAAAAGCAAACATCAACTTCCACTTCTACTACTGAAGTTGAGTACATAGCTGCCGGCAGTTGCTATTTACAAATCCTTTAGATGAAGCAGCAGCTGGTTGACTATGAAGTTCCATCTCAAATTTCTCCCATCTATTGTAACAACCCAGTCATGCATTCCAAAACCAAGCACATAGACATCAAGTATCACTTTCTGAAGGAACATGTTGAAAAGGGAAATGTTGTGCTGCTCAAGGTTCATACCGATTTCAAAAGAGCAGACATACTGACAAAGCTCTTAGATCAGAAAAGATTTGAATTCCTCAGAGGTGAACTAGGTATGATTGATTATTGTGGTTAAAATTGTGCTGACTTTGCTACTTGTGTTAGTCTGCCGATTAAGTCAGCAGAGCGACAACTATCTTGCCGACAAACATTGTGCCGATAAATATCTTGCTGATCAACATTTTGCCGAATCATTTCTTGCCGATTTGTCAAAATTCAAAATTCAAATTCATCGGTATATCTCATCCAAATGGATAAGGATTCTCTGACACATGACGTAAGCTTAGTCAAATCAAAGGCACAATCGGTCACACCTCCTCTCTGACACGTGTGTGCACCGCCTTACCCAAATCGTGTCAAAGATTTATCCCAAATCCTTGTGATAAATCATAAAGGTAACCTTTAATTTTATTATTGCCGTTTTTACCCCTTCTCTCTCCTAAGTTTAACCGTCCTTTTAAACCGTCCGGTTTGTGCATTTAATGTATTGTGTGCGCACGTTCTCCGAGTTATTCGCTTCAGTTAAACTCATCATTATTTCTCCTTCTCCCATACAAACTCTTCCTATTCTCTATCTCTCTTGCATAACATATATAAGCATCACTTAAACTCTTCTTATTCTTTTCGCTCTTCACTCTCCTGAACTCTCATTGTTGCTTGTGTTCATCATCATCTCTTCCTACCTGCTTTCAACTGAAATAACTCTATTTAACGGTAACCGCTTGATGATTTTACACTTGCATTTCAAATTTATCTTGAACTATTTGATTTCTAACTAGTTAGATTTCTTGAGTGATTTTGCAGAAAATGACGAGCAACGAAAAGGATATCTATGGAGGCTATGTTGACTCCACCTTCTTCGACGATGCTCTAGACGGTGATTTCTTGAAGAATCTTCTGATTGGCTCTCTGCTGAACTCCTTCATCACACCAACTGGAGTTGAGTTTATCTTTTTGGGTCAAGTTCAAGAGTTCTTCTTCAATGACTCAGTGGAGATAATCATCTCAAAGCTCATTATAGAAGAAGATTCTTTGCCATTGCAGAGATTGTTGATAGATGCTTGGTATGCCGATCTGGCTCTCACAGCCATGTAACTGACATTCAGTTTGAGGCAATGGCAGCCATTGTGTTGCAAGAAGAATTCAACTAGTGTGCGTACCTGTTTAGGGTTATTGCCATTGCTGCCGTTAAATATAAGGAGGATAGAAGGAAAAAAAAGGCTCACTCTGGTAAGGGATGTCATTATATGCTGATAAGCATTATCTTGAGGAACAATTCAAGCATTGTCAGAGCCTCTCCTGCTCCTCAAAGTTATGACTTCACCAACCTTAAGTCCTTCAAACTCTCTGATTGGAAAAGAATATCCAAGAAGGCTTCTACCAGCACAATAGTTGTTCAAACTGCAGGTTCATCAAAGAATAAGAAGGCAAAGAGTGTGGTTAAGGTTACTACGGTTGCCCCTGCCGACGTGTCTACTCCTGCTCCTTCTACCGACAGAATACTTGCCGAGTCTACTCCACCAGCACCGAAGAAGAGGAAGTTGGTCAAGGCTGCTGATAAAGCCCAAGTCAAGAAGTCAAAGGTCACTTCTACCGGTGAACCTTCTGCTGTTCCCAAGCCAAAACCTACTGATCAGGTTCAGTCTGTGCCAATTCCAGCTGCTGATCCCAGAGCCAAAATGATAAGATTTGCGCCATCTTTTCTCTCTGGTAGTTCACTGATTAAGACTGAAATAGAAGACATTACTGATCCGGCTGAAGATCCTATTGCCGATGTATTGAAGAAATATGCCATTATAAGAAGATGCAGACCAATCAGAAACCCCACCTTTCATTCTTTTTATCGCAACCATTGGTCATTCACCAAAAAGGTCATGCCAAAGAATTAGGTGTTTCCCATTGATCATCTCCATCCCTTCATTCGCCGGTTGCTCCAATTCCATGAAGAAAGGAAGGAATCAGTCCCTGCAGAAAAGCTTTCTGACTACGTTGATTATAAAAGCCTGACAAGCTCACTGACTTGTACAAAGAGAAGTTTGTTCCCCTCCGGAAATTTTAGAGGTTATCAGAAACTGAGCTCAGATTAAACTTTGAGCATTTCTTTAATTTGCTGCCGCTTCCCTGGAATCAAGTCTACCTCTTCCAAGATAGAATTCGTCAAGACTTGATGGTCCAAAGTGTTTGGGTTGCCTATGCTGATGTATTTGATCAGCAATAAAACTTCTTGGAAACTGATCCCTATCAAATGGGAAGACCAGAAGACAATGATGATTTACTGATCTACAATGACAGTGAAACCATCCCTGCTGGTCATCTTGCTGATCTATTCTTACAGAAAGTGAAGAAAGCCACAGTTGAGTTGATACAAGAATCTGCAGCACTTCTTTCAAGGACTCCTGCTGAGCAACCATCAGTCACTCCCATTTCTTCTCCCAGTAGTTCTGTTGATGTTGCCGATTTTGTATGTGTTCACAAAGCTGCTGGTGAAACAATCACCTCTTCTGATTCTATCGGTGAGTATGACAAGCTGCCGATAAGTGTAGTCTTCAAAAAGACCTCTTCTGATCAAGCTCCTACAGCTGCTGCTCCTACTTCTGTGTCATCTGCTGAAGCATTTGCTGACTCAGTACTAGCCAGTGATGGCTCTGAGCGTGGTTCTGTTGATAAGTCTGTTGAACAGATTGTTGAGAAAACTTCAGACACTCAACCTGCTGATGAGACCAGCGCTGCTGATGAATCTTTAGTTAATCAAGTTGAGGAAACTATGGACACTCAACCTCTGATTGTTGAAGAAGACCAACTTGCATCAATTGAGGAAACTATAGAAACTCAATCTGCTGATGAAGTTGTTGATTTGCCGATATCAGGAGGAGCTTGTGCTGATGAAGAAGTTGTTACTGATGTGTATGCTGATGAGCCAACTATCTACACTCATCCATCTGAGCCAACTGCTGACACTTAGATCATTCCTGCTGATGATGCCTCTGAGAAAACTTTGGACACTCAGATTATTAAGGTCCCTATCTCCTCTACTGATGTGATCCTGGTGGAACCTACTGGTGTTAGAGAGATTGTTGAGTTAGGAGGAGGTGCCGATGCAGAGATTGCCAATCCAGATCATAATGTTGACCTTGATGCTCTGATTGCTGCTGACTTGCAGTTTGAGGAATTTCAGGATGCTTCATTTGCTCCTATTTCCTTTCCTTTGTTGCCTACTCCCGAGGCCTTTGTTGCTCCTGTTGTTGCTGCTGAAGCACAACCGGTTCCTGTTGCTGCAGCTGCCGCTGGGAATGAAAGCTCAGATGAAATAGATCCTGAGGACTATATAGAGCTGCCTCCAAATACTCTGCAACAAATCCCTAATCCTTTTGGTCCAAACCATTCATTTTTTTCTGGCTCGACTAGTGAACATCTTACATTTTTGCCCTGGATTAAACTAGATTTTGATAGGAGGAAAGGGAAAGCTCCACGGGTCTCCAGGCTCAAGGTAAAAGGACCAGTTCTTGAGCCCTTACATTGCTTGCCTGGTAAGCTCAAAGTTGGTTAGATGAGGAGGCGCATGATGATAAATGAAGAACTCCATGACATACTTGAATATCGAGCTACTGATCCTCGAGGTCTTCTGCACTTGGTTAAATCTGCTGCTCTTGCACTGACTATGCCGATGTTTCACCCTCGACAGCGTGCCGATCATTTGGTCTATACCTCAAGACTGATGAATACCGGGTTGATAACCATGATTCTTGAGGGTCGTGCTTACTTGAACTTCATTTTGGCTATCTTTCTTTCTCTAGAAGACAATGGTGTGTTCCATCTGTCGGCTGAACGAGCAGTTATTATTCATCCTCAATTTCCTTTGCCGATCCTCCATGCCGATGTAGTTACTGCCGATCTTGTTGCTTCCACCTCTGTTACTGCTGAGTTCCTTCTTGCCGATAGATATGCTGCTGATGCTTCTTTCCTTCAACAAGTCTTGCCTCAGCCGTCTTCTCCATTTTCGGTGCCAGCTTCTCCATTACTTATCGTTCTATCTTCCGATAATGAGTTGTCTGTGCCCACTCCTGATGGTCTTATAGAAGATGCCGACCTAATAAATGAGGATTTTATTCCTTCCTTTCTGGGGCATTCTTCTCTTGGTCTTTCAAAGCCCGTGGTACTGAATAGTATGTATGAATACTTCAGTCACCTTGAAGGGGATACTGAAGATCTGCAAGTGCCTGTTACTCGTGCCGATCTGGGAGATACTGGCCTATTCCTCCGCGACAAATTGAACCATATCCATGAGGATCTTTCGGATAAAATCCTTAAGTCCAATCAGGAGGAGGAAGACAAGAGAATCCAAGACTTAAAGGAACTTCTGGAGGACAGGGAATCAAGACTGATTGCCTTATCAGAAAGTTTGGGAAGCATGCATTCTATTCAACAGCAACTAGTTGATGAGCAGAGATTGCAGATCAGAGACCTAGAAAGAACTGAAAAAGAGCTATCTGTAACTAAGTCTGCTCTTGCTGATGCTCAATTGAAGATTGCAGCTCTTGAAGCCAACAACCAGATGCTGACTGAGAGACTACAAATTGCTCAGAGGAGACAGAAAAGAAAAGCTGATAAAGAAGAAGCCAGAGCCAAGAAAAAGGCCAAGCGTACTTGATCTACATCAAAGGCTGCTGATCAACAAGAAGACCCTCCCGTGTCTTAAGTCAATATAGAAAATGATATAGATATCCTGCTGATCTTCAAAGATATATCCAACAAATTATTGGCTAACATTTATTTGTGTGTTTGCTTATTTTTGTGTTATGTTCTTATAATATATCTGCTGCTATTCATGCTAACTTTGTTTTGCAGATTATTATTCCTCTGCTGACCATTGAATCAACAATCCATTTTCTTTTCCTATTTTTTTCTGTATTTTCATTTTCTTTACTTTTCTAAGACATCTAGTGTGTGACTTGGCTTAGGGAATGATAATAAATAGACATTCCTTATACATTCTTTTACTAAGCTAAGATAGATGTTCTTGGATAGGGTGATTGGACTTAAGCAATTAGAAAGAGATTGTTGTTCAAATATATGTTTAGGACGTAGAATTGCTTAATCCCAATCATAGTTATCACTTAGGATCCCCCAATTTTATTAGAACCTTTGTAAGGTACCCTTAGGATTCTTTGTGAACATGCACCAGAATTCAACATGCCGATCAACTTACTACTCAAGTTGCCGATGACACAAATAATCAGCAAGGACAATCTGAACCTTACTGACAGTCAGGTTTTGTTGTTCTATCTCAATGTCAACTTACTGATTGTCTCTGTCCTTTCTGTACTATCTTATCAGAAAGTTGTTAAACTGCTCTGTCATGATTACTGCGCCGTCTGACACATAGCTAGTTTTAGCTATACTTTGTCCCTACTTGCTTTTTGCAGGTAACCGGTGTAGACACCCCGCCTTGGACCTCTCACCCCGATTGCATACATAGTATTTTTACTTTACTTGATTTTGTTAATTTCTGTTACTTCGGTTAAGTTCCTAACTGATTCCGTCAGTTTTGGACTAAACTGCACAACAGAGTTAACTTTCTAGTCCATTCTGTCAAAATCACCATTTCAAAGTCGCGCGCCTCCTCCCTTTGGGGCCAGAAGCACGCGCCTCCCGCCGACTATACGGGATGCGCGCGCGTCTGGGCGTATCAGTTACTGATTTCTGTCCAAGAATCTCTCTCTTGCTCATTTTATATGATTTTTCCCGGGAAACTGATCTTTGTGACTCCGTCTTGGCACCAAAAACATCCCCTTTCAACTATAAAAACCCCTCCAATCCACCATTGGAAAGGGGGGTCTCTTTTTCATCTCTTTTTGGATCTATTTTCATCTCTCTTTTACCTCTCTTGGACCTTCTTCTTAGACTTGAAACTTTTCTATACACAAATTCTCCCAACAAGAGTTCTTCGTGACAAGACTCTACACAAATTGTTCTACAACAATTTCTCCACAACAAAACTCTTTTCAAGTCCAAGTTCAAAGTCTCTTTTCTAAAGGTACCACTTTTCTATTCTCTTATTTTATTTGTGTTCTACTAAGTATGGAATCTCCATAAAAAGGGATACAAACAAAAGGCCACTTCATTATTGAAGTTTGGTCAAGGTTACATCCCAAAATTCCAACATTAATTTAATTCGATTTCATCTCTTAATGTAATTGTTTAGCAAATATTCAACATGTAACCATTAGACACTCAATCAATAAAATCATTTAGCTTTCATTTTCCCCTTGTCTTTACTTTGTAGTTGTTAGCATATTTTATCAATTGAAGGACATGTAAATATAAGAACACCAAAAGTAGCAAGACCCGCGTAAGCGGGGCGGAGTGGGTTTTTAAGTACTTCCCACTCCATCACCTAACCCCCGAACCCCTCATCTCAAGAATCTTTGGTTTCGTAATCAATAAAAAAGGCTATTTTCTTAGGTTTTCTCGCGTTCCTCTAAAACGTTGGTGGAGACTCTTAAAATCAAGTAGACATCCTAGGTAATTCACGCGCTCTAGCCAAGCCGTGGTTCCCCTGTGTATCTACAATGGCGACTCCGCTGGGGATTTAGAGGGTTAAACTTGCATTTTCTGCTTTTGGTGTTTTTATATCTGTTTTCTGGGCATTCTGGTAAAAAGGGTAGGAAGCGCACGCCTCCGGCCTTCTTGGCCTAAAGCGTGCGAGTCCGACCCCAATTACCAGAATCGCTTGCCTCCCATCTCGTCCTTCAATTTCATATTTCTATGCTAACAAGTTTTTGCAGGGGAAAGTTACATAATATGGGACCAGGGCAATCCCATGAGTCCACGGTTTCTTCTGACATTCTGACAGGTACCCCAGATGCGCGCGCCTCCCACATTCATGGCGCAATGCGCGCGCTTCCCACGTAATTGCCCTGAGTCGCGCGCTTCTGGGCCATTTTCCAGAATAGAACAGTAAACAGAACAGTGAATAGAATGGGCAGTTTTGACAGTATGTGGGCACCGGGCCTGCATACACACCCTTTTACTTTTGTTTATTCATTTTTATCGGTCACACGGGTGATTCGAAAGTTGTGAATTACGTGCTTATTTGTTTTTTTTTATTTCCTTCGAAAAAAAAAATATTTTGTCACTTGTTAGACCTCACACTACGCGCACAATTCTTATCAACTGCTCACTATCGAGTCGCACAAGTCCAACCCCCAAACCCGTCGAGGCCCATCCTAGGAAGTTTCAAGCTCCACTCGACCTTAACTCTTCCGAAGCGGTAAACCTCAGCCCGTGGCGTAGTTCACGACTACATGCCGGGGGTGACCTTTAAGCCTCTCTTTAGCCGAGCACAAACCACACAATTCTAGTTAGGGTCTAACACTCCGTGACTCAAGTCGGTTTCCATGTGCCGAGATTTCCCTAAACTAATGTCTTCAAATCATACATGCCACTCGTTGTTTTGGACGAAATAAAACTCCGTCCCCAAGTGGTTATTATGGACGAAAATAAAAATCCGTCCCCGCATGTATGCTTTACTACATTAATTTAGTTTAATCCCGACACATGTAGGATTCATAAGCGTGGTGGAATCCGATGAGTATATGGGACCGCGAGAAGGTCTATATACTAGTGTGACGATTCCACTATTTTTTCTAGAAACCCAAAAAAGGACCACGTCTTTCCGACTTTTGTAAATAAAAAAAAGAGTCATTTTTCTTTATGTGGTTGAGTCTTTTCTTGTTTGTGGGTGAAATCATTTTACTCAAAAGGTGTTTGTGGGGCCATCCTAAGATCAACCGTGTTCTCTCTATAGGTCCAATGGCTTCAAACGGCAACGACAATGTTGGTCCCAGAAGGGCAACAAGGGTATGAAAAATGCTAGAGGGGGGGGGGGTGAATAGCGTTTTTAAAATTCTTTTCAAACCCTTTTGCAAAGCAATGGCGAATGCGCACGACTCTTAATTTGGCTAAGTATAGCGCGCAGTAAGAGTGTGAAATGCACAGCGGAAGTTTTAAAGCAGTCACTTATGCGCAGGGAGTATGCGCAGAAGTGTAAATACGCACGCACTAAGTTTTAGCTTAAAGATAGGCGCAAGATGGAACTAAGGCAAAAAGCTCACAAACACACTTAGAACGATGCAAGACAATCTACAAAGATCAAACAAAACAATATATGAGTATAGCTTAAAATGTAGAATGAAAAGCACAAACAATAGACAAGCTATTTGGAGAGGTTCGATCGGGAAAAGATCTACGTCCTCTACCAAGATGGTTAGTCTTGGATTTCTAATGGAGATCTTATTATAAGAGAGAGTTTACAAGTTACAGCGAGGTAGAACAAAACTAACTCAAAGATCTATAATTTATGAAAGAACAAAATCCTAGACAATAACCGGTGTATCTCTAGAAGTAAGATCGATGAGATCGAAACTTCAAGATGTGTGTGTGTGTATCAGAAATCTGGGCTCTTTAAATCTATGAGATGGAGAGCACAAGATTCTGGTGTTACAAAGGCTTTATAGGATCTGGGCTTGGTGAAGTATGAAGGTATGAAGGTTGATCTTAGAAATCTGGAAATCTTGTAGGCAATCTTCAAATCTTCAAAGTTTCTCTTTGGAAGCAAATCTTAAGCAATTCTCAATTAACACACCAGCAGCTTGAAAAAAGGGGATGAGCATGCTATTTATAGCTGAGCTCCAAAAACTAGCCGTTGGGGAGCAGAGCTTGGACTATGTGCTGTCGCTTTGTGATTGGCGCCCAGCTGTCCTTTATAGCCGTTGGAGACATCAAGTTGACAGCTTTCAAAAATCTTCAAGTGTGACAGCTGTCTTCAGATTTGAATTTTAAATAAGGGGAGCGTCTCTATCTTCGTGTGTGCTGAGTGTTCTAGTTTTGTCATTTGTCCACATCAGCAATTTTGGCTCATTCAAAAGCGTAGTTTGTTAAGACGCTTTCCAAGCTTCATAAGGTAAGGTCAGACAGTGAGAATTAAGGCAAGTCTGAGTGCGCATGAGATTCATGCGCATGGAGTGCGCAGAAGGTGATGCGCTGCGCATGGAAGGGGTGCACACCATGCTTTGCCTTTGCTCTATTTACCATGAAATTGTAGCTTCAGCCCTAGATACTAATCCTAGTCTATAAAGAGGACTTAGCTAAAAATTGAAGTTACAAAACTTCTTACATAGGGTCCTAAAGTCCTTAAAATAAGCACAGGTGATGGTATCAATCAATTCTAACATAAGTAGGAGGGTTAAGTGATAAGCATACCCAACAATCTCCCCCTAAATGATTGATGCCATTACCTACTATAACAAAGGCAATTCATTGTACTTGATAATAACATGTCCATAAGAATAGAAAATGATAAATCATGTCTCAAGTAAATGTACACACTAGCCAATGCTATAGATTTCTAGTCTATCCAAAAGAAATTAACTTACAATATAGGAAAGACAGAAATATCACTCAGAGCATACACATAATATGAGTTTAAGTTTAGTATGCGTTCAAACTGAATGTTTAAACGTCATGCAATGAAATATGAGCTGTTAAGGATATGCGCATGAAGTTTATAAGATATGCAATGTTCCACAAACGAACAGTTTGAATTGAACAAGGTTTTGTGAAAGTGCAATGATGCATTCTTCTCATTAAAACTTGAAAGGTAAGAGTTACAGGGTACAAGTTTTACAATGGAAGAAAAATCAAAAGCAAAAGACCATACGCATCAAAAACTTACAATTGCGCAGCAAAACGAAAAGATTACAAAGTCTAGTCTATATGAATTCGCTGCAGTGATTCGCGCATCTCATTTTGCAAGCTGGTAAACTTGTTCATCAACTCAATCTTCAGTTGCTGAAACTTGGCGTTGTATTCCACCACTAGATTCACATGAGTCCTCATACCGTCGCGCATCAGTGCATTATCTCTCTGGATGTCTTCAGAAATCCTGTTAAAACAATTTTCAAACGCCCCCATCTGATTTCCAAAAGATTGAAGGGACGCAGCTATGGAGTCCTGAATTTCTTTATGCGCATCAACCAAAGTCTTGGTTAGCTCTACCTGAACCATGTTCTGACTTGCTTGCATATCTAGCATAGCCTGATTCATTCTTCCATTGAAAGTATCACTGAACTGAACTAAGCAGTCAGTCATATGAGATTTGAGCGCATCAATAGAGGAGGAGCTGGAGGCAGTAGGCGCGAAATTGTCAATAGACTTGATGACTTTGGCAGACTCAATCTGAATGATTTCTGTGATGGTTTTGGCTAAGGAAAACAAAGCTTCATTCAACCCATTCACAGATGGGATCTTAGTGAGCGCAGAAGAGATTATGTCGAAGTCATGCTGGATATCTTGGCGCAGTAGATCAAAATCTTGAGAGGGCGCAGCACCAGAACCAGATGCATGCGCAGCAGCAGAACCTGAGGGAGGAGGCATAGCTTCAGAACTGGTTGCCTTTGTTACAGAACTCTCCCCCTTAATGGCACAATCAATAGCCTGAAGGAAACTGGCTTGCTCATCGAGCCGTGCAGACTGCGCATCCAGTTTCTCTTGAATCTTAGTTTGCGCAGTGACCACCTGAAAGTGCTGGGTTTGCGCAGCAAATTGATTAGCCTGGATAGTCTGGAGCATGGCCAAGATTTGACGCATGTCAGTTGATGAACTTGAGGGATCTGAGGGAGCAGTTGGAGGAGTTACAGCAGGAATAATTGGAGAAGTCTGTGATGCTTCAATAGGTTTCACAGGAGTGACAGCAGTAGCAGGAGGCTCTGGCGCATGAACAGGAGAGTGATGCGCATGGATAGGAGACCGATGGTCCTCATAATCTTCTGAGCTCGAGTCTTCGCCATCTTCAACTATAGGCGCATCCTCATAAACAGTAGGATCAGGCGCATCATGAGCAAAGCCTTCACCATCAATAAAGACTGGTGAGGCTTGCTGCGCAACGTTCCTTTGCGCAACAGCAGCAAGTCTTGCTTCCCTTGCTATATCACGCGCAGACTTTTCAGAGCGCGAACGAGAATGCCTTGGAGGATCTGATTCAATATCAGATAAATCTTCCACAGTACGGTTTGAGGCACGTTTATTGGTAGCAACCTTCTTAACCCGGCGCTTGGGAGTAGACTTCTTTGCAGAAAGTGGGACTTCATCCTCACTAGAAGTAGTATTGCGCATGGGCTTTGCAGTTTCCTTTTGCTTCTCCCCCTGAGATTGAGCAGCCTTGGAAGTTCCAGTAGATTTGGAAGGGCTGATGAGAGGATCATTGAAAGCACCTTCAAATTCATCTTCTTCTTGAGGCGCAGGAGGAGGAGTAGAGGCTCGTTTTGACTTAGGCGCAGGAGGGGTAGATGTGCGCTTTGATTCTGGAGCAGTAGGAGGCGCAGCATCAACATCAGCTTCTACTTGGACGTCTTCATCAAACTCATCCAGTAGGGTTCTTGATTCCTTTGCCTTTTTCTCCTTCTTGTTGTCTTTCTTCTTAACTGGCGCAGCAGCCTTGGCTTTTCCTTTTTCTTCAGGAGCAGGAGCTTTGGTCTTCTTTGCTTTCTTAGGAGGCGCAGGGTCCGAAGTAGCCTTGCGGTTCGGAGTTTGCGTAGTAGGCTCTTTAATGGTTATCCCAGGCGCAGCAGTAGATTTGCTGGCCTTCTTCTTCTTGCGCAAAGGCGCATCAGCAGCAATGCCCTTGCCTTTTTCTTTGTCGCCTACTTTGCTTGGGACCGGCTCAAAGAAGGATTCAATTTCAGAATCAGAGTCAGTTGAAGATGCCTCATAAATCTCACCACTAGATACAGGAGGCGATCCTTGATCTTCAGGATGAATATCTTCAAACACTTCAATGGGGTCAGCAGCCCAGTACATGCAGTAGTCAAAGTTGTTTGCTTCACGGTGGAAATTCTGAAGAAATACGCGTGAATACGTGCGTGTGGAAGTCACATCAACTTTGAGAGAGGGGTCATCTTCCACCAGTTTGCGCACTGATGGGAATCGCATGAAGATTGCAGTTAGAATTCTGCAATGCGTTTTGTACTTGGATGGTTTCTTTAGATCAGCTGCCTTCTTTTTGTAGACGCGCACCCAACGCACTAATTCATCAAAGATGATTTCAGACCAGCTTAACCTCTTCTTTTTGTAAATGGCAGCGCAGCACATCCATTGCTTGCTGATGAATGTTGACTTGTTGCCATTTTTACAGTTGATAGTGTCACCAATGAGAGTGCAGAGGTGGAACATCAATTCCCCAAAATCCTTCCTATCATGGTTGTTGTACTGACCAACCAGAGTAGGAATCCTTATCAGCTTTTGCGCAACACTGTCCTGCACATCCTGAGGTATCTTCTTCTTATTGCACGCTGGTAAACCCATCGTCTGTCTGATATGCGCGTAGTTGATAGTTATAGAAACTCCACGGATAGAACTTTTGAGACAGGGAACTGAGATGTCGTCGTACATTCGTTCAATTTCTTCTGCATTGCTGAAGAACTCATCGATGTAAGATGGAAGAATAAAGTCCTAGCCTTTGGAGAAGAGAGGCAAAATCCCAGATTTGTCCATGATTTCAACCATATAGCGTCCTAGCGCATCCAGTTTTAGGTCTTCCACATCAAGTTCCCATCCAGGAATAAAGTAATTGAGATTCTGCGCAAAACAAAGGTGGAGAATTAGGTCTGAACATGCGCATGGAGAGAAGCGCATGCGCATGAGCAATATGTGCTGCGCATGAACTAGACTCCATACTTAGAAAAAGATAGGAAATGAAAAGGGTAAAACTGTCCAAAACAAACAATTTAAACTAAACGCCTAAAGATGGCGCGAAAAGCATAAACACAATCAAGAATCATATCAAGGCTTGTCATATGACTATTCATCAAGAACATGAAGAACATGTATTGAATACACGAAGAACACGAAGAACATAAAAATGTCAAAGTGCTCCAAAATGCATAAAAAGCACATCAAAATGTTCGTAATGAAAAATCACACACAAACAAGTAAACCATAACAACAATATCATAAACATACAACCAAGATCTGAGAAAAACCGAAGAGAATTCAAAAAGACAAAATATTCAAAATATCACAGAAAACACATCAAATGATCATTGATCGTAAAACAAATTATATAAATGAAAAGCTAATGGTAAATCGAACACGTAGCATCAAATAATTTGAAAAACAAGCAACGAAACATAGAGAAGTCAGAAAGGGGAAAAAAACAGACCTTCGAACTCATTAATGGCGGAAAACTAAAAGTTTGAGTTTGAAATCCTTACCATTTGTGGATCCTCTTGCTTCTTGGAAGATGTTGTGGATGATTTCTTGGGAGCCATGATATATAGAGAAGATTTTTAGGAAAAGCAGAGATTGATGAGTGCAGAGAGAGAGAGAGAGATGTCAAAAAGAGAGGAAGGCGGTTGAGGAAAGTTTGAGCAGAGAAGTGAGGAGAGAGACGGCGGAGGAGGTTTTAATCATCAAAAAGGATGATGACGTCATGCGCGCTGACAACAAGTTGGTGAAAGTCAGGCGAGTGAGGCGCACGCGCAGGTGAGGCGCATGCGTGAATG
The DNA here is from genome assembly GCA_026119855.1 of Campanula takesimana. Lineage (NCBI taxonomy): Eukaryota > Viridiplantae > Streptophyta > Magnoliopsida > Asterales > Campanulaceae > Campanula > Campanula takesimana. Next base: position 394,631 of record JAOWBW010000214.1, on the reverse strand, counting down.
ACGTGGACCAATGAGGAACGCGCGTGAAAAAGCCTAGCCGCGCGCGCGTGTGTCAGTCATTAATGGTCAAAAAGAATCTTTTCCTATTCCGTCATAATCAGCACACAATGAGCATTAAATGCGCGTCACTTAATGCCTTTGCATCAAATGAGGTGGGACGTGCGCAGAGGGCAGAAAGGTAATTTCCCAAAACAATTCAAAACAAATGACAAGGGAAAATAATAATTACACAAGTACCCTTGCGAATTATGCTGACTCAGCAAGTCAAGGACCTAAGTGAAACTATTGAAAAGAGAACTTACCTTAGGTCCACGGGTCATGCGCATGATAGTTATGCGCAGCAATGTATTGCGCAGAGTTTCTATAAAGAAACAACTGATTTACCTTATGCGCATATCTAAGGGCGCTTCTTGTGCGCAGGCGCATGATGAATATCTAACTTAGAATTTTATCACAAGCAAAATCATTAGTATTGACAAATCATATTGACAAAATTTAGCTAAGTTCAAGCATACCCATTTCACCTCTCAAAAAGATGAACCTCTTAGCATCAAGTGCTTTTGTAAGAATGTCGGCGATTTGATAGTCGGTTCCCACGTGTTCTAGATGTATATTCCCTTTTTCCACGTGGTCTTTGAGGAAGTGATATTTAATGTCGATGTGTTTGGTCTTCGAATGCATGACAGGATTTTCAGAAACAGCAATTGTTGAAGTGTTGTCGCAATAAATGGGACAATTTTCTTCTTTGATGTCATAGTCCACTAATTGCTGCTTCATCCACAGAATTTGACAGCAACAGCTTCCAGCAGCGATATATTCTGCTTCAGTTGTAGAGACAGAAACTGCAGCTTGCTTTTTACTGGCCCAAGACACAAGTCGATATCCAAGGAAATGACAAGTGCCGCTTGTGCTTTTCCTGTCAATTGTGCATGCTGCGTAGTCCGCATCTGAATAACCTACAAGTTTAAAGTTCGAATCTTTGGTGTACCAAAGTCCAAGGTTAACAGTGCTAGATAGATATCGTATTATACGTTTCACAGCAATTAAGTGCGCTTCTCTAGGGTCGGATTGATAACGAGCACAAACACAAACACTAAACATAATATCGGGTCTACTAGCAGTAAGATAAAGGAGTGAGCCAATCATTCCTCGATAAAGAGTTTGATCAACCTTTTTACCTTTTAAGTCTTTGTCAAGTTTGTTGCCGGTAGCCATTGGAGTATCGTATGCTTTGGCGTTCTCAAGTCCAAATTTCCTGATTAAGTCCTTTGTATATTTGGCTTGATTGATGAATATGCCTTCACTCATTTGCTTGATTTGAAGCCCGAGGAAGAATGTGAGTTCTCCCATCATGCTCATTTCAAACTTGCTCTTCATTAGTTTCTCAAAGCGCTTGCACAACAATTCATTAGTAGAACCAAATATAATATCATCAACATAAATTTGAACAAGTAATTTATGACCATTATGTTTGGCAATGAAAAGAGTTGTATCGATTTTACCGCGAGTGAAGCCTTTTTCGATGAGGAACTTGGATAGTGTATCATACAATGCTCTTAGTGCTTGCTTGAGTCCATACAAAGCTTTCTGGAGTTTGTAGACATGATTTGGAAATTGTGAATCTTCAAACCCAGGTGGTTGAGCAACGTAGACTTGTTCTTGGAGTTCACCATTCAGAAACGCACTCTTCACATCCATTTGATATAATTTGAAGTCCTTGTGAGCGGCGTAAGCTAGAAATAATCTGATAGCTTCAAGTCTTACTACGGGCGCGAATGTTTCATCGTAATCAATTCCTTCTTCTTGCCTATAGCCTTGTGCAACCAATCTTGCTTTGTTTCTCGTGATGGTTCCATTCTCATCCATCTTGTTTCTAAACACCCATTTTGTACCAATTACTCCTTGATTATTTGGTCTTGGGACAAGAGTCCAAACCTTACATCGTTCAAATTGATTGAGTTCTTCTTGCATAGCAACAACCCAATTAGGATCTTGGAGCGTTTCATCAGCCTTCTTTTGTTCAATTTGAGAGATAAGTGCAGTGTAAGCATCAAAGTTTGTAGCTCTCCTTGTACGAACCCCAACATGAAGATCACCAATGATATTAGTGATTAGGTAACTTCAGGAGGTAAGTTAGGTTGAGTTGTAGTAACTTAAAGGTCTTCAATTGGCACATCTTCACCAGTATTAAAATCATCAAAATTTGGAGGAAGAACTGGTTCAGAATTGAAAGTGGGATTAACACCAGATGTAGCAGTAGACTGATGCGCATTATAAGAATCTCTAGGTGTATGATTAGGTGCAGCTGAAGCTCTACTTGGTGTGCTATTGATAATGCTTTGCGCAACTGATGTAGATGGATTTCCTTGTGTTGATACATTCTGGTCTTGTGTATGCGCAGCTAGTATGTGCGCACCTGTCTCAATGGACTCAACAGAATCATCAGAAACATTTGGAGCCAAATGTGGCTCAAGGAGAGAATGTTCATCAAAAGTAACATGTACAGATTCAACTATCACTAATGTAGATCTATTGAAAACACGAAAAGCTTTAGAATGTTTAGCATACCCAACAAAAATACCTTCGTCGGCTTTGGCGTCGAATTTACCTCTATGTTCGTTTCCGTTGTAGAGGATATAACATTTGCAACCAAAGATTTTGAAGAAAGCAATGTTGGGAGTTCTTCCACGCCAAAGTTCATATGGAGTCTTGTTGTGACGTTTGTTGATGAGGGAGCGATTTTGAGTAAAACATGCAGTGTTGATAGCTTCTTCCCAAAAGTACTTAGGCAATTTCGCTTAGGCTATCATCGTCTTTCCTGCTTCAATCAACGTCCTATTCTTTCTTTCCACTACACCATTTTGTTGTGGAACTCCAGCAGTTGAGAAGTTGTGATCTATCCCATGATCGTCGCAATATCGAGCAACACCGTTGTTCTTGAATTCTGTTCCATTATCGGATCGAACACTAACAATGTCATCTTTTTTTGGGTTTGGAGCAGTCTGAATAGAGTGGTGAGAATGTCGTAACAATCATCTTTTGAGATCATCATTTCCACCCATGTATATCTTGAGAAATCGTCCACCACAACTAAAGTATACTTATTTCTTTTGATGCTTGCAGTGGTAACTGGTCCAAACAGATCAATGTGCAGCAGTTGCAAACATTTTGAAGTTGAGGGATTTGTCTTGCTGGAGAAAGACTGCTTTGATTGTTTGCCTAGTTGACAAGCTGCGCATTTGTTGTCATGATGATCAGCAAATTTGGGGAGTCCTTTGACAAGATTGTCCCTGCTGAGTTTTGATAGACATTTGAAGTTCAAGTGACTCATGCGCTTGTGCCATAGCCAACTGTTCTCGCTTACACTTTTAGCTACAAAACAAAGATTAGTACTAGAGTTCATACTATGGAAATCAATAATGTAAATATTTGTCTTACGATAACCCGTGAGTAAGACAGCTCCAGATTTTCCATTCTTGATAAGACATTGCGTTGAAGAGAAATGGCATTCTAATCCTTTGTCGCAGAATTGAGATATGGATAATAAGTTGTGCTTGAGTCCTTCGACGAGAGAGACTCTTTCAATGCACACTTTGTCTTTCTTGAGCTTTCCATATGCTACAACTTGACCCTTGTTATTATCACCAAATGTAACTGAGGGACCTCTTTCTTCATGGACATCTTCTAATAAGGATTCATCTCCAGTCATGTGTCTTGAACACCCACTATCGAGAATCCATTCATAATTTCTAGCTTTTGAAGATCCAGCCATGAAACAAAGAACCTGAAATATAGACATTTAAGCAGGTCCCCTTTATTCCTTTTGGGTCCTAGGGTTAGCAACTTTTGACAACCCACTCTTGCTTGACCTTAGGGTTTTTACGTCCTTTGGCATTGGGAGTGAATCGCAAAAGGCATTCCACGGCCTTGTGTCCAGAACAATCACAAATGGAACAATGATGAAAGCCACTAATCACATGAGTTTTCACAAACTCTTTACTTTTCTTAGGGATATCATTCTTCCTTGGGTCAGATGAGTCAGCCTTAACAAAATCTTTCTTTTGAAATTTTGGAGCGCTTTTTCTAGGAGTGCGCATAGGGCTAGGACACGCATGGCGGTGAGGCGCATGGCTCTTTGGCGCATAATGATCACTTGTAGAAGGAGCGCTCTTGGTTTCAAGAGGAATTTTGCTAGAGGATGATTCATCTGTAGCTATATCTTTCCCATTAGCTTTCCCAAATTGCTTCGTTGGGTAGACATAATGGAATGTTTGTCTCTTGACTTTTTCCTGTCCTTTACCCATTGAATTAGAATGTTTTTCCTTGGGAATTTCAAAAGTTTGCTGGTTTGTAAATTCACTATTTCTTTCAGCACAGACATCACATTTAAAGTTGTCACTAGTTGATGAGAATCCCAAGCCACTTTTATCACCACTGACTTTTTGGGACTCAAATATATTCTCCATAGTGACACGAGAATTGGACCACTCATTTGTTATCTTTTTAAGATCAGTAATTTGAGCAACCAATTCATCGTTTTGAACTTTAAGAAGTGAGTTCTGTTCTGTTAGAAAGGAGTTTTTAACAGTAAGAGGAGTCATGCTCTTTATCTGCTCCTTAAGGAGGGTGAGTTTAGATTTAAGTAGAGATTTCTCGGTCTTAAGCTGGGAAATTTCATCACATGATAGTGCTAAAGCTTCCTTCATACTATCAAATCTAGTGATTACCTTTTCAGCCTTTTTGAACAATTTATCTTGTTCAGCAATCACTTCATCATCATTGATTTTGGAGATTGTAGCAGTTGGTTCAACTTGAGGTCTAATGTAAGCTCCTTTTCTCAACTTGTTCCTTGCACTTAGATCGTATCGTGAGAATAATAATCCACCATCGCTTTGAGCCGGAGTGAGAAATCCTTGTTCCACGAGCTCGCTGATGGTTGGTCCTTTCTTCCTTTTCTCTTCTTGAAAACCTGCAGATTTCTTGATAGGTTTATTCAAGGCATTCATATCAGGAACATCCTTGGAGAAGTCATCATCAGAATCACAAGTATCAACTTCATCATCATTTGCCACCAAACAAATGAGTCCATCATCGGAATCTTCATCGCTCTCATCTGAGTCTGTTTCAATCCAAGTGTTCTGCTCATTTGCTGGTGCTGCTTCTTCCGCAACCATTCCCTTATGACGAGTGAATTTGGGAGTGAACTTGGGAGTATGGCTGCTCTTCTTCTGCATATATTCAAATTTTGGAGTTGGGCAGCTTGAAGCAAAGTGTCCTGGTTTCCTGCAATTAAAGCAAACAAGATCTTCTTTTCTTTTAGAATCACTACTCCTCGTGAATTTTGGAGGAGCTCTGCTGGTAGATCCTTGAAATTTGTTGTTTGAGCTGGGTCTTGAGAATTTTCTGAACTTTTGAAATTTCTTCACAAATAAAGCAAAGTCTTCATCATCCATGTCCAATAGCTCAGAAGTAGAAATTTTGGGATCTGCGCTTTTCTCAACTTGAACTTGAGCTTGCGCAGGAGCTTCTTCTCTTTGCGCCACCATTGCAATGGACTTGGATTTTCCTTCAGTTTCACTTATACGCTGAAGCTTGAGTTCATAGACTTTGAGATTTGCATAAAGATTTCTAAGTGTCCATACATCCAAAGTTCCAGCGTCTTCTAGGGCGCTAGATTTATGTAGGTATCTTGATCCAAAAGCTTGAAGAAAATTGACATTTAAATCTTTGTTCGAAAACTTCATGCCAAGTGAAATACATATATTGATAATTTCACAAAAGCGTTCATAAGTTTGTCTTAAGGTTTCACCGGGAAGTTGAGAGAAATTGTTGAATCTCTTTTGTACTTCATATTTCTTGTTTTCGTTGCACACGGTGTCTCCTTCTATATGTTCTTCAATAGCATCCCATAACTCATTGGCGGTAGCACAATGCATGACTTGTTGTTTCATAGCCGTGCTTAGAGTGCTTGGAAGAATGTTTCTTGCTTTACCATCATTTGCAACTCTTCTTGTTTCTTCCTCAGTCCATTCTTCCTTTGGTTTCTTGACAGTTGGTTGAACAGCATTTGTACGCGGATTTGGATTCGCTTTCATAGGAATGTAAGGTCCATAAACCACGGTGTCATGAAGTCTTTCATCGATTGAGTTGAGATGAGTTAAGATGCTGAATTTCCACACGTCAAAATGATCTTCATCAAAGACCGGAACGTGAGTGTAGTTTGCAGTTGCCATAGGTTTTGAGTTTGCCATATCGAATCGGCACCCAAGCTGTTAAGCTTGAAAAACAGAAATGTTTTATAAAGGTGTTTGCTCTGATACCACTTGTTGGTCCCAGAAGGGCAACAAGGGTATGAAAAATGCTAGAGGGGGGGGTGAATAGCGTTTTTAAAATTCTTTTCAAACCCTTTTGCAAAGCAATGGCGAATGCGCACGACTCTTAATTTGGCTAAGTATAGCGCGCAGCAAGAGTGTGAAATGCACAGCGGAAGTTTTAAAGCAGTCACTTATGCGCAGGGAGTATGCGCAGAAGTGTAAATACGCACGCACTAAGTTTTAGCTTAAAGATAGGCGCAAGATGGAACTAAGGTAAAAAGATCACAAACACACTTAGAACGATGCAAGACAATCTACAAAGATCAAACAAAACAATATATGAGTATAGCTTAAAATGTAGAATGAAAAGCACAAACAATAGACAAGCTATTTGGAGAGGTTCGATCGGGAAAAGATCTACGTCCTCTACCAAGATGGTTAGTCTTGGATTTCTAATGGAGATCTTATTATATGAGAGAGTTTACAAGTTACAGCGAGGTAGAACAAAACTAACTCAAAGATCTATAATTTATGAAAGAACAAAATCCTAGACAATAACCGGTGTATCTCTAGAAGTAAGATCGATGAGATCGAAACTTCAAGATGTGTGTGTGTGTATCAGAAATCTGGGCTCTTTAAATCTATGAGATGGAGAGCACAAGATTCTGGTGTTACAAAGGCTTTATAGGATCTGGGCTTGGTGAAGTATGAAGGTATGAAGGTTGATCTTAGAAATCTGGAAATCTTGTAGGCAATCTTCAAATCTTCAAAGTTTCTCTTTGGAAGCAAATCTTAAGCAATTCTCAATTAACACACCAGCAGCTTGAAAAAAGGGGATGAGCATGCTATTTATAGCTGAGCTCCAAAAACTAGCCGTTGGGGAGCAGAGCAAGGACTATGTTCTGTCGCTTTGTGATTGGCGCGCAGCTGTCCTTTATAGCCGTTGGAGACATCAAGTTGACAGCTTTCAAAAATCTTCAAGAGTGACAGCTGTCTTCAGATTTGAATTTTAAACAAGGGGAGCGTCTCTATCTTCGTGTGTGCTGAGTGTTCTAGTTTTGTCATTTGTCCACATCAGCAATTTTGGCTCATTCAAAAGCGTAGTTTGTTAAGACGCTTTCCAAGCTTCATAAGGTAAGGTCAGACAGTGAGAATTAAGGCAAGTCTGAGTGCGCATGAGATTCATGCGCATGGAGTGCGCAGAAGGTGATGCGCTGCGCATGAAGGGATGCGCTGCGCATGGAAGGGGTGCGCACCATGCTTTGCCTTTGCTCTATTTACCATGAAATTGTAGCTTCAGCCCTAGATACTAAGCCTAGTCTATAAAGAGGACTTAGCTAAAAATTGAAGTTACAAAACTTCTTACATAGGGTCCTAAAGTCCTTAAAATAAGCACAGGTGATGGTATCAATAAATTCTAACATAAGTAGGAGGGTTAAGTGATAAGCATACCCAATAGACAACGACATTCCCGTGTCCAACGAAGGGTTATTCCGCATGGTGAAAGTATTGAAAGGGCAAATTGATACACTAGCCGAGGATGTTCGCCGCAAGGATGATTTATGGCGAGCCCGTTACGAGCATGTGGAAATGGCCCATAAAACAGAAGTATCCAAACTCGAGGACCAATTGAAGGGGCTCACGAATGAAAGAAAGGTCCAGGGCATCAATACCGTTTTGGTCAACACTCTCATGTCCTACATTGACCAAAGGCTTAGTGGGCTAAATTTGCACAAGGGCCCAAGCACCGATCTTCATCAAGCTTCTCTCCTCATGAACACAATGGAGGCTCTTCCCGAAAAGTTCAAGATGCCCGATATTGGCAAGTTCAACAGCAACTCTTGCCCCGATGCTCATGTTGACTCCTACATTTGGGCCATGCTACAAAAGAAAGTGTCTCCTCAAATAATGGCACAATGCTTCCCGCTTACTCTCGAGGGGGTCGCAAAAGATTGGTATATGGGTCTTCCAGTTTCCACCCGCCTCAATTGGGATGTCGCTATGCTTGCCTTCAAGTCACAATATCAAGGCAACTCCATATTCCGCCCCACCAAGAAGGAATTGGAGAGCACCTTGCAAATGGGTGATGAATCATTTGGGGACTTCTATCGCCGTTGGAATGACAAGCTAGCCGAGATGGTTGATAGGCCTTCCAAGAAGGAACAAATGGACATCTTCTTGAAGTGTTTGAAAATGGACTACCGCACTCATCTTAGTGAGGCTTTTCACTCCGATTTTTCAAGCATGTATGATGCGGGGGTTAGAATTGACAATTTGCTCTGAGAAGTGGCCGAGTCCTCCTATGACACAAGCTTCAACGACAAAGGGTTCCCAAGCAATGACATGGAAGAATGTAGTGACATGGAAGACTACAACGACAATGAGGACTACAACGACATGGGGGATGACGACAACAATCTCCGTTTCTCTTTCTCTACCTAGAAATAGGATTAAAAAAAGAGAGTCAAAAGTCCTCTAATGTGTGCATCAATGTTTTCTCTCGTCCTATGTTAATGTTCGAGTCCATTGAGTCATCAAATAAAAGTCGTTCTCGTCCTCATACACTCTTCCAAGTTGTTCAATTAATTCTTGGCAAAATGATGAAAAAATGTCTAAACAAGTGTTGGAATGAAGGCCATCGCTTGAACGCCTAGGGGCTAAACATCGATGACGGCATCAACAACGAAGACATCAACAACGATGAAATCAAGACAAAGAAAGGTGGAGCAACAATCATGAAGCAAAATTTTCAAAAAGGGGATATATATATATATATATATATATATATATATATATAAAAAAAGGGCTCGCTAGGTTGAAATCCTCAAATCAACCTAGGCAAAAGTTAGAGCACAACAAAAAAAAAAAAAAAAAATCCCCCTTCATTCAAAGAAGTTCACAACAACAATATCATTCCACCAAACGAAGGACGAAGCAACATCGACAACAATCACGACGAACCAACAACTCATCACGGCGAATGGAGAATCCACAAGAACTACGGTGACCTGAGCCTCTTCACTGGAGGAACGTAGGCAACCTTCGGGTCCGGTCTCATGCAAGAAAGAAGATATGTTTAGCCCTAGCGCGTTATGGTGATCAGCCTTCATCTCGAACTTGTCAAGACATCTTTGTACGATTCATTTTCCAATGAATTAATCACCTCAAGATTGAACAACTTTCCTAGATTTGGAATCACTTTCCGTTCCTTGTCGAGTCTAGGGCTTCTATTCTTTCTGCATACTCCCAATTTCTTGCAATCAAATTGGGGCTTTCCTTCTCTTCTCTCTTAATGAATTACTTGCCTTCATGAGTCATTCAACAAATATATACAAAGTCAATACTAGGGGCTACTTCCCTAGTCGAGTCAATGTCACTCATCTTTAGTGACAAGAGGTCTTCACCGCAAAATCACGTGTCTTATCTCCTCATCCAGATTCAATGCACACTTCCTCATTAATCGAGTCAAAAAAAAAAAGACGCAAAAAGATGCCCGCTAGATTGAAAACCTGAAAGGGCAGTCTAGGCAAAAAACAAGGTGCGTCATAAAAAAAATGAGAGAGTGAGAGAGAGAAGGGAAAGACAAATGGAGATCTCCGGCCTCTAAGGAAGACAACTGCACAAGCTCTACATTGGATCTCCTCAACAAATCAATTCCCCACCGAGTCAACTTTGGGATTGCAAAAGGCTCGACAAGATATGGCACCATCAAAGGTTGTCTTGGGTTATCGGCATCATTCTCCAGCAGTGTGCATTTTTGGGTTCATGAAAAGAAGGCCCGTGGTAACCAAGACCCATCTGAGAACGAGCCCATCATAAAGGGGCACGAGGTTGCACAAATAATCCCTAGCTAGTCAATTGGCTTGGGCAGCAAATAGCAACAACATGTGTCTCAGTTTTCAAAGCTTCTGCAAGTATGTGCTTATAAAGTACGCCGAAAGGCTCACGAGAAATGGAGTAGCTCTTGCCATGTCCTCTCATGTTTGTTCCCTCGCACGAGGATGAGTCACTCTTGCTTTGCTCAATAAATGGTGATGCCCTAGGGGCTATGTGACTCAAGAACAAGGGCTTCTTTTGCTTCATTTGACAATCAATAAGCCCTAGGGGCTATGCTCGAGAAAGATGTGTGAGACTATCCTCAAAGTCTCTCAAAAGGGATGTCAAAGAGCCCTCTTGTCATGTGTGCCCGTGCTCGTTCCCCCAATCAAGGATGGACCTTTCTCGCAATCAATGATGGCACTCTAGGGGCTACGGTCAAGTCTTAAAGGCTCCCTCGGCAAGAAGCAATTCACTTCAATGTCCCCAGTAACATTTGAAGCTTTATACCGAAAGGTCTCAAGGGGATTCGTAATCTACAATCTTTTGGGCTACGGCATTACAGTGATACAAGCAAAGGTCAATATTGGGGCTTCGCAATTAACAAGCTTTTGGGAAGTGGTACCCGAGCAATGCAATTTGGGAGTAGTCTTATGGCCCCATGAAAGGGATCAAGCTTCAATGGTCCCTCAACACTTCCAGTCAAAAGGCCTCTTGGTTTTAAATGAAGGCTCCGATGATATGAATGAATTTGATGATTCTTGTTAGAACTCACAGCGAGATTCTGAAGGAAGTCTTAGAGAAAAGGAAAAAGATTCAATATGCTAGACTCACCCGGCTGAGTTATAGTAGGCAATGCCAATATGTTAACTCTATAAGCAGAGTTACGGCCAATCCCAATGTTTCTGCAATACAGCACCCCCTTCTCCAAGATCAAAAGCACAGGCTGCATCCGAAGATCCGCCGTCGGTTCAACTCAAGAAGACTCGAGCAAACATACCGTTCGAGACTTTATCACGCCAAGACCATATCATCTGCAACAACATCACCATCTCCCACGAGACGTCTCCCGAAGACCGTACTACATTTTCAATATGGACCTTCCACCATTTGGGTATCAACCACAAGAAGGGCCATCCATCTCCAAGCAAGAGAAAGAAGGAGATCGCCTTCAAGAGTTCTTCCCAATAGCGCCATCCGCTCCCAACATAATGCTAAGCCGATTCCAAGAAAATTTGAGGCTTCACACCGAAAGGTCTCCACATCCCGCCATCTACAAACTTGATAAGCCCATGACATTTGGGGCTTAGAAATCTCTCAAAGCTTGATATCAAGGATCTTCTCTTGGGGCTTGCCCACGTCGACAAAAAAATACAGTTTATTTTAATGAGCTAAGAGTTGATTCATCTTGGGGCTTCATAAGCCACTCAAAGTTCATCATTCGAGGGGCATTACAATCAGCAACCCCTTGGCATCTCGGCATCAATAGTCCCTTTTGAAGCCCTATAATCGACAAATCTCTTGGGGATAGACATCAATTTTCGTTGGACACCGCGGCGACAACATTCAAGCAAGGCAATCCGGACTTCGATTGAACATGACTTGATCTTGGGTTGGCTTTACAAACACACAATGGCTAAAATGGTTCACCCACGAACTAAAAAAAATCTTTTTCTCACGTATGTGCATATTCTTTTCTTTCTAATTAAAAAAAAAAAGATTTTATTTTCTTTTTTCTTTTCTTGCGCAAAATTATGTGTTTCCTTTTTGCTTTGCTCCTAGCATTCTCCCCCAGTGTTCTCCACCATCTTTGAACTACGCTGGTCTGATTCCTTTCAAGGGATACGTAGGCAGCCTTTTGGCACGACCAAATCACCCAGAATACCATCTTGCCGACACTCCATCAAAGGCAAGAACAATTCATCATCACCAACATCATCATTCTCCATCCAAATCATGGATACTCTTCATCAAAAGCATCAACATCCTTCAGCAATCCATCTCCAATCAAGCGACAATGGTAAGTGAAGGTATGAATACATCCGAGGCTTTCCTCAAATCACACCGCACATAAAATCACTTTCTCCATTCTTACAAAAACTCTCTCTCTCATGCAAAACTGCTTTCAAATCACATTGCACCACGAGCACAATTTCTCTCTTCATTTCACACTTCATGCATCTTCTTGCACAAACACATATACCTGCCAAGCACCACATAACAGGTACCACCACGAAGTCAACAGCATCCGCTACTCTAGGCACTTCATCCCCAGTAGAAAATGGTCCACAGTCAACCATGCCCGCATCCCCACGATAAAGTCAACAGCAACTGCAACTCTAGACATCAATTTGGTCCACGGTGATCCCGCAATTAGCAAACAGATCCCGCCATCAGAAAACGGATCCCGCATTCAGCAAACGGATCCCGCCTCAGCAAACGGATCCCACACCAGCAAACAGATCCCGTAATCAGCAAACGGATCCTGCACCAGCAAACGGATCCCGCATCAGCAAACGGATCCCGCATTCAGCAAATGGATCCCGCATCAGCAAATGGATCCCGCATTCAGCAAACGGATCACGCATCAGCAAACGGATCCTGCTTCAGCAAACGGATCCCGCAACCAGCAAACGGATCCTGCATCAGCAAACGGATCCCGCATCCAGCAAACGGATCCCGCAATCAGCAAACGGATCCCGCAATCAGCAAACGGATCCCGCCATTCAGCAAACGGATCCCGCTTCAGCAAACGGATCCCGCTTCAGCAAACGGATCCCGCCATCAGCAAACGGATCCCGCTTCAGCAAACGGATCCCGCAATCAGCAAACGGATCCCGCTTCAGCAAACGGATCCCGCCTTCAGCAAACAGATCCCGCATCAGCAAACGGATCCCGCTTCAGCAAACGGATCCCGCATCGGCATACGGATCCCGCATCGGCAAACGGATCCCGCCATATCCTTCTATATCAATTAAGCCGCTCACACAGGGAGCGCAATCCTATCCTTTGTAATTTCAAATTCCTGCTTTATCGAGTCTTTGTTTTCTCTTGTCGATGTCCTCGGCAGTTGTCTTTCTTTCGTCGACGCATTTTGCTTCGCAATCCACGTCGCCGAGGGGCTCTGTAGACACCCCGCCTTGGACCTCTCACCCCGATTGCATACATAGTATTTTTACTTTACTTGTTTTTGTTAATTTATGTTACTTCAGTTAAGTTCCTAACTGATTCCGTCAGTTTTGGAATAAACTGCACAACAGAGTTAACTTTCTAGTCCATTCTGTCAAAATCGCCATTTGAAAGTCGCGCGCCTCCGCCCTTTGGGGCCAGAAGCGCGTGCCTCCCGCCGACTATACGGGATGCGCGCGCGTCTGGGCGTGTCAGTTACTGATTTCTGTCCAAGAATCTCTCCCTTGCTCATTTTATATGATTTTGCCCGGGAAACTGATCTTTGTGACTCCGTCTTGGCACCAAAAACATCCCCTTTCAACTATAAAAACCCCTCCAATCCACCATTGGAAAGGGGGGGTCTCTTTTTTCATCTCTTTTTGGATCTCTTTTCATCTCTCTTTTACCTCTCTTGGACCTTCTTCTTAGACTTGAAACTTTTCTATACACAAATTCTCCCAACAAGAGTTCTTCGTGACAAGAGTCTACACAAATTGTTCTACAACAATTTCTCCACAACAAAACTCTTTTCAAGTCCAAGTTCAAAGTCCCTTTTCTAAAGGTACCACTTTTCTATTCTCTTATTTTATTTGTGTTCTACTAGGTATGCAATCTCCATAAAAAGGGATACAACCAAAAGGCCACTTCATTATTGAAGTTTGGTCAAGGTTACATCCCAACATTCCAACATTAATTTAATTTCATTTCATCTCTTAATGTAATTGTTTAGCAAATATTCAACATGTAACCATTAGACACTCAATCAATAAAATCATTTAGCTTTCATTTCCCCTTATCTTTACTTTGTAGTTGTTAGCATATTTTATCAATTGAAGGACATGTAAATATAAGAACACCAAAAGTAGCAAGACCCGCGTAAGCGGGGCGGAGTGGGTGTTTAAGTACTTCCCACTCCGTAACCTAACCCCCGAACCCCTCATCTCAAGAATCTTTGGTTTCGTAATCAATAAAAAAGGCTATTTTCTTAGGTTTTCTCGCGTTCCTCTAAAACGTGGGTGGCGACTCTTAAAATCAAGTAGACATCCTAGGTAATTCACGCGCTCTAGCCAAGCCGTGGTTCCCCGGGGTATCTACAACCGGTTGAGACAAAGAGGTCTTTACCCATCAGACTTTTCCAAGCATGCGTGTACTCCATATCTTTGCCATTAATGCTGAAGATACCGCATTTAATGCTCCTCAACTACCCAGCTGGATATTCAAATTGCAAGCCTTCTTCTACAAGACTCAAGACATTCACTCCTCTTATAAATAGAGGACTTAGAGCATTGAAGACGGTTGGTGAAAATAGAGCATTGAAGAGAGTTGAATGTTTTAGAGTATTCATTGAAGCTCAAACATTCTGTCCAGATAATCATTAGATCATTTAATAGGACATACACTTGTACACCAACTCAACAACAATGTTAGTATTCCCGAACTAGATCATTTAAGGAATATGTTGTTTGAGTTATTCACACACCCACCTGAGTGAGATAAGTTCTATTGGACTTTCCGCTCAAAAACACTTGGTCAGACTTGTATTATGTTCCATTAGTGATCTCTAGAATTTAGTCTTTGTTTCCGGCAAAGCGGTGCTTGTAATAGACTAGAGATATCTAATAGAACTCTTAACCCAAATCCAAGTTCTGACCAAACTTGGTAGAGGACGTAGCAGTATTTACACTGTGAACCTCTCCAAATCATTGTGTCCCTGTTGTTTACTTTATCCTTGCCGGTTGGAACTCTATCACCGGCAGATCGTATATGTTTGTACTGATTCATTGTAATTTCCATTGACCAATCTCTTGAAACTGCATTGAACTTTTAGAAATCACTTTGTGTTAAACCAAGCTCCCAAAACCTTTTTCATATTGATTTTGTGTGAGTTAAAACCAAGTCATATCTTCTCCGTTGCGCTTACTGATAATAGTTTGCAAACTGATAAGTGACTTTGCTTCTAAAGTGTTTCCTTGAAAAAGTTTTAAAAAGGCTATTCAACCCCCCCCCCTCTAGCCTATTTTCCTACCAATTGGGTCTAACATGCGCCAAAAGTGGCGCTATTTCAACAAATTGACACTATTTCAATCTCCAAGATGCACCATTTCTTGCATCAAATTTGGTGCAAGTGAATAGTATTGCACCAAATTTCATCTCTAAGGTGCAACATTTCTTGCACCAAAATTGGTGCAAGACTTTTATGTGTACACCTTGATGTTTCTAATTTTTCAAAATGCATATTGTATATTTAACAATTTAATTATTTTCTCTATTTCAAAATGAATGTCCGAAAAAATAGTTAAACTTATAAATACAAAATAAATGGATTTTTTAACAACTAAAAAATAAAGTGTACCATTATTTGTGATGAAAAAACATAAGTTTGATTATTATTTGTGATTTGTATTCAATAATAAAATACATGTTACTATTCGATTAGACTGAATAGTTTTTTTTGTGTGTGAAATTTTATAATATCAATCGAAGCATAGGGTCAAAACGTTAAAAAAAAAAAAAAAAAAAAAAAAAAAAAACTATAGAACTAGTGAATTGGTCTGGTTCTTATTCTCAAGAATATAAACATTATATTCTGTTTGAACAAGATTTGAAGATTTGATGCAATACATTGGAGTGAATTTTTTTTTTGTTCAAATTTGGTCCAATCTTACACCAATTATAATGTAATACATTGGAAATGCTTTTAATGGGCAATATATGAATGGGAGAATAATATTTGTGTAGTGCTTATTGCACCCTATACATTATGGGAAATGAACTTTACATTGTAGTTCTTATATTTATAAATAACCATATATTATAAATATATAATACATAACTGTAGGAGATTGGTTTGTAAAATTAGGTTTGATCTAATTTTGACCTAAATTTTAAGTGAATTTCATTTACTAGAAACTGAAACAAGTTACAAAACTGTAATCTACATTGTGAGTAGATTAAGAAAATGCATTTACTTTCTCAAAACCATTTCCGGGTGATTGAGGAATTAATGCTCAAAGTATGTAACTTAATAATGAGATTTGAAGAGTTGTGAATATGAAAAGTGATGTATCCCACATTGGTTGAAAAATGAAAAAGTTTAGTGTATTTAATACAACTCATCTAAGGAGGTACCAATTAAGTGTGGTCTTACAAGCTAAGTGGTCCATTGGGCCAACCATGAAACCTAGTGGTCATTTGGGCTAGTTTTAAACTAGCTCAACATAGACGGTGCACTTCGCATCTGTCGTTGGGAGTTGTGGAGCTTTTAAAGTTTTGTCGGATTTTAGAATCAAAACCAAACCAATATTATTGGTCCAATTTCGGTTTTTTTCATTTCTTCTGAATAGTCCTAAGTAAAAGTAAAAGGGCAACGGCAAGGAGTATACTCCATCTGTCCCATTCGAATTAGGAATATTTTGAGTGTTTTGTTCGAAATAAGACAACCAAAAATAAAAATATTTTATCTAATAGGACTCACTTTCACACTCACTATAAATTTCCCTTTATTATTTCCTTATCAACTTTTTCTCTAATACTTTACTTGAATGCGACATACTCCATCCGTCCCATACTTATCGCTACTTATTTTTCATTTTGAGCGTCCCATACTTATTACTACTTACCCAAAATGTACACTTTTTCTCTCTTCTATCCGCTCACAACAACTATCCACTAACTTATTTTTCTCTCTCCTACCCACTCACAATATTTACTTGAGGCTTTGACCAATAAGTCCCTCAGGCAAATGAAAACGACCGATAAGGACAGATAATATGGAAATTCGCCAAAAAGTCGCTAGAATATTCGCTGGACCAGATTGCCCCTAAAGCACAAACGCGCGCTAAGCAAACCAGCCGCAAACGCATATAGATCCTGCGTTTCTCTTTCTTCATGTCTCTTCTTTTCTCTTCTTTTTTGTTTTCCACCCAAATTTTTAAAATATAATATCTCAAAATCTAGAAATCGAAAAAATAATCCGAGATCACCGTTTTAATCGTGTCATCGAAATGAATCAAACTAGTACACTCAACACATAATTCAAATTTTAGAAATTAAAATCTCATTTTCACTAATAAAAATTT
This sequence comes from Campanula takesimana, assembly GCA_026119855.1. Lineage (NCBI taxonomy): Eukaryota > Viridiplantae > Streptophyta > Magnoliopsida > Asterales > Campanulaceae > Campanula > Campanula takesimana. Next base: position 377,254 of record JAOWBW010000214.1, on the reverse strand, counting down.
GAGAAAATCATTTATCATGTCTCAATTAATTTCACAGTTTTAGAAAATAAAAAAATCATTTTCATTTGTTATGTGATTTCACAATTGTGTCATTTTTTTTCATTTTTCACTTGTAAAAACTGATAAATTCATCGCGCAATTTTTCACTATTATTATAATAACTAAAACATGCATTTCACAGTTGTTCACACATGAATTTGAATATAATAATTGAGACATGCATTTCACAGTTGTTCACACATGAGTTTGAATATAATAACTGAGACATTCATTTAACAGTTGTTCATAATTGAGTAAAAACTGATAAAATCATCTCTCATTTTTCACAATTGATGACTCAATTTATCGGTTTAATTATATAATAAATGAGACATTCATTTCTCAGTTATTCACATATGAATTTGAGTACAAGAACTGGTACATTCATTTCTCAGTTATCAATTTTTCTCTGTTGTTAATATAATAATAAATGAGATATTCATTTCTCAGTTATTCACACACGAGTTTAATATAAGAACTGATAAATTTATTTCTCAGTTGTTAACACATGAGTTAAGTGTAACAACTAAGAAATTCATTGCACATTTTTTTTACAAAGGATACTCATTTTTAGAACTATGTGTTGTCAAATGCTTTTTAAACAATTGTGAAATAAATTTATCTCTTTTTATTATTATTAAAAATGAGTAATTGTTCAATTGTGAAGAATTAATACTCCTAACAAAAAAAAAAAGGCAACAACAAAGATGTTCAACCACCTTTCCATACTTGGGAGAAGAAATTTGTTTGTCCCAAAAGGGCAACAAGGGAATGAAAAATGCTAGAGGGGGGTGAATAGCGTTTTAAAATTCTTTTCAAACCCTTTTGAAAATCAATGGCTTATGCGCAAAGTTCTCAAATAAGCTAAGTATAGCGCGCAGAGAGAGTGTGAAATGCACAGCGGAAGTTTAAGCAGCACATGCGCAGGAAAAAGCTGCGCAGAGATAAAAACGCACGCGCTAAGTTTTGGCTTAAAATGTTGGATAAAATGTTCTAAGGCAATAAGCAATAACAAGCACAGCAGCAAAGTATAGCAATCTGAAAGATTAAACAAAGCAGTAATTCAGAAATGATTAAGCAGGAAGTAAATAGCGAGAATAAAGAACAAGCTATTTGGAGAGGTTCGATCAATGAAAGATCTACGTCCTCTACCAAGATGGTTAGTCTTGGATTTTCTAATGGATATCTTATTATATGAGAGAGTTACAAGATACAACAATGTAGAACAAACTAACTCAAAGATCTATAATCTATGAAAAACAAATCCTAGACTAAACCGGTGTATCTCTAGAAGTATGATCGAAATAATCAAAGCTTCAAGAGGTGTGTGTGTGTGTTCAGAAATTCTGGGCTCTATGAATCTATGAGATGAAGAGCACGAAGAATTCTGGTGATGTAAGGCTTAGGATCTGGGCTTGGAGTTTGAAGGTATGAAGGTTGAAGGTTGATCTTGAATCTGGGAATATAATCAGCAATCTTCAGAACTTCAGTGATACTTATGAAAGCACAAACTCTAGCAACTTGGAAATGAAGATGAGCAGGCTATTTATAGCAAAGAGCTTAAAAACTAGCCGTTGGTGCTCTGAGCAAGGACGATGAGCTGGCACAATATGATTGGTGCGCAGGTGTCCTTTATAGCCGTTGGGGCTCTGATCAAAGTTGATGACCTAGAACAATATGATTGGTGCGCAGGTGTTTTAGAGCCGTTGGAGACTGAGCATGAAGACCAAATTCAAAAGCTTCTTCTAGAAGGTTGACAGCTGTCTTCATTTGAAATATTTCTCTTGAGCGCGTCTCCACCGTTGGATCTGCTGAGTGTGATTGCTTTGTCGTTTCTGCACACCTCAGCATTTTTAATAAGCGTGCATCTTCTAAGCGCTTTCCAAGTTATGTAATCTGAATGTATCGAAAACTGAGCAAGGATGCATGCTGCGCAGAGGAGACCTGCGTAGTGATGTCCTGCGCAGGGAAGTCCTGCGCAGAGACCACAGTCTTGCTTAGATCTTCATTCATTTTCGCTCCAAGCTTCAAGAATATGAGGTTGTTGAAAGATAACCATAAGGACCAAGTTAATCTGCTTTGCTCATAGAAGTCATGCGTATAGAGAATGAGCAAGTGATGCTATGCGCGCGGAGAATAAGCAGGTAATGCTATGCGCGCGGAGAATGAGCAGGTAATGCTCTGCACACGAAATGTCCTGCGCATTATACTTGGTCTTCAGTAAATGAAACCTCAATTCAAAGCAAGCCCTAACCGCTAAGCCTATTCTATAAAATTGGACTTAGCTAAAAATAGAAGTTATTATAAAACTTCTTACATAGGATCCTAAAGTCCATAAAATACTTAGGTGATGGTATCAATCAATTCTAACATAATTGGGAGGGTTAAGAAATAAGCATACCCAACAATCTCCCCCTAAATGATTGATGCCATTACCTACTATAACAAAGGCAATTCATTGTACTTGATAATAACATGTCCATAAGAATGTAAATGGTAAATCATGCCTCAAGTCAATGCACACACTAGCCAGTGTTATAGATTTCTAGTCTATCCAAAAGATAAAACTTACAATATGGGAAAGACAGAAATATCATTCAGCGCATACAAAAATATGAGTTTTAGTTTGAGTATGCATTTAAACTGAATGTTTAAACATCATGCGTAGAAAGTATGAGCAGTCAAGTATATGCGCATGAGGTGAAATAATGTATTCATTGTTCCACAAATGAAAAGTTTGAATTGAACAAGGTTTTGGGAAAAGCAATGATGCATTATAAGATTAGTGTATACCTTCAAGAGAGCTCTGCGCACTTCATCTTGTAGCTTCCCAAATTGCGCAGAGCTTCAATATCAGAAGCGGGAGCATCAAATTGTAACTATTTGCACTACTCTCCCCCTTAACTTTTTTCCTCTCCCCCTTTCTCTTTCTTTCCCTTGAGCTATTTGCCTTTGACTTTGTTACTCTCCCTTTTAATGGCACAATCACAGGCCTGTAGAATACTAGCATGCGCATCGAGCCTAGCAGCTTGCGCATCCACTTCCTCTTGAATCTTTGTCTGCGCATTGACCACTTGAGGGATCTAAGGGAGAAGAAACCGGAAGAATGATATACTGAGGTCCACGAGGTATGCGCGTGAGGTTCATGCGCATAAATATAATGCGCAGAGTTTCTTTGAAAACTCAAAAATTTTGCCTTGTGCGCAACATCTTGTGCGCTTCATATGCGCAGGCGCATGAGGCATTACCTATCTTAGAAAATTATCAAGTAAACACAAGCTCATTAGTATTGACAAATCATATGGACAATTAGCTAAGTTCAAGCATACCCATTTCTCCTCTCAAGAAAGCAAATCTCTTTGCGTCAAGAGCCTTTGAGAGGATATCAGCAATTTGATTATTTGTGCCCACGTGCTCTAAGTGTATATTTCCTTTTTCCACGATGTCCTTGAGAAAATGATATTTGATGTCAATGTGTTTTGTCTTTGAATGCATGACAGGATTGTTGGAGACTGCTATGGTGGACATATTGTCGCAGAAAATTGGGCAATTTCCTTTATTAATTCCATAGTCCACTAATTGTTGCTTCATCCATAGGATTTGGCAGCAGCAGCTTCCAGCAGCAATATATTCAAGTTCTGTAGTGGAGATGGACACAGCAGCTTGTTTCTTGCTTGCCCACGCAACAAGTCGATTTCCAAGGAAATGACAAGTGCCACTTGTGCTTCCTGTCAATAGTGCATGCTGCGTAGTCTGTGTCTGAATAACCTAACAAATCGAAATTCGAATCTTTGGTGTACCAAAGTCCAAGGTTAGCAGTTCCAGAAAGATATCTAATAATGCGTTTAACAGCAGTTAAGTGCGCTTCTCTAGGGTTCGCTTGATAGCGCGCACAGACACAAACACTAAACATAATATCTGGCCTACTTGCAGTAAGATAAACGAGAGAGCCAATCATACCTCGATATAAAGTTTGATCAACTTTCTTACCTTTTAAGTCTTTGTCAAGCTTATTGCCCGTGGCCATTGGGGTGTCGTATGCTTTAGCATTCTCAAGTCCAAATTTCTTGATTAAGTCCCTTGTGTACTTGGCTTGATTTATGAAGATGCCATCATTTAATTGCTTGATTTGAAGTCCGGGGAAGAATGTGAGTTCTCCCATCATGCTCATTTCAAACTTGCTTTTCATGAGCTTCTCGAAACGCTTACAAAGTAACTCATTAGTAGAACCAAATATAATATCATCGACATAAATTTGAACAAGTAAAGAATGATCATTATACTTAGCAATAAAAAGATTTGTATCGATTTTACCGCGCTTGAAGCCTTTTTCTAGCAGGAATTTTGATAGAGTATCGTACCATGCTCTTGGAGCCTGCTTAAGTCCATACAAAGCTTTCTGAAGCTTGAAGACGTGATTTGGAAATCTTCTATCTTCAAATCCAGGAGGTTGAGCTACGTAGACCGTCTCTTGGAGTTCACCGTTGAGAAATGCGCTCTTCACATCCATTTGATAAAGCTTGAATTTCTTGTGAGAGGCATAAGCTAAGAAAATTCTGATAGCTTCTAGTCTTGCTACAGGCGCAAACGTTTCATTGTAATCGTTCCTTCCTCTTGCCTATAGCCTTGCGCAACCAACCTTGCTTTGTTTCTGGTGATACTTCCATTCTCATCCATCTTGTTTTTGAATACCCATTTTGTACCAATAACTCCTTGGTCATGAGGTCTGGGAACTAAGGTCCAAACTTTGCAGCGCTCAAATTGATTAAGCTCTTCTTGCATAGCAGTAACCCAGCTTGAATCTTGGAGCGCTTCATCAATCTTCTTTGGTTCGATTTGAGAGATAAAGGAGTGATATTCATCATCAAAGTTTGATGCTCTCCTAGTACGAACCCCTACATTGAGATCACCAATGATGTTTGAAGTTGGATGATCTCTAACTTCACGAACCTCAGGAGGTAAGTTAGGTTGAGTGGTAGGAATACGAAGATCTTCAATGGGTACTTCATTTGCTCCAGCATCGAGATCATCAAAAGTGATTTGCTGAAGTGGAGAAACATCATGCGCAGGAGGAGGTGTTTGCGCATCAAGAGTAGTCACTTCTGGCGCAGTATCTGGTGTATCCGCATGAGATGGACTTCCTTGATTCTGGTTTTCATCAACTTGATTATCATTCTGCGCAGGTGCAGTTTGACGCTGCGTACCTGTCTCAACATTCTCAGCAGAATCATCAGAATCATTTGGAGCCAAATGTGGCTCAAGGAGAGAATTCTCATCAAAAGTAACATGTACGGATTCAACAATTACTAGAGTAGTTCTATTAAAAACACGAAAAGCTTTAGAGTGTTTGGCATACCCAACGAAAATACCTTCATCTGCTTTGGCGTCGAATTTACCTCTATGATCTTTGCCATTGTAGAGGATATAGCATTTGCAGCCAAAAATCTTGAAGAAAGCAATGTTGGGCGCTCTTCCTCTCCATAGCTCATATGGAGTCTTGTTGCAGGCTTTGTTGATGAGGGATCTATTTTGAGTAAAGCAAGCAGTGTTGACAACTTCTCCCCAAAAATACTTTGGAAGCTTAGATTCAGCTATCATTGTTTTTCCAGCCTCAATCAACGTGCGATTCTTTCTTTCCACAACGCCATTTTGTTAAGGAACTCCAGCAGCAGAGAAATTGTGATCAATTCCATGGTCATCGCAGTATTGAGCAACACCGTTATTCTTGAATTCAGTTCCATTGTCTGATCTAACGCTCACGATGTCGTCTTCCTTTTGAGTTTGGAGCTTTCAAAATAGTGCAGTCAAGATATCATAGCAGTCATCTTTGGATATCATCATTTCGACCCATGTATATCTTGAGTAGTCATCCACCACAACTAATGTATATTTGTTTCCTCCAATGCTCGCGGTGGTAACCGGTCCAAACAAGTCCATGTGAAGCAATTGTAAACATTTGGAAGTTGAGGAGGCAATCTTGCTGGAGAAAGACTGCTTAGGTTGTTTACCTAGCTGGCATGCTGCGCATTTTCTGTCATGATGGTCAGCTACTTTGGGAAGTCCTTTGACAAGATTTTCACTTCCTAGCTTAGCCAAATACTTGAAGTTCAAATGACTTAAGCGCTTATGCCATAGCCAGCTGCTTTCACTTACATTCTTTGCTATAAAACAGAGATTAGTGATAGAATCTATAGCAGTAAGATCAATAATGTAAACATTAGTCTTACGAGTCCCTGTGAGCAAAGTCAGTCCGGATATGCCATCTTTGATATAGCAGTGCGTTGCAGTGAAGTGACATTCCAAACCTTTATCGCAGAATTGTGATATGGAGAGCAGGTTGTGCTTGAGTCCTTCTACTAGCGCAACTTTCTCAATGCACACTTTATCCTTTCTGATTCTTCGATATCCAACTATGTGCCCTTTGTTGTTATCTCCAAACGTTACTGAGGGACCTCTTCCTTCATGCACATCTTCAAAAGCGGTGACATCTCCAGTCATGTGTCTAGAGCATCCACTGTCGAGGTACCATATATGCGCTTTAGCTTGTGAAGAGTGCGCAGTGAAGCAGGAGACCTGAAAGATAGACATTAAGAACGCAGGTCCCCTTTATTCTTAGGTCCTAGAGTTAGCAACTTTTGACAACCCACTCCTATCTGACCTTAGGATTTTGACGTCTCTTGGCATTAGGAGCAAATCGCAAAAGTCATTCTGCAGCCTTGTGACCTAAACCATCACACACAACACAATGATGAAAGCCACTTATAGATTGGGTTTTTACAAACTCTTTACTCTTCTTTGGCGCAGCATTCTTTACTGGAGCAGATGAACTTGCTTTGACAAATGTCATTTTCTGAGGTTTGGGTGCGCTTCTCTTAAGAATTCGCATCTGGCGTTGAGGCGCATGGCTTTCATGCGCATAACCCTTTTTCGCAGATTTGACATTTGAAGTTGAAGCGCAACCATAGTCAGAATATGAGTTATTATGCGCAGGTTCAACTTTAGCCTTACCCTTGCCTTTCCCAGTTTGCATTTTTGGGTAGACATAATGGAAATTTTGTCTCTGGACTTTCTCCTGTCTTTTACCCATTGAAGCAGAGTGCTTTGCTTTAGGAATTTCAATAGTTTGCTGGGGTGTAAATTCCTTTTCCTTTTCAGAGCAAACTGCGCATTTAAAGTTGTCACTAGTTGAGAACCCCAAGCCTTCCTTATCTCCACTGGCTTTTTTGGATTCTAGAATTTGATCCATAGTGACACGAGATTTGGTCCACTCATCAGTGATCTTTGTGAGATCAGCTACTTGAGCAGCCAATTCTTTGTTTCTTACTTTAAATAGCGCATTTTGATCTGTAAGAAAACGGTTCTTTTCAGTAAGAGGAGTCATGCTCTTAATCTGCTCCTTAAGGAGGGTGATCTCAGATTTTAAAAGAGTTTTCTCCGTCTTAAGCTGTGAAATTTCTCCAATTGATAAGTCCACTGCTTCTTTCATAGAATTGAATTTCTTGATTACCTTTTTAGCTTGCTGAAAAATAGACCCGCGCTCAGCAACAGAGTCATCCTTTTCTATTACAATTTCAGTAGGAATTTCCAGAGATTCTTTGCGCGGTGGCGCAGCAAGAAATTTCTTCGTTAGGTCTGCTCTGGTAAATAAGTACTTGCCATTCTGTCTAGTTGGAGTTAGATGTCCCATTTCCACCAGATCTGTGATAGTGGGACTTTTCTTCTTGATTGTCCTTGGCGCAGCCTTTGTGTCCGTATCGGGATCATTGTCTGAATCGCTATCAGCATCAGCATTGGCCACTAAGCAGAGCAGTCCATCCTCAGAATTATCATCATCACTGTCTTCAGTGTCAGTCTCTATCCAAGTCTTCAGTTCCTTTTCTGCGTAGTCTTCTTCAGCAACCATTCCTCGCTGCTTTGATGATCTCTGCGCAGTATTCTTCTTCATGTACTCAAATCTTGACGTAGGGCATTTTGATACAAAATGACCCGGCTTTCTACAGTTGTAGCAAACCAAGTCATCTTCTTTCTTTGAGTCTCTGCCACGAGAGAATTTAGCTGGAGCTTTACTTGAGGATTCAGGTTTAGAGAATTTCCTGAATTTTTATAATCGCTTAACGAACATATCGAAATCATCATCATCCATTTCAAGTAAAGAGGAAGTAGAGACTTTGTCTGAGGTTTGAGCAGGTGCAGGTTCCTTTTGCGCAACATAGGAAACAAGTTTTCCTTTGCCTTCAGTTTCATCAATTCGATCAAGTTTTAGCTCATACACTTTTAAGTTAGCGTATAAGCTGCGCAGAGGCCAAGTATCTAGAAATACAGAATCTTCCAGATGACTTGCCTTGTGCACATATCTGGAACCTAGCGCATCTAAGAATTGAGAGTTGACTTCTTTATTGGTGAAGGTAGTTCCAATAGATTTACAAGAGTTTACAACAGCACAGAAGCGATCATAAGTTTGTCTCAAGGTTTCACCATCCTTTCTCATGAAGCAGTTGAATTTTCTTTGCACCACAAATCTTTTGTTTTCCTTGCTTACTTTGTCACCATTCACATAGCCTTCAATAGCATCCCATAGATCCTTTGAAGTTCCACCGCTCACAATTTGATTGTGCGTGGAGAGGTCTAGAGTGCTAAGAATGATGTTCCTTGCTCTTCCATCATAGCCAACCCATTTCCTTTCTTCATCAGTCCATTCCTCCTTGTTCTTCTTGATGGTAGGATTCTCCTTATTTGTAGCAGCATCAGGATTAGCCTTCATTGGAATGTAAGGTCCTTCAAGTACGATGTCGTGGAGGATCTCGTCGATAGAAGAAAAATGAGTGAGCATGCAGTGCTTCCAGATTTCGAAGTGATCTTCATTCAGCACTGGAACATGTGAATAGTTAGCCATTGCCCAAGATTTTGAAGCCATCTTGAATCGGCACCCAAGCTGTTAAGCTTGAAAAACAAAACAAGTTTTATGAAGGATCAAACAAAGCAGTAATTCAGAAATGATTAAGCAGGGAGTAAATAGCGAGAATAAAGAACAAGCTATTTGGAGAGGTTCGATCAATGAAAGATCTACGTCCTCTACCAAGATGGTTAGTCTTGGATTTTCTAATGGAGATCTTATTATATGAGAGAGTTACAAGATACAACAATGTAGAACAAACTAACTCAAAGATCTATAATCTATGAAGAACAAATCCTAGACTAAACCGGTATATCTCTAGAAGTATGATCGAAATAATCAAAGCTTCAAGAGGTGTGTGTGTGTGTTCAGAAATTCTGGGCTCTATGAATCTATGAGTGAAGAGCACGAAGAATTCTGGTGATATAAGGCTTAGGATCTGGGCTTGGAGTTTGAAGGTATGAAGGTTGAAGGTTGATCTTAAATCTAGGAATATAATCAGCAATCTTCAGAACTTCAGTGATACTCATGAAAGCACAAACTCTAGCAACTTGGAAATGAAGATGAGCTGGCTATTTATAGCAGAGAGATTAAAAATTAGCCGTTGGTGCTCTGAGCAAGGACGATGAGCTGGCACAATATGATTGGTGCGCAGGTGTCCTTTATAGCCGTTGGGGCTCTGATCAAAGTTGATGACCTGGCACAATATGATTGGTGCGCAGGTGTTTTAGGGCCGTTGGAGACTGAGCATGAAGACCAAATTCAAAAGCTTCTTCTAGAAGGTTGACAGCTGTCTTCATTTGAAATATTTCTCTTGAGCGCGTCTCCACCATTGGATCTGCTGAGTGTGATTGCTTTGTCGTTTCTGCACACCTCAGCATTTTTAATAAGCGTGCATCTTCTAAGCGCTTTCCAAGTTATGTAATCTGAATGTATCGAAAACTGAGCAAGGATGCATGCTGCGCAGAGGAGACCTGCGCAGTGATGTCCTGCGCAGGGAAGTCCTGCGCAGAGACCACAGTCTTGCTTAGATCTTCATTCTTTTTCGCTCCAAGCTTCAAGAATATGAGGTTGTTAAAAGATAAGCATAAGGACCAAGTTAATCTGCTTTGCTCATAGAAGTCATGCGTATAGAGAATGAGCAAGTGATGCAATGCGCGCGGAGAATAAGCAGCTAATGCTATGCGCGCGGAGAATGAGCAGGTAATGCTCTGCGCATGAAATGTGCTGCGCACGAAATGTCCTGCGCATTATACTTGGTCTTCAGTAAATGAAACCTCAATTCCAAGTAAGCCCTAACCGCTAATCCTATTCTATAAAATTGGACTTAGCTAAAAATAGAAGTTATAAAACTTCTTACATAGGATCCTAAAGTCCATAAAATACTTAGGTGATGGTATCAATCAATTCTAACATAATTGGGAGGGTTAAGAAATAAGCCTACCCAACAAAATCCTTGAGCTCATGATCACTGCTTATAGTTGGAACACCTCCTGCGAACAAAATTTTGGTTTTGAAATCCTTTGATTGCCTAGACCCTTTTGGAATGGTTTTCTTAATCTCAACTTATTTTCCATTGATTAGATGGGTATCTTCAATAAACTGGACGTGCTCCATCGCCGAAGCGAGAGTCTCACAAACATTACATCGAACACTTTCTGGGCACAATATAAATCACCAAATTTCAAATGCATTACTACCAAATCATTCAAATTTCGTAACCAGATACAAAATTTAGTGAGACATCATTCAAATTTTGTAAGATACAAAATTCAGTAAGACAAGAAAAAATTAGTAATGAGTAAACTTTAGAGACATAAAGTGGAGGAATCATACAGAAAGAAAGAAACGCAGGAGGAATGAAGCCAGTTATGTGCGGCGCTAGTGGGAGAGGACTAGAGCCTGAGATGTAGTTGAAAGTTGGGGTGTGACCGAAAATTACCTGAGAAGCAATGAATGTCGGTCTGGACCAGATCTGGCGAGGACGACCTTGTGCAAGGAAGAGGTTGCTGCTGCAATGTCGTCGAAATATGTAGGCTGCATTTTTGGTTGCGTTTGGATCTTTGACCGGAGATGAAATTGACCGAGGCGGTCGGAGTTGAAGATAGAAGAAGAAAAAGCGATAAAGAAAGGGGCTAGGGTTTGAAACAATTTGGGGAGGACGGGGAAGAAGACGCGGTATATGCGTGGGAAGGCAAGGGTAGTTTCGCCATTTAAATCATAGTAAGGACTTTGTGGGAGTTTTCATTTCAACCCAGGGACCCTAAGGTAGAATATGAAAATCTTTGTTTTTATTTGCAAATTCCACCTTCTATTAGGGACTTATTGGTAAAAATCCCTATTTACTTTTCCAACATATTTTCTTAATCCCCGTAAACTCTGATTTAATAGAAACAACGAGTTTATTGTAAAACTGACATGCGTACTTTCATTTATTTCAATTTGACTCGCAAATTTTGGAAACATCAAATGTGGTATGCGTTCTTTAATTTTCAAAATTTTGAGACAACTTTTTTAACACTCATTAAAAATATAACGGGATACTCAATGTAGGATGTAAAGTGTAAGAAATCAAACTTATAGGTCAAACCCACCACTCTAATTTCCAAGATCTCCATACCCAACGAAAAAAATCAAGTTTCTTTCTCGGATGCAATGGCCGAGAACGACTACGCACCAATTCGACCTAACCACCTTCGATTCCTCCCTGAATCCATCATTGTCGTCGCCACTTCCACCGCCAACAAATCCGTCATCCACCTTTACCCTAACCCCTTCTACGACTCCTACTTCTCCACCCTCTCCATTCCCGACCTTACCTCCTTCCTCCACTTCACCACCACCACCATTACCACTCCGCTCCCTAAACAGTCCACCGACCCAAACCTCACCACCGTTCCCATCGCCACCGCTCGCTCTACTCAGCCGTCAAAATCTCTACTTACTCTGATTCAGTTCTGGAACATTCTCGGAAGTTATGTGTGGATGTTTTTGGACCTAGGGTTTTGTTTTGCGATGAATTGGCGGTTGAATATGGGATGAATAACAATGTTGAGTTCAAGAATGTGGATTCTAGTTGGTTTTGGAATGGGGAAAGGGTTTTGGAATGGGGGACGTTTCATGAGTAAAGAAAGTGTAGCGGAGGAGGTTGTGGATGAGGGTTTCAAGTAGGAGGTTAGGGCCACCATTGTTGGAGCTGTAAAGCTAGAGAGAGAGAGAGAGAGTCCTTGAAACCCAATTCCATTTGAAATCCAAGAGATTCTTTGAAAAAGGGATTCCTAGAAACCCAATTGAGAGAGACGGAGGGAGGGTGTAGAAAGAGAGAGACTGAGAGACAGAGAGGCGGAGGTAGTAGTTGGAGTTGAGAGAGATGGAGGGAGAGAGAGAGACGGAGGGAAAGAAGCGAAAGTCTGGGTTGGGGAGGGAGAAGTAGGTGGGTTTTTTTTTTTTTCTTTCAAGTCCTTCTTATTTTATTGACTTTAAATTTAGGCTTTTAAGTTTTATATTTTCATTGTTACCCCCTATATGAAATTACCTGTTATGTTTTTAACAGGAGTTAAAAACATGGTATCAAAATTTTCAAAACATTAAGTACGCAACACACATTTGATGTTTCCAAAATTTGCGAGTCAAATTGAAAACAAATTAAAGTACGCGTGTCAGTTTTTCAATAAACTCTATCAACAACTATTGGGACGGAGCGAGTTCTTTACTCGAGTGCGACGGGGGAGTAGGTGGTTTGTAAAAGAATTACAAGTCACTCAAGTGATATAACCGAATCATAAGGGCTTTAAATGGGAAAATACTAAATACAGGGAATATTATATACAGGGAACGAAATATTCCAAATCTGCCCTTGCCCGTTTCGTGTACCTTCACACGACATTGCCTCTATAATCTCGTGTAACTTTACACGTGATGAATCATGTTTGCACATGAGATATCTCGTGTACAAACACACGAGATTATAGAGGCAATCTCGTGTAAAGGTACACGACATGGTGTCTGAACCTGCATTTTCACAACAGCAACAGCAAAAGCAACAAGAAACAGAAGTAGATCTGAAATTTGATTGTTAAAATGATAGCACATCTCCACAAAGCAGTGGGAGGGACCAATAGACCATTACACATATACTATCGCCAAATTTGATAATTCATACAAACTTGATAATTCAAAAACCATTGCACATATACTATCCCCTACGTAATCTTTCTCTTCTTGCATCGTTATCCTGATCATAGAGTTCATTGAATGCTGCTATCCTATCTCGGTATTGGAGGATTAGTTGACTTGCGCTTGGATCACAGTTTTCCCTCCAAGTGTTCGGTGGTGGTGGTATTGGGTAATCATTTCCTGACATGTGCAACTGCAAAAGTAATAACAGTTAAATACAACGAATTTAAGTAACACAATTAAATATAACTAATATAGATGAGACAGTTAAGTATAACGAATTTAAGTAATATTGTTAAATTTAACGAATTAAAGTATCATACCAATATAAAATGGTTTGTCACTTGTCCCAACACAACTGTGTTTATCGGTGGTCCTACTCCTGCTGGTACAGTCACTGGAAGGCATAAGTTGCCACCTCTAGCCGAGTACGAAATGAACGCCACATTATACCTCGTGGAAATGATGTGTCCAAGATCTGGGAGGTCCATCCAATAAGTATTGTCCGGTGTCGGCCGGACATAAATAGCAATCCTACGTAAGAGTTCTTTTATATCTATCCAAGTCAGAACTCTTCGATAAAGGTCTTGGCGAGCATGCACCTCATTGTAACATTCTGTGCGCACTCGAGCCCACATCTCCTCATCTCCGTATATCTGTGATGCTACGGTTCTATAGCCACAGTGTCCATCAGATGCCACATCTGTGATGCCTCCAATAAATGGGATAATGAAAGGCGGAAAAGACGTCATATACGGAGTGCTGTATATACTAGTGTGATTGGGCTGTCCATATCCCTCTCCACGACCTTGACCCTGATCCCTTCCTCGTCCTCATCCTCGACCTCTCCCTCGACCCCGTCCTCTCCCACGACCGGAAGCAGCTAGTGGTGGATGAGACGTAGGAGTATAAGGAGGGGTAGATGTTGTGGGTTCTGAAGATGATTTCCGTTTGTGCGTGGACTCCGAACTTGCTTGGGTTGATGCAATGAATGCAGATCTAGACCTGAAATATGGCAAAGAAAAGAGTGAGAAGCATTCATACTATCAACATAAAAATCAATCTGTACTGGGTTATAAAGAGCAAACACATAACTTAAACCACACAATCAACAACAATATTAACAAACTCATATCAAGAACGTAATCAACAGTGTGAGCCACAAATGAATGAATATCTATACCCTTTCCTAGTCGAGGATGGTATAGCGGGGACTCGAAAAAATTTGTTAGTATGCTCCCAATCTGACGGTTCTCTGGAACTTTCGGTCCGGGGTTTATTCGCCTTTGAAATATGATCTGGCTTGTAAGCATCTCTCGTATGGTGATTAAGCCCTTCTTCCATCGTTTTGAATAACTTTCTCCTTACCGGTTCAGGTGCTAGCTCAACTTTATTCAACATAGCTTGAAAATTGTCTTTATTTATTGAAGGCTCAGATGGAGGGTTGTCTACTTCAATGTCCAACTTCTTCCAAAAATCATGAATCGAGGACAACTCAATCCGTCCCCCACAGTCCTCTATCCGTGCAATCTCGTGACTACATGGAAGTTCATGTGTTCGCCTGTAGTAACACCCGCAGGCAGCCTCAGTGATGACATTACCCCCATTACGACCCCGCTGGTTTCTAATGATTTTCTGAATACGAGACCGCTCTTGTCTGATATTGCGCAAGGCTACCGTTGACACTTTAGTCAATATGTTTTGATACAGATTACCGGTCCTCAAATCAATTGGAGTTCTGGTCTTTGATCTATTCATACTCTGTTTGATATTTTTTAGTTAGATATCCAAGATCTTATGAGCCTTTTTGAAGATCGTGTCAAAAGTAGAAGAAGCACTCCCCAATGCCTTCTTCAACCTGTTATGCTCACCCTCAGTCCTGTTTGTGGTATGGGTCTCGAAGTGAGGTAACACATCCGTGTGCATAGACAGAATATTCTGAGAGTATGGGGTAATCCATGTATCGCGGAGGTAATCCAATAATAGAGGATAAGATCTGAAACGGTCACAAAGCCCTTGCCAACGTTCGTCCCATTCGCCGGAGGTAGGGGCTGAGATTGCATAATTGAAACTCCTCATGAATGATTCTGCCAAATCCTCGCTACCTGTATGACTCAACCCATGCTTTCTAACATTGACTTCGATGTGCCTCCGACACAAGAAGTGTGCGGTGTCGGGAAAAACTGTACGGAGAGCGCTGATGAAACCCAATTCACGATCAGTGACAAAAACTGTTGGCAACCGGGGAGGTGTAAGCAGACTGTGCAAATGATCCAATGCCCATATGTAATCATCCACACTCTGATACTTGAGGAACGCATACGCTATTGTGAAATTATGCCCGGTGGAAGTAAATCCTACAAACTGCAAGAAGTACAGTCCATAGCAGTTGGTGTTGTAAGTGCAGTCACCTTGTACAACATATGGAAAACAGTTTAGCATCTTCATTGCTAATGCGTGAGAGAAGAATATGTCGCTGATCATGCCACTCTCAGCGTCGTCCCTCGTGTAGTATATATATTCATGATCGTCGAGTAACTTAAGGAATTGTTGTAGCGGGGTCCTCCCTTTTCGTTCTTCTTCTCTATATTTTGTGATGGCATTGCGGACGTGCATCGGAGTGCTCACGTTCTTCTCATCGTACATCTTTAACATTGCTACAATGTCATTTGGACGCAATGAACATTCACTTGCGCTACACACAACGTCATATTCTCCACGTGTCAATTCCCGAGAGGAAAACCTTCTGGATACAAAGGAAAGCAATGATTATGTACACCGTTCCTTACAACATATCCCCATAACCCATCATCCCTCCTTTCTTTGGCATGTAGTTTAAAAGTGCACTCTTTCTTCTTGGTACTACTCTTCCTAATGTTCTTTGATCTTCCGGGCCTGTGATGTCCACCAAAATGACATATTATCATCGCATAAGCTAGTTTATTTCCACTTCTCTTCGAGTAGTCTATAATAAGGTGTATATTTCGACGCCTCGCGATTTCTTGTACATGTGCAAGAAGTGCATCCCTATCTGGAAATAATTCTGATGTCGTGAATTCATCACTGATATCCGGAAATGGACCCTGCAAATCACAGCACCATCAGTTTCAAACATCAAGTATATTTCGTGTATACCTACACGACATTCATCTCGTGTGTGATTACACGAGATTAATGTCGTGTATACCTACACGACATTCATCTCGTGTGTGATTACATGAGATGTGAGTTACCATCAGTTCTAAATATCCAATTTTCTCATGTGTATTTGAAGATTGTATAACTAAACCTCATGTGTAGGTCAAGATTGGATTTTTAATTAAAGATTGGATTTTTAGTTCAAGATGGGATTATTAATTCAAGATGGGATTTTAATTTTGATTTTGATCACAATACAAAACAAAACAAAACATTAAGAACTTACTTCATAGAAGCTTGGATCATTGAAACTTGGAAAATGTTGATGTGGAGGAGAATTTGGTGAGATTCCTTCTTCTTCATCATGCACAAATTCTATCATATCAAGGTCAATACGCTCATAAGAACTTGTTGAGGGATTTTGTGAGGAATTCATGCTATGATCATTGGAACTTGGAGAATGTTGGGGAGATATTTGTGAGGAATCCATGCTATGAACTTAGAGATTGATTTCTTGAATAATAATGGGGGTTTCTGTTCAGAATGGGTGTGTTTCAGTAGGGTTTTCACGTTAAATATAATGCAGGTCGTCGTTTGAAGGCTTTAAATGTAATTTAATCGTCTCGTGTACTATAACACGAGATGTCTCGTTACATCTCGTGTGTGATTACACGAGATGTAACGAGACATCTCGTGTGTTTATACACGAGATGTCTAGACCCTAAACACTAATCTCTAAACCCTAAACCCTAAACCAGATGTTGTGAAAATGGTATACAGCTACCTAGTTTATTTTTTTTTTATTTTTTTTTCTACATTCTAAATGACATTTAAAGTGTTGTTCATTAGTATGACTTTCCTCAAAATCCAAATGGAAATTGAGTTAGAAATTTGTGCCATTTGTGCCATTTTTTAGGGTTTTAAGGAATATGACCCGATGTTGTGAAAATGGTATACGGATACCTATTTAATTTTTTTTTTAATTTTTTTCTACATCCTAAATGACATTTAAAGTGTTTTTCATTAGTATGACTTTCCTCAAAATCCAAATGGAAATTGAGTTAGAAATTTGTAACATTTTTTAGGGTTTTAAGGAATATGACCCGATGTTGTGAAAATGGTATACGGATACCTATTTAATTTTTTTTTTCTACATCCTAAATGACATTTAAAGTGTTTTTCATTAGTATGACTTTCCTCAAAATCCAAATGGAAATTGAGTTACAAATTTGTAACATTTTTTAGGGTTTTAAGGAATATAAATCCAACTAATCAGTAATACATAATCCAAATAAATCCAAGTAATACAAAAATCCATAATCAGTAATACAAAACTCCATAATCAGTAACTCTCCTAAATAAAACCTCCTAAAATCTCATGGGCCCGTGTAAGACCAGCTCTGACGTCCTCGGGGACCCTGGCATCCGTCAAATATGGAAGTATGATAGCTCGTGCCTCTGGAACCCCAGGCTGCGGTGGAACATCAAGTGGGGGCGGTGGGGGAGATGGAATGTCAACGGGGGGATCGTGTATCGGATTAGATATCCGAACATGACTCCTAGCCAGAAACCACTCCATATAATCATCAGTCACGAGAGAAGATGTGGTCACTAGTGGCCCCCAGCGGCGAACGGGCCTGAACTCCTCCATGCCGTGCTCCACCCACGCGTCCCAAACATAATCGTGGTCACCGTAGTCCTTCTGGTATCCCTTCTGACCCTTTGCCAAAATGCATATCGTGGGAACCAGGCGGGGTTGTCCAGGGATCCTCTGCTGGTGCCCGAACTGCCTACTAACACGCTCAGGCATGTACGCCTCAGTGATGTCACAAAATCGTATAACCCCTGTGAAGTATGAAACCGGCAGAATCGCGTCCGCTCCGATACCATAAGGAGTCCAAAGAACCTGTGAGTAGACTTTGTTAGGTAAAGTGTACATAATAACGGAGGGAGTGTAACAATTTGAAACAGTTTTAATATGAATAACTCACCCTCTCAACATGCATCCTGTCAAGAGTGCGGCGATACTGCACTAGATGGTCTAATGCCCTCCCAGCTGTATCAGTACGAGACCATCTACGGGCTCTCGGCTGCCCCTGCTGCCAGTGAGGGTCAGAAACTCGCCGGAAATCTGGAAAGTACTCGTATATCCAGCCCTGAGATGTATGTAAAAAAGTATTAAATACTAATCAAATGCAACATGTAATTACATGGGGGGGGAGTCGACAAAGTAAACAGAAAGTGAATAGAGTAAGATGTACCTCTAGCAATGTCGCACAACCACCCATCTGCTTGCATCCGGATCTGGACGCCTTCCCCAACTCTCGGTATAAATATGCCAACGTAGCTGATCCCCAGGAGAGAGTGGGGAGTCTCGCAAGATCCATGCATAGGGGAAGGTATGCTGCGGGCACCTTATCCTGACTCTTGTCCACGAACATCGTGGAACCCAAGAGGTGCAGGATATATGCAGAAGCACGCTGCAAATCTGTCACGCCACCTATACGGGTAGAAAAGATACGCCGGACATCCTTTAATAAGTACCCAGTGCCGCTCAAATAAAGGTGTCTACTGATGCCGGATATGTCAGGCACTGGGTCCGGATACCGAACATATGCACCTACACAGCTTATACCTGTAAATTGAAGATGAAATAACGCATTTTAGTACATGAGATGAATGCAGATAGTTCATATAGTCTTGAAATCTATATATAACAACATACCCAGGATATGAGAGACGTCATGTAACGTAATGGTCATCTCCCCCCAAGGCATGTGGAACGAGTTAGTCTCAGGAGACCACCGTTCCAAAAATGCCGTCATCAACGCGAAGATAGGCCTCTGAATGGTGGCATCGTGCAGCTGCTGGAGGCCCGATGCATCAACGTGGGTCAGCCAGGCTCTATCAGTATCATCCAGATCACCACGCTTGAACCTGTTTATTACAAACAAAAAATATAATCAATACTCGAGTTCGAGAAAAGCATGGGATGAATGGAATTTTTAGAGTGTGCAAAATAACTTCAATATTTTAATAGTTTCACATTAATGATTATCTTACTTGTGCAGATGCTGCTGTAGACACCCCGCCTTGGACCTCTCACCCCGATTGCATACAAAGTATTTTTATTTTACTTATTTTTGTTGATTTCTGTTACTTCGGTTAAGTTCCTAACTGATTCCGTTAGTTTTGGACTAAACTGCATAACAGAGTTAACTTTTAGGGTCATTCTGTCATTCTGTCCTTTTCTACCGCGGGCGCTTCCGGAACTGTTAACGGGCTGCGCGCGCGTCTCGCCTCAAAAGCGGGACTCGCGCGCTTCCCACTTTGGCAGTAACGGATTGCACCTTATTTCCCTCATTTTCCTAGTTCACAAAATAACCTCTTTTTACATCCAAGTTCATCCCCCCTTGTTTTGTAACCTCCAATCCCAATATTCTAGCCTTTTCATTAAAAAACAAAACATTTCTTTTTATTATTATTTGATTTTCTTTTATTTATTTCATTTATTATTTTATTTATCTTATTTTCTATTGGTCAATTCCATCTCACATGGATTGACCAATTTCCCTCCAAGTTTTCCCTCCTCTTTTTACCTATAAAAACCTCCTTCTTCTACCTTGAAAAGGGACCTTAATCTCACATTTTCACTACACCTACACTATATACAATTCTCTACACAAATTCTCCAACAAGAGTTTCTATACAACAAATTATTCTACAACAATTTCATTACAACAACAACACTTTCAAGTCAAGGTTCCAAGTCCCCTTTCTCAAGGTACAACTCCATTTTCTTCCTTTGTTTTCTTCTTCTTGATGTATGCAATCCCCATTAATGGGACATGACAAACATGACTACTTCACATATTGAAGTTAGTTAAGGTTATCTCCCTACATTTTAATCTTAACTTTAATTCACCATGTTAATTTCTCTTCATCTCTTAATGTAATTCTTTAACATTACTTGTTACATGTAATCTTTATCATTAAATAAATAAAACAATTCTATTTTATTTCCCCTTTTCTTCTCATCACAATTGTTAGCACATTTCTATTTAATTAATTGAAGGACATGTAAATATTAGAACACCAATAGTAGCAAGACCCGCGTAAGCGGGGCGGAGTGGGTGTTTAAGTACTTCCCACTCCGTCACCTAACCCCCGAACCCTTCTCTCCCGAATCTCTGGTTTTGTACATAAATTAGGCTATTTCTAGGTTTTTCTTATGTTCCTTTAAAAACATAGGTGGCGACTCTAAACAATCTAAAATCAAGTTAGACATCCTAGGATAATTCACCGCTCTAGCCAAGTTGTGGTTTCCCGGGGTATCTACAGTGGCGACTCCGCTGGGGATGATTTAGAGGGTTAAACTTGCGTTCTTAACTTCTGGTGTTCTTATTACTGTTTTCTGGGCATTCTGGTAAAAAGGGTGGGAAGCGCGCGCCTCCGGCCTTCTTGGCCTAACGCGCGCGCGTCCGACCCTCATTATCAGAATCGCCCGCCTTCCTTCTTGTCCTTCAATTTCATATTTATGTGCTAACAAGTTTCTGCAGGGGAAAGTTACATAATTTGGGACCAGGGCAATCCCCTGAGTCCGCAGTTTCTTCTAACATTCTGACAGGTACCCCAGATGCGCGCGCCTCCCATATTCATTGCGCAATACGCGCGCTTCCCACATCACTTCCCTGAGGCGCGCGCTTCTGGGCAATTTTCCAGAAACAGAATAGTGCACAGAAAGCAGAACAGAGCAGAATGACAGTGTGTGGGCACCGGGCCTGCATACAATTTCTTTTACTTTCTGTTTATTTTTACCGGTCACACGGGTGATTCGGGAGTTGTAAATACGTGCTTATTTGTTTCCTTTTTTTCTTTCTTTGAAAAAAAAAATATTTTGTCACTTGTTAGACCTCACACTACATGCACATATTCTTATCAATTGCTCACTATCGAGTCGCACAAGTCCAACCCCAAACCCGTCGAGGCCCGTCCTAGAAAGTTTCAAGCTCCACCCGACCTTGACTCTTTCGAAGCGGTCAACCTCAGCCCGTGGCGTAGTTCAAGACTACATGCCGGGGGTGACCTTTAAGCCTCTCTTTAGCCGAGCACAAGCCACACAATTCTAGTCTAGGGTCTAACACTCCGTGACTCAAGTAGGTTTTTCATGTATCGAGATTTCCCTAAACTAATGTCTTCAAATCATGCATGCCAACTTGTTGCAATGGACGAAATAAAACTCCGTCCCCAAAAGTGGGCATTTTGGACGAAAATAAAAATCCGTCCCCGCATGTATGATTTACTACATTAATTTAGTTTAATCCCGTCACATGTAGGTATCACAAACGTGGTGGAATCCGATGAGTATATGGGACCGCGAGAAGGTCTATATACTAGTGTGACGATTCCACTATTTTTTCTAGAAACCCCAAAAAGGACTCCGTCCTTCCGACTTTGGTAAATAAAATAAATAAAAAAAAAAAGAGTCATTTTCTTTATATGGTTGAGTCTTTTTCGTGTCTGTGGGTTAAATTTATTTTACTCAAAAGGTATTTGTGGGGCCAACCTAAGATCAACCGTGTTCATTCGATAGGTCCAATGGCTTCCAATGGCAACAACAACAATGCTGGGTACTTCTCCGTGTCCAACGAAAGACTCTTCAACATAATAAGAGCCATGGGGGAACAAATGGATAGACTTTCTGAGGATGCCCGCCGAAAAGACGATTTGTGGCAAGCCCGTTTTGATCTCGAGAGGAAGATTCACAAGGAAGAGGTTTCCGAGCTCAAAGCCCGTTTGCAAGAGCTCACCAACAACAAGGCAAAGTTTAATGGTAAAGCATGCTCAAGTGGCCCGTCCCTCAAAAGCTACATAGGTACCGCCAACAACCGAGTTTTCACTCTTCTCCTAGGAGTAACCCAAGCCGAAGCATTTGAAACTTTGGTGGCAAGTGGAAAGGTCAAGCCTTTGGAAGGGTACAAGCCGAAGACGATACCGAATAATCATGCACATGGTGAATGGTGCGGCTACCACAAGCATAGTGGCCATACTACCGAAGGGTGCTTCCTTCTCCGAAACATCATCCAAGATTTGTTCGACAACGGCGAATTTACTGTGGGTGAAGAGCAACCTTTAGAGAGTGCCAACATGCAAGAACTCATCAAAGAAGAATGATTTGGTTTCGAAATGGGGCTTCTACAAAAAATCATGCCACAAGGAGACTACAACGACAATGGGGACTACAACAACAATCTCCGTTTCTCTTTCTCTACCTAGAGATAGGATAAAAAAAAAAAAAAAAAAAAAAGGAGTCAAAAGTCCTCTAATGTGTGCATTAATGTTTTCTCTCGTCCAATGTTAAATTTTGAGTCAACCATTAAATAAAAGTCGTTCTCGTCCTCATACACTCTTCCAAGTTGTTCAATCTAATTCTTGGCAAAATGATGAAAAAGTGTCTAAAAAAGTTTTGGAACGAAGGCCATCGCTTGAACGCCTAGGGGCTAAACATTGTGACGGAGGCAACATCATCAACGACGAAGACAAAGCCAAGACATCAAAGGTGAAGCAACAACCATGGAAAAAAATCAAGCAATGTTTCAAAGGGGGGATTAAAAAAAAAAAAAAAAAAAAAAAAAATGCTCGCTAGGTTGAACTCTTCAAATCAACCTAGGCAAAAGTTAGAGCACAAAAAAATAAATAAATAAATAAATAAATCCCCCTCAATCAAAGAAGTACAAGATCAACATCATTCCACCGATGAAGGACGAAGCAACAACCATCACGACGAATGGAGAATCCACAAGAACTATGGTGACCTGAGCCTCTACACTGGAGGAACGTAGGCAACCTGCGGGTCCGGTCTCATGCAAGAAAGAAGATATGTTTAGCCCTAGCGCGTTATGGTGATTGGCCTTCATCTCGAACTTGTCAAGACATCTTTGTACGATTCATTTGCCAATGAATTAATCACCAAAAAGATTGAACAACTTTCTTAGATTTGGAATCATTTCGCGCTCCTTGTCGAGTCTAGGGACTTCTATTCTTTCTGCATACTCCCAATTTCTTGCAATCAAATTGGGGCTTTCCTTCTCTTCTCTCTTAATGACTTACTTGCCTTCGCGAGTCATTCAATTCAATAAAAAATACATGTCAATACTAGGGACACTTCCCTAGTCAAGTCAATGTCACTCATCATTAGTGACAAAAGGTCTCCACCGCAAAATCACATGTCTTATCTCCTCAGCTAGAGTCAATGCACACTTCCTCATCAATTGAGTAAAAAAAAATGATGAAGACGCAAAAGAGATGCCCGCTAGATTGAAAACCCGAAAGGGCGGTCTAGGCAAAAAACAGGGTGCGTCATAAAAAAAAATGAGAGAGTGAGAGAGAGAAGGGAAAGAGAAATGGAGATCCCCGGCCTCTAAAGAAGACAAGTTCTACATTGAATCTCCTCAGCAAGTCAATTCCCCACCGAGTCAACTTTGGGATTGCAAAAGGCTCGAAAAGATATAGCACCATCAAAGGTTGTCTTGGGTTATCGGCATCATTCTCCAGCATTGTGCATTTTTGGGTTCATGAAAAGAAGGCCCGTGGTAACCAAGATCCATCCGAGAACAAGCCCATCACAAAAGGGCACGAGGTTGCACAAATAACCCATAGCTAGACAATTGGCTTGGGCAGCAAATAGCAACAACATGTGTCTCAGTTTTCAAAGCTTCTTCAAGTATGTGCTTCTAAAGTACGCAGAAAAGGCTCCTGAGAAATGGAGTAGCTCTTGCCATATCCTCTCATGTTTATTCCCTCGCACGAGGATGAGTC
Organism: Campanula takesimana; assembly: GCA_026119855.1. Taxonomy (NCBI): domain Eukaryota; kingdom Viridiplantae; phylum Streptophyta; class Magnoliopsida; order Asterales; family Campanulaceae; genus Campanula; species Campanula takesimana. The sequence goes on along the minus strand of JAOWBW010000214.1, from coordinate 353,190 downwards.
ACTCTTGCTTTGCTCAATAAATGGTGACGCCCTATGGGCTATGTGACTCAAGAAAAAAGGCTTCTTTTGCTTCATTTAACAATCAACACGCCCTAGGGACTATGCTCGAGAAAAATGTGTGAGACTATCCTCAAGGTCTCTCAAAAGGGATGTCAAAAAGCCCTCTTGTCACGTGTGCCCGTGCTCGTTCCCCAATCAAGGATGGACCTTTCTCGCAATCAATGATGGCACTCTAGGGGCTACGGTCAAGTCTTAAAGGCTCCCTCGGCAAAGAGCAATTAACTCCCCAGCAGTATCCCCAGCCAAGTCATGTGAAACATTGGAAGCTTCCTCAATTCGGCACCGAAGGTCTCAAGGGGCTTCGCAATCTACAATCTTTTGGGCTACAGCATTACAGTAATCCGAGCTGACACGCCCCAAGTCCTGGGATTCCCTAATAGAACCTCGAACCTGGTGCGCGTAACTAACAAGAAACAAGAAACTAATGGGAAACAGGAACAATACCTGTTAAAAACAAAACTGACATGCTATATCTACTCAAGAATAAGGAGCTAAGATAGCTCACAACGAGTTCTAGACCAAGAAAATTAAAACCAAACAAGGTTACATACAGCGGAAGACATGCCTAGCAAATAAGCTGGCATCAAGAACTGTCTAGGGACAACAAATACTACCCCAATACAAGCCCAGAGTTTATTAACTCATACAAGATCGTCCTTACCAAAATATAAAAGGACACTAACTTCGAACAAGAATATCCTGCTGAGTAAATTCCCAGCTAAGTCGAGCCTCACTGCGTACTATCCCCTGCTTTCCTGGGGGGGGGGGAAACAATTAAACAAATAAAGGGTGAGATAAATCTCAGTAAGCTATTAACATGCAACTATATGTCATGTTATCATGCAATACAAGTATATACTCAACTAAACATATATCAAGTATCATCAAGTAACAAGTATAGGAGAGGCTAAGCCAACCCAACAAGTAATCAAGCTCAAGATATGATCAGGTAACAAGTAGTCAAGTAGTGTGAGAGGCTAAACCAGCTCACCAAGATGCACATATGCCTATCACGCATTGTACCTGAATCCTTCCTTATTTCTCCCAAGAATATCATTTGTTGTCGATGCTTTTCTAGTTGAGGACAACCAAGAACAAGAACAAGAACTGCTGTGCAGTATATAAGAAGACCTGGTAACCAGTGTCAACCACAAGAACAAGATCCACGAGGTGTTCAAGACAGGAGTTTAGCATTCACTTAGGTCAGGCTTATTGCTCCAACCAAGGAAGCTATGCCCTTACTATGGCCGGTAGTAAGGGGTCAGGCGGAAATACATAGGGACCCGATTGTCACTTAAGCCCCAGCTCTCGCGACAAGCGTGAACCTATATATTTTCGAACAAGCAAGGAGAACCAGCTGGACTCACACAAGAATGCACAAGTAGATGTTTACTTGAACTACGAGAACAGAACTCAGTCCCTTATTAGTGGACTATTCTTTATGCACCATGTAATCATGTATCATGTGCTCACGAGAATATGCACCATGTAATTATGTATCATGTGCTCACGAGAATATGCACCATGTAATTATGTATCATGTGCTCACGAGAATATAAGTACACGTACTCAATTATTGTGAATACCAATCAAGTTTAACTATGGCACATAAGTGTCCATGTAACACGATCAATCCAAGTTAGAGTCTATTAATAACAGACCTCAAATAAGTAGTAGGGTATATCATTCTATATCACTTTGTCACATGCCAAGTTTGCACGTACATATTCATATCACGTTTAACACATTAAAGTGTCTATCACGATACCCTTACTATCAAATAGAGCCCAATACCTTAGACTCTAAACACGTAGTAGAATAGGTCACATCATACCTAATCACAGTCATATCTCACGTATATGTATCGTTAGTAATCGAATACATTTTCTAACACATATTGTGTTCTGTAGTTATTCTTATTACTTAAATCATAATATTCATGATTATATGAATTATCTTCATATTACACTAGTCCCTATTTTCTTTAGGAACCATTTCAAGACAAGATATCTTCTTTATATTTTATATACTTCATTGAGTATATACACGATTAAAAACTAAATCATTTACACTTTAGTGCTTATTTATAGCACTTCCAATATACACGTATCAAGTTCAAGTATGTAGTAGAGTTAATCATTCTCTATCTAGTTCCATAACCCAATTCTTTGGTTATTCATACCATGTACCAATCAATCAAGAAGCCACATTCTATCAAGTAAATATATGCAAAATTCGCATATACACATCAAGACTCTTTCAAGTTTATTACCATACACCTATATTGGTGTCAAGGCACGTACAAGATTTTATAATCTTATATTCAAGTCTTAATCCAATTATTTGGATGTTCAAGTCATGTACAAGATTTTATTGTCTTATACTTCAAGTTACTGTCTCATCTTAAGACATTCAAGACATTCAGGACATTCAAGACATTCAAGACATTCAGGACATTCAAGACATATACAAAATTTTATCATCCTATATCCAAGTTCTCAATCCATTTCTTTGGATGGTTAAACATGTACAAGAGTTAATTATCTTATACTTCAAGTTCAAGCTAGGAAGATGAATTATACATCTTTCACGAATTATTTTCAAATCCTTTTCTTAGTACATTCAAGCTCAAGACATTAGTTGGTGCCCCCAAGGTACACAAACATTAACTTCAAGACACATAAAAGAGTTACTACTCTTATACTCAAGTTATCATTTAATTATGATTCATGTCCACCTTTCATTTATTCACAAAGGGACTATTTTTCAGTACTAGAGTGTTCTACAACACTTATCTAGGCCATCTAGGGTAGTACCCTAAACCTAGACCAAGAATACTTTGAGTTCAATTTAAGTAAATGAGCTATACTACTCATACTTACAAGTTCTTAATTCCCTACATAGGATATTCAATCTCAAGTCATTGTTTTAATGCCCCTAAGGTGCACAATCATTGGCTTCAAGACAAGCATAACACATAAGTGCTTGTTCATAGCACTTTCAAGACATAAAGAAGAGTTCTTCCTTTTATACTCAAGTTCTCATTTGAGTTCTATAAGTTTTCATGTACAAGACTAAGTTCTCATTTTAATTAAATGAGTATTCATGTTTAAGACCAAATTCTGATACCCCTAAGGTGTCACAACACTTGCTAGGACATCTTATCTTAAGGCTATATGCCTTAACAAGGGATAAGCTTTCAATTTTGTTTAGATTTAAAACACTTTGGTTGAGACAGGGGACCGGGCGGGCGCTTAGCATGGACGGGGCGGGCGCTCATTGAAGATTTCTGAAACCCATAACTTTCTGGCCAAAAGGGCGGGCGCCTGGTCACTAACCGGGCGGGCGCCTGGTCCAAATTTTAGCAAACACCAATTTCTTTCCCAGGCTTAGAAATCCCCGTCCCAAGCGTAGGAGTAACTTTTATTAACTCTTAGGCAATACCCAAAACATTATTTCAGGCTCAATTCATTTCTTTTACCGTCCCATAAATAATAGGACAATTTCCTTTTATTCCAATTTAATATTTCACCGACCCAAAAGTATAAGTACAATTTTCTAATATACTACTATAAACATTTAGGGATACTTCCATTCATTTCCCCATACCACAAATAATCGTACAATTTTTCTAATAATATTTAAATCAAGTTACTATTTTACCGTCTCACGAATAGGAGTATAATTTTCCTACTAATCTTTCCAAACCCATTTACTAGGTTCTCTGTACTACTAGTATATAGAAATACTCCATTCGTCTCAATTTTACAAGTATCACAAAAATTGCCCAAAACACAATTTTAACAAGAACAAGTAGCGGGAATAACATATATGCATGTTATTACAAGTAAGGGGGAGCTAATAACTTACCTAGTCAAAAATCAAGTTGACCCAAATTAATTTCTGATCGGTCTGGAACGCTCTATTCAACGCCACGAATATTTATCCGGGACCAGAATCACGAACTGAGGGATAATTAAGCTCGAGGAGTCGAGAATAGGGTAAAATTGAACTCCCTTCTATGGATCAGAGGAAAGAACGTACGAGAAGAATTAAGAATGGTTTGCCTTTCTCAGGCAAACAACACTTTATACTAACAAGTTTCAAAAATTGCCCTTTGGCCCCTCAGGTTCTAACTTTGACAAAAAGGCCCCTAAACTTTCAACTTTGACATTTAACCACCTTAACTTTCTAACGCAGTTAAATAATTAACTCAAAAAAAATAGCATATAAATATGCTAGCCAAGAATTTAACAAACACGTTAAATATTTAACAAGAATAAAGATGGGCGTTACACGAGCAAAGGGCAATATTGGGGCTTCGCGACCGACAGTCTTTTGGGCAACAATACTCGAGCAACGCAATTTGGGAGTAGTCTCCATGAAAGGGATCAACCTTCAAAGGGTCTCTCAACACTTCAAGTCAAAGGCCTCTTGGTTTTAAATGAAGACTCCGATGTTATGAATGAAGTTGATGATTTTTATCAGAACTCACAGCGAGATTTTGAAGGAAGTCTTAGAGAAAAGGAAAAAGATTCAATATGCTAAACTCTAATCAAAACAGGGTTATAGCGGGAAATGCCACGGTCAATCCCAATGTTTCTGCAATTCAGCACCCCCTTCTCCAAGATCAAAAGCACAAGGTGCAGCTCAGATAAAGTTGGGCCACAACACTAGTTGCATCCGAAGATCCGTCATTAGTTAAACTCTAGAAGAGTCAAGCAAGCATACTCATTTGGGACTTTATCACACCACGACCTTATCCTCCGCGACTTCGACGGCACCGCAAGACATTACTGCATCCTTTGACATAAGCCCTCAGCCATTTGGGTATCGACCACAATGAGGCCATTCATCTCCCCAGTAAAAGCAAGAAGGATATCTCTATCAAGAATTCTACCAAACGGTACATCCGCTCTCAATGCCGAGCCAATCACGAGATAATTTGGGGCTTTACAATGAAAGGTCTTCACATCCCGCCATCTACAAGCCCACGACACTTGGGGATTTGCAATCTCTCGAAGCTTGGCATCAACGATCTCCTCTTAGGGCTTTCTCACTACAACAACAAAGGGCGATTTACTCGAATGGGCCAAGAGTTGATTTATCTTGGAGCTATGCAAGTCCCTCAAAATTTGGCATCAAAGGCATTCTAGGGGCTTTACAATCAGCAACCCCTCATCTCGGCATCAAAAGCCTTTTGAAGCCCCATAATCGACAAATCTCTTGGGGCTAGACATCAATCTTCATTGGGCACACCGGCGACAACAGAATTCAAGCGAGGCAATCCAGACTTCGACTGAACATGACTTGATCTTGGGTTGGCTTCACAAGCATACAATGGTTAAAATGGTTCACCCACGAACTAAAAAAAAATCTTTTCCTCACATGTGTGCATATTCTTTCCTTTCTGATCTAAAAAAAAAAAAAAAAAGATTTTTCTTTTTCTTTTTCTCCTTCTGTGTGCAAAAGTATGTGCTTTACTTTGCTCCTAGCTTCTCCTCCAGCATTCTCCATCATCCTTGAACTACGCTGGTCTGATTCCCTTCAAGGGATACGTAGGCAGCCTTTGGCACGACCAACCCATCATCCAGAGTACCATCTCGCCAACCCATCATCAAGAACGTTCTCTCATCAACATCCAAAGAATGGACATTCTCCATCAAAGCATCCTCCGCGGACATCAGAAATCCATCTCCACTCAAACGGCAATGGTAAGTGAAGGTATGAACATCATTCATTAATACTTTCCTCAAAATCACACAGCACACAAAAGCAATTTCTTCATTCTTGCAAATCTCTCTCTGCTTTCAAATCACATTGCACCACGAGCACAATTTCTCTCTTCATTTCACACTTCATGCATCTTCTTGCACTAGCACATATACCTGCAAAGCACATAACAGGTACCACCGCGAAGTCAAACAGCATCTGCAACTCGAGGCACTTCATCCCCAAAAGAAAATGGTCCACAGTCAACCATGCCCGCATCCCCGCAAAAGTCAACTGCAACGCCAAACAGCACACGGCCTCAAAGCAGCAATTCGTCAAAGGTTCACTAACGGCCTCATCAACGGATTTCACTAACAGATTCATCAACAAAGGTTCACTAACGGCCTCGAAGGTTCACTAACGGCCTCATCAACGGATTTCACTAACGGATTCGTCAACAAAGGTTCACTAACGGCCTCCTCGAAGGTTCACTAACGGCCTCATCAACGGATTTCACTAACGGATTCGTCAACAAAGGTTCACTAACGGCCTGGAAGGTTCACTAACGGCCTCATCAACGGATTTCACTAACGGATTCGTCAACAAAGGTTCACTAACGGCCTGGAAGGTTCACTAACGGCCTCATCAACGGATTTCACTAACGGATTCGTCAACAAAGGTTCACTAACGGCCTCGAAGGTTCACTAACGGCCTCATCAACGGATTTCACTAACGGATTCGTCAACAAAGGTTCACTAACGGCCTGGAAGGTTCACTAACGGCCTGGAAGGTTCACTAACGGCCTCATCAACGGATTTCACTAACGGATTCGTCAACAAAGGTTCACTAACGGCCTCGAAGGTTCACTAACGGCCTCATCAACAGATTTCACTAACGGATTCGTCAACAAAGGTTCACTAACGGCCTGGAAGGTTCACTAACGGCCTCATCAACGGATTTCACTAACGGATTCGTCAACAAAGGTTCACTAACGGCCTCGAAGGTTCACTAACGGCCTCATCAACGGATTTCACTAACGGATTCGTCAACGAAGGTTCACTAACGGCCTCGAAGGTTCACTAACGACCTCATCAACGGATTTCACTAACAGATTCGTCAACGAAGGTTCACTAACGGCCTCCTCAAAGGTTCACTAACGGCCTCATTCAAGGGTTCACTAACGGCCTCCTCAAAGATTCACTAACGGGCTCATTCAAGGGTTCACCAACGGCCTCCTCAAAGGTTCACTAACGGCCTCATTCAAGGGTTCACCAACGGCCTCCTCAAAGGTTCACTAACGGCCTCCTCAAAGGTTCACTAATGGCCTCATTCGAAGGTTCACTAACGGCCTCATTCAAGGGTTCACTAACGGCCTCACTTAACGGATTCAACCGGCAGGTTTACCAACGGATCATGCCACCCCCTCTATCAACAAAAGACGCTCACACAGGGAGCGCACCCCTACCTCTAGCAATTTCAAATTACTGCTTTCATCGAGTCTTTGCTTTCTTTTCTTTCTTTTTCTTTGTCGATGTCCTCGGCGGGTGTTTTTACTTTCGTCGACGCGTTTTGCTTTGCAATCCACGTCGCCGAGGGGCTCTGTAGACACCCCGCCTTGGACCTCTCACCCTGATTGCATACAAAGTATTTTTATTTAACTTATTTTTGTTGATTTCTGTTACTTCGGTTAAGTTCCTAACTGATTCCGTTAGTTTTGGACTAAACTGCATAACATAATTAACTTTTAGGGTCATTCTGTCATTCTGTCCTTTTCTGCCGCGGGCGCTTCCGGAACTGTTAACGGGCTGCGCGCGCGTCTCGCCTCAAAAGCGGGACTCGCGCGCTTCCCACTTTGGCAGTAACGGATTGCACCTTATTTCCCTCCTTTTCCTAGTTCACAAAATAACCTCTTTTTACATCCAAGTTCATCCCCCCTTGTTTTGTAACCTCCAATCCCAATATTCTAGCCTTTTCATTAAAAAACATAATATTTCTTTTTATTATTATTTGATTTTCTTTTATTTATTTCATTTATTATTTTATTTATCTTATTTTCTATTGGTCAATTCCATCTCACATGGATTGACCAATTTCCCTCCAAGTTTTCCCTCCTCTTTTTACCTATAAAAACCTCCTTCTTCTACCTTGAAAAGGGACCTTAATCTCACATTTTCACTACACCTACACTATATACAATTCTCTACACAAATTCTCCAACAAGAGTTTCTATACAACAAATTGTTCTACAACAATTTCATTACAACAACAACACTTTCAAGTCAAGGTTCCAAGTCCCCTTTCTCAAGGTACAACTCCATTTTCTTCCTTTGTTTTCTTCTTCTTGATGTATGCAATCCCCATTAATGGGACATGACCAATATGACTACTTCACATATTGAAGTTAGTTAAGGTTATCTCCCTACATTTTAATCTTAACTTTAATTCACCATGTTAATTTCTCTTCATCTTTTAATGTAATTCTTTAACATTACTTGTTACATGTAATCTTTATCATTAAATAAATAAAACAATTCTATTTTATTTCCCTTTTATTTCCCCTTTTCTTCTCATCACAATTGTTAGCACATTTCTATTTAATTAATTGAAGGACATGTAAATATTAGAACACCAATAGTAGCAAGACCCGCGTAAGCGGGGCGGAGTGGGTGTTTAAGTACTTCCCACTCCGTCACCTAACCCCCGAACCCTTCTCTCCTGAATCTCTGGTTTTGTACATAAATTAGGCTATTTCTAGGTTTTTCTTATGTTCCTTTAAAAACATAGGTGGCGACTCTAAACAATCTAAAATCAAGTTAGACATCCTAGGATAATTCACCGCTCTAGCCAAGTTGTGGTTTCCCGGGGTATCTACAGCTGCAGTCTCGTATGGAAAGGCACCACTGACTCACTAGTGGCGTCCCTCCAGATCTCTCGGGCTCTGTGATCACCAAAACCGTATATAAGAGTAACAACCTCTGGGCCGCCACCTGGGTCACTCTGAATCTGCCATGATGGTGGCTCCTCCTCACCCGCATCCTGCCTCCTCCTCCGTCCCTGCCCTCTAGCCACATTCGGACCCCCCGCCTCCTCCCATGCCTCAAAGGTCTAACATCTATCTCCTCCTCCTCCTCATCCTCATCCTCCACCTCATCCTCATCCTGCCCCTCCCCCTCCTGCTCGCCATCCTCACTATCCCCCTCCTCCTCCTCCCCATCCTCACTATCCCCCTCCTCCTCCCCATCATCACCTCGTCCTCCTCCCCATCCTCACTATCCCCCTCGTCCTCCTCGTCACTATCCCCTCCCTCCTCCTCCTCCTCCTCAACATCATCAGATGCGACCGCCTCCTCCTGCCTTCTCTTGCTCCGCATTTCTTTTCTCTGCAGATGCGTTGCAGCCTTCCTCTTTCTATTAGACGCGGTCATACGTTCACGTGGCTACAAAAAAAAATAACAAACAATAAATAAGCTTTTTACTACACTGAGACACATCTCGTGTTGTCCCACACGAGACACATCTCGTGTTGAACAACACGAGATGTGTCTCGTGTTGAACAACACGATAAAATACTCGATTGAGTTCAGAAGCCATTAGGTTAAAATAACATTTTAATTTACATTACCTTTTTTACAGGAACGGTGCTAGATGAAGCTCCGGCGGCGGCGATGGAAGTGGCGGTAGAGGCGGTGGCGCCGGCAGGAACCTTGGGAATTTTTACTCTCGCCATTGTCATCGTGTGGTGGTGGTGCGCGGCTCGTCTTCTTCGTCGTCGGTAGAGATGTCGTTTAGGAGAGATAGACTGGAAAGAGGGGAGAGGGAACGATTGAAATCAAAAAAATCAAATTAAGTATATAAAGGGGTATTTGGGTAATTTACTTGCTTCCCTGTATTTTATCTTACCTGTATATAACTATAACCAAATGCCTTTAAATGTCATTCAACTATTCTAAAAATATTTGACTCCAAACACAAAAATTAAGGATTCAGATCCAATGCTAACCGCACACTGAATTAGTAGGGTTTTTCAGCTTCATAATCAAGAAAATGTTAATGGCAAATCCTCCCCAAATGTAAATTAATCCAACAATCTCATTATAGAATTGGGTGCTTTCTTCCAATTAAGTTATTTCTAGGCTATTGATTTCATCGGTTGAAATCATGGGTGGAAAATCGGAAGCTGTGTACGGCGGCAGCACAAAGTCGTCCACCACGACGGCGGCGAGCTCGAAGTCCGATCTATTCTCCCTCAAAACCCTAAATCTGAAAACAAAGCAACAGGAGCTCCTGATCCGAGTCACGATCCTCTGCCTCGTCTACGTCTTGGCCTTCATCACTCGCCTCTTCAGTGTTCTCCGTTACGAGAGCATGATCCACGAATTTGATCCTTACTTCAATTACCGAACGACTATGTTCCTGACGGAGAAAGGGTTCTACGAATTCTGGAATTGGTTTGATTCAGAGAGTTGGTATCCACTTGGTCGAATCATCGGCGGGACACTCTACCCAGGTCTCATGGTCACGGCAGCTATTATCTACTGGGTGTTGAAATTCCTCCGATTTGCAGTCCACATTCGCGAGGTCTGTGTTCTGACTGCGCCATTTTTCGCTTCGAATACCACCATTGTTGCATACTTGTTTGGGAAGGAGCTTTGGGATACAGGCGCCGGTTTAGTTGCAGCTGCATTGATTGCGATTTGTCCTGGGTACATTTCTAGGTCTGTCGCCGGCTCTTATGATAATGAAGGGGTTGCCATTTTCGCGTTGTTGCTTACCTTCTATTTGTTTGTTAAGGCTGTTAATACTGGGTCGCTTGCTTGGTCTCTTGCCTCTGCTTTTGGGTACTTTTATATGGTTTCCGCTTGGGGTGGTTATGTGTTCATCATTAATTTAGTGCCCCTTTATGTACTGGTTCTATTGATTACTGGGAGATACTCGATGCGGTTATATGTTGCCTATAATTGTATGTACATCGTGGGGATGTTGCTTGCTATGCAGATTCGATTTGTTGGTTTTCAGCACGTTCAGTCTGGAGAACATATGGCAGCAATGGGAGTGTTTTTCTTGATGCAGGTTCTTAACCTCACTCATTTACCCACTTTCAGTTATTTCTTCCGGCCCTAAGTGACGTTACATTGTGAAAAAAGGTTGACTTTAATCAATTTTAGTAGAAAATCTTAGAAAATGTTCATAAATACCATTACTATTTACCTTATACTTAAACAAAAAGCGTCGGAATACAAATACTAAAGGTGATGTAGGATCTTCATTAAAAAGGGTATCTCATTTGTGACAAACTTTTTGGAAAATGGAAGTTTATTTAGGGACAGAGGGGAGAACTATATTTGCTAACTACTTGGGTATTCATATATTTCATGATTGCCCTCTTATTAGAGGGAAGGGGAGGGGGGTGAAGGTGAAGTTGAGCATGATATTACCGTTCTACTTTTCCTGTTGACTTGATGCTATGTAATGTTTGCACGCAGGTCTTCCACTTCCTAGATTGGGTTAAGCACATCTTAAATGATTCTAAGCTTTTTCAAGCATTTTTGAGGATTACTGTAACATGTGCAGTTGGTGTGGGGGCTGTTGCTCTTGGAGTCGGCACAGCTTCTGGTTATATCTCCCCATGGACTGGCCGATTTTACTCTTTACTGGATCCAACTTATGCTAAAGATCACATTCCAATAATAGCTTCTGTCTCTGAGCATCAGCCCACAGCATGGTCATCCTTCATGTTCGATTTTCATATCCTGCTTTTCTTGTTCCCAGCTGGTCTTTATTTTTGCTTCAAGCGGTTGTCAGATGCCACAATTTTCATTGTGATGTATGGTCTTACCAGCATGTATTTTGCTGGTGTCATGGTTCGGTTGATTCTTGTTGCCACACCTGCAGTCTGTCTTGTAAGTGCTATTGCAGTCTCGGCCAGTGTGAAGAATTTGACCCAGTTGTTGAGGGGAAAGAGCAAGGTTTCTCATGTTGGGTCCGGCAAGGGAATTACTGGCATGAAGGCTTCTTCCAAGGTGAGTTAATTATTTTCTACTGTTTTACCCTGTCTTTTGTTTTTTCATAGTTAAACTTTAGCAACTTCTTGATATCTGATGCTTTAATAGTCGAACACTAACATCTGAATTAAGTTTTGATGTTCAGTTTTCATTAATTTTTTAGTGTATCATTGTATCTTGCCAGTTCCAATGGGCTTACTCTTAGGCTTCTTTTAAGTGGTATGTTCCAATACGTAACTGTTGACAGTATCCTGGATTGTTGAGTTATTCTTTTCAATTTTGCATACTTTTCTTGAAATTTCCTTGTCTACTTCTGTTTACACTGAGTTTATGTTTTGCAAGTATGAAAATGTTACGATGAATAGTAAATGCCCTCTACAAGCTAATTGAAATTTTTCGTTCTGCGTGTACTACTATTTGCTGAACTATAGTGGTTACTACGTGTGTTCACTTGAATCATCAACATAGCTTAGCTAGTGTCTGTTCCTTTTTTCTTTTGGTAGCTTGTCAAGGTATTCAAGTGATTTTCATTCTTTGTGATTCATTTTGTTCTTGTATGCACTTGTTTCACCAACAGGCTGCAATGGATCAATCTCTCCCTTTCCTGAAAAATGGTGCCATTGCATTGCTTATTGGGGCATTTTATTTGCTGAGTAGATATGCTACCCATTGTACATGGGTTACGTCTGAGGCATACTCGTCTCCTTCAATTGTCTTGGCTGCAAGGGGTGCCCATGGCCAGAGGGTGATTTTTGATGACTACCGTGAAGCCTAGTTTTGGCTCCGGCAAAATACTCCTGCAGATGCCAAGGTGATGTCATGGTGGGATTATGGTTATCAAATTACTGCTATGGGAAATAGAACCGTGATTGTAGACAATAATACCTGGAACAATACTCACATTGCTACTGTTGGTCGTGCGATGTCATCGTACGAAGATGAAGCATATGAAATAATGAAAGCATTAGATGTGGATTATGTCTTAGTTGTTTTTGGTGGTGTTACCGGCTACTCATCTGATGATATCAACAAGTAAGTCTTCAACTCTTTTTCAATGATAATGTTTTACGGATAGCTCACAGTTTGTTCTTGAAAGTGACTGAGATGTTTAACCTTTTTCCCCCTTTAACGTAGATTTTAGATTTTCTTGATATGATGTGGATAAGTATATGACACATTTACTAATATCCTTACCTAAATGGACGCGCAAGACCGTTTAGTTTTGGTAATGAATGCAAAAAGAGCTCATCTTTGATCAGTATGGGCTTTAATGAAATCTCTATGTTTCCTCAAAGTTACTTAGAACTGAATCTATGTATATGATTATGGCATAGTCAAACTCTGAACTCAACTTTTTCGATAGTGTATGGCGAAGGTTTGGAGTTTGTGGAGATTATTAAATATATGAGGTTATGTAAATAGTGGACATTTTTGTTACATAGGACTTGTATCATCGTAGTGAAGAATTTGTGTTAGTAATACTCTTAGAAATCTGAAATCTATACAAAGTGTATTAAAAGTGCTAATCTTCTTGCTTCTGAATTGAAAGAAATGGTTATCTTTTATAGAACTTCTTTTTGCATTTATTACTTTAATATTGTCATAAGCTATAATGTAATTCATTTATACCAGATTTTTATGGATGGTGAGAATTGGAGGAGGCGTTTTCCCTGTTATCAAGGAACCTGATTACCTTGTTAATGGTGAATATCGTGTTGACAAAGGGGCAGCTCCCAAAATGCTGAACTGTTTAATGTAAGTTTTCGACCACCGTTTTATGTGTTCTTACAAAGATAATCTGTATTCTAGTTAAAAGACATGTAGACAAGATATGATATATAGTTGAATAATCTCTCAATACAAGTGCATATTTTACCATTGAGAAGAATTATTAACCACGTAAGAGAGATCACACTTCGATCCATTTGTTTTCAGTACATCATTATTCAAAAGAGTTAAAAAAGGAAGGAAAAAATAAGGTATCCTTGTGTATTTTGAAGAAGTTGTCTTTTTCTTCAATTTGAAGATGGGTGGTTAATGCATTGATTAATAATTCTGATCCATGCTTCAATTTTACAAGAGAAACCCGAATTCTTGGAATATATAATTATATATGACCTGGTTTAGGGTCCAAATTTAGGTAGAAGAGAGTCACTTACTTAAAATAATCACATTTATTAAACAAAGTTGTAATACGGACCACCATATACCAGCAATAAGGTTTTCTGGGTTCGCCAAACAACCTCTGTCGGGTATGCTCGGTTTGTAGGGATGGCAACGGGTCGGGTTTCTCGAAAACCGAACCCGGCCTTATTTCAAAGGGAGTAATCCGACCTGACCCAAAGATAGCAGAACCCGACCCGACCGAGTTGTATCAAAATCTAATTTTCTCAGCTCATATTTGTTTGAGTCCAATCTATGTATAAGCCTAAATTTGAACGTCTCAAATCATCAAACCTCACCCACAAACAACTTTAAAAATAAATTTAACAACATTTATAATATGATTTAACTAACATAATATGTTGACTTTGTACATGGGGGAGCGGGTCGGGTCGGATTACGGCTAGTCAACAGCAAAACCCTAACCCAACCCTAACCCGCTCGGGGCATGAAAATTGTAACGTGGACCCTACTTTTTCGGGGCTGATCGCCTTTGTGTTCGGATCGAGTTCGGGCAAATTGCCATCCCTAGTGGTTTGTTACGTACTCAAGTTTTAGTTTTTTTAATATTATTGATAATTGATTTATTTTTCTGTTTTCTTGTAGGTACAAGTTATCTTACTATCGTTTCGGAGAGCTAACAACGGAATATGGCAAACCTCCTGGGTATGTACTTGGTTTACCTATCTTAATGCTTAATCTGATTGGTTTAATGTTTTTGGTACTTTTGGTGCTCATTCCAAAATTGAAGCTACTAATTTTTGCTGAAATGAAAAAATGACGTTAACTGCTATTTTGGAATTTCTGCTTCTTGTGATAACATGAACTGATGCATCTTATAGAAATTTCAGAACCATATAGTCTCTGTCATTGCATTAAGTTGCTTAAGCAATGGTTTATTACATGCATACTGAATATAGTTTGTAAAGCTTTCATCTCTACGGTCAGGTTGTATCATATTGACTCATGTACTTTGTCAACACTCAAAAAAATGAATGGTCTAGGTGGAATCAATTATAGCTTATATTATTGTTCAAACATCTCGAGATCTGTGGCAATTCAAAGTAATTCATGTTTTCTTGATGACCTAGTTATTTGTGAATCAAATAAATAGTAAGATGAGGACGTATCAAAAAATAAAATAAAATAGTAAGAAGAGGGGAGATTCAGTTAACCAAGAATCAACATTATTTTTGAAAAAAACAAAAAACAAAAAGAGAAAGAAAAACAATACTTATCCATGAATAAGATTGATTATTCATTAGCTTTCCAAATATTTCTCATGAACAAGGGTACAAATCACAAGGAGGTTGTACTCATGGCGTAAATCAAGTTTGTGTTGCATCTCCAAACAACTTACTCGAGATTTACTTATTTAAAATTCAGCCGTTGAATCATTTATTCCTTTTTAACTGTCCATAACAAAAAGTGCTTCTATTCGCACATGTAAAATTTCTAAACATATAGGTTAAACATATGTTTCCCAAAAAAGCCTTTCCTCCCAACCAAAGTCCCTGCCTCTTCCTCCATCATTCCCAACGGAATACACCCATCTTTTTCCCCTCCTTCATTGGCAGCCATCCCCAAATACATCCATCTTCTTCATGTCAACCCATTCCCCAAATACATCATTAACAAACGCACAACTTCATTTGGACTAAACTGTAAAAACCCACATGGCTTTGTTTTCTGTTGACCCCTTCCTCCCCGCCTGCCCCTACTCTCAGTTCAAACTGGTGTGTTCGCATAATCGTGGTGTTCCCAAACACCACCGTGAGATGTGTTCGGTTGGCACCCACCGAACACTCCTTATGGTGTTCGGTCAACCATGGATACACCTTGATGCTCATTCTTTGTTTCGTGGCCGAAAAACCAAAGTTGATTTTTTGCCCCAGAGTTCTTGGCTAACAAAAGAATGGTGAAATGCTGGGGAAAAAGGTTTAGGGGCGGGAAAGGGGGCGGCTGGAGAGTGAGAGAGGGATGGGATGTATTTGAGAAGGGGTGGGGTGTTGGGGTTTCATAAACGGGTTTTGGGTTTGCGATGGAGAAATTTTTGGGAATGGCTGTCACTGAAGGAGGGGAGAAGAAGATGGGTGGGTATTAGTGATGGGCTGCCATTGAAGAAGCTGGTGCATTTTGTTGCGAATGATGGAACAAGAGGGTGGGATTTTGGTTGGGAAGAAGGTAATCTTTGGGGAAACAAATAGGAGCACTCATATAAAGGTTAAATTAATAAGAGATAAATTGGGCATCTGGTTTGACATAGCTGTGTAATTAGGTACGAATAATGCCTTTCATTTTCCTGAAATCTGTGAGTGTAGGAACTTAATATCTATGACAAAATTGATCTTTTACGAAGACAATTTTAATGTTTGAAGTTTGATCCATTCTTTGGCGTTGGAAAAGAGAGAATGATTTTGTACGAAATTTTCGGGTGCAATATTTCTTTTGTTACTCTGATTTGGATATATTCTTTAGTGATTGTTTTACTACTCTGCTCTATTTATGTCGTGACCTAGTTATGCATGTTAATGTAAAAAACATCAAGTTTTGGCTTATGCTAGGAGTATGTGGAGAAGAAGCATACAACGTTATAGAAATGTCGCCATTTTGAGTCCTCATTTACCATCTGTCAGAGGTAAAGTGTGAAATAACATTAATAATTCTCTCTCTGATATGCTGTGACAGGTATGACAGAGCGAGGGGGGTGGAAATAGGTAATAAAGACGTGAAGCTTGAGCACTTGGAAGAGGCCTTCACAACATCAAATTGGATAGTTAGGATTTATAAAGTCAAACCACAAAATAATAGATGGTAATGCTCACACACTAGGTTGATTTCTCTCGGTAGCCATACATATGGGGACAAGGGCCGAAGCGGAATGGATGAATCTGTGTATGCCGGACACACTTCCTCGTTCATTGTGTTGTTTTTTCCTTACAGTTGACAGAGGTCATAGCAACTACCTTATTGATCTCAACTGTCTTCCATTAGCTCTTGAATTTTGTAGTGTCTTAGACAGATGAGAACAGGATTTTAGCAGAGTGGAAGACACTTTAGTAATCCCTGCCTGCTGAACTTAATGGAAAATGTCATTAGGAGGCACTATGATGTTCATGTTTTGTTTAACTTGAGTTGGTAGGTTAGACATGCGGCTTGATTTATGTAGAGCTCTTTTCCATTTGATAGATGGTCTCTCTCTCTCTCCCCATATACACATATATACGTTTGTGTGTGTGTGTGTGTTGTGTATATATACGTATAAGTGTGTATGTATATATATATGTAAATATATTCATATATACATATGTGTATATACAATTATATGTGTATGTATAGTCAGTCTTACTAAAAATCAGTATTCACGCTCCTTGGAAAAACGGGTTTTGGCAATTGTTTTTATGAGTGTCAGTGTATTTGCTTTTATATTTTAGTGGATGTGCTATTTAGTGTCATTGCATGTATTATTTCAGTGCATATGTGGTTTTTGAGTGCTAGTGCATATGTTTTGAGAGTTGGTGTTTGGACAACTGCACCAATGATACTTGGTTAATAGGGTATCAAATTATAACATTTTCAAGGTTATCGTCACAATAGGTTTAAAAATCATGGTATCAAATTTATTTTTAGATTTTTCTTAAACTTTATTGATACTTTTTAACATTTTCAAAACATGGTTCAAAAAGTTTGGAATAAATATGACACAATACGACATAGAAATATGACATTAATCATTAATATACTACATAAATATTTTATATATATATTATATACAAAATACGATATATATAAATACTCTCGTAAACTTTGATCAAACAATAATGTCTATGTCAATCTAATGTTTAGATGGACAATATAGTTTTTTTTTTTTTTTTGAACAAATAGATGGACAATATTGTTTGGTTAAAATAGGCTTGTGTTGAATCATAAAAGTCAAATTCAAGGTGAATACAAATGAGACGTAAGAAATACTACCCTATCTGTTTCAAAATACACATTGTGTTAGACTTTTTCACATATATTAATAAATACAATTAATACATATAAAAAAGACTTATTAAGAAATACAATTAATAGATATAAAAAAGACTTATGTACCCCTAAAATAATTCAACGGTTATGGTTGGTTCTCATTTTAAATAGTTGTCATTCGTGCAAGACTTGTATGTGTATATATGAACCAACTGCACATACTGAAATATCTACTCTGAATAAAGAGAATTCTTTTCTTTTCAGAAATTAATTTTTACATAACATGTAAGCTGCAAACAAGTGATGCACAAACACTGTATTCATCCATCTTTAAAAAAAGACCCAAAAAAAAAAAAAAAAAAAAAAAAAAAGAGAGACAGCAAAATTATATTTGAAATTCACATTCACATTATTGGAAAACGGAAGATAAATCTATCTCTAATCTTCAATGTATACATTGATTGATCCTTTTATGTCAACAAGTCACAAACTCGGTTGACCCCTATCCTTTCCCTGGACAATCAAAATAATACAGTTAGGCCAATCCCATGTGAAATTATGCAGAAAATACATCAAAAAGCCTTGATAATACTAGAGATTTGGCAAATTATTAGCATTTGAGACGCCCATCTAATATAATGAAACCAACACACATGCATGATATGTTGACATAGTCACTTTTCTAAGTCAACTCAGCTAAAACAAAAGTCAATTCAACGAGTTTCGTCCAAAAAAGAATGCCCAAAAAGAGTTCAAATTCGCTCTTGATCAAGACGAGTCTTGATACTTTTTGGGACATTCATTTTGTAACGGAGGGAGCAATAGTACACTCCTTATCAGCTCACCAAGGTCCAAAGGCATAAAACCAACCGTACATGGAGGTCTAATGCACTCTAAAATGATTCTTTTATAAATAATACGAGTAAATAGGAAGGAAAAGGAATTGTTTCATAGAATCTGATTGCATTAATGGAACCAAACATTTTTTTTTAAGGGTCACAAAAGAAAGATTACATATTGAATATGTACTGAATCTTTAAAAATTAAGAGCCAAACAGTGGATATCTACGTACGAGAGTGATGAGGTGCTTCATGCTGTTGATCTGGTAACTAATGCAACTTCAGGTAATATTGCAATAAATTCATATGTTCAAGTAAACCAAGCGTGAGGGATACAACCATTGAGGCCCAGGCAATTTTTAAATTAAGAGAGGGAAATCATCCCAAGTCCATAATAAAACGGAAATGGGTGGGATTGGGGTGGGGGTGGGGAGATGAGCACGAGGCCACCAAGAGGAAGACATGAACCCTCAGAGTGGATCGCATCTCCAAGCATCAATCAGATGTGGTGAACAGTTATAGAAGAGAAAACTGCTGCAGTATGATCCAAGAATTTATAAACAAAATGAGCTTGAGTTGACCAACAAGATGAACTAACCGATACGTCTAGACGGCAAAACCCCAAGACCAGCTTTTGGATATGGACACTACGGGAAAAGGAGAATAATTTAACCATAATAAATAACCAAGAACATCAAATCTGAAACCATTCCAAAACAGACAAGCATATTGGTAACTAGCCTTGAAGCTCTCTGAAATTTGTTATATTTGCAGTCAATGTTACGTGATCAACTTTTTAGCCTTGAAAGCTCTCTGAAATTTGTTATATTTGCAGTCAATGTTACATGGTGAACTTTTTCCATGCCTTGTTCTTAACTAGGAAGGTCTAGTGCGGTTTCTGAGGAATTTAGCCAGACGGAGAAAGCAGAAGTGGGTAAAAAAAATTATAGACACGACCACAAAGCAGGATGATAACCGAACAAAATCAACACTAAAGGGAAATAAGACTTATACTAGAAAATAAATCAGTACAAACCCGAAAATCTTAAACAATCAAGATGACCCAATAATCATTACCACAGAACTGACATTCATCAACAACCAATTTAGGCCTAGGGATGGCAATTTGTCCGAACCCGATCCATTTTCGAGATAGTGCCCAAATAGGGCGGGTTTGGTAAGTTTCTTTCAAAACCAGGCGGGTTCAGGTCCAGGTTTGGTTATCAATCTGACCCGACGCAGCATATATAACAAAAATGTTTCAAATTTAATATAATGTCCCTCTAGCCTTTGATTAGTACATTTACCATGTATATGTGTGCGTTAGTTCTAGGTTTACGGCTACTTTTCAGTTTAACGCTTGAACAGTTAAACAACAGAGCGGCGCAGCAAACCGCTGCTCTTCACTTTCCCATGGCTTCCTCAGTCTCAATCTCTCTCTCTCTCTCTCTCTCTCTCTCTGTATCTTCTTCATATAACCCTGAATCTTGTCCGATTTCAATTCCAATTCTTATCTATAACTTCGAATTGATTCTGTTAAGCCAATTGAGATTGTTCCAATACACTTCAGGTCATAACACATTCCACAGTCCTCTCTTCTCCTACCTTCCTTTTCTTCCCCAATGATCCTCTTTTGTTCGATGGGACTCTTCTCAGACCATGAAGTCAATCAACCTCTCTCTATATAATATCAAAATCCCCCTTCTTACACAACCCTAATTCGATTTCAATTTTGTGTTCCGTCATTACCGTGGGAATCTGCAATCTAACAACAAAAAACTAGGGTAAATTTTGGGGTGGGCAGATACAGGTTCATTGCTTCCGGGGCGGGCGGTTTCAATAAAGAGGAGAGTTAATAAGAATGGGGTTCGTTTTGAGCAAACCCGACCCCTTACCGTCTTCTATTTACACCAGTCAAGAAAGCACGGTGAAAAAGTTGGAGTCACCTAGCAAATGAATCTTTATGTTTCAAGGCACTGACAGTGTGAAAGTTACATCTTAGATCCATTGGTATCAGGTAAGATTATATAAAAGAAACAAAAAAGAGTGGGTTGTTATGCTGTTGTTTGTAACTGATAAGAATTTAACAATATTTATAGGCCAAACTGCTACGTAGGTCACTTAACTTTTTGGGTCTTTCAAATGCGCTCACCCATCTTTCTTTTTATTTTTCGCCATGATATAGCTCTCTAATTTGTTCAATGAACTTACAGAGCTAAACCAATTGAAAAGGTTGCCACCTTCCACAAAACACAATACCATCCCAGAGTTAATTTCAATGAGAACTTCTCATCATTGAAGTCTTGAATCTTTTGTTCTAATCAGAAGCACCAACAAACTAAAGAACTCTTATCATCCAATAACTCCAAAGAACTTTTGACTTTGTTCCCTCTCATACAACTTCCTATTGTGACAAGAAAGTCAGTCACCTAGAGAGCACCGTCAATACCAAGCAAAACCAATTGTCAAAGGAAAAATGGAACGGATTACGAGATGATAAGAAACGAAAAAGACGAACCATAAGATCAAGTGCCCACCCAAAGAGAGTCCATGCCGACAATCCAACAATGTGCCATCAGGACAGGTGCAAAAAGGAAATTTAAAGACATCAGCTCTTCATATTTGGCCATCAGGATATGGTGGGGAAAAAATCGAAGATGTGATCTCCTTTCTCTTAATGAATCAATAATTAAGGTGAAGGTGACAATGGAAAAAATGTGGAAATATGCTTGCAACCTCATAACCTTCCAAAAATCTAAGACATTAGGGTCGAAGAATAAGTTAGAAAGATTAGCTCACTACACAAACGCTAAACTCCAAGAAAAGGGAAGGTTCAGGACGTAAAGTTAGTCATAAAGAAACAAAAGATCAATCTTACCCCTTTTGCATATACTTAAGACTTTAGAGAATGAAGTTGTTTCCATACATATATTTTACTCAAAGGGGAAGTGCAAAACCACAGTAACACACAAACTTCATTTAGATTTTTTCCCCCTCAGTGTCCATGCTTTTTACCAATCATATATGGACATAAATTTATATCAAATCAGAATAAAGAGGAAGAACTTTATACCAAAGATTTTAACTAGTCGAGATCTTCTTCTCTAGCCTGACCACGGCCAGGGTTGGAGTCTCCAGAATTATTGTTTCCTGCTCCTGTATTGCTTGTTTCAGCAGGTGAGCCAGAACCCCCAAACAGCCAGGGTATGTTTATCCTAAACCTCCTTTCCATACTCCGAGGAGTCTGCGGATTCTCCTGAGAATTGCTACCAGAAGCACCCTGTGGTGCTGAACCAGCAGTTGATCCAGCAGCAGCTCCGTCCCGAGATCTATTCTCATAATCGGGATCATCAGTTGGCAGTTCATACCTACAAACAGGGCAAGAGTTGTGCAGCTCCAACCAAGGGATAATGCAATCATTATGGTAGATATGTTTGCAAGGCATCTGCTTAGGCTCCTCATCAAGTTCGAAGCTATCTCTACAAACAGCACAGTCTGAATAATCCGAATCCAACAATTCTTTGGTGATCTTAATGTTGGGGAGGGCTTGAACTGCAGATTTCGAAGCAGGGGGAGTCCCATATCGATTCGGATCATTCTCAGCAAGTTGTTGGATCAGTTGTTCCAATCCAGGACCAATAAAGTAATCGCCTAGATTAGCAGGAAGCCGAAATCCTCCAGACGGATCATTATCAGCATTGTTCTCAAACACTAACTGGATATTAGCGCCTCCAGCTTGTATAGTATTGATATAATTCTGAAGAAACGCAAACGGGTTGAACTCACCGGGATTCTGAAACGATCCAGATCGGCTATTCAAGGGACCGCCTAACAAAGCAGTTGATAGATCCACATGATTCTGCATATCCCCACCACCGCCACCCCCAACACCGATATTAACACCGCGTGTGGTCGAGAAAATAAGGGGAAATCCACCGAATCCTTCAGAGAAGGAAGGAAAACCAGACGGATCATCGGAGGAGAAAGCGAGAAACGGATTGGGATTAAGGATTGGTGTAGGGCTAGGGTTAGGATTTTCATATTCTTCGAGGAAACCGCCGCCGCAATTAGGGCATTGGATTTCGGAGGAAGAGAGTGGAGGTCTTACCGAGACGGTGCGGTCACATTGGTAACAGAAGTATAGCTGAGGAGGAGAAGACGCAGCGGCGCTGCCATCAACACTGCCACCGCCACCGCCGCCGATATTTCCACCGGAAGCTGTATCTGACATGGTGAACGGATATCCGTTTACGGAAAACGACACCGGAAAACTTAGTTGCGGGATTTGTGGTGGAGAAAGAGAAGAGAGAGAATGTTGCGAAATAGGCGCGTACAAAAAAACTACCCCCTCTGTCTCTAAATTAAATGAGTGTCCATTTTTAGAAAATCTTTGTCTTAAAATAAATGTTTTTTTTAACATAACTTTGTCCTTAAATGTTTTTTTTTTTTAAAAAAAACACCAAGTCTCTTAATACATACATGCAAAACTAAATGTTTAGAAATGAAATTACAAGATTATATATGAATTTTTGACACCAAATTATACAAAAAGTTGAGATTTTTAGATGTCGCTTAAAATGAAATTTGGACACTTATATACGGATATAGGTAGTAGTAGTAGTGTATTTACCGGTATTTACTCGCTGTCCCACATAGGGATGGCCAAACCGGACCGGAACCGTCGAACCGGCCCGGAACCGGAACCGAAAAAACCGTAATCGCCATGAACCGTCACAAAAACCGGAACCGTGGGAACCGGAACCGTTTTGGATAATGGCCGGTTAAGGTTCAACCCCCCAAAAAACCGTGAACCGGCGGTTCCGAACCGCCCAACCAAACCGTGAACCGGAACCGTCAGTAAAACCGTTAAAAAACCATTAAAATCCTTAGATTTCTAACAGTTTCATCAGAATTAACCGTTACTAATGGAAGGTTGACAAGAAAAGTTAAGTTTTGACTGATTTTTTAGCCAAATTCAGTGAATGAAAATAATAAAAATTTGGTTGTCCCCCTCATTGTAAATTTACCTTTAATTAATAAAATTTAAAGCGTACCGTCCATTTTTTCTTTTATATACTATCATTTATTTTATTTTTTTCTATGTTTGTTTTTCAATATAATGTTGATTTAGTTTTTTTTTTAAAAAAAAAAATCACTTATGAAATAATTTTTAAGTTGTTTATTCATTATTGTATGATAAAAAAAAAAAAAAAAAGGAACCGCGGAATCGGACCAGAACCGGATTGTGATAACCGGAACCGGATCCAATGTAACCATGGGCCGGTTAAGGTTCACATAAAAGCCGAACTGGAACCGGCGTTGGCCATCCCTAGTCCTACAGTGGCCTGAAAGTCAATGAAGGTTCCCATAGTTTTCTTTTACTAAGGTTGGTTTCTCTATTAGAGGAAGTCCCGTTTGTACATGTCCGTACCAACCAACCTGTATACCAACCATACCAATTATAATTGGTATAAAGAAGTCGGTATACCGAACTTTTTGGTAGGTAGTACTGTATCATTTTTTTCAAATTGGTTGGTACACGGTATACAATATCGACTTTGGTTGGTATACCATATACCAACTTTATATATATATATATATATATATATATATATATATATATATACTCCCTCCGTCCCACCTCACTTGAGACTTATTTTCATTTTGGTCAATTCCACTTCACTTGAGACTCCCCAAAATGGTAACATTTTTATAATTTTATATTCAATCTACCCCACCCACTCATTCTTTCTATTCATTTTCCACCACACATTCCATTAAACCAACCTACTATTAACCCCACTCAATCTCTCTCTTCATTTTCTACCACACATTTTCCTTATTTTATTCTTTTTCCTTAGTTATTGTGCCCACCACTTAAGTCTCAAGTGAGGTGGGACGGAGGGAGTATATATATATATATATATATATATATATATATATATATATATATATATATATATAGGTGCTCAAATGAGAACCTAAGTATCGTGAGAACCGTGAGAACCAATCATAACCATTAGATTAGAAAAAAAATCAAGGGTCCATATGTTAGATACAATTGATACACTTAGATACATTACAAAAAATTCGATTACACTTGGATACAATAGGTTAATAAGTATTGTATCTAAGTGTTGCACTTGGATACACTATGTTAAAAACTAATGTATCCAATTGTTTTTCGAAAATTAACTAATGTATCCAAGTGTATCCAATGTATCTAACATCTGGACCCTTGATTATTTTTTTTTAATCTAATGGTTATGATTGGTTCTCACGGTTCTCATATAAAATGGTTCTCACAGGAGCGCGACCCTATATATATATATATATAAACAAACACACACACGCGCACACACACACGTATATAATACCCCGTCTAATTGTCTAGGTATTTGCAATATTTGAAGGGTAGTTAGGTCTATTTGATATTTATTAATTGGTTTTTAAATACGTGTTCTAAAATTACAAGTATTTTAGGACGAATGGAGAATCAAACATTAATTTCTTTTTTCTAACCTTAAGTCCTTAAGTTACTTTATTATGATTTAGGAAAAAAAAACTGCCTTATTGTAATCTTTTAGTTTTGGAGTGGTGGTAAATATTATTTAGAGTCACTGTATTGTTTTAGTTTGGAAGACTTCAATTGTTCAACTTTTCTGTTGTTTCAAGACTTTATAATTAGTATTTGAGAACTATTTTTATGTTATAATGTGTTTTTTTTTATACTATGCTGAGTTGACCTAAATTGGTCGAAAGTCAAAGGTAATTGGGTTGACCTAAGAGGTCAAAGTTTGATAAGGTTGACCTAGGGGGTCAAAGGTTGATCTAAGAGGTCAAACGTAATAAGGTTGACCTAGGGGGTCAAAGGTTGACCTAAGGGGTCAGAGGTTGATAAGGTTGACCTATGAGGTCAAATGTTGATCTAAGAGGTTAAAGGTGATAAGGTTGACCTAGTGGGTCAATGGTTGACCTAAGAGGTCAAATGTGATAAGGTTGACCTAGGGGGTCAAACGTTGACCTAGGATGTCAAAGGTAATAAGGTTGACCTAGGGGGTCAAAGGTTGACCTAAGAGGTCAGAGATAATAAGGTTGACCTAGGCGGTCAAAAGGTTGACCTAAGAGGTCAAAGGTAATAAGGTTGACCTAGTGGGTCAAAGGTTGACCTAAGAGGTCAAAGGTAATAAGGTTGACCTAGGGGGTCAAAGGTTGACCTAAGAGGTGGACCTAAACGGGTCAAGATGGGGGGGGGGGTTCACCTTGGTAGACCAAGGGTTTGACCTAGATGGCTTTAAAGACGATAGGTTTTGACTAAAGTGGTTCAAGATGAAGGGTAGACATTGGCGGGTCAAACGTAATGGATCGGTGACCTAGATAGGTCAAGATAACGAGATTTGAAGGAATGGACCATAGATGGTTCAAGGGATGAGCGATGGACCACGGAGGGCCCTAGAGGTCTCCTAGATGCAATGCACGTTTTATTTTATGAAATGTTTTGCATTATTTGCATCCTAATTGGTTGGTCCAATGAGTATCCTATTCTCTATATGTGGGTTTGACACGGGTAGGATAAAGTCTCACACCGCTCGCAAAGCGTACACAGTGAGTGGAGGAAACAAGTGTCTCGAAAAAGGGCGACAGTACCACCACCAATTTTTGCTCGTTGAATACTCCGAGGGTAATAAGGGTTTGTGCAGTGCTGACACGGACTAGTGGTAGTGTGTGGCAAGAGGCTAATTCTTTTTAGGGAGTAAAAGAGAAGTTTTTGATGTTGTTATGCACGCATGCAATGCAAGAGATAGAGAAAGATAGATAAGAATGAACATCATGATAGTAACGAAAGTTAGACCCACTTAGTTTGAAACAGATTCAAAGCATGTCCCCAGCAGAGTCGCCACTGTGAATACCCCTTTCCGATGCAGCGACGCGCGGGAAGTTTCATGTGATAATTATTTAATAAAAATAGATATTCATAATAGCATTAAAAATATGAGAGTCGCCACGCCGTTTTAATTAGCCAAAACATTGAGAAAAAGCTATTATTTCATGTAAATGGGTTCGGGGGTCAAATTACGATAAGAGAAGAATATTAAGCGTTATCACTCCTATCGCCCAAATGGTCTATCTTTCTATCATGATGGGGTGTAGGTTGTGTGCGGTGTTTTGAGACCGGATCCAAAGAATGCCTAGTTCTTCTCAATGTGAGAAGCTCAGGTCAGTGTAGTTCGAGAAGAATTTAGAATAGGCAGAAGAAACGGGATCATGCATATTGAATGGGGAGTATTTACCTAAAGATTAGGGTTTAGAGGTAGTTCCTAAATCTTGTTCGGGTTGATGAACCCTAGATCATCATCGGCTATGAAATAACATATTAATCATGAAGATCGAAACCCTAAATTTAGCATAAATAAGGTTTTAATCTAAGAACATGTGAAGAACATATGATGAATATATGAATATTATGAAGAACATATGAATAAACATGTTAAGAACATGAATATTATAGATCTAAATTAAGAACATGGCAAGAACATCAGTAAAAAGGTTAGAAAACTTACCTATGTTGGCAAGAACTAATCTTGGATCTTCTTAGGAACTTTGAGGATGTTCTTGGATGCTTGAAGGGCTTGATTTGGGAGTAAATTTTTCACTTGGGAGGCTCGAGAGCTCTAAGAAACGATTGGTGGAACTCTGGAATCTGGATCTGATCCTGATTATTTGATCTCCTGAATTATGATGCTAGGGACCCTTTATATAGAAAACCGGTAGAGAGATCTGATGGCTGTGATCACCCGAGGCAGATGTGGCTGCATGGCCATAGTCGGATGTGGCCGCGTGGCCAAGGACAAATGTGGCCGCGTGGCCACTCTTCCTGGCTGGCGTGATTTTCAAGTTAGGGTTTGATCTGATTTAAGGAAACCCTATTTTTGTTAATTTTAGGATATTCAAGAATATTGAGCTATATTTTGGGAATCCGGGACAAGTCTTTGCAAGGTTTCAAATTCCTATAAAGTCCTTGTATATTTAGGAATGCCCTAATTAATTCATTTTCAGATCGGGTACTAACACAGATCAACTCAAATTCGTATCCCTCGACGAGCCAATGGTAGGTGATGCAGAGACTCCGACTTTGACTGAGACGTGGGATGGCCAATATCTACTTCAACACCTGGGAGCTTTGGACTGGACGACGACATGGTAGCCGCAATTGGAGACGGATCAGAGAGCAATGTTGATCCAAGAACGTAAGTGGTACCCATGGAGGGAAAGCTAAAGAACTGGTGCTCACTTGGAGGTCCCATAGCTACTACAAAGTTCATGATCGGGACACTGGGGCTTATTCCTCCTCCTGCCGTTCCTCCCGCAAAATCTCCCGTTACTTCCCCCCAAAAGGAAGCACTGATCGAGCTACTCAAAGAGTACGTGGACGTGTTTGCATGGTCTTACAAAGACATATCGGGGCTTGACAACTCGATCGTGGAGCATAAAATCCCGACAGTGCCAGACGCCAGGCCGGTCAAACAAAAATCATGCCGTATTAAGCCAGAGTGGTCCCTGCAGGTGAAAGAAGAAATTGAGAAGCTACTCCGAGTAGGTTTCATTAGGGTAATCGAGTACCCAACTTGGTTGTCGAGCATCGTGAATGTAAAGAAGTCGAATGGTAAAGTTTGAGTGTGCGTTGACTTCCGGGATCTCAAAAAATCCACCCCTAAGGATGATTTCCCTCTACCCAATATCGACATGCTAGTGGACGCTTCCACCGATTACGAGGTCAAGTCATTCGTGGATGGATTTGCCAGCTATAACCAGATCAAGATGGCCGAAGAAGACAAAGAAGAGATAACCCTTGCCACTCCCTGCTATACTTTTATGCCATTTGGGCTAAAGAACGCCGGGGCTACATATCAACGAGCAGTCACCGCTCTTTTCCACGATATGATTCACAAGGAGATAGAGGTATATGTGGATGACATGATTATACATTCAAAAGGATCTGACGGTCAGCACCTAATGGACCTTAGAAAATTCTTCGACAGATTGAGAGAGCACGCCATGCGTTTGAACCTCGCCAAGTGAACATTTGGGGTCAGTCGAGGGAAAGTGCTACGTTACATGGTCAGCGAGCGCGGTATAGAAGCTGACCCGAGAAAGATCCAAGCCATCTTAGAGATGCAACCTCCCCATACAGAGATGGAGGTAAAAGGGTTCATGGGACGACTACAATACATTAGCCGTTTCATCAACCAGCTAACCACCACATGTGAACCAATCTTCAAGCTAATGAAGAAGACCGCCAATGTGGAGTCGAATTACGACTGCCAAGTAGCATTCGAGAAGATCAAGCAATATCTGGTGAATACCCCAATCCTACGCCCGCCGCACAAGGAGAATCCATTGATATTATACCTGACTGTGACGAACACCGACGTTGGAGCTATATTAGCACAAGAAGTCAAAGACTCTCGGATTGAAAACGCCATTTACTTCGTCAGTCAGAAGTTACAAGGCAGCGAACTCAACTACTCAGCACTCGAGAAGACCTGCGTAGGGCTAGTGTGGTGGTAACAAAACTCAAAAAATACATGGTGTCTCATCCTATTTCGTTAGTATCAAAGATGGATCCCATCAAATACCTATTTTACAAACCTTCTCTCTCCATGAGGCTCGCCATGTGGTCATTATTCTTGGGAGAATTCGACATCACCTATGTACCAAGGAAAGAAATCAAAGGAAGGGCAATGGCTGACCAACTCGTTGATTTCCCAAGCACAGAAACAAGGGGACCCGACCCCGAATTTCCGAACGATGACATTTTCACCATAGAGATCGAGGAAAAATGGCAATTTTTGATGGAGCTGCAAACAAACGAGGAAACGGAGTCGGACTTCTACTCATTGACCCTAAGGATGAGCACACTCCAATAGCAATAAAATTGAGCTTCTCAGCAACCAAAATGCGGCCGAATACGAGGCATGTATAGCCAGTCTGGAATCTGCACTGGAGCGTAACGTGAAGGAGCTGCAAGTATATGAAGACTCCGCCTTGATCATCAACCAGACGGCGAAGAAGTGGAAAACTATTGACCCCTACTTGCAACAATACCAAGCTTACATCGACGACTTAATAGCACAATTCAGAGAACTCACCTTCCATTAACTGCCACGAGACAAAAACAGATTTTCCGATGCTCTGGCCATGTTAGCTTCCCTGGTCGAAATTCCCGAGGGAAAGTCTGTAAAACTGTTCAGAATTGGGCTTAGAGAAAACCCAGCCTACTGCTGTAAAATCCATGTCGAGCCGAAAACGACTGGGATCAGTGGTACGCTCAAATCTACAAATTTCTCAAGCGCGGAGAAGCCTCCTTCAAGGGTGATGTCAAAGCCAAGAGTTTGTAAGCACTTAAACGATTGGCTGGGCAATTCGCATTATTAGACGATACTTTATACAAGAGACACTACGATGGGTTGCTACTCCTGTGTGTTGACAAAAAAATGGCTAATGCAATAATGGAAGAGGTACACAATGGCTCGTGCGGACCTCACATGAACGCAAGGATGCTTAGACAAAAAATCACTCGCCTGGGTTATTACGGGATCACCATAGAAATGGACTGTATCCAATGGGTTTGACGGTGTCACAAGTGCCAAGTATGCTCCAATTTGAATCATATTGTTGGTGTTGGTGCCCTAGGCACGTTTGTTAAACATTGTATAAGTTATCATTTTATTCATGATTATACAGAGATAATAAGATTATTATTGTTGCTCATGTTTGCTTATAATAATCTCCATCCCTAGAGCTTGTTAAGAACTAGTATAAAGGCTAAATGATCATGGGATGATCATGTTAGATTTATGGGTACTTGTTTGGAACAAGGTACTGGACATGACCCACGGAATGAGATTTATGTCATGGTCAATGTCATATATAAATCTCATATTAGTTATGTCATTTGAATCCTTAGACATGAAGTTATTATAGTCTTCCACTTGATGAAGATTATGTTTGACATTTTCAAATGCTACCTTTAACCAGGTAGTTATAAAGGGTATGATTGGCATAATTAGATTCACGTAGGGAAGAATAATAAGCTAATTGGATTTGTCCCTCTTCGGAGAGATGTCAAGCTTGGGCCCCTCGAAGGAATGATGTTGATGAAATGTTTTGCCAAACTCAAATGGATTGATTAGATCAATTTCATTTGGATTATCAACATATTCGGAATCGAGAAAGTATTGAACAAAAAAAACAAGTTGACTTATTGACCATGACTTGTGTTCAATGACATCGTGGACAAAGGGATTGTGACATGTTCTAAAGGAATGCGAACTTGTATCTAGTTATACTATTTGGGTAGGTATGACGGTTTGCTAGAACCTAATCATATCTTATGGTTTCATATTTGAACCCATTGCCAACTTAGTATAATCCTAGAGGGTCACACACAATAGAACGAATCCTAAAAAGGACTATATTGGAATATTAGGTCGAAGGACCATTGAAGAATTTTGGAAATTAAGGGAGACTGGAGCAAGTGTGCGACCGCACAGAAAATCTTGGGCGGCCGCACAGTTTGGCTCAACTTGTACCAGAATTGTTCCAGGTTGAGTGTGCGACCGCACAGTTGGTTTTGGGCGGCCGCACAGTTTGTCGGGATTGGTTTCCTGATTCAATTTGGAAACAGATTTTGGACAGGTTTTGGACTTTCCTAATTGCGATTCCTTGCGGGTTTAGACACAAGTTACCTATTTGGAATAGGTCTAACTTGTATATAAATAGCCTCTATTCGCCCAAAATCAACACTAAGCATTATGTAACTTGTATATAAATAGCCTCTATTCGGCCTCTATTCTTGTTCTAAGAAATCCCTAGATTGAAGAACAAGAATATTACACACATAATAATTCCATATAGTTCTATACATCATGAAAGCGTGTTTCATGATTTGGTCTAGCAACCAAGATCAAGTGTTCTTGATATTCGTTCGCGTGTGGATACCGCTAGAGGGTGAAACTTATCATCTTTATAGTTCGTGATTCTTGCATTGTTCGTGATCAAGATTTCAAGCCTCCATCGAATTCAAGGTTGCAAAATCAAAGGCATCAAGGGTTTGTATTCTAGTATTCATTATGTTGTATTTGATATAATCTTATGAACGAATCTATGGCTTTGGATTTCTATTAAATTTTAAATGCTTAATTCCGCTGCGCATGTTACTCCGAAACCCAACAATCCCACCACATGAGTTATACAGTTCAACCACTCCTTGGCTGTTCGCTACATGGGGAATCGACATTATCAGAAAAGTCACACCACCCGGAAGCAATAGTCATGAATTTGTACTCATAGCAGTGGATTACTTTACTAAGTGGGTTGAAGCTCAGTCTTATAAAGTTTTAAACTTCAAGAAAGTGGCACAGTTTATCAAATAAAACATCATGTGTCATTGTTGGTTCTAGAGGGAAACAAGGGTATAGAACCGCTAGAGGGGGGGGGGTGAATAGTGGTCCAAATTTTTTCGAAAATACCCTTAAAATTCAACCGAGTACTTATCAGTTTGGCCAACTGCGGTTCAAGGCACTAGAACCGAACTGATAAAATGCGCAACAGAGGTTTGCGGTTTGGAAGTGGGGCGGCTTGACTGGGTTGAAAAACACAATGATGCACAAGATAATATAAACTTAAATATCAAAGGAAAACACAACTCATTTTTCAAATCATTTCATAGGTGAACTTAAGTGAGAAACCACAAACAGTAAAATAAAGAACAAGACAGAAATTAAAGATCAAACACACAATTTTGAAGAGGTTTATTCTTGAATGAACTACGTCCTCTACCTAGATAGTTAGTCTAAGATTTTCTAATAGCTACTAGACTTGTATTAATTTAGAGGAGCTTTTACAAGATTACAATGAAGAATCTAAACTCTAAATAAACAATCTAACCTAACAAAGCTATTATAACAACCGGTGTATTCGAAGTGTATAATCTATGTGATCATACAAATCGGGTGTGTGTGTGGAAAGGAATCAAATGCTCTAATGATCTAAATGATGTTGAGCAAGTGAAATCTTTCGGTGTGAAAGATGAGTGATGAATGGTTGTTTGGCTTGAAGCTTGAAGAAGAATTCTGGGTTTGCTAAGGAGAACTTTTAAGGTTTGAATATCTGGGTAAAATCTTCAAAGCAAACTTGAACACTTGGGATTTCATCTCTTGAATCTCAACAACCTTCATTGTTGAGAAATAAAGGCTATTTATAGGCAGTACACCCTTGTGACCATTGGACAAAGATTTGAATCAAATCTGATGGTACAACTGCTGTCAAAATCCCATTGGTTGACCTGTCATTTTCGTCCTTTATTTTGTCTTGTAGTCCTAAGTAGTTGTAACACCACTACCTGACATTGTCCTTTGTTGCAGAGAAATGACTAACGGTAAACATTTGAATTTGCTGGACAAAACCGACATTCCTTGCAGTAACTCCAAGTTAACTTGAAGTTATTTTTCAAGTCATAAATCATTTCTTTATACTTGATAAAAGGGAATGTTTGTCTTAAAGAATAAATGACGTCTCTTTAATTCTTCAATAAATGCTCTGCGGTTCCACCAGGTACAGGAGCGGTTCCATGAATGAACTTGATGTGCAGTTTCATTGAAACTGAAGTATGCGGTTTCATGATCTGCGGTTCTACCAAGATATCACCAGAGGTTCCATATAAGACTTGAAGCATGGTTTCATCAAAGCCACAGAATGCGGTTTGATGAAAGTATGCGGCTCCATGCTGGCGGTTCAAGAATAGCACGAGTGCGGTTTGAAGAACCAAACCGCTGAGGTCAAACCGAATCAAAACTCAGCCTAGACAAATAAAAATCTAGAAATTGACTTATCTAAAAATTGAAGTATAACTTTATTCCTAAAGTCCATAAAAAGACACGTGGCATGAATCAATCAAATCAAGTTGGTGTACTAACAAGGAATCCTAACAATCGTTATGGTGTTCCTAATCTCATCATCTCCGATAATAGTAGCCATTTTGAATCCGAGTGTACTCGCCTACTCGCAGAATTCAAGATTGAACAAAAAAAATCTTCCCCCCTACTATCCACAAACCAATGGCGCAGTCAGGGCAGCTAACAAGATAATAGAGCAGATAATCCGTAAAATGGCTCTACGAGGATGAGATTGGCCTGAGAAGTTGTCGCTAGCACTTTGGGGATATAGAACGTCTGACCGCACTGCTACTGGAAAAACCCCATACGCCCTGAAATACGGCATGGAGGCAGTACTCCCGATCAAGTTAGAAATACCATCTTTTAGGGTTCTACTTAAAAATCAGGTGAATGAAGTAGAATGGCTCCGCAGTCATTATGATTAGTTAGCCACGCTCGACGAACATAGACTAAAAGCTATGGAGCACATCCGAGCTTATCAAAGAAGAACAACGAGAGCCTTCAACAAATGAGTCAAGCCCGTCGACATAAAGGAAGGTGACTTAGTGCTTAAAGCACGTTTACCCAACAAGTTTAACCCACTTGGGAAATGGGCCCCAATTTGGACTGGTCCATTCGTGGTACAGAAGATATTCTCCGGAGGAGCAGTTAAAATGACAGATTTGGATGGCAACCCTTTCAAGGAATCAGTCAACCTCAGCAAGCTCAGACCCTACTACGACTAGTCCCCCTTCTAAAAAAAAAAAAAAAAGAAGCCCGATAGACTGCAAACCCGTAAGGGCGGTCTATGCAAAAACAAGGGTGCGTATTAAGCTCGCTAGACCTAAAACCCGCAAGGGCGGTCTAGGCAAAAATAAGAGCATCCCCTATTCTATCTTCACTTTCTTAAAATATTCCTAGTCTGACTGGTATGAACTACGTTGACCTGAGCCCTTTAGACCTACTTGTAAATGGGGAACTGTAAGTACCCCAATCCGGCTCATTATGCTAAAGGTAATTGAATTATAGAGTTTAGGGGTAATTTGGGAAATGTTTAGGTCATACTAGGAGTTTAGGGGCCTTCTGGGTATTAACAAAATCATTCTAGAAAGGGGAGGGGCCTTTTGGGAATAAAAATGCAACCTCAGATTTATTCCCCACAAAGGCAAAAAGGGCCTTGTGGGAATTTCCAGAAAATTGCCCAAGAAAACCAGGCGGTCACGCCTGCCAGGCGCGCTTTCTCAAAGCGCATGTGGGCTTCTGAGAAGCGCACCTGGTAAGCGCGCTTTTATCCCTTCGCCAACAACCATCCGGCAGCCACGCACCTTGTTCCCTTGTGTAGCACACGCGCCCGACAGCCCCCCACTTGCCTTGCTATGATTGGTCCTTCCTCCACCAATGTTTCCCTCACCCTCACAGCCCCCTCCTTGGCACATTCTGATTGGTTTGTCACCTCCCTTGTGTCACCTACACACCACCCTTATAGAAGACTTAATTCTCAGCCAAAATGCTCCATTTTGTGAAAAAAATGATCCAATTTCAACCCATTTTGTGACCAAAAAAGGATCCAATTTGTGACCAAAGAATATTCTATTTTTGCTTAGCCCCTAAGCAAATAACAAGCTAATAGTTGAGGGACCAAAATGTTACTTTTAATTGCAAACAAGTCCCCAATCCCTCCCATAAATAGAGAGCTCATCCTCTCTCATTGCATGAAGAATTCTCTCCTAAAGTTACTCTCTAAAATTTTTCTCTCTACAAAAATTGAGTGATTTTGTTTGTGAAAGATGGGGATCAACCCATGTTAAGTAAGATCTTAGAGTCCAAGATCTCTAAGTGAAGAAGAAAAGAAAGGCAAACTTGGGTCAATCAATTAATGATTTACCCCAAGCTTGCTTAAAGGTTGAATCTTTACCTTATTATCATCTTTAATTTCAAGTATTTACTTTATTGTCATCTTTAATTACAAGCATTTACTTTTATTGTCATCTTTAACTCCAAGTATTTACTTTTATTGTCATCTTTAATTCCAAGTGTTTACTTTTATTGTCATCTCTAATTTCAAGTCTTTATTTATTCATGTAATCTTTATATAACTTGGATCCAAATACCCACATGATCTTAAAAGCTTCATCTTGCACTTCAATAGTGCATTAAAATGATGAACTAAGTGGGGATGAAATTTGTTACATTTAAAGTCTTAATTTTTAATGTTTATTTCCATTTAAAAATCTTTATTTCAAATCTTTTCTTGTTTATCTTACTTGGATGATAAAGCCACAATCTTTATTCATCAAAGTAATGATTTGTCCAAGAAAAGCTTTTATTTATTTTAATCTTGTAATGATTACCTTACTTGGATGATAAAGTTGACCATCTTTATTCATCCAAGTTAAGGTTCTATCCAAGTAAAGGTATTATTGTTATTATTCTCCAATGATTGCTCAAACCATGGCTTTGACATTGGTCTTTGTTATTCTTACATGGGTTTGATGCATAGGATGACAAAGATTGTCACGACCCGAAAACTAGGCTCTATTTTCTTAGTAATAAATATTTAATTATTTATTTATGGCTTACTTATTTATTTAAATTATTTATTTATTTAAATATTTATGTGTGTATTTTGTGTTTCATGATGTATTCGTGCCTAGCATTTAATTGGTTAATTGTGCTAGTGTAGGGTGTTGGGTCTTAAATGTTAGTGGGGAGTATAAGACTATTGTGTTAGTGTGTAGGGGAGGGGGTCTATGTGTAAATTCTCTAATTATCCTACTTACTCCCTCTTTTCCCCCCACCTCCCTCTCTTTCTCCCTCACCTCACTCCCATTCCCAGCCATCTCTCTCTCTCTCTCTCTCTCCATTGTAAAGGGTAAGCTTTCTCTCCCTTCTCTCTTCATTATCTTCCTCTTCCTCTTGTTATTTCTCATTCCTTAAAACGTGAAACTTGTTTAGATCGTCGATAGGATAGTAGGAAGCCAAAAAATTTCGAGTTCCGTCACCTTTGAGAAAATCCGGGTAAGTTGCTTTTCTCCCATTTATGCTAAAAATGTTCATCTTTAACTCCATTGATGCTCTAGTTGACATATATGGCTTCTTTGGTTGATTTGGAATTTATTTGTAAAACTATCCATTTTTGTGAGAATTGGGTGTTTTGATCATCTCTTGGTTTAGGTTGTCTAATAGATGTTATATGAGTCATTTTAGACTTATAAGTTGTTCTAGTACCTTGTTATACTTGTTGGATGTGTTAGATTTTGGTTTGGTTTTAGTTTGGGTCGATTTTTGGAAGAAACCCAGAATTTTGGCCGGATTTCGTCCCTCCGGGCAAGGAGGCACGGGCACCATGTTTTGGGAGGCGTGCGCACCATTTTCTGCTTCAAAAACGCAGCCTTCTGATCAAGGGAGGCGCGCGCACCCCTTTTTAGGGAGGCGCGCGCACCCCTCTTTTTCCAGTTTGTCCGTTTTCCGTTCGATCTTCCGGAGGCCATAACTTTCTCATCCGGACTCCGTTTTAGGCGTGTAAACTATCATTTCGAAGATCTCTTCGAGTACTACAAGATGGTATAGGTTGTTCAGTTAAGTTATAAGTTTTATACTTCGGGATTTTATTGGGTGTTTGAGGTTAAGAGGAGTTGTATCGATCCATTGTGAACAAGTTTTGTAAATCCAATTGAGTGACTTTATTGAGTTGTTATGATCATCTTTGTGATATAAGTGAGGATTTCATACTTTGAGACCCTTTAATTGAAAGTTATTTTACTGATCGGATTGATTTTAGAATAAGACTTGGTCTAGGTTTTAGGTGATACCCTATAGTACCTAGAGGGTTGTTTTGGAACACTAAAGTGTAGGGTTTAGTCCTGTTGTGATCATGTTCTAATAAGGGTAACCTTTTGGATTCGTTTGGGGTGTTTAGAATTGGTTCGTTATGGACGGAGGTAAAGCGTGAATTGGCGATTGGGTACTTACGGTTTGATTAACCTTAAGATGTATTCATTTGGATTTATTATTGGGAATTTCAGGTGTGATGAGATGGTTGAGTTCATAGTCCTAATATATCTTTATGAGTAAATGTTTAGGGCCATTTTGGTAATAGTCATGGTACTATTTGTGAGCGACCGTTTGAGTGGTGCTCTTTATGAGTAACTTATGAGTACCATCTTTAGAATGTGTTCGGTATGGTTACTTACCATGGAATTATTATGTTTTAATGGTCATTGTTGTTGGGCCCCCTATGAGCAATCTCATTTATCATTGTTGGGCTCTTTTATGAGAAACTTCTTGTGTTCGTTGTTGTTGAACTCTTCATGAGTAACCGTTTGCATCTTTATGGTGATTAATTGGTGTGGTTCCCTACTTTGGAACCCTAAGTTGTTTATTTAAGCTAGTATTTATTACTTAGCATTTATTTGGAAGCCCAGCTGGCATATTTGTTGTATCGGGCGATGGGAAAGATTATAATGGCAAAGCCAAGTCCATTATAATGTTGACCATTGTTTGCCCTTACTATACCCCTTTTCCAGATTGGCCTTGGAAGAGATAAGTTAGCTTCCTTTGTGAATGTATCTAGCTACCGAGCATGACTTTGTGGCATGGCTCTTGTCCTTTGTGACACTCTTATGGTTATTGTTCTGGTACCGGGGATTTCTCTTCAGCTTTCATGCTATTATGAAGATGACGATTTATGGATTATTGAAGCTGCGCAGCGACCTTTATTTGGTTCTTTCAGTTGGAAAACCTTGGCTTATATCCTTTGTTATGTGTTCATTTCCGCTGCTATCTGATATATGATAATTGCTACGTGTTATGTGATTTATTATGGATTATTGCATCATAGCATGTCATGTAGTTGCATTAGTAACTTACTGAGATTTTATCTCACCCCGTTTCCTTTCAATGTTGTTTTCCTTAACCCCCCCAGGAGGAAAGGATTAGGTTTTGCGGATCGAGGAGGACGTCGAGAGGATTGAGATTTTGGGCAGGTTGTTATTGATCGGTTTACATTATTTAAATGTATAACCTTTTGGGGATAGCTTTACCAACAATGACGTCATTAAGATTTGTAATCTTTTGTATTTTTTTGGTGTGAGCTTGTGGAGCTTGTACTAGTAGTTTATTGTTGTTATTAAATTTGGATTTCTATAATCTTGTTTTAAACCCTTTGGGTATAAAAAAATGGAATTTTTATCTTAAGTATTTTAGTATTTGTGTGTTAAGTCGACGTCCAGCTCGCGAGTTCCGGGCCCGCGGGGTCGGGGTCGCGACAGTTGGTATCAGAGCTATGGTTTAGCTCTATGTATAAGTATAGGTGGACTAGAATGACCTAGGAGGGTAGATGGGTTCGAAGTGAGTAACGATGAGTATTTTATGCAGGTATTTGTTTGTGATGGCTAGAAGAAGATCGGGTGAAAGTTCTAGAGGGACTCAGAATCAGAATGGTCTACGGGAAGAAAACCGTGCAATGTTTCAGGACAGGTTTGAAGCGGCCGTGAAAGCAATTCATGACTAAGGGCCGAGAGAGGAACATGTAGCACCTCCGCGATATGGGTTGGAGCAGTTCTTAAAGTTGAAACCAAGTAAGTACGACGGTGAGCCTGATGTGAAGAAGGCCGAGCTATGGATGGAATCGATGGAGAAAATCTACGAGGTCTTTGGTTGCACTGATGAGGATAGGGTTCTGTTTGCAGCTTATAAGCTCGTGGGGGCTGCGGAACATTGGTGGAAGGCACTGAAGACCAGTTGGGATGCGACTCTTGTACCATATCCTTGGGAGTGGTTCGTGATGAAATTCAAGGATCATTTTATCTCTCTAGTGAATCAAAACCGGAAAGAGATCGAGTTCCTCAGCTTGGAGCAAGACATGATGTCAGTAGCACAGTACTCAGCTAAGTTCACAGAATTAACCAGGTGTTGTGAATACCTTGTGCGGACCGAGGAGCAGAAAGCGATGAGATTGATCAGGGGTTTGAAGACATCCATCCGGACTCAGCTTATAGCACAGCGAACTCGACCTTTTCAGGATGCGGTGGATCGAGCCTACTTGATTGAGCAGGATATTGGGGAACACAAAAGAAAGACTGAGATGGTTAACCCGGGTAAGCAAGGAGGGCAGAGTGAGTCACAACAGCAATATTCGGATAACAGAGGTAATTCTGGAGTGCAAACTCGATTCAGAAGGCAACTTCAAGGGCAACCAACAGTAGGAAATCGAGGTTCTAATAAGGGGACACGAAATGGGAAAGTCTGCAGCTACTGTCAGAGGAAAGGACACTCAGAAGACAAGTGTTGGAAGAAGCAAGGAAAATGTGTGAAGTGTGGTCAGTTGGGACACTTCGTTAAAGATTGTCCGAGGTTTAGAGTTCAGTCATCGGGGACAGGAACTGGAATACCATAGGGTCAGAAGAGGGATGCTTCGGGAAACCCTAAAGGTTCAGGGTAGGGTATTTGCGATCAATCAGCACTCAACGGGTGATTCATCAATTTCAGGAGGTATTATTTTGCGTCGTGAGAGCGAGCGCGTGCATTTTAAGATCATCGCATTTATGTGTTTCTGTGCATTTAGTTGCATTTATTTCTTCTGAGTCTTTGACTTATGTGTTGTAGGTGTCTACTCCTATGGAGGAGTTTAGGGTATCTGATGAAGTCTTATGTGCTTATGATGTGCTTAAGTATGGTTATGTCTCACCTGCTAATTAGTCATGTTGTTATTACAAGATTTTGATGTTACTATTGCTTTAGTCTATTGTTGTAGGGGGATTGTTATATTCTCCATTCCTAATTTCTTAAAACTGTTTGAGACCGTTCCTTGGGTAGAGTTATACCTATCTTTTCTTAATTAAAATCCGAGTATTTAGTTTCGGTCAATTTATTGGGTGTATTTATCATTCGTAAGATTTTCATTTGCTTCCGAATAGTACCTAGTGTTTGAGGAGAAGCTTGGAGTTAAATTGCATTGTGTGGTACAAGGTTGTAGTACTGATAATTAGATCAATATCTATATTGTAACGGTTGAGTTGTAAAAGTTGAGGATTCAACCGAGGGTTTCTTGTTAGGAGATTTTGTTTACTTTTAGTACATCTCCGTGAGTACATCGGGATTGATTAGTATGGAGGGATGCGTGAATTGTTATGGGTAATGAGTGTATGGTGGAATTTATAATCGATGATGGTGGTAAGTGTGTTAAGTTAGAAAGGACTAATAAGTACATTTTGGGAGAGTAACAATTTCTCGATCTATGTTAAAGGCATTTTGAATTTTGGTTAGGGAGTGGTTCTATGGTCCTAAATCTCTCATTGGTGGCGTTTCGCGATTTGGACCAAGGGTATGTGAAGAAAGTTGAGTATCAATATTTGGGCATAATTAAAGAATATTGTGATTTGGTAATGGATCTATTGGAATGAAGCTAGCTAATTGGTTTATGATTTTGGTAGTACCATTGAGCTTAAATATCATTAAGTCAATAAATGTATGCGTGAGAGACTAACTGGGGTTAGCTATTGAATTTAGAGTTCGTTGATTTCCTTTGGGTATATGAGCACGGATTATGACTTAAATGGGAGTTAGAGAAAATCTTTTGAAGATGAAATTTGGATCGTTTTGCGGACTATTGAGTATATTGAATGGTTTAGGCTTCAAGACCAGATTAATGAAGGGATGAGAGTATAACACAGATTTAAGTGGACACTTTGTACGAGAAATTTTGGGGTTTGTATGGTACTATTTATTTAAGGTGTTAACTCAAAGTGAAGACACTATAATGGTAATCCATAGAGATATAGTCATTTCGATGAATATTGTGGAAATAGAAATTTCTTTAGCCTTTTTATATTTTAAAAGCTAATTAGGATCGGGATGGTGATGTTTTGAATTTCTGGGGAATACTACTAAGTATGCGATTTACAAAAGGAAACACCTTTGCAGTGTAATTAAGGTTATGAATAAGGTGAGCTTGGGATATCTCGAGAGTTATGTTTGGGAGCAATTGGGATTCTCCAATTTTGATTGTGGATTCTAATTAGTAGTGAAGGTTATGATTGAAGGAAGTTATGTGCGAGAGGTCGTGGTATCGTGAACATTATTTAAGGTTACTACGTGGTGGTTTAGAATGGATGATTGAGGAATTTGGGAAATGACGGAACTATCGTATTAATGGCTACTTGATCATTCGGGTAAGTCTCGTTAAAATTCGGGTCGAATTTTATTTAAGGGGGAGTGAATGTCACGACCCGAAAACTAGGCTCTATTTTCTTAGTAATAAATATTTAATTATTTATTTATGGCTTACTTATTTATTTAAATTATTTATTTATTTAAATATTTATGTGTGTATTTTGTGTTTCATGATGTATTCGTGCCTAGCATTTAATTGGTTAATTGTGCTAGTGTAGGGTGTTGGGTCTTAAATGTTAGTGGGGAGTATAAGACTATTGTGTTAGTGTGTAGGGGAGGGGGTCTATGTGTAAATTCTCTAATTATCCTACTTACTCCCTCTTTTCCCCTCACCTCCCTCTCTTTCTCCCTCACCTCACTCCC
The DNA here is from genome assembly GCA_026119855.1 of Campanula takesimana. Lineage (NCBI taxonomy): Eukaryota > Viridiplantae > Streptophyta > Magnoliopsida > Asterales > Campanulaceae > Campanula > Campanula takesimana. The sequence goes on along the minus strand of JAOWBW010000214.1, from coordinate 310,971 downwards.
ATTCCCAGCCATCTCCCTCTCTCTCTCTCTCTCCATTGTAAAGGGTAAGCTTTCTCTCCCTTCTCTCTTCATTATCTTCCTCTTCCTCTTGTTATTTCTCATTCCTTAAAACGTGAAACTTGTTTAGATCGTGGATAGGATCGTAGGAAGCCAAGAAATTTCGAGTTCCGTCACCTTTGAGAAAATCCGGGTAAGTTGTTTTTCCCCCATTTATGCTAAAAATGTTCATCTTTAACTCCATTGATGCTCTAGTTGACATATATGGCTTCTTTGGTTGATTTGGAATTTATTTGTAAAACTATCCATTTTTGTGAGAATTGGGTGTTTGGATCATCTCTTGGTTTAGGTTGTCTAATAGATGTTATATGAGTCATTTTAGACTTATAAGTTGTTCTATTACCTTGTTATACTTGTTGGATGTGTTAGATTTTGGTTTGGTTTTAGTTTGGGTCGATTTTTGGAAGAAACCCAGAATTTTGGCCGGATTTCGTCCCTCCGGGCAAGGAGGCGCGCGCACCATGTTTTAGGAGACGTGCGCACCCTTTTCTGCTTCAAAAACGCAGCCTTCTGATCAAGGGAGGCGCGCGCACCCCTCTTTTTCAAGTTTGTCCGTTTTTCGTTCGATCTTCCGGAGGCCATAACTTTCTCATCCGGACTCCGTTTTAGGCGTGTAAATTTTCGTTTCGAAGCTCTCTTCGAGTACTACAAGATGGTATAGGTTTTTCAGTTAAGTTATAAGTTTTATACTTCAGGATTTTATTGGGTGTTTGAGGTTAAGAGGAGTTGTATCGATCCATTGTGAACAAGTTTTGTAAATCCAATTGAGTGACTTTATTGAGTTGTTATGATCATCTTTGTGATATAAGTGAGGATTTCATACTTTGAGACCCTTTAATTGAAAGTTATTTTACTGATCGGATTGATTTTAGAATAAGACTTGGTCTAGGTTTTAGGTGATACCCTATAGCACCTAGAGGGGTTTTTAGAACACTAAAGTGTAGGGTTTAGTCCGGTCGTGATCATGTTCTAATAAGGGTAACCTTTTGGATTCGTTTGGGGTGTTTAGAATTGGTTCGTTATGGACGGAGGTAAAGCGTGAATTGGCGATTGGGTACTTACGGTTTGATTAACCTTAAGATGTATTCATTTGGATTTCTTATTGGGAATTTCAGGTGTGATGAGATGGTTGAGTTCATAGTCCTAGTATATCTTTATGAGTAAATGTTTAGGGCCATTTTGGTAATAGTCATGGTACTATTTGTGAGCGACCGTTTGAGTGGTGCTCTTTATGAGTAACTTATGAGTACCATCTTTAGAATGTGTTCGGTATGGTTACTTACCATGGAATTATTATGTTTTAATGGTCATTGTTGTTGGGCCCCCTATGAGCAATCTCATTTATCATTGTTGGGCTCTTTTATGAGAAACTTCTTGTGTTCGTTGTTGTTGAACTCTTCATGAGTAACCGTTTGCATCTTTATGGTGATTAATTGGTGTGGTTCCCTACTTTGGAACCCTAAGTTGTTTATTTAGGCTAGTATTTATTACTTAGCATTTATTTGGAAGCCCAGCTGGCATATTTGTTGCATCGGGCGATGGGAAAGATTATAATGGCAAAGCCAAGTCTATTATAATGTTGACCATTGTTTGCCCTTACTATACCCCTTTTCCAGATTGGCCTTGGAAGAGATAAGTTAGCTTCCTTTGTGAATGTTTCTAGCTACTGAGCATGACTTTGTGGCATGGCTCTTGTCCTTTGTGACACTCTTATGGTTATTGTTCCGGTACCGGGGATTTCTCTTCAGCTTTCATGCTATTATGAAGATGACGATTTGTGGATTATTGAAGCTGCGCAGCGACCTTTATTTGGTTCTTTCAGTTGGAAAACCTTGGCTTATATCCTTTGTTATGTGTTCATTTCCGCTGCTATCTGATATATGATAATTGCTATGTGTTATGTGATTTATTATGGATTATTGCATCATAGCATGTCATGTAGTTGCATTAGAACTTACTGAGATTTTATCTCACCCCGTTTCCTTTCAATGTTGTTTTCCTTAACCCCCCCCAGGAGGAAAGGATTAGGTTTTGCGGATCGAGGAGGACGTCGAGAGGATTGAGATTTTGGGCAGGTTGTTATTGATCGGTTTACATTATTTAAATGTATAACCTTTTGGGGATAGCTTTACCAACAATAACGTCATTAAGATTTGTAATCTTTTGTATTTTTTTGGTGTGAGCTTGTGGAGCTTGTACTAGTAGTTTATTGTTGTTATTAAATTTGGATTTCTAAAATCTTGTTTTAAACCCTTTGGGTATAAAAAAATGGAATTTTTATCTTAAGTATTTTAGTATTTGTGTGTTAAGTCGACGTCCAGCTCGCGAGTTCCGGGCCCGCGGGGTCTGGGTCGCGACAAAGATTGTCCCTCTTGACTTTGCTAGCCTTTTCCATGGCTAAGTGAAAGTCCGTCCCTAAGAATACCTTATTTTACTTGGTTAGTTTATCTCTCTTGTTAAAAATTATCATGTTAGAGCAATTGAACAAGACTTGATGAGAAAATAAAGCAATCACAAGAACACGGATTTACGTGGTTCACCAACTTGGCTACGTCCATGGGAAGGGGAGAGAATATTATTATCACTGGAGAAACAATTACACAAGATCACACTAATCTACTTTGCACGGATTTTGATCACAAAATTCCTGACTGTGCAAACCCTAGATCTAGAATTATTGATCTCTCTATATAAACTGAGCAAACTGAGCTACTTAATTAAATTAGGACGGAGAAGTATAAATATACGTCACTCAGTTGTCTAATTTAATTGCTATACGAAAACTGTTAGGATTCCTTAGTCAATTATGACTAAGGCAACTTTTTTAATTCATGGCCAGAACATGTCTTTGCCAAACAATTGTTTCTTGACCCAACATGGCCCAACGGCCCATCTTTGTTTTGCCGCATTGCGTCAAAACTTCTGTGTTTATGGCTTTGGCTTTAAGCCTTAGCCAAAAACATTTTTACTCCTTCTGTCTCGGAATTACGAACTTGTTAATTAATCCACTAAATTAGGCGTCCCCAATTTCAAAGGCATTAAACCTAACAAATCTCCACCTTGACTTTGAATCTCCCAAATAACAAATATTTCCTCCCCCATCGCCTCTTTTGCTATCTAATAGCTGCGAACATTATGCAAGTCCAAACAATATTGGAACTTTCTACCCGTCACGGGTTTTGTGAACATATCTGCAGGGTTGTCCGCCGTCCCTACCTTCTTCACCTTTACCCGTTTCTCATCCCTTAGGAAATGATATCTGACATCAATGTGCTTGGTCCTCTCTTGATCCTTGGCTAAACAAATCGCGCTCAAACTATCGCAATAAATACTAGCCTGATCCTGATGTATCCCAAGATTGCTGATCAATCCCTTCAACCATATTCCTTCCTTAGCGGACTCTGTCAATGCCATGTATTCTGCTTTTGTTGTATACAACGTCACTGTCGCCTGCAATGTAGCCTTCCAAGTGACAACTGACCCACCAAGCGTGAACACATATCCGGTCTTTGATCTTCTTGTATCAACATCCCCTGAATCTGAGAAACCTTTGACTGCACATTCTGTCCCATCTCCATAGACGAGTCTGACGTCGCTGGTGCGCACTGTGGCATACATCAAACTACCATCTGCACTAGCATAGGATACTCGAGCCATATACTCTTTCTCCTCAGTCGATTTGGGCCAAAACGTGACTGTCTGTGCATTCACTGCACCCGGAGTGTCTATAGCCTTAGCTGTTGACCTACCAAACCTCTCTGAAACTTTCTTGATGTATATTTTTTGGGATAAGAACAATTTCCGTTTGGCTCTGTCTCTATAGATCTCCATACTCAGAATTCTCTTCGTGTTACCCAAACCCTTCATCTCTGCGACCAAGCCTTTCAGCTTCTGAATCCCTGACTTCTTGACTGCTGCTATCACATAGCTGTCAAATCTCTTGTACCACTACCTAGGCGATTGCTTCAATCTACAAACTTGATCATCCTTACCAGGAACTTGGAATCCTTCCAACTCTGTCATGTATATTTCTCCCTCTATTACTAGCAACACTCTGATCGAAGTGTGTCTGACCACTGGTGAGAAGATCCCATAGTAGTCCACCTCCTCTCTTTGTATGAAACCCCTTGAAACAACGAGAGCTTTATACTTGATCCCTTCTGCCGGTGACATCCTTTCCTTTTCGTTGATGATCCACTTGCAACTCACAATCTTTCTGCCTTTTGGCCTTGTGGTCAACACCCAAGTCTAATTCCTGTGAAGAGACTCCATCTCATCACCCATAGCCGCATACTACTGAGATGACTCTGAACATGTATCTGCTTTATTGAAAGTAGAAGGTTCCGTAAGAACGGGCTCCACTTCCTTAGCAACCATCAGTGCATAAGACACCAAGTCTTCAAATTTATACCACTCTAAAGGCTTCCCGAAATTAGCTCTTCTAGACCTTCCTTATGCTAACCCATGTTCCTCTGGAACTGAACTTGAACTTTCTGGTGCTTCAGTCTTTGTCTCTGTTGGTGGATCCTGATTAACATCTGACTGTGTGACAACGAACTCTTTAGTATCTTGTTGCTCCACCTGTTTTTCAACATCTGACTGTGGGACAACTAACTCATCAGTATCTTGTTGCTCCACCTGTTTATCAACACCGCCAATACTTGAAATAATCGTGGATTTACCAGTCCATACCTCATAGGGAACTTTGAGGTCAATACCGGTATGAAGTCCATGATTAATCAAGTAACATGTTGTACTAAGCATTTCTGCCCAGAAATGTTTAGACAACTCTGCATTGGAGAGAGCATGCACAACGCTCCCACACGCAATGTCTGATTCATCCGTTCTGCTACACCATTCTGCTGTGGCATGCCTCTGCTAGTGAGATGTCTAGAAATATCCACCTGTCTGCAAAACGAATCGAACTCAATACTGCAGAACTCCAAACCATTATCTGTCCGGAGCTTCTTGATCTTCTTCTCTGTCTAGTTCTCCACTACCGTCTTCCAGTCCTTTAAATTCCTTAGAGCCCCATTCTTGTGCTTCATGATAACCACCCAATACTCCTCGAATAATCATCAACCATATACAAGAAATATCTGTGCCCCCTTAGCAATTTCTGACGTGAAGGTCCCCAACACTCTGAATGGATGTAATCCAGAACGCCTTTAAGATCCTTGATCTTATGGCTATAAAGAAAATCTCTTTTAGTCAACTTATGCATCTCTCGACTGCTCATGTGACCGAGCCTGATGTGCCACAGCTTAGACATATCTCCCTCGTTCACCTCTTCTGATGCAGCCATATTCGACTCTGCAAGCGTCTTTCCTTGGAGGAAATACAAGGAGCCCCACTTAAGGCCTTTCAGCACCACTTCTGAACTGTTACAGACACTAACTGCTCCACCTTTACCTTTGAAACTGAACCCTTTGCTGTCTAACTGACTAAGAGAAATCAGATTCTTCATCATATGCGGAACGTGTCGAACCTCGTTCAAAGTGACAAACCTACCATCATGAGTCCTGACCTTGATCGAACCAATACCGACAACCCTGCAGACTGTACTGTTGGCCATGCTTATATCACCGCCATCTATCTGCCTGTAATCATCAGTAAACCATTCTCTCCTAGGACTAATATGGTAAGATGCTCCTGAATCAAGAATCCACGCATCGGATGCGCATGCTGATTCTGATGTTGCTAGAGCATAATCCTCATCCGAACTGCAACCCCTGGCCGTCATTGTAACGCCCATCCTTAATCTCGTTAAATATTTGACTTATTTGTTAAATTCTTGACTTGTTAGTTAAATTCTTGACTAGCATAATTATATGCTATTTTATTTGAGTTAATTATTTAACTACTTTAGAATATTAAGGTGGTTAAATATCAAAGTTGAAAGTTTAGGGGCCTTTTTGTCAAATTTAGAACTTGAGGGGCCTAGTTGCAATTCTTGGAAAGTTCCAAGTATAAATTGTGTTTGCCTGAGAAAGGCATCTCATTTTTCAAGTTTCTTCTCGTTGTTTCTCTCTGTTTCATAAAGAAGGTTTAGGATTCTTCCCATTCTTGACTCCTCGAGCTTAATTATTCCTCTGTTCGTGATTTCGGTCCCGGATAAATATTCGTGGCGTTGAATAGAGCGTTCCAGGCCGATCAGAAATTTATTTGGGTAACTTTGATTTCGGACTAGGTAAGTTATTGACTCCCCTTACTTGTAATAACATGTATATATGTTATTCCCGCTACTTGTTCTTGTTAAAATTGTGTTTTGAGCAATTTCTGTGATACTTGTTAAATTGGGAGGAAGGGAGTATTTCTATCCTAATACAGAGAGCATAGAACATGAAACTCAATATTAGATGGGCTTGTAAACATATTTGAAATTTATACTCCTATTCGTGAGACGGTAAAATAGTAACTTGATTTAAATATTATTAGAAAAATCGTACCATTATTTGTGGTACGGGGAAATGAATGGAAGTATCTCTAAATGGGTATATTAGTATAATATAAAATTGTACTTATACTTTTGGGACGGTGAAATATTTAAGTGGAATAAAAGGAAATTGTCCTATTATTTATGGGACGGTAAAAGAAATGAATTGGAGCTTAATTATTCCTCTGTTCGTGATTTCGGTCCCGGATAAATATTCGTGGCGTTGAATAGAGCGTTCCAGGCCGATCAGAAATTTATTTGGGTAACTTTGATTTCGGACTAGGTAAGTTATTGACTCCCCCTTACTTGTAATAACATGTATATATGTTATTCCCGCTACTTGTTCTTGTTAAAATTGTGTTTTGAGCAATTTCTGTGATACTTGTTAAATTGGGAGGAAGGGAGTATTTCTATCCTAATACAGAGAGCATAGAACATGAAACTCAATATTAGATGGGCTTGTAAACATATTTGAAATTTATACTCCTATTCGTGAGACGGTAAAATAGTAACTTGATTTAAATATTATTAGAAAAATCGTACCATTATTTGTGGTACGGGGAAATGAATGAAAGTATCTCTAAATGGGTATATTAGTATAATATAAAATTGTACTTATACTTTTGGGACGGTGAAATATTTAAGTGGAATAAAAGGAAATTGTCCTATTATTTATGGGACGGTAAAAGAAATGAATTGGGCTTGAAATAGGAGTTCTAAACTTGTTAGTATACTCCTGAGAATGTTAGGAGTGTTAGTTAAATGTTACTCCTACGTGTGGGACGGAGATTTAATGAAACTTGAATTCGGGGGAAAAGGGCCAAAATTTGTACCGCACGGTCGTGCGCCTTTATTTGGCACGGTCGTGCCAAATATCACCTTTAGGCAAATTTCCTCGACAGTGTTAGCACGGTCGTGTGCCTTTTATGGGCACGGTCGTGCCGAAAATGAGTTTTGTGTGAAAACCTCTCGACCTTGATAGCACGGTCGTGCCACTTTTGCACACACGGTCGTGCCAAGTGGAAATTCTGATTTTCCTTCTTGAATTGTTTCCTTCATAACTTTCTATAGGAGAGTCGAAATCAAGATCCGAAAGAAGCTGAATAAGATAGACATAGAGAGCTATTCAAAGCACACTCTAATTACCTAATGAGATTTTGGGTGTTTTTCTAGGGCACCTAGATAGGTGTTTTGAGACATTGAATTGATTAAGTATAAGAATAAGAATTCTTTATTGTGTCTTGAAATCAAGGTTTGTGCACCTTAGGGGCATTAAAACAATGACTTGAGATTGAATACCCTATGTAGGGGATTATGAACTTATAAGTATGAGTTGTATAGCTCATTGACTTAATTTGAACTCGAAGTATTCTTGGTCTAGGTTTAGGGTACTACCCTAGATGGTCTAGATGAGTGTTGTAGAACACTCTAGTACTGAAAAATAGTCCCTTTGTGAACAAATGAAATGTGGACTTGAATCATAATTAAATGATAACTTGAGTATAAGAGTAGTAACTCTTTTATATGTCTTGAAGTTAATGTTTGTATACCTTAGGGGTACCAACTAATGTCTTGAGCTTGAATGTCCTAAGAAAAGGATTAGAAATTAATACGTGAAAGATGTATAATTCATCTTCCTAGCTTGAACTTGAAGTATAAGATAATTAACTCTTGTACATGTTTAACCATCCAAAGAAATGGATTGAGAACTTGGATATAAGATGATAAAATCTTGTATATGTCCTGAATGTTTTGAATGTCTTGAATGTCTTGAATGTCTTGAATGTCTTAAGTTGAGACAGTAACTTGAAGTATAAGACAATAAAATCTTGTACATGACTTGAACATCCAAATAATTGGATTAAGACTTGAATATAAGATTATAAAATCTTGTACATGCCTTGACACCAATATAGGTGTATGGTAATAAACTTGAAAGAGTCTTGATGTGTATATGAAAATCTTGCATATATTTACTTGATAGAATGTGGCTTCTTGATTGATTGGTACAGGGTATGAATAACCAAAGAATTGGGTTATGGAACTAGATAGAGAATGATTAACTCTACTACATACTTGAACTTGATACGTGTATATTGGAAGTGCTATAAATAAGTACTAAAGTGTAAATGATTTAGTTTTTAATCGTGTATATACTCAATGAAGTATATAAAATATAAAGAAGATATCTTGTCTTGATATGAGTTCCTAAAGAAAATAAGGACTAGTGTAATATGAAGATCATTCATATAATCGTGAATACTACGATTTAAGTTAATAAGAATAACTACAGAACACAATATGTGGTGGAAAATGTATTCGATTATTAACGATACATATACGTGAGATATGACTGTGTCTAGGTACAATGTGACCTATTCTACTACGTGTTTAGAGTATAATGTATTGAGCTCTACTTGATAGTAAGGGTATCGTCATAGACACTTTAATGTGTTAAACGTGATATGAATATGTACGTGCAATCTTGGCATGTGACAAAGTGATATACCCTACTACTTGACTGAAGTCTGTTATAAATGGACTCTTACTTGGATTGATCGTGTTACGTGGACACCTTATGTGCCATTGTTATCTTGGTTTGTATTCGTAATAATTGCGTACGTGTACTTATATTCTCGTGAGCACATGATACATGATTACATGGTGCATATTATCGTGAGCACATGATACATAATTACATGGTGCATATTCTCATGAGCACATGATACATGATAACATGGTGCATAAAGAATAGTCCACTAACAAGGGACTGAGTTTTGTTCTCGTAGTTCAAGTAAACATCTACTTGTGCATTCTTGTGTGAGTCCAGCTGGTTCTCCTTGCTTGTTCGAAAATATATAGGTTCACGCTTGTCGCGAGAGCTGGGGCTTAAGTGAAAATCGGGTCCCTATGTATTTCCGCCTGACCCCTTACTACCAGCCATAGTAAGGGCATAGCTTCCTTGGTTGGAGCAATAAGCCTGACCTAAGTGAATGCTAACTCCTGTCTTGAACACCACGTGGATCTTGTTCTTGTGGATGACACTGGTTACCAGGTCTTCTTATATACTGCACAGCAGTTCTTGTTCTTGTTCTTGGTTGTCCTCAGCTAGAAAAGCATCGACAACAAATGGTATTCTTGGGAGGAATAAGGAAGGATTCAGGTACAAATGCGTGATAGGCCTATGTGCATCTTGGTGAGTTGGTCTAGCCTCTCACTCTACTTGACTACTTGTTACCTGAACCTTTCTTGAGCTTGATTACTTGTTGAGTTGGCTTAGCCTCTCCTATACTTGTTACTTGATGATACTTGATATATGATTACTTGAGTATCTACTTGTATTGCATGATAACATGACATATAGTTGCATGTTAATAGCTTACTGAGATTTATCTCACCCTTTATTTGTTTAATTGTTCCCCCCCCCAGGAAAGCAGGGGATAGTACGCAGTGAGGCTCGACTTAGCTGGGAACTTACTCAGCAGGATATTCTTGTTCGAAGTTAGTGTCCTTTTATATTTTGGTTTTAATTTTCTTGGTCTAGAACTCGTGTGAGCTATCTTAGCTCCCTACTCTTGAGTATATATATCATGTCAGTTTTGTTTTTAACAGGTATTGTTCCTGTTTCCCGTTAGTTTCTTGTTTCTTGTTAGTTACGCGCACCAGGTTCGAGGTTCTATTAGGGAATCCCGGGACTTGGGGCGTGTCAGTCATGGCCTCTGCTGTGACTGGTGCCTTGCCTTGTTTCTTTCTGGGACAGTCAAACTTCCAATGCCCCTTCTCCTTGCAGAAATTACAGATATCCCCAGGCTTTGGACCCTTCTTGTGTGAAGAATTACCTTTATTGTTCTTCTTCCCACTAGAACCCCTGCTATTGCTACTACTAGCAACCAAACCTGATGACTGGGTACCTGCCTCATTCCCACTCGCCTTTCGGCATAACTCTCTCGTTTTGAGAGAAGTTTTCACTTCCTCTAGAGAGATCCCATCTTTACGGTTTATGCACGAATCGACATAATGTTCATAAGACATAGGTAAAGATACTAAAAGCTACAAGGCTGCATCCTCATCATCAACCACAACTCCTATATTATGCAGTTCAAGTAATGCAGAAGTAAATCTGTTAAGATGATCATTTATGGGCATACCTTCAGTCATACGACAATCATATAGCTTCTTCTTCAGGTATAACTTGTTGGTCAATGAACGTGTCATCTACATATCTTCCAACTTTAACCAAAGATCGCTTTCGGATTCTATTCCTGCAACATTGGTTAGGATCTCATCATCCAACTGTCTGATGATCTTGGCGTGAGCCTTCTGATCTAACTTCTTCAATGTTGCTGCCTCCTTCGCGGCTGTCTGCTTGTCCTTCTCTGACTCTTCTGTGGTGATCGCCTTACCCTTGGGATCCTTGCGATCCCTGATTGCAATCTCCAACGGTTCCCATAAATCTTTGTCTACCAATAAAGCCTTCATCTTGATCTGCCAGAGAGAAAAACTATTCTTCCCATTGAACTTGTCGATCGAATCTGCTCCTTGACCCATCTTCTCGTTCACTGCAGCGGAATCCCTGAATCTCTAACCACGAACCAGGCTCTGGTGCCACTTGTTAGAGCAATTGAACAAGACTTGATGAGAAAATAAAGCAATCACAAGAACACGGATTTATGTGGTTCACCAACTTGGCTACGTCCACGGGGAGGGGAGATAATATTATTATCACTGGAGAAACAATTACACAAGATCACACTAATCTACTTTGCACGAATTTTGATCACAAAATTCCTGACTGTGCAAACCCTAGATCTAGAATTATTGTTCTCTCTGTATAAACTAAGCAAACTGAGCTACTTAATTAAATTAGGACGGAGAAGTATAAATATACGTCACTCAGTTCTGTAATTTAATTGCTCTACGAAAACTGTTAGGATTCCTTAGTCAATTATGACTAAGGCAGCTTTTTCAATTCATGGCCAGAACATGTCTTTGCCAAACAATTGTTTCTTGACCCAACATGGCCCAACGGCCCATCTTTGTTTTGCCGCATTGTGTCAAAACTTTTGTGTTTATGGCTTTGGCTTTAAGCCTTAACCAAAAACATTTTTACTCCTTTTGTCTCGGAATTACGAACTTGTTAATTAATCCACTAAATTAGGCGTCCCCAATTTCAAAGGCATTAAACCTAACATATCAAAAAGGAGGCATTAACATGCCTACATTTTACTTCCAAAATCACCTTCTAAAAACAAGTCGGTTTCTCCCATTTTCAACACACACACACACACACTTGCACAATTTTGGTTAACAAACTTAGGGAGACTCGGTTTTTTCGAGGCACTTTGGGTGAACTACCGGTTAAGTTCTTTCCAAAGTGTAACCTGACCTCTGAATCCTTTGTCTCTAACCATTTTTCATTAAGTTTGGGTTTAAAGTTAAACTAACTTGGCGACTCCGTTTTCCGTTAAAGTACCGTGTTTGATTCTCGAGGGAACTATTCGTTTTTTCCACGGGTATCTTACAGTGACGACTTCGCTGGGGAATAAAGTGTTTGCAAACTTCTTTTTAGAAGATTTGGGGATACTTTTGTGTGGGTCAAACTCCCGTCCCTATTTGTTGACTTTGTGCATATTTTTGTGTGTGTTTTATGTTTATGTTTTGATTTCTGGGAGTGAATTTGTTCTGGAAATGCAATAAACTGGGGCTTAATGATCAGAAGCTGAAAATTTGTAAAAAATAATGGAACTCCAGCCCTAGCCGTACGGCTGGTTTTGCTGGGCCCACAGAATGTTTCAAGTTGACAATTTTGTGCAGGGCAGAAACATTCTGATGGTCCCCTTGCTTCTTCTTGTCCAGGTTCCAATTTACAGCATCTACTTGTGCACATTTACCTTCATTTTCTTAGCAAAAAATGGACTTTCAAAGCTTGGTTATGCACAAATTTTTGGACATAAAGTTAGGTTTTCAAGGCCTCATTGTGCATAACCCCTCTTGTGAAAGTTTGGTTTTTCAAACCCTTTTGTTGTGCATAATATTTTATACAAATTGATTTTCAAAGGGCCTTGCTCCTCTTGCAAAAAAAAAAAAAAAACCGGTTTTCAAAAACCTTTGGTTGTGCACAACCTTTCCATGTACAAAATTTTGATTCTTGCTTGTTCATAGCTTTGCTTGATTACTTGTGCAAAATGCTTGTTCATCATACTTGTTCATACAATGCTCATGGTATTAAAACGGACCGAAAATTTCTATTTTGACTCAAAAGGGAACCTAGAAAGCTTCACACAACGCGCACTTGACCTTGTGCACCTTCCAAAAACCCTTTAAACCCGGGATGGATGCCACGATGTGTCACGACCCGAAAACCCGCATCTATTTTCTAATAATAAATATTTAATTATTTAGTTATGACTTAATTAATTATTTGAATTATTTATTTATTTGGATAATTATGTGTGCATTTTATGTTTCATAATAAATTATGTATAGCATTTTATTTGGGTCATTTGTGCTAGTGTAGTATTATTTGGTCTTAGTTGTTAGTAGGAAGAATTATAGTTTGTGTAGTTAGTGGATGAGGGGGTTTAAGTGTAAGTTTTTGAAAATAATCATCTCCCTACTCCCTCTCTTTCACCCTCACACTCCATCTCCCCTTTCCCAGCATACTCTCTCTCTCTCTCCTTGGTTGGGTAAGTTTTCTCTCCTTCCTTCTCTCTTCATTTTAATCATCTCCCCCTCCTTATTTCTCATTGCTCATTTTATGAAAAGTGTTTAGATCGTCGTTAGGATCGTAGAGAGCATAGAAATTTCGCATCCCGTCAACTTTGAGAAAATCCGGGTAAGTTGCTTTTCCCCCATTTTTATGCTAAAGTGTTCATTTCATGTTTATATAATGCTTTAGTTGATACATTTGATGTTTGATTGAGTTTGGGATTTATTTGGAATTTATTTTGGTTTTTGGTTAAAAATGGTGATTGTTATGAATGTTGTGTAACGACCCGAAAACCCGTCTCTATTTTCTTAGTAATAAAGAATTGATTATTTATTTATTATCTATTTAATTATTTAAATTATTTATTTATTTAAATAATTATGTGTGCATTTTGTGTTACATAATATTTTATGCCTAACATTTTAATCGATCATTTGTGCTAGTATAGAATTATTGGGTCTTAGTTGTTAGTGGGGAGAAATGAATTTAATTGCTAGATAGTGGAAGAGGGGGCCTAGGTGTAACTTTTCTTTTAATTGATGATCATCCTCCCTCCTCCCTCTCTCTTACACTCTCCTCACCACACACACACTCAATCTCTCTCTCTCCTCCATTGTTAGAAAGGTAAACTCTCTCTCCTTCTCTCTTTCTTTTGATCATCTTCCTCTCTCTATTTCTTATTTCTCATTTGATGAAAAATGTTTAGATCGTCGATAGGATCGTGTAGAGCTAAGAAATTTCGAATTCCGTCATCATTGATAAATTCCGGGTAAGTTACTTTTCCCCCATTTATGCAAAAAAAATGTTCATCCTTAACTCATTTGATGCTCTAGTTGATATATATTGCTTCTTTGGTTGATTTGGAATTGATTTGCATATTATTCATATTTTGTGAGAAATTTATGTTTGAATCATCTTTTGATTTGGGTTGTCTAGATGATGTTATATGGGTCCTTTTAGGCTTATAAGTTATTTTAGCACCTTGGGGTACTTGTTAGAAGTATTGATTTTGAGTTGTGTTGAAATGGGTAAGTTTTGGGGAAGAACCCAGGTCTTGGTTGCCGAATTCCGGCAGAGCAGGGTTGGTGGGCGACCGCCCATGTTCGGGTTGGGCGACCGCCCATAAGGTCAGTCCGGGTGGTGTTAAATAATGGTCTTGGGCGACCGCCCATGATCGGTTCTGGCGATTGCCCATAGAAGGTGATGAGTTATGTGTTGTTTGATATATTTGGAGTTAAATGGGGTCTTAATGGAGTTAGAATTGGTTTGGGTCGAGCTCCACAATGGTGGGGAGGTATAAGGGTTGTTATATCAGGATTTAGGACAAAAAGAGTGAAATTCGGGTGTATTTTGGGGTCTGGGCGGTCGCCCACTTAGTTTTGGGCGACCTCCCACTAAATCAGCCTCATTTAGCTTGGTATCAGGGTTCCGGGCGATCGCCCACTCAATTCCGGGCGCCCGCCCACTTTTTTCAGAATTTAGGTCGATCTTCCGGAGACCATAACTTCTTCGTCCGGACTCCGTTTTAGGCGTGTAAACTATAATTTCGAAGCTCTCTTAGAGTACTACAAGATGGAATAGGTTGTTCAGTTAAGTTATAAGTTTTATACTTCGGGATTTTATTGGGTGTTCGAGGTTAAGAGGAGTTGTATCGATCGATTGCGATCAAGTTTTGCAAATCCAATTGAGTGACTTTGTTGAGTTGTTGTGATCATCTTTGTGATATAAGTGAGGATTTCATACTTTGAGACCCTTTAATTGAAAGTTATTTTACTGATCGAATTGATTTTAGGATAAGACTTGGTCTAGGTTTTAGGTGATATCCTGTAGTACCTAGAGGGTTGTTTTGGAACACTAAAGTGTTGGGTTGGGTCCGTATGTGATCATGTATGAATAGGTGTAACCTTTTGGGTTCGTTTGGAATTCCGAGTGTAAAGGGATGATTGAGTTCTTGGTCATAGTACTCTTTACGAGTAGACGTTTAGGTTAATCTTGGTAATTGTCATTATACTATTTGTAGGCGGCCGTTTGGGTTGTACTCTTTATGAGTAACTTGTGGGTATCATCTTTAGGATGTGTTTGGTATGTGCCTTATCTTGTAATCATCATGTTTTAATGATCACTGTTGTTGGGATCTTTATGAGTAGATCGTTTATCGTTGTTGTTGAACTCTTGTTGAGAAGCTTCTTGTATTCGTTATTGTTGATCTTTTTATGAGTAACCGTTTGCATCTTTTGTGATGAGCTTGGCTTGGTTCCCTACTTTGGAATCATTGCCCCGTTGTTGTTTCAAGCGAGTATTTATTACTATGTGTTTGTTTTAAAGTCCAGCTGGTATTTGTGTGTTTCGGGCGATGCGAAAGATTATAATGGCAATGAGCTGAGTTCATTATAATTCTTGACCATTGTTTTGCCCCATTATTCCCCTCCTCCAGATTGACCTTGGATGTGAGATGAGCTAGCCCCTTTGTGAGAATTTTAGCTATTGGTTTTGGGCTTTGACTGTGTTTCACTGTCCCCTTATTATTATGTTGATTGGGTTGATTGTTGAAGCTGCGCAGCGACCTTTATTTGGTTCTATCAGTTGGGAAACCTTGGCTCAGTATCCTTTGTAACGTGTTTATTTCAGTCTTATGTGATGCATGATGAGTTAGTCGTTATTTCCAACTGGTATGGGACAGTTGGCGATAGGGAGCTTTCTCATTTGTTGTTATGTGATTTACTTGTTCAGTTATATCATTGATTTGCATGATATTATACCATGTAGCTGCATTAGTAACTTACTGAGATTTTATCTCACCCAGTTTCTTTTATCTTTGTTTTTACTTAACCCCCCCCAGGGAAGCAAGTGGTATCGTTTTGAGGTTCGTTGTAGCGGGAATCTTCTGAGCAGGTTGATCGTCTTTGGGGTCGTTGCTCTTCGGAGCCTTCATGTATTTTTGTTGTGAGATCGAGGTAGTTTAGTGTTGTATAATTACCGTTACCCGTTGAGTTGTTACATTATTAATAAGTTGTTCTTGCTTCCTCGTTTGTTTCTAGTCTCCGAGTTTTTATCTCATGGAGGTTTTGTCTGATGGTATTGGTTTTATAGTTGAATTCACGCGCCTGGTTTGGTATTTTGCATTTTTGGAGATGTATGTTATGTAAATTTTATATTTAAGGATTTTAGTATTTTCCGGGGCGTGACATGTTGGGTTGAAATCTTGATTTGGGGTTATATATGATGTTGATTAGGTCCCTTTTCAGCCTAGATGTTGTTTTGATTCATTGTTGAACTTGTGGAAAGAGTTGATTTTGAGCATTTAGGAAATGGGTGAAATTTGGGTTGAAAATGGTAGAACCCAGCTGAAATCTCTCCCAGCCCGTCGACCAGGCGCCCGCCCGTACTGAGCCAGGCGCCCGCCTACCTGGCCTTTCCCTTCGGCCAAACCTTCTGATGGAATGAGCGCCCGCCTGCCCCCTTCCAGGCGCCCGCCCGCCCCCTGTTCTGAAAATCTGCCTTTTTGCTTGTTTAAAACTAAGTGGCTTCCCTAGTTTAAGTTTATTTACTCTAATTAACTTAAGTTAACATCGGGGAACACTTTATTAATCGGAATTGGTTTTCTTGTGAATAAATATGTTATGAAATTTGATTAAGTACCGTTTTGGGAATGTTAGACATCTTTGATGTGTTGTTTGGATTGGTTTACCTTTGTGGTGATTTATTTGGAATGGTTCCCTACTTCGGAATCATGAGTTGTTTAATTAAGCTAATATTTATTACTTAGCTTTCATTTGAAAGTCCAGCTGGTTATTTGTGTATCGAGTCAGACAATGGATAATACTATAATGGCACAAGCCAAGTCCAGTATAGCATCGCCCATTGGTCCTTCTTTCCCCATCCAGATTGGCCTTGGATGGGATGAGCTAGCTCCTTTTGTGAGTATTCTAGCTAGACGTTTTGGAGCATGACTTTGTGGCATGGCTCCCGCCCTTTGTGGCACGTTACTTTGTTATTGGTTCCGGTACCGGAGGTTTTCCCTTCAGCTTTCATGCTACTATGAAGATGTTGATTGTTGATTATTGAAGCTGCGCAGCGACCTTTATTTGGTTCTATCAGTTGGGAAACCTTGGCTAATATCCTTTGTTACTTGTTTATTTCCGCTGCTATCTGTTAATTGATAAATGCTATGTGCTAAGTGATATTTATTATTGTTTTTTGCTTATTGCATCATAGCATGTCATGTAGTTGCATTAGTAACATATTGAGATTTATCTCACCCCCTTTATTTTATCTTTGTTTTTCCTTAACCCCCCCCCAGGAGGAAAGGATTAGACTCGCTGATCACGAGGAGGACGTCGCGAGGGTTGAGCTTTTTGGGCAAGTTGTTATTGGTGGGTTTACATTACATAAATGTGTAACCTTTTTGGGAATAGTTGTACCAAACTTGACGTCATTAGAATTTGTATATTTTATTATTTTGGGTGTAAGCTTATGGAGCTTACACTAGTTTATATTTTGTTGTTCAAGTTGGATTTCAAAACTTTGTGTTATCATCTTTTGGTATAAAAGGAAATTTTTATCTTCCTTATTTTAGAGTTTATTGTTTAAGTCGACGTCCAGCTCGCGTACTCCGGGCCCGCGGGGTCGGTGTCGGGACAGTTGGTATCAGAGCTATGGTTTAGCTCTAAGTGTAAGTCTAGGTGGACTAGTATGACCTAGGAGGGTAGTTGTGTTCGGAGTGAGTAACGGTTGATGTTTTATGCAGATAATTATTCACAATGGCTAGAAGAAGAACGGGTGAAAGTTCTAGTGGGGCTCAGAATCAGAATGATCTCCGGGAAGATAACCGTGCTATGTTCCAAGGCATGTTTGAGGCGGCCATGAAGGCAATTCATGACCAAGGGCCAAGAGAGGAGCATGTGGCACCTCCGCGATACGGGTTTGAGCAATTTCTGAAATTAATACCAAGGGAGTTCGATGGTGAGCCAGATGTGAAGAAGGCCGCACTATGGATTGAGTCTATGGAGAAAATTTATGATGTGTTTGGGTGCACGGACGAGGATAGGGTCCGGTTTGCGGCTTATAAATTGGTTGGGGCCGCGGAACACTGGTGGAAGACACTCAAAGCTAGTTGGGATGCCACTCTTGTCCCTTATTCTTGGGAATTGTTCGTACGGAAGTTCAAGGACAATTTCATCCCTCTAGTTGACCAGAACCGTAAGGAGATCGAGTTTCTAAGCTTGGAGCAAGGCTTGTCAACGGTAGCGCAGTACTCGGCTAAGTTCACAGAATTAGCCTGGTATTGTGACTATCTTGTGAGGACCGAAGAACAGAAAGCTATGAGATTCATTCGGGGTTTGAAGACTTCCATCCGGACTCAGCTTATAGCCCAGCGGATTCAAACTTATCAGGATGCGGTAGATCGAGCCTACTTGATTGAGCAAGATATGGAGGAACATAAAAAGAAGGTCGAGGTGACTAACACTAGAAAGCAGGGAGGGCAGAGCAAGCCACAATCCCGTTCAGATAACCGAGGTAATTTTGGGGGAAAATCTCAGTCCCAAGGGCAACCAATCCCAAGGAACCCGGGCACTACTTCCGGGAACCAAGGGAACCAAAATAGGAGACTCTGTTCATATTGCCAAAGGGAAGGACACTCGGAGGACCGGTGTTGGAAGAAACAAGGGAAATGTATTAACTGTGGGCAGTTGGGGCATTTTGTGAAGGATTACTCAAGATTCAGAGGTCAACCGACTGGGGTAGGAGCTGGGGCTCCACAGGGTCAGAAAAGGGATGCTACGGGGAAGCCCAAGGTCCAAGGAAAAGTGTTTGTAATGAATCAGCATCAGGCAGATGATCCCTCAGTGATTGGAGGTATTGTTTCTATATCTAGTGTGAGCGGACGTGCGTTAGTAGATCCAGGATCATCTCATTCTTACATTTCTGTGCAATTTGTTTCTTTGCTAAATGCTGCATCTGAGTCTTTGCCCTATGTGTTAGAGGTGTCGACTCCTATGGGAGAGTGTTTGGTGACTGATAAAGTCTTTCGTGCTTGTGATGTGCTTATCTGTGGTCATTGTTGGGTTTCGTAGTAACATGCGCAGCGGAATTAAGCATTTAAAATTTATGAAACCCAAAGCCCATAGATCCATTCATATGATTAAGTCAAATACAACATAATGAATACTAGAATACTAACCCTTGATGCCTTTGATTTTGCAACCTTGAATTCGATGGAGGCTTGAAATCTTGATCACGAACAAAGCAAGAATCACGAACTTATGAAGATGATAAGTTTCACCCTCTAGCGGTATCCACACCACGAACGAATATCAAGAACACTTGATCTTGGTTACTAGACAAATTATGAAACACGCTTTCACAATTGTAAGAACTATATGGAATTATGAATATTCTTGTTCTTCACTTTTTGGGATCTTAGAACAAGAAAATAACCTCTCAAAACCTTATGGAGGCACACATAATCATGTTCTTAATGACTGCTGAAAGGATCCTTAAATAGGTCCTAATCCTTAACCCTTAAGGACTTAGGAAACCTAAATCCCGTCACCAAATTAGGCAACAAGGAATTCTGGCCGACTTGACTGGCACGGTCGTGCCCTACAATCTGGCACGGTCGTGCCATCTAGTCCGCGCGAATTCCCTAGCCGCCCATTTTCGGCACGGTTGTGCTTGGTAATTTGGCACGGTCGTGCCAATCATGTCGACAGGTTTGCCTTGGTTTGGATTTATGGCACGACCGTGCCATTTTAAGGCGCACGACCGTGCCAGAGCCAAACACTGATATTTTTCCATAATTCCCATTTAGTCCTTTACGATTCGTTCTATTTGTGTGTGACCCTCTAGGATTACACTAAGTTGGCAATGGGTTCAAACATGAAACCATAAGATATGATTAGGTTCTAGCAAACCGTCATACCTACCCAAATAGTATAACTAGATACAAGTTCATATTCCTTTTAGAACATGTCATAATCCCTTTGTCCACGATGTCATTGAACACAAGTCATGGTCAACAAGTCAACTTGTATTGTTCAATACTTTTCTCGATCCCGAATATGTTGATAATCCAAATGACATTGATCCAATCAATCCATTTGAGTTTGGCCAAACATTTCACCAACATCATTCCTTCGAGGGGCCCAAGCTTGACATCTCTCCGAAGAGGGACAAATCCATTTGGCTTATTATTCTTCCCTAAGTGAATCCAATCATGCCAATCATACCCTTTATAACTACCGTGTTCAGGCAGCGTTTGAATATGTCAAACATAATGTTCATCAAGTGGAAGACTATAATAACTTCATGTCTAAGGATTCAAATGACACAACTAATATGAGATTTATATATGACATCGACCATGACATAAATCTCATACCGCGGGTCATGTCCAGTACCTTGTTCCAAACAAGTACCCATAAATCTAACATGATCATCCCATGATCATTTAGCCTTTATACTAGTGCTTAACAAGCTCTAGGGACAGAGATTATTATAAGCAAACACGAGCCATAATAATAATCTTATTATCTCTTTATCATTATGAATAAAATGATAACTTATACAACGTTTAACAAACGTGCCTAGGGCACCGACACCAACAATCTCCCACTTGCCCTAGGCCCAATTCCCTAGGTATCCAATACCCATGGACCTAACATGACCATCATGTTTAGCTTTGTGGAAGTCCCATTGTTTAGCGTGTCTGTAACGTTATCATTAGTAGGTACTTTGCATATATGTGCCCTTGGTTCCTTTTGCTTGATCAATAGCACGACTATTATTGCTAATAAAGTCTATTTGATTAGCAATGCTAGGAACCATCTTAAGTTCACCCATGAACTTCTTAATCCAACAATTTCCTTTGCGGCATCCAATGCAGCAATATACTTAGATTTTAGTATGTAGAATTAGTGACTGTACTCTGCTTGGAACCATTCCAACTTACAGCTTCACTATTGTTAATAAAACTCAATTGCGATTTTTATCATCTTCGTCAGTTTGGAAGTATGCATCTGTGTTCCCATATACACCGAGATCATCTTCCATCCCTCCATAGATCATAAACGAATCTTTAGTCCTTCTAAAGTACTTTAAGACTCGCTCTCATAGCCATCCAGTGAATCTCACCGGTGTCGGATTGATATCTACTCGTCATGCTCCAAGCATTAGATATATCCGGCTTAGTACTTATCATGGCATCATGGATCCAATTTCCGAAGCAAATGGCATCTCATTCATTTTCTCATGCTCATCTTTTGTCTTTAGGACATTGAGTCTTGCTTAGAGAAACTCCATGTAACACTGACAAATGTCCTCTCTTAGAATTTTCCTTGCAGAATCTTCTTATGACTTTGTCAATGTATGTACATTGGCTTTAAACCATTTAGCTTCCTTGATCTATCTCTATAGATCTTAATGCCAATGACTTATGCGTCATCCATATTCTTCATTGCGAAACACTTTCTTAACCAAATCTTTACAGATTAAAGTGTAGGAATGTCGTTTCCAATGAGCAATATGTCATCCACATATTAGATAAGGAATAGCACCATGCTCCCACTAATCTTCTTGTATATACAAGATTCATCTTCGTTCTTGATCAAGCCAAGCTCTATGACTTATCAAAACGGAGATTCCAACTCCCAAAAGCTTGCTTCAATCCATCCAATGAATCTTTGCAACTTTCATACCTTTTAGAATTTTCTTGATTGTCAAAACCTTTAGGTTGTATCCAATACATCCTTAAGTGAGTTCCCGTTGAGGAACGCTTGTTTTGACATCATTTTGTCAAATTTCATATTCCAAATATGAACATGTGACTATGAAAATTCTAATAAGTTTCTTGCTACCCATGTAAGTTTTTCTTCCAAGAAAAGTCATTCATCTCCTTTGGTTTTTACACCTTAGGTTAGAATGATCAAGTTCCAAACTTGATTATTATACATGAATTGCCTTTTAGATTTTATGACTCCAAGCCATTAATCTAAATGTGGAGTTGATATTGCATCTTTGATAGGTGGTAAATACTTCATTCTAAATGAACTTTACCTCAATACTTTCTATTTCGAAATATCCAATATTTCTTCTAATAGATTGTATTTTATCATGTATTGCAAGAATTTGTATATCTTGAACGGACTTTTCACAACCCCTTGTGAAGATTTGTTCAACTTCCATCTTAAGGTAAATATATTTTCTAGGTCTCGAACCATTCGAGATACATTTTTACTCCACTGATTCTTTTAGAGATAAACCACTTATCTAGAAAAGCATCATCATATCAACAAACCATTTGTTTCTTATGAGTAAAATTATTATCCTCAAGTTTCCTTAGGATATCTCATGAAAGTATATTTATTAGATTTAAATGTGAGTGTGTCCCAGACAACTCCTTTCAAAAAAGGATCTCACCATCTTAAATCTTTATGAAAGACAAACCAAGTTTTCTTTCACCATTTAACCTCTCTTGATAGAATTCAGATTAGTATAATCATAGCGGTTTTAAATACATAACCCCAAAATGAATAATGGAAGATCACTTTGACTTTGTCATCCAACGAACCATATCCAATAAGGTTCTTATATTTCCACGCAGACATATCATTTGATATTCTTAGTGAAGTTAATTTGTGAAACCATTTCACAACTTTAATGATGACTGTCAAATTCTTGGTTTAATTATTCATCACCATGATCCAATCATAATTTTTGAATAGTTTTACCAAGTATAATAAAAAAATTCTTTTAGCATTGCTTCTTAATGCACCATACACATCAAAATGTATTAGGTCAATTAAGATATTAGCCTTTTACCAATCATAGTAAAGGATGTCTTGGTCCAAGTAAATAAGATTTCCATAAATCATGTGATTCCAAATCATATGACTTAAAACTCCGTCCCATGGAATTTTAGATATGCATCTTTTATTTATTTGATCAAAACAATAATGCATAAAGAATTTTAACTATTTATGTTATAGCCTTTATTAATTTGTTCTTCAAGATTTAGGATATAAGATTTATTTATATGATAACACAATGAAGTAAATCATAATAAATAAAGCACTTTTCTTATTCCAAACAAGAAATTAATATCCTTCATTATCTTTTAACAAAATAATGTTTTCTACTTCATCAGTAAAGTCACTTTACAAGTGTTCTACAAACAATGTTGCAACCATTGCATCATTACCGTTTGTAGATAAACTTTACTATAAGTAGTCTTTCATTTTACTAATTATTCTGGTATCCAATACCCAATAATTAAATTTAGAAAGAATAATTTATAACATAAAATTCCCAAGTGGTAGTCCCACTACCATTCCTTTTATTGATCATCCAGAATTTTGACTACAATTCTAAATGGTCAATCCAATTGCCATTTTTACCAAATTGCATCAATTAGAGTTATTATTTTAACCATAATTATTTCTTTTAGGTTTGACAACTCTTGTCTTACCTTTCTTTTGGCACTTGGCCCTTTTCCTTATGAACCATGAGCTCTGGAGAACCATTCTCCAATATCTTCATCTTCGCAGTTTTTCAGCATGTTAATGCAACTCGAAGAAATTCTTATTCATTCTGAGCATGTTATAGTCTATCACAAAGTGATTATAACTCTTAGGCAATGAATCAAGAATAAGATCCATGGCTAGCTCCAATCCAATTGGACTCCCAAGTTTCTCAAGATACTCTACGTAGTCATTATCTTAAACGTGTGAGGTTCCACTTATTGCCCTTTACTCCTTTTGCAAGAAGTGAATGCAATAATGGTTTTATACCTCTCTTGCTTAGATTGCTCTTTGAAACATGTAACTCAACTCCACGCCTATCTAATAGGCTTCCACAAGTTCCAAACTTTGTTGGAGTTTAAGAGCACATAATCGTGAGCATAAGACAACTCACATTCCTAGAATCATAATCATGATTCTTGTGATTGTCTATTCCGGCTTTGGGTTCTTTAGGATAGGACCATCAAGAATGTACAACCCATCTTCTTGCCTTAGAACCATTCTTAGGCTCAGGATCCAATCCATGAAGTTTGTGCCATTCTTTTGAAGCTTTATCCTTAACAAGGATTAATCGCAACGATTTTAGTTGTCATCTACAACTTATGCAAAATTTCCAAATTTTACAAGTACCAATCTCATTAAAGAGATAAATAATGTATTTTCCAAAAATACTCCCACTAAATTATATGACCTTCATATACATCCAATGTATAATATAATTTAAATGGGCTAAGATCCAACTTTAATTTAATTCTAAGTCCGCTATGGCGGATTACACAAAATCAAATTAATTAGGTAACAACCTATCAATCATATCCCATATGACTCTTAGATCCTTTCATGAGACTCTTTTAAATTGGGCTAAGATCCAACTTTAATTTAATCTTGAGTCCACGGAGGCGGACCGCTCAAAATCAAATTAATTAGGTAGACAATTTCTTGTCAATCATATCCAATATGATTCTTAGTGATCCAATTTCAAAAGCATGTTTAATCTCATCTTTTGCCTAGGCCCAAAACTGTTTTGACGCCTTATTAAGTCCAACCATTTTAAATGCATGGTTGATGTGCCTCGCTAGGGCGTGCCCACATCATCCATCTTGCTCATACATAGATAAAGTCAATGTACCTCGCTAGGGCGAACCCACATTAAAATTACCCATGCACTAACAAGTGTCTTAATCATGGCATGGCAAGGGGACTTAAAACTTTCTTTGAAGGTTCATCACATATAGAATACAACATATTTATGAGCACACAAGATAAACATGTTACGCATCAAGTTTAGCCACTAAATTAATCTCCATTAATTTAAGCACAACATTTATGTGTCATTAGTTTCTCTATAATTATGAGGATGAGATTATTTGAACTTTGGTCATCATCTCCAAATCAAGACAACAAGAAGTGCGGCCGAACTAAGCCATTAGCAACCAAAATTCCACACTAATTCAAGAAACCAAGAAAGTAGTCCATGTGGCCGAAACTAAGCAATAGATGGTCTCGATGAACGTAGGCCAATTGCATTCACAATTCCACATGGATCTCCAATCAATGAATCAAGAACTTTGTTTCTCAATTTTAGCAATTATGAACTCTTCATAATTCTAATTTCGTTTTATCTTTGAAACCTTGATTGCGATCAAGTTTGGGAAACACAATCTCGATGAACGTAGATTAGCCATCCAAACCTTGAACTAATCTTAGAATCACAAGACTAAACAAATAGGAGATTTAAACCCAAAATCCACACCCAAAACCCAAACCCTACCCCCGCGCCAAACCCTAGGTCCGCGGGTCAAGGCTTGGGTCCGGTCGGACCCCTTGCGAAAAATCCAAATTTTTAAAGTTCCAAAATTTATCTCAAAATTGTTTTTCCCGATTCAATTAGGATTTGGTGTTCTTGGTGATCCAATCACCATGATCATCAAAACCTTGAATAAACGATTTATTCTTGAATCCCTAGAATATCAAAACTTTGATCCAATCAAAAATTGATAATCCAATCAATTTTAAATCCACCATAATTTTAATTGCGATTGAACAGTGCGATTAAAGTTTATAAAACAATAAACCACATAAAACGCATAGACCACATAAACATCATAATCCCAATATTCAAATCATGCTAGGCACATAAACAATTTATATACACACAACATGATCTTAGTATTGAAATAATCAACATGAACGGGGCTCTGATACCACTGTTGGGTTTCGTAGTAACATGCGCAGCGGAATTAAGCATTTAAAATTTATGAAACCCAAAGCCCATAGATCCATTCATATGATTAAGTCAAATACAACATAATGAATACTAGAATACTAACCCTTGATGCCTTTGATTTTGCAACCTTGAATTCGATGGAGGCTTGAAATCTTGATCACGAACAAAGCAAGAATCACGAACTTATGAAGATGATAAGTTTCACCCTCTAGCGGTATCCACACCACGAACGAATATCAAGAACACTTGATCTTGGTTGCTAGACCAATTATGAAACACGCTTTCACAATTGTAAGAACTATATGGAATTATGAATATTCTTGTTCTTCACTTTTTGGATCTTAGAACAAGAAAATAACCTCTCAAAACCTTATGGAGGCACACATAATCATGTTCTTAATGACTGCTGAAAGGATCCTTAAATAGGTCCTAATCCTTAACCCTTAAGGACTTAGGAAACCTAAATCCCGTCACCAAATTAGGCAACAAGGAATTCTGGCCGACTTGACTGGCACGGTCGTGCCCTACAATCTGGCACGGTCGTGCCATCTAGTCCGCGCGAATTCCCCAGCCGCCCATTTTCGGCACGGTCGTGCTTGGTAATTTGGCACGGTCGTGCCAATCATGTCGACAGGTTTGCCTTGGTTTGGATTTATGGCACGACCGTGCCATTTTAAGGCGCACGACCGTGCCAGAGCCAAACACTGATATTTTTCCATAATTCCCATTTAGTCCTTTACGATTCGTTCTATTTGTGTGTGACCCTCTAGGATTACACTAAGTTGCAATGGGTTCAAACATGAAACCATAAGATATGATTAGGTTCTAGCAAACCGTCATACCTACCCAAATAGTATAACTAGATACAAGTTCGTATTCCTTTTAGAACATGTCATAATCCCTTTGTCCACGATGTCATTGAACACAAGTCATGGTCAACAAGTCAACTTGTATTGTTCAATACTTTTCTCGATCCCGAATATGTTGATAATCCAAATGACATTGATCCAATCAATCCATTTGAGTTTGGCCAAACATTTCACCAACATCATTCCTTCGAGGGGCCCAAGCTTGACATCTCTCCGAAGAGGGACAAATCCATTTGGCTTATTATTCTTCCCTACGTGAATCCAATCATGCCAATCATACCCTTTATAACTACCGTGTTAAGGCAGCGTTTGAATATGTCAAACATAATGTTCATCAAGTGGAAGACTATAATAACTTCATGTCTAAGGATTCAAATGACACAACTAATATGAGATTTATATATGACATCGACCATGACATAAATCTCATACCGCGGGTCATGTCCAGTACCTTGTTCCAAACAAGTACCCATAAATCTAACATGATCATCCCATGATCATTTAGCCTTTATACTAGTGCTTAACAAGCTCTAGGGACGGAGATTATTATAAGCAAACACGAGCCATAATAATAATCTTATTATCTCTTTATCATTATGAATAAAATGATAACTTATACAACGTTTAACAAACGTGCCTAGGGCACCGACACCAACAGTCATGTCTTGTGTGCGGACTTGGTAGTTCTTCCGATACAAGATTTTGACGTTATTTTGGGTATGGTTTGGCTGAGCAAATATCATGCTTCAGTCGATTGTCGTAGGAAGGTCGTTAATTTTTCTATCCCTGATATGCCTAAATTTGTTTTTTAGGCTATGCCTTTGGGTAGAAATATTCGTATCATTTCTTATGTGAAAGCTAGGAGATTGTTGCATCGTGGTTGTGAGGGGTACTTGGCTAGTGTGCTTGATGCTAGGAAAGAATTCCCTAGTTTGGAAAGTGTTCGGGTAGTTAGGGAATTTCCCGATGTTTTCTCTTCCGAATATGATATGCCTCCCGATCGTGAGATAGAGTTTTGTATAGACCTTTTGCCGGGTACGGCTCCGATTTCAAAGGCACCGTATAGGTTGGCTCCCGCAGAGTTGAAGGAACTAAAGGTTCAGTTGCAAGAGTTGCTTGATCGAGGATTTATCCGCCCTAGTGTTTCCCCGTGGGGAGCACCGGTTTTGTTTGTGCGGAAGAAAGACGGTTCTTTGAGATTGTGTATTGATTACCGAAAGTTGAATCAGGTTACAGTGAAGAACAAGTATCCTCTACCTCACATTGATGATTTATTTGATCAGCTTCAAGGGTCCGTGGTGTTTTCTAAACTTGATTTGAGGAGTGGGTACCATCAGTTGAAGATTCGATCGGGGGATATTCCGAAGACTGCCTTTCGCACTCGTTATGGTCATTACGAGTTCTTGGTTATGCCGTTTGGTTTGACTAACGCGCCTGCTGTGTTTATGGATTTGATGAACCGGGTTTTCCATCCTTATCTTGATTCGTTCGTTGTGGTCTTCATCGACGACATTCTTGTTTACTCTAAATCTCGAGAGGAGCATGAGCAACACTTGAGGACAGTTTTATCCATTCTTGCGAGGGAGCAGTTGTTTGCGAAGTTTAGTAAATGCGAATTTTGGCTCGAGAAGGTTTCATTTCTGGGTCATGTTATTTCTAAAGATGGGATTTCTGTGGATCCTTCAAAGATAGAAGCCATAGTGGATTGGAAGAGACCCGAGACAGTGACCGAGATCAGAAGTTTTCTGGGTTTAGCCGGGTATTACAGAAGGTTTATAGAAGGGTTTTCGAGGATTGCTACTCTGATGACTCAGTTGACCCGGAAGGATGTACCGTTTGTGTGGGGTGAAAAATGTCAAAGTAGCTTTGATGAATTAAATAAGAGATTAACTACGGCTCCTATTCTAGCGTTACGAAATGGAAATGACGACTTAGTGATTTACATTGATGCTTCGAAAGAGGGTTTGGGTTGTGTTTTGATGCAGAATGGGAAAGTAATTGCTTATGCTTCGAGGAAGTTGACCCCTAGTGAACAGAATTACCCTACTCATGATGTGGAGTTGGCTGCGATAGTCTTTGCATTGCATAAGTGGAAGCATTACCTATATGGAGCAAAGTTTGAGATTTTTACCGATCACAAGAGTTTGAAATACATCTTCTCTCAAAAGGAATGGAACAACCGGCAGCGTAGGTGGATGGAGCTTTTAAAAGATTACGATTGCACCATTTCGTACCATCCGGGCAAAGCAAATGTAGTAGCTGATGCGATCAGTCGAAAGTCTTATGTGGCATCAATGATGATTCGTGAATGGAAATTGGTAGAGGATGCTCGAGATTGGCGTCCCCAAGAGTCGAAACGTGGAGATATTTTTGCGAACCTTAATGTATTTCCCACATTAATTCAACAAATAAAGGATACTCAGAAGGATGACCCAGAGTTGAAGAAGATTATGGATAATGCTCGGGATAGACAGTATGTGGACTTCCAGCTTGACTCCCAGGGAGTGTTGACTTACCGTAGCAGATTGTGTGTGCCGAATATCGGTGGGATTAAACAGCGAGTTCTTGATGAGGGTCACAAATCCCGGTTCCCGGGAGTACGAAGATGTATCAGGATTTAAAACGGAAATTTTGGTGGATTAACATGAAGAGGGAATTTGCAGATTATGTATCGAAGTGTTTGACCTGTCAACAATTTAAAGCAGAGCATCAGAGACCCGCAGGTCTACTTCAGCCTCTTGAGATCCCCGAGTGGAAGTGGGAATACATTACGATGGATTTTGTAACCGGACTACCCAGGACTCGAAGGAGGTTCAATGCAGTTTGGGTGATTGTGGACTGGTTGACTAAATCTTCTCATTTCTTGCCCATTGACATTTCCTATTCGATGGAGAAACTTGCGAATTTATATATTCATGAGATTGTCAGATTACATGGTGTTCCAGTTAGTATTGTGTCAGAAAGAGATCCCAGGTTTACATCCCGATTTTGGCAAGCGTTACAGAAGGCTTTGGGTACCGATTTGAGGTTTAGCACCGCATTTCATCCTCAGACTGACGGTCAGTCTGAAAGAACCATTCAGATTCTCGAGGATATGTTACGGGCTTGCACAGTTGACTTTCCAGATTCGTGGGATACGCATCTACCGCTTGCAGAGTTCGCTTACAATAATAGTTATCAGTCGAGTATACAGATGGCACCGTATGAGGATTTGTATGGGAGGAAATGTCGGTCACCTATTTGTTAGGACGAGGTTGGGGAAGCAAAACTTTGGGGTGTTGACATGGTTCAGGACTCGGTGGAAAAGGTTAAAATTATTCGGGATCGATTGAAGACGGCCCAGAGTCAACAGAAGAGCTATGCCGACCACCGAAGACGTGATCTTAATTTTCAGACCGGAGATTTTGTGTTCTTGAAGGTGTCTCCGAAGGTTGGTATTCGAAGGTTTGGGAAGAAGGGTAAATTAGCTCCGAGGTTTGTTGGACCGTATGAGATTTTGGGGAAAGTGGAACTTTTAGCATATCGGCTTGCGTTACCATCTTCTTTGGACCGGTTACATAATGTTTTTCACGTTTCTATGCTTCGGAAGTATGTTCATGATCCTTCTCACGTTTTATCGAAGGTACCGGAGGATATAGAGCCCGACATGACTTACGAAGAACGACCGGTTCGAATCCTTGATTCTAAAGTCCAAGAGTTGAGAAGCAAAAGCATTCAGTTGGTTAGAGTTCTTTGGAGGAATCACAATGTTGAGGAATCGACTTGGGAGCTTCGAGAGGAGATGGAGCGTAAATATCCGTGGCCTTTTAATTCGGGTAAGTCTCGTTAAAATTCGGGTCGAATTTTCTTTAAGGGGGAGTGAATGTCACGACCCAAAAACTCGCCTCTATTTTCTAATAATAAATATTTAATTATTTAGTTATGACTTAATTAATTATTTGAATTATTTATTTATTTGGATAATTATGTGTGCATTTTATGTTTCATAATAAATTATGTATAGCATTTTATTTGGGTCATTTGTGCTAGTGTAGTATTATTTGGTCTTAGTTGTTAGTAGGAAGAATTAGAGTTTGTGTAGTTAGTGGAGGAGGGGGTCTAAGTGTAAGTTTTTGAAAATAATCATCTCCCTACTCCCTCTCTTTCACCCTCACACTCCATCTCCCCTTTCCCAGCATACTCTCTCTCTCTCTCTCCTTGGTTGGGTAAGTTTTCTCTCCTTCCTTCTCTCTTCATTTTAATCATCTTCCCCTCCTTATTTCTCATTGCTCATTTTATGAAAAGTGTTTAGATCGTTGTTAGGATCGTAGAGAGCAAAGAAATTTCGCATCCCGTCAACTTTGACAAAATCCGGGTAAGTTGCTTTTCCCCAATTTTTATGCTAAAGTGTTCATTTCATGTTTATATAATGCTTTAGTTGATACATTTGATGTTTGATTGAGTTTGAGATTTATGTGGAATTTATTTTGGTTTTTGGTTAAAAATGGTGATTGTTATATGTTGGGTTGAAATCTTGATTTGGGGTTATATATGATGTTGATTAGGTCCCCTTTCAGCCTAGATGTTGTTTTGATTCATTGTTGAACTTGTGGAAATAGTTGATTTTGAGCATTTAGGAAATGGGTGAAATTTGGGTTGAAAATGGTAGAACCCAGCTGAAATCTCTCCCAGCCCGTCAACCAGGCGCCCGCCCGTGCTGAGCCAGGCGCCCGCCTACCTGGCCTTTCCCTTCGGCCAAACCTTCTGATGGAATGAGCGCCCGCCTGCCCCCTTCCAGGCGCCCGCCCGCCCCCTGTTCTGGAAATCTGCCTTTTTGCTTGTTTAAAACTAAGTGGCTTCCCTAGTTTAAGTTTATTTACTCTAATTAACTTAAGTTAACATCGGGGAACACTTTATTAATTGGAATTGGTTCTCTTGTGAATAAATATGTTATGAAATTTGATTAAGTACCGTTTTGGGAATGTTAGACATCTTTGATGTGTTGTTTGGATTGGTTTACCTTTGTGGTGATTTATTTGGAATGGTTCCCTACTTCGGAATCATGAGTTGTTTAATTAAGCTAATATTTATTACTTAGCTTTCATTTGAAAGTCCAGCTGGTTATTTGTGTATCGAGTCAGGCAATGGATAATACTATAATGGCACAAGCCAAGTCCAGTATAGCATAGCCCATTGGTCATTCTTTCCCCATCCAGATTGGCCTTGGATGGGATGAGCTAGCTCCTTTTGTGAGTATTCTAGCTAGACGTTTTGGAGCATGACTTTGTGGCATGGCTCCCGCCCTTTGTGGCACGTTACATTGTTATTGGTTCCGGTACCGGAGGTTTTCTCTTCAGCTTTCATGCTACTATGAATATGTTGATTGTTGATTATTGAAGCTGCGCAGCGACCTTTATTTGGTTCTATCAGTTGGGAAACCTTGGCTAATATCATTTGTTACTTGTTTATTTCCGCTGCTATCTGTTAATTGATAAATTCTATGTGCTAAGTGATATTTATTATTGTTTATTGCTTATTGCATCATAGCATGTCATGTAATTGCATTAGTAACTTATTGAGATTTATCTCACCCCTTTCTTTTATCTTTGTTTTTCCTTAACCCCCTAGGAGGAAAGGATTAGACTCGCTGATCACGAGGAGGACGTCGCGAGGGTTGAGCTTTTTGGGCAAGTTGTTATTGGTGGGTTTACATTACATAAATGTGTAACCTTTTTGGGAATAGTTGTACCAAACTTGACGTCATTAGAATTTGTATATTTTATTATTTTGGGTGTAAGCTTATGGAGCTTACACTAGTTTATATTTTGTTGTTCAAGTTGGATTTCAAAACTTTGTGTTATCATCTTTTGGTATAAAAGGAAATTTTTATCTTCCTTATTTTAGAGTTTATTGTTTAAGTCGACGTCCAGCTCCCGTACTCCGGGCCCGCGGGGTCGGGGTCGCGACACGATGCACCTTGGTTGGTGTTCTTGTGCCCTTCTTGTCGCGACCCCGACCCCGCGGGCCCGGAACTCGCGAACTGGACGTCGACTTACAACCATAAAGTCAAAAATACTGAAGATAAAAATTTCATTTGATACCCAAAAGATTTTAACACAAGGTTTGGAAAATATAAGTTTAACAACATCATAAAACAACTAGTGTAAGCTCCACAAGCTCACACCCAAAATACAAAACATTACAAATCTTAATGACGTCATTGGTGGTACAACTATCCCCAAGAAGGTTACACATTTATATAATGCAAACCGATCAATAATAACCTGCCCAAATATCTCAAACCTCTCGACGTCCTCCTCGATCCGCAAATCCTAATCCTTTCCTCCTGGGGGGGGGGGTTAAGGAAAACAACATTGAAAGGAAACGGGGTGAGATAATTGTTGGTAGTGGTGCCCTAGGCGCGTTTAATAAACGTTGTAATTGTTATCATTTATTTCATATCAATAAAGAGATGTTTTGATTATTATTATTGTTCATGTTTACTTATAATAATCTCCGTCCCTAGTACTTGTTAAGCACTAGTATAAAGGCTAAATGATCATGCGATGATCATGTTAGATTTATGGGTACTTGTTTGGAACAAGGTACTGGACATGACCCGCTGTATGAGATTTATGTCATGGTCTATGTCGAACATATATCTCATATTAGTTATGTCATTTGAATCCTTAGACATGAAGTTATTATAGTCTTCCACTTGATGAACATTATGTTTGACATATTCAAACGCTACCTTTAACCGGGAAGTTATAAAGGGTATGATTGGCATAATCGGATTCACGTAGGGAAGAATAATAAGCTAAATGGATTTGTCCCTCTTCGGAGAGATGTCAAGCTTGGGCCTCTCGTAGGAATGGTGTTGATGAAATGTTCGGCCGGACTCAAATGAATTGATTAGATCAATGGCATTTGGATTATCAACATATTCGGAATCGAGAAACTATTGAACAAAAACAAGTTGACTGTTTGACCATGACTTGTGTTCAATGACATCGTGGACAAAGGGATTACGACATATTCTAAAGGAATGCGAACTTGTATCTAGTTATACTATTTGGGTAGGTATGGCGGTTTGCTAGAACCTAATCATATCTTATGGTTTCATGTTTGAACCCATTGCCAACTTAGTATAATCCTAGAGGGTCACACACAATAGAACGAATCTTTAAAAGGACTAAATTGGAATTTTGGAAATTCTGGACATTCTGGGGAAGTGGGCGACCGCACAGTGCCGACTGGGCGGCCGCACACTTAGCTCAGATTTGTACCAGTTTGTTTCAGATAAATGTGCGACCGCACAGTGTATTCTGGGCGGCCGCACAGTACTGTCGGCTGGCACTTTCCTAATTCGATTTGGAATGTCTTTTGACACAAGATTCCTATTTGGAATAGGTCTTGCTTGTGTATAAAAGGATGAGTTCGGCCAGAACTTCAGTGATAGCCTTTTGTGAGTCTCCAGAGAGTTTGAGAGAGGTTTTACTTTGTTCTACGACATCCTTGGTCAAAGAACAAAATAATACACAAGAGAGAAAATTCCATATAGTTCAAATTCATTGTGAAAACGTGTTTCACAATTTGGTCTAGCAACCAAGATCAAAGAAGTTCCTTTGATATTCGTTCGAAGTGTGGATACCGCTAGAGGGTGAAAATCATCATCTTCAAAGTTCCTGTTCAAGCTTTGTGATCGTGATCAAGTCTTCAAATCTCCACCAAAGACCAAGAGAAAATTTAATAGCCATCAAGGGTTAGTTTTATCCTATATTCATGTTATTGTATTTGATTTAATCATATGAACGGATCTATGGGCTTTGGGTTTCAAAATTTTAAATGCTAAATTCCGCTGCGCATGTTACTACGAAACCCAACAGTAGTATCAGAGCCCCGTTCATGTTGATTATTTCAATACCTAGATCATGTTATGTGTATATAAATTGGTTATGTGCCTTGCATGATGTGAATATTGGAATATATGACGTTTATGTGTTATGTGATTTTAAGTGGTTTATTGTTTTGCAACTTTAATCGCACGATTCAATCGCAATAAATAAATTATGATGGATTCAGAATTGTTGATTATTAATTTTTGATTGGATCAAAGTTTTAATAATCGGGGAAAAACGATTTTGAGACAAAATTTTCGAACTTGAAAATTCTGCACCTTCTGATGGCCATGGGCGACCGCACAGAAGATTCTGGGCGGCCGCACATTTTTTGGGCGACCGCACAGATCTTTTGGTTCGGCCGCACAAAGGGATCAGAAGGTCTGATTTTGGTCAAAAACAGAATCTGGAATTTTTCGAAAAATTCAACAAAACCAGTAACAGAACCAGTCCAGACTTGCTGATCTGGAATGGGTTTTGGGTAGTTGGTTTGTGTGTGGATTTTGGGGTTTGATTTTCCTATTTGTTTTAGTCTTGTGATTCTAAGATTGGTTTAAGGTTTGGATGGCTAATCTGCGTTCATCGAGATTGTGTTTCCCAAACATGATCGCAATCAAAGTTTCAAAGATAAAACGAAGTTAGAATTATGAAGAGTTCATAATTGCTAAAATTGAGAAACAAAGTTCTTGATTCAATGATTGGAGATCCATGTGGAATTGTGAATGCAATTGGCCTACGTTCATCGAGACCATCTATTGCTTAGTTTCGGCCACATGGACTACTTTCTTGGTTTCTTGAATTAGTGCGGGATTGTGGTTGCCTGATGGCTTAGTTCGACCGCACTTCTTATTGTCTTGATTTGGAGATAATAACCAAAGTTTAAATAGTCTCATCCTCATAATTATAGAGAAACTAATGACACATAAATATCATGCTTAAATTAATGGAGATTAATTTAGTGGCTAAACTTGATGTGTAACATGTTTATATTATGTGCTCATAAATGTGTTATATGCTATATGTGATGAACCTTCAAATAAAGTTTTAAGTCCTTCTTTGCCATGCCATGATTAAAACACTTGTTTATGCATGGGTAATCTTGATGTGGGTTCGCCTCCGCGAAGTGCATTAATCTTATTCATGTATGAGCAAGATGAGGTTCATTAATTTAATGTGGGCTTGCCTCCGCAAGGTGCATTAAATTGAATGGTTCCTATGCGTTTAAAATGGTTGGACTTAATTAGGCGTCAAAACAGTTTTGGGCCTAGGCAAAAGATGAGATTAAACATGCTTTTTAAAATTGGATTTCTCAAAGAATCTCATAAAAGGATCTAAGAATCATATGGGATATGATTGACATGATTGTCTACCTAATTAATTTATTTTTTGAGCGGTCCGCCTCCGTGGACTCAAAAGTTAAATTAAAGTTGGATCTTAGCCCAATTAAATTATATTATACATTGGATGTATATGAAGGTTATACAATTTAGTGGGAGTATTTTGTTTGAAAATACATTATTTATCTCTTTAATGAAAACCGGTACTTATTAAATTTTGGAAATTTTTGCATATTTGTAGATAATGACTAATAACACTTTATCAATGTCGTTGCGATCGATCCTTGAGAAGGATAAGCTCGAAGAGAATGGTACCAACTTTATGGATTGGATCCGTAGTATAAGAATCGTTCTTAGGCAAGAAGATAAGTTGTACATTCTCGATGGGCCTCTCCCCGCTGAACCACCGCCTACTGCCCCTAGGGTAGAAAGAGACAATTACAAGAAACATCGTAATGATTCTAGAGATGTAAGTTGTCTCATGCTTGCTGCTATGTGTTCAAAACTCCAACAAAGTTTGGAACATTTGGAAGCCTATGAGATAGGGGTGGAGTTGAGAACCATGTTTCAAGAGCAAGCTAGGCAAGAGAGGTACAAGACCATTGTTGCATTCACTACTTGTAAAATGAATGAAGGGCAACAAGTGAGTCCTCACTTTCTTAAAATGAAAGGTTATGTAGAGCACCTTGAGAAACTTGGCTATCCAATCCCATTGAAGCTAGCCACGGATCTCATTCTTAATTCATTGCCTAAAAGTTATAATCAGTTTGTAATGAATTATAACATGCATGGAATGGATAAGAATCTCTCTGAGTTGCATGGGATGCTCAAAACTGCAGAGATGAAAATTGTGGAGAAAGGTTCTCCCGTGCTCTTGGTTCATGATGGGAAGAAGGCTAATGCCAAAGGAAAGGGTAAGAAAGTTATCAAACCCAAAATAGGCAAGGCAAAGGTTGCCAAGGCTTCTGAGGCAAAACCCGATTCACAAAAGGATGCAATCTGTTTCCATTGTCAAGAAATTGGTCATTGGAAACGTAATTGCAAGGCTTTCTTGGAAGAGCAAAAGAAGAAGAAGGGCAGCAAGGCTGCGTCGACTTCAGGTATCTATATGATAGATATTCTCCTTTCTACCACTGATTCTTGGGTATTGGATACTGGATGTGGTTCTCAAATTTGTCTAAATGTGCAGGACTAAAGAATAGGAGACTGCTTAAAGAAGGTGAAGTAGATCTACGTGTGGGGAATGGAGCAAGAGTTGCTGCATTAGCCGTAGGGACTTATGAAGTCACTTTACCTTCC
Source organism: Campanula takesimana (assembly GCA_026119855.1). Lineage (NCBI taxonomy): Eukaryota > Viridiplantae > Streptophyta > Magnoliopsida > Asterales > Campanulaceae > Campanula > Campanula takesimana. The sequence continues at coordinate 273,640 of JAOWBW010000214.1, read as the reverse complement.
GAATTAATTCTTGTTTTGAACAATTGTTATTATGTTCCGGATTTAAGCAGAAATATTATTTCAATTTCTTGTTTGGATAATGAAGGTTTTAAGTTTCTTATTGAGAATAAGAAATTTTCTATTTATTTAAATGATGTGCTTTATGGTATTGCTAATTCATTTAATGGCCTTTATATCTTGGATGTCAAGAATGAAAATAATGACAATGTCTATCATGTAAATAAAAAATCTAAACCTAATGATGTAAATCATACCTATTTATGGCATTGCCGTCTTGGTCATATTAATGAGAAGCGTATCTCAAAACTCCATGGGGACGGACTTTTAGGTTCATGTGACCTCGAGTCATATGATACTTGTGAGTCGTGTCTTCTTGGAAAAATGACTAAGACACCTTTTACCAAGTTGGGTGAAAGGGCAAGCGACTTATTGGGGTTGATTCATTCCGATGTATGCGGACCATTAAGTAGCAATGCTAGGGGAGGATTTCAATACTTCATAACATTCACTGATGATTATAGTAGATTTGGGTATGTTTACCTAATGAAACATAAAAGTGAAGCATTTGAGATATTTAGATTATTTCAAAATGAAGTAGAAAAACAACTTGGCAAAAGTATAAAAGCACTTCGATCAGATCGAGGTGGAGAATACTTAAGTCAAGAATTTGATGATCATCTAAAGAATTGTGGAATAGTTTCACAATTGACTCCACCTGGAACACCACAATGGAATGGTGTATCCGAGAGGAGGAATCGGACTTTGTTAGACATGGTTCGATCAATGATGAGTCAAGTTGATCTTCCAATATCCTTTTGGGGTTACGCCCTAGAAACCGCTGCTTTCACACTAAATCGTGTTCCAAATAAATCGGTTCAAAAGACTCCATATGAGATGTGGAGCGGAAAGAAGCCTTGTCTATCTTTCATGAAGATTTGGGGTTGTGAAGCTTTTGTCAAAAGACTTGTCTCAGACAAACTTGCACATAAGTCTGATAAATGTATTTTCGTGGGATATCCAAAGGAAACTAGAGGATATTACTTTTACAACCGTGAGGACAACAAAGTGTTTGTTGCCCGAACTGGTGTCTTTCTAGAGAAAGAGTTTCTCTCCAAAGAAATCAGTGGGAGTAAAATAAATCTTGAAGAAATTTGAGACCCAGAAAATAACATTGAACCAATAGTGGAACAAGAACAAGAACCACAAGGAGTTGTGGAACCTGTTCAAAATACACAAGCAACTCGCAGATCTAGTAGGTTACGATCCGAGCCCGAGAGATATGGATTTCTCGTAACGGATAGTAATGAGGTAGAAATCATTGAGAATGATGAACCGTCATCCTACCAAGAGGCGATGTCTTCTCCTGATTCAGACAAGTGGCTTGGAGCCATGGAATCCGAATTGCAATCCATGCAAGACAATCAAGTTTGGAATTTGATTGATGCACCCGAAGGTGTAAAAACCATAGGATGCAAATGGGTCTTCAAGAAGAAGACTGACATGGATGGGAAGGTGCATACTTACAAAGCTAGACTTGTAGCGAAAGGTTATAGGCAAGTTCATGGTATTGACTATGATGAGACCTTTTCACCCGTAGCAATGATCAAGTCTATAAGAATTTTGCTTGCCATTGCCGCATATCATGACTATGAAATATGGCAAATGGACGTCAAAACCGCTTTCCTGAATGGAAAACTCCAAGAGGATGTGTATATGACACAACCAGAAGGTTTTGAACAAGATTCTATGGTATGCAAATTGCAAAGATCCATCTATGGATTGAAACAAGCTTCTAGGAGTTGGAATCTCCGTTTTGATGAATCGGTCAAAGAGTTCGGTTTCATCAAGAACGAAGATGAGCCCTGTGTATACAAGAAGATTAGTGGGAGCATAGTGCTATTCCTTATTTTATATGTGGATGACATATTGCTCATTGGAAACGACATTCCTACACTTCAGTCTGTGAAGACTTGGTTAGGAAAGTGCTTCGCAATGAAAGATATGGGTGGAGCCGCATATATTCTTGGCATTAAGATCTATAGAGATAGATCAAGGAGGCTACTTGGTTTAAGCCAAAGTACATACATTGACAAGGTCATTAGAAGATTCCGTATGGAAAATTCTAAGAGAGGCACCTTGCCCGTGTTACATAGAGTTTCTCTAAGCAAGACTCAATGTCCTAAGACAAACGATGAGCGTGAGAAAATGAATGATGTTCCATATGCTTCGGCAATTGGGTCCATCATGTATGCCATGATTTGTACTAGGCCGGATGTATCTTATGCTTTGAGCATGACAAGTAGATACAAATCCGACCCTGGCGAAAATCACTGGATAGCTGTAAAAGCGATTCTTAAGTACTTGAGAAGAACTAAAGACTCGTTTTTGGTCTATGGAGGAATGGAAGATGATCTCGTTGTAAATGCTTACACGGATGCAAGCTTCCAAACCGACAAAGATGATAGCCGATCGCAATCGGGTTTTGTGTTTATGTTAAATGGTGGAGCTGTAAGCTGGAAGAGTTCCAAGCAAAGTACAACCGCTGATTCGACAACAGAAGCTGAGTATATTGCTGCATCGGATGCTGCAAAAGAAGTTGTTTGGATTAAGAAGTTCATAACTGAACTTGAAGTGGTTCCTAGCATTGCTAATCCAATAGACCTTTATTGCGATAATAATGGTGCTATTGCTCAAGCAAAGGAACCAAGAGCACATCAAAAATCCAAACACATACTTAGGCGTTTTCATATCATTCGAGAGATCGTTGATAGGGGAGACGTAAATATATGCAGAGTACCTACTGATGACAATGTTGCGGACCCGCTGACAAAGGGACTTCCACAAGCTAAACATGATGGTCATGTTAGGTCCATGGGTATTAGATATATGGGAGATTGGGCCTAGGGCAAGTGGGAGATTGTTGGTAGTGGTACCCTAGGCACGTTTAATAAACGTTGTAATTGTTATCATTTATTTCATATCAATAAAGAGATGTTTTGATTATTATTATTGTTCATGTTTACTTGTAATAATCTCCGTCCCTAGTACTTGTTAAGCACTAGTATAAAGGCTAAATGATCATGCGATGATCATGTTAGATTTATGGGTACTTGTTTGGAACAAGGTACTGGACATGACCCGCTGTATGAGATTTATGTCATGGTCTATGTCGAACATATATCTCATATTAGTTATGTCATTTGAAACCTTAGACATGAAGTTATTATGGTCTTCCACTTGATGAACATTATGTTTGACATATTCAAACGCTACCTTTAACCGGGAAGTTATAAAGGGTATGATTGGCATAATCGGATTCACGTAGGGAAGAATAATAAGCTAAATGGATTTGTCCCTCTACGGAGAGATGTCAAGCTTGGGCCTCTCGTAGCAATGGTGTTGATGAAATGTTCGGCCGGACTCAAATGAATTGATTGGATCAATGGCATTTGGATTATCAACATATTCGGAATCGAGAAAGTATTGAACAAAAACAAGTTGACTGTTTGACCATGACTCGTGTTCAATGACATCGTGGACAAAGGGATTACGACATATTCTAAAGGAATGCGAACTTGTATCTAGTTATACTATTTGGGTAGGTATGACGGTTTGCTAGAACCTAATCATATCTTATGGTTTCATGTTTGAACCCATTGCCAACTTAGTATAATCCTAGAGGGTCACACACAATAGAACGAATCTTTAAAAGGACTAAATTGGAATTTTGGAAATTCTGGACATTCTGGGGAAGTGGGCGACCGCACAGTGCCGACTGGGCGGCCGCACACTTAGCTCAGATTTGTACCAGTTTGTTTCAGATAAATGTGCGACCGCACAGTGTATTCTGGGCGGCCGCACAGTACTGTCGGCTGGCACTTTCCTAATTCGATTTGGAATGTATTTTGACACAAGATTCCTATTTGGAATAGGTCTTGCTTGTGTATAAAAGGATGAGTTCGGCCAGAACTTCAGTGATAACCTTTTGTGAGTCTCCAGAGAGTTTGAGAGAGGTTTTACTTTGTTCTAAGACATCCTTGGTCAAAGAACAAAATAATACACAAGAGAGAAAATTCCATATAGTTCAAATTCATTGTGAAAACGTGTTTCACAATTTGGTCTAGCAACCAAGATCAAAGAAGTTCCTTTGATATTCGTTCGAAGTGTGGATACCGCTAGAGGGTGAAAATCATCATCTTCAAAGTTCGTGTTCAAGCTTTGTGATCGTGATCAAGTCTTCAAATCTCCACCAAAGACCAAGAGAAAATTTAATAGCCATCAAGGGTTAGTTTTATCCTATATTCATGTTATTGTATTTGATTTAATCATATGAACGGATCTATGGGCTTTGGGTTTCAAAATTTTAAATGCTGAATTCCGCTGCGCATGTTACTACGAAACCCAACAATAAAATCTCAGTAAGATACTAGTACAACTACATGACATGCTATTATGCAACAGGCAATAATAATAACTTCTAACAATAGAGAATCTCATATAGCACATAGCACACAACAGATAGCAAATAGCAGCGGAAATAAACAATTCACATGGATACTGAGCCAAGGTTTCCCAACTGATAGAACCAAATAAAGGTCGCTGCGCAGCTTCAACGATCAACCCAATCAACATCTTCATAGTCGCATAAAAGCTGATGAGAAAACCCCCGGTACCGGAACCAATAACCAATAATAGCAAGGAAATATGACACGAAGTCATAACCCAAACCAAACAGCTAGAATGCTCACAAAGGAGCTAGCTCATCTCACATCCAAGGCCAATCTGGAGGAGGGTAATAATGGGGCAAAATAATGGTCAAGAATTATAATGGACTCAGCTCATTGCCATTAAAATCTTTCGCATCGCCCGAAACACACAAATACCAGCTGAAGTTTCAAGTAAAGGCTAAGTAATAAAATACTAGCACGATAAACAACTAATGATTCCAAAGTAGGGAACCATTCCAATTAAATCACCACAAAGGTAAACCAATCCAAACAACACATCAAAGATGTCTAACATTCCCAAACAATGATTAATCACATATATTCACAAAGGAACCATTTTCATTATTAGAGTATTACAAAATGGCCAGTTAAGTCTAAGAGGACAAAGCCCAAAACTAGGGTTAAAGTTATAACCTAAACCAAAATCAACTAAAGAATAAGTGCCAAGAAAAGGGGGCGGGCGGGCGGCGCGCGCGGTAGGGGCAGGCGGGCGCTTAAATGACTAGAAGGTCTGGCCGCATGAAAAGGCCAAGCGGGCGGGCGCCTGGCTCAGCGCGGGCGGGCGCCTGGTCGCCAGGCTGGGAGGAATTTCAGCTGGGTTCTTCCATTTTTCCATACCATTACAAGCATTAACGAAATCAACACTTCCAATGAGCGTAGTAATGAACCAAAACGCCATACAAGCTTGTAAGGGAACTAAACAACACCATCTATTAACCCCAAACAAGATTTCAATCACCACATTTGATTTATCACAAAAATCACCAAAAACAACAATAAATTCCAAATAAATTCTAAACTTTCACAAATCATCAAATAACCACTTCAAAGCTTCATATATCATCATACAAAATGAGGATGAACAATTTTAGCATATAATGGGGGAAAAGCAACTTGCCCGGATTTTCTCAAAGATGACGGAATTCAATTATTTTTGGTTCTACGCGATCCTATCGACGATCCAAACACATTTCATAAAATGAGTAATAAGAAATAGAGGGAGGAAGATGATCAAAATGAAGGAAGAATGAGAGGGAGATTTCTTACCTTTTTTTCCATGGAAAGAGAGAGAGAAATGTGCAGTGTGTGAGGTGAGGAAGAGTGAGGGAGAAGGGGAAGTAGGGAGGGAGTAGGAGAATGATTTTAAAACTTACACTTAGGGCCCCTCCCTTACTACTCACCATTACAATTAAACTCCCTACTACAATCATGTCCCAACACTTCTACACTAGCACAAATAACTCAAATAAAATGCTAGGCATAAATTATTATGAAACATAAAATGCACCATAAATATTTAAATAAATAAATAATTTAAATGAATAAATAAACTATAAATAATTAATTAAATAATTATCACTAAGAAAAATAGAGGCGGGTTTTCGGGTCGTTACAATCTACCCTCCTTAAAAAGAATTCGCCCGCGAATTCACTTATCAAAATCATAACACATAGTCATATCGAGGCTACAAATATCGATTCTCATCTAGCACTCAAAATCCCAATCAAGAACCTATTAGATAATTCAGACATAGTTTCCATGATTCAATTAACCCTTAAATCATCAACATCCATAAGTTTTATTTTTCATTATCCCAATAGTATTTGGAATCAACTCCACTACTAAATTTATTTTCCTTAGGTAATAAAACATAATACAATCGTAGTCTTGGTATTTCTTAACCCACTTGCACTAACTCATTTTTATCCTTTCGAAGAACCTAAACTATCCAACATTGGTAACCCATCATCATCGTTTCTAAACTTGGTCCCATAACAACAAACTATAATTTGAAGGCGATATCACTAAAATTGCAATCAATCCTTAGTCATAGATAGCTCTATTTATTAACCCGAATTTTAGAAATACTTACCCGAAGGATCAATTAGCCACGGATACGATAGTTCTGCCACTTCCCGAATTCTCAATTGTCCATTCTAAACCATCATATGGTAACCTTAAATAATGTTTACAACATAACAACCTCTCGCACTTAACTTCCTTCAATCATTATCTCCACTACTAAATAAAATCCATCCTCAAAATCGAAGAACCCCAATTTCTCCTAAACATAATTCTCGAGATACTACAAGTTTGCCCTATTCATAACCTTAATTACACTGTCAAGATACTTCCCTTTGTAAGCCGTATACTCAGTATTACTTCCCAAAAATTCTAAACATTAAACCATCCCGAGCTTAATCAGCTTCTTAAGACATGACAAGCTAAGAAATTTTTCATCCCCATAGTATTCATCAAAGTGGCTATATCTCCAAGGATTTTCATTATAGTGCTTTCACTTTAGATGGCACCTTAGACTAGAGGTACAACGTAAGCTCAAAATTTTTATACCAAATGTTTACTTAAATCCACGCTATAATTTTATCATCACATTACTCCAACTCTTTGAAATCCTAAAACAATTACAAATACTCAGTAATCCGTAAAACAATCCACATTTTATCTCCGAGGCTTTCCTCTAACTCTCTCTTTAAATTGATGATCCGCTTACACACTCCAAGGAAATTTAGCAAATCCTACGTCTTCAATGGCTAACCCACCTTAGTCTTTCATGTATACATTTATAATCTCAATGATACTCAGGCTCAATAGTACTACCATCATAACAACCCAATTGGCTAGCCACATTCTAACTGACCCAATACCAAATCATAGTATTCTTTAATATGCCCAAGTATTGATACCCAATTTTCTTCACATACTCTTAATCCAAATCGAGGAACGCTAACAAGAAGGATTTAGAACCATAGAACAACCATTTAACCAAAACTCAAAATTCAGAATGCCTTTAACATAGATCGAGAAATTATTATTCTCCCAAAATGTGCTTAGTCCTTTCTGACTTAACCCGCTTACCACCATTAATAATTAGAACTTCTACAACATACTCATAACTCGTATTGCTTTAACTCAACTCCATTCATGTACTAAAATGATTCCAAAAGTATAATAACTCAACTTCTTAATATCACTTATAATAAACTATGTACTTCCTCATACTAAACAATTCCGATGCACTCACGTAGATGTGATAGAAGTAAACAAAAATCTCCTACCAAGAAATCCTCAATTGAATCCTTAATTCTTACAACCCAATCGATACAATATGGATATTGATCTAATTATCAGTACTACAACCTCGTACCATAACAACACAATTTAACCCAAGCTTTTCCCAAATACTAGGTACTGTTCAGAAGAAAAATAGAAACTTTACAAATGATAAATACATCCAACAACTCGGTATAGACATCCATTGTCACCCATCGAAGCGAAATAGCCAGATTCCAAATAAGAAAAGATATGCTTAACTCTACACAAAGGAACGGTCTCAAAATAATTTTAGGCAAAAGGGAAGAGAGGATGTAACCATTTTCCTACAACAATCGACTAAAGCATGACATTTCCCGTCTCAAAATAACATCAAAATCTTATAATAACAATATGAAAAATTTAGCAGGTAAGTTATATCTACCTTTAAGCACAACATGAGCACATAAGACTCCATCAGATATCCTACACTCCTCCATAGGAGTAGACACTGACAGCACATAAGTCAAAGACTCAGGAGAAATAAATGCACATAAACATGAGAATGCGATGATCCTAAAATGCACGCGCTCGCTCTCTCGACGCAAAATAATACCTCCTGAAATTGCTCAATACCTGACGAGTGCTGGTTGATCACAAATATTCTACCCTGAACCTTTAGGGTTTCCCGAAGCATCTCTTTTCTGACCCAGTGCAATACCAGCGTCACTCCCAGATGGTTGATATCTGCTTCTAGGACAATCTCTCGCAAAGTGCCCAAACCGACCAAAATTAACACATTTTCCTTGTCTTTTCCAACACTTGTCTTCTGAGTGTCCTTCCCTCTGACAATAGCCGCAGATCTTCCCATTTCGTGTCCCCTTATTAGAACCTTGATTTCCTACTGTTGGTTGCCCTTGAAGTTGCCTTCTGAATCGAGTTTGCATTCCAGAATTACCTCTGTTATCCGAATATTGCTGTGGTTGAGCCCTGATTTGCCCTCCTTGTTTTCCCTGGTTAACCATCTTAGTCTTCCTCTTGTGTCCCCTGATGTCTTTCTCTATCAAATATGCACGGTCCACCGCATCCTGAAAAGGTTGAATTCTTTGGGCTAAAAGTTGAGTCCTAATAGCTGTCTTCAAACCCCTGATCAATCTCATCGCTTTCTGCTCCTCAGTCTGCACAAGGTAGTCACAACACTTGGCTAATTCTATGAACTTAGCCGAGTACTGTGCTACTGACATCATGCCTTGCTCCAAGCTGAGGAACTTGATCTCTTTCCGGTTTTGATTCACTAGAGAGATAAAATGATCCTTGAATTTCCTCACGAACCACTCCCAAGGATATGGTACAAGAGTTGCATCCCAACTGGTCTTCAGTGCCTTCCACCAATGTTCCGCAGCCCCCTCGAGCTTATAGGCTGCAAACAGAACCCTATCCTCATCAGTGCAACCAAAGACATCGTAGATTTTCTCCATCGATTCTATCCATAGCTCGGCCTTCTTCATCAGGCTCATCGTCGTACTCACTTGGTTTTAACTTCAAGAACTGCTCCAACCCATATCGCGGAGGTTCTACATGTTCCTCTCTCGGCCCTTGGTCATGAATTGCTTTCACAGCCGCTTCAAACCTACCCTGAAACACTGCACGGTTTTCTTCCCGTAGACCATTAAGATTCTGAGTCCCACTGATGCCTTCACCAGCTCTTCTTCTAGCCATTACAAACAAATACCTGCATAAATACTCATCGTTACTCACTCCGAACCCATCTACCCTCCTAGGTCATTCTAGTCTACCTATACTTATACATAGAGCTAAACCATAGCTCTGATACCAACTGTCGCGACCCCGACCCCGCGGGCCCGGAACTCGCGAGCTGGACGTCGACTTACAACCATAAAGTCAAAAATACTGAAGATAAAAATTTCATTTTATACCCAAAAGATTTTAACACAAGGTTTGGAAAATCCAAGTTTAACAACATCATAAAACAACTAGTGTAAGCTCCACAAGCTCATACCATAAATACAAAACATTACAAATCTTAATGACGTCATTGGTGGTACAACTATCCCCAAGAAGGTTACACATTTATATAATGCAAACCGATCAATAATAACCTGCCCAAATATCTCAAACCTCTCGATGTCCTCCTCGATCCGCAAATCCTAATCCTTTCCTCCTGGGGGGGGGGGTTAAGGAAAACAACATTGAAAGGAAACGGGGTGAGATAAAATCTCAGTAAGATACTAGTGTAACTACATGACATGCTATTATGCAACAAGCAATAATAATAACTTCTAACAATAGAGAATCTCATATAGCACATAGCACACAACAGATAGCAAATAGCAGCAGAAATAAACAATTCACATGGATACTGAGCCAAGGTTTCCCAACTGATAGAACCAAATAAAGGTCGCTGCGCAGCTTCAACGATCAACCCAATCAACATCTTCATAGTCGCATAAAAGCTGAAGAGAAAACCCCCGGTACCAGAACCAATAACCAATAATAGCAAGGAAATATGACACGAAGTCATAACCCAAACCAAACAGCTAGAATGCTCATAAAGGAGCTAGCTCATCTCACATCCAAGGCCAATCTGGAGGAGGGTAATAATGGGGCAAAACAATGGTCAAGAATTATAATGGACTCAGCTCATTGCCATTAAAATCTTTCGCATCGCCCGAAATACACAAATACCAGCTGGACTTTCAAGTAAAGGCTAAGTAATAAAATACTAGCACGATAAACAACTAATGATTCCAAAGTAGGGAACCATTCCAATTAAATCACCACAAAGGTAAACCAATCCAAACAACACATCAAAGATGTCTAACATTCCCAAACAATGATTAATCACATATATTCACAAAGGAACCATTTTCATTATTAGAGTATTACAAAATGGCCATTTAAGTCTAAGAGGACAAAGCCCAAAACTAGGGTTAAAGTTATAACCTAAACCAAAATCAACTAAAGAATAAGTGCCAGGAAAAGAGGGCGGGCGGGCGCGCGGTAGGGGCAGGCGGGCGCTTAAATGACTAGAAGGTCTGGCCGCAAGAAAAGGCCAAGTGGACGGGCGCCTGGCTCAGCGCGGGCGGGCGCCTGGTCGCCGGGCTGGGAGGGATTTCAGCTGGGTTCTTCCATTTTTCCATACCATTACAAGCATTAACGAAATCAACACTTCCAATGAGCGTAGTAATGAACCAAAACGCCATACAAGCTTGTAAGGGAACTAAACAACACCATCTATTAACCCCAAACAAGATTTCAATCCCCACATTTGATTTATCACAAAAATCACCAAAAACAACAATAAATTCCAAATAAATTCTAAACTTTCACAAATCATCAAATAACCACTTCAAAGCTTCATATATCATCATACAAAATGAGGATGAACAATTTTAGCATATAATGGGGGAAAAGCAACATACCCGGATTTTCTCAAAGATGACGGAATTCAATTATTTTTTGTTCTACGCGAACCTATCGACTGTTGGTAGTGGTGCCCTAGGCACGTTTAATAAACGTTATAATTGTTATCATTTATTTCATATTAATAAAGAGATGTTTTGATTATTATTGTTGTTCATGTTTACTTATAATAATCTCCGTCCCTAGTACTTGTTAAGCACTAGTATAAAGGCTAAATGACCATGGGATGATCATGTTAGATTTATGGGTACTTGTTTGGAACAAGGTACTGGACATGACCCGCTGTATGAGATTTGTGTCATGGTCTAAGTCGTACATATATCTCATATTAGTTATGTCATTCGAATCCTTAGACATGAAGTAATTATAGTCTTCCACTTGATGAACATTGTGTTTGACATATTCAAACACTACCTTAACACGGTAGTTATAAAGGGTATGATTGGCATAATCGGATTCCCGTTGGGAAGAATAATAAGCTAAATGGATTTGTCCCTCTACGGAGAGATGTCAAGCTTGGGCCTCTCGTAGGAATGATGTTGATGAAATGTTCGGCCGGACTCAAATGGATTGATTGGATCAATAGCATTTGAATTATCAACATATTCGGAATCGAGAAAGTATTGAACAAGACAAGTTGACTGTTTGACCATGACTTGTGTTCAATGACACCGTGGACAAAAGGATTGTGACATATTCTAAAGGAATGCGAACTTGTATCTAGTTATACTATTTGGGTAGGTATGACGGTTTGCTAGAACCTAATCATATCTTATGGGATCATGTTTGAGCCCATTGCCAACTTAGTATAATCCTAGAGGGTCACACACAATAGAATGAATCTTAAATAAGAGAACTATATTGGAATTTAGGATCGAAGGACCTCAAAGGAATTTCTGGAAAATTCTGGGCTTCCTGGTCAACCAAGCGGGCGCTTGGGTTGAACCAGGCGGGCGCTTGAATGAGCCGGAAAAGAATCTGGACCTTCTGGTCAAATGAACAGGCGCCTGGGTTGGACCAGGCGGGCGCCCGGTATGCCGACAGAATAATTCCTAATTCGATTAGGAAAGGTTTTTGGCACAAGTTACCTATTTGGAATAGGTCTTAATTGTGTATAAAAACCTCAATTCGGCCAGACCATCCTAAGTAGTGCTTTTGTGAGTCTCAAAGAGTTTGAGAGAGATTTTATTTTGTTCTAAGATATCATTGATTGAGGAACAAAATAATTCACAAATAAATTCCATATAGTTCTTTATTGAATTGTGAAAGTGTGTTTCATAATTATTGGTCTAGCAACCAAGATCAAGGAGCCTCTTGATATTCGTTCGAAGTGTGGACACCGCTAGAGGGTGAATTTTATCATCTACAAAGTTCGTGATTTTGTCCGTGATAAAGCTTCAAGTTTCTCCACCAAGACCGAAGAAAACTTTGATAGTCATCAAGGGTTAGTTTATCCTTTATTCATGTTGTTGTATTTGATTTAATCATATGAACGGATCCATGGCTTTGGGTTTCTTAAAAAAAAATTTATTGCTATATTCCGCTGCGCATGTTACTTGGAAACTCAACAGTGGTATCAGTGCCTGGTTCATGTTGATTAATTCAATACTTGGATCATGTTATGTGTATATAAATTGTTTATGTGCCTTGCATGATATGAATATTGGAATATATGATGTTTATGTGTTATGTGATTTTATGTGGTTTATTGTTTCAACTTTAATCGCACGATTCAATCGCAATAAAATTATGGTGGATTCTGAATTATTTTGATTATTAATTTTTGATTGGATCAAAGTTTTAATAATCGGGGAAAAATAATTTTGAGACAAAATTTTCGAACTTTAAAAATTCTGTACCATTCTGACCATTCAGGCGCCCGCTCACTGAAGACCAGGCGGGCGCTCGCTGGTCAAAATTTGTTCTGATTTTGGTTAAAATCTGAATATGGAATTTTTGATAAATTCAACAAAACCAGTAACAGAACCAGTCCAGACTTGCTGATCTGGAATGGGTTTTAGGTAGTTGGTTTGTGTGTGGATTTTGGGGTTTGATTTTCCAATTTGTTTTAGTCTTGTGATTCCTAGATTGGTTCAAGTTTTGGATGGCTAATCTGCGTTCATCAAGATTGTGTTTCCCAAAATTGATCGCAATCAAAGTTTCAAAGATAAAACGAAGTTAGAATTATGAAGAGTTCATAATTGCTAAAATTGAGAAACAAAGTTCTTGATTCAATGATTGGAGATCCATGTGGAATTGTGAATGCAATTGGCCTACGTTCATCGAGACCATCTTTTGCTTAGTTTCGGCCACATGGACTACTTTCTTGGTTTCTTGAATTAGTGCGGGATTGTGGTTGCCAAATGGCTTAGTTCGACCGCACTTCTTGTTGTCTTGATTTGGAAATAATAACCGAAGTTGAAATAGTCTCATCCTCATAATTATAGAGAAACTAATGACACATATATATCATGCTTAAATTAATGGAGATTAATTTAGTGGCTAAACTTGATGTGTAACATGTTTATATTATGTGCTCATAAATGTGTTATATGCTATGTGTGATGAACCTTCAAAGAAAGTTTTAAGTCCTTCTTTGCCATGCCATGATTAAAACACTTGTTTATACATGGGTAATCTTGATGTGGGTTCGCCTCCGCGAGGTGCATTAATCTTATTCATATATGAGCAAGATGAGGTTCATTAATTTAATGTGGGCTTGCCTCCGCAAGGTGCATTAAATTGAATGGTTCCTATGCGTTTAAAATGGTTGGACTTAATTAGGCGTCAAAACAGTTTTGGGCCTAGGCAAAAGATGAGATTAAACATGCTTTTTGAAATTGGATTTCTCAAAGAATCTCATAAAAGGATCTAAGAATCATATGGGATATGATTGACATGATTGTCTACCTAATTAATTTAATTTTTGAGAGGTCCGCCTCCGTGGACTCAAAAGTTAAATTAAAGTTGGATCTTAGCCCAATTAAATTATATTATACATTAGATGTATATGAAGGTTATATAATTTAGTGGGAGTATTTTGTTTGAAAACTACATTATTTATCTCTTTAATGAAAACCGGTACTTATTAAATTTTGGAAATTTTGCATATTTGTAGATAATGACTAATAACACTCAATCAATGTCGTTGCGATCGATCCTTGAGAAGGATAAGCTCGAAGAGAATGGTACTAACTTCATGGATTGGATCCGTAGCATAAGAATCGTTCTTAGGCAAGAAGATAAGTTGTACATTCTCGATGGGCCTCTCCCCGCTGAACCACCGCCTACTGCCCCTAGGGTAGAAAGAGACAATTACAAGAAACATCGTAATGATTCTAGAGATGTAAGTTGTCTCATGCTTGCTGCTATGTGCTCAAAACTCCAACAAAGTTTGGAACATTTGGAAGCCTATGAGATAGGCGTGGAGTTGAGAACCATGTTTCAAGAGCAAGCTAGGCAAGAGAGGTAAAAGACCATTGTTGCATTCACTACTTGTAAAATGAATGAAGGGCAACAAGTGAGTCCTCACTTTCTTAAAATGAAAGGTTATGTAGAGCACCTTGAGAAACTTGGCTATCCAATCCCATTGGAGCTAGCCACGGATCTCATTCTTAATTCATTGCCTAAAAGTTATAATCAGTTTGTGATGAATTATAACATGCATGGAATGGATAAGAATCTCTCTGAGTTGCATGGGATGCTTAAATCTGCAGAGATGAAAATTGTGGAGAAAGGTTCTCCCGTGCTCTTGGTTCATGATGGGAAGAAGGCTAGTGCCAAAGGAAAGGGTAAGGCAAAAGTTGTCAAACCCAAAATAAGCAAGGCAAAGGTTGCCAAGGCTTCTGAGGCAAAACCTGATTCACAAAAGGATGCAATCTGTTTCCATTGTCAAGAAATTGGTCATTGGAAACGTAATTGCAAGGCTTTCTTGGAAGAGCAAAAGAAGAAGAAGAGTGGCAAGGCTGCATCGACTTCAGGTATCTATATGATAGATATTCTCCTTTCTACCACTGATTCTTGGGTATTGGATACCGGATGTGGTTCTCACATTTGTCTAAATGTGTACGGACTAAAGAATAGGAGACTGCTTAAAGAAGGTGAAGTAGATCTACGCGTGGGGATTGGAGCAAGAGTTGCTGCATTAGCCGTAGGGACTTATGAAGTCACTTTACCTTCCAGATTAATTCTTGTTTTGAACAATTGTTATTATGTTCCGGATTTAAGCAGAAATATTATTTCAATTTCTTGTTTGGATAATGAAGGTTTTAAGTTTCTTATTGAGAATAAGAAATTTTCTATTTATTTAAATGATGTGCTTTATGGTATTGCTAATTCATTTAATGGCCTTTATATCTTGGATGTCAAGAATGAAAATAATGACAATGTCTATCATGTAAATAAGAAATCTAAACCTAATGATGTAAATCATACTTATTTGTGGCATTGCCGTCTCGGTCATATTAATGAGAAGCGTATCTCAAAACTCCATGGGGACGGACTTTTGGGTTCATGTGACTTAGAGTCATATGATACTTGTGAGTCGTGTCTTCTTGGAAAAATGACTAAGACACCTTTTACCAAGTTGGGTGAAAGGGCATGCGACTTATTGGGGTTGATACATTCCGATGTATGCGGACCATTAAGTAGCAATGCTAGGGGAGGATTTCAATACTTCATAACCTTCACTGATGATTATAGTAGATTTGGGTATGTTCACCTAATGAAACATAAGAGTGAAGCGTTTGAGATATTTAGAATATTTCAAAATGAAGTAGAAAAACAACTTGGCAAAAGTATTAAAGCACTTCGATCAGATCGTGGTGGAGAATACTTAAGTCAAGAATTTGATGATCATCTAAAGAATTGTGGAATAGTTTCACAATTGACTCCACCTGGAACACCACAATGGAATGGTGTGTCCGAGAGGAGGAATCGGACTTTGTTAGACATGGTTCGATCAATGATGAGTCAAGTTGATCTTCCAATATCCTTTTGGGGTTACGCCCTAGAAACCGCTGCTTTCACACTAAATCGTGTTCCAACTAAATCGGTTCAAAAGACTCCATATGAGATGTGGAGCGGAAAGAAGCCTTGTCTGTCTTTCATGAAGATTTGGGGTTGCGAAGCTTTTGTCAAAAGACTTGTCTCAGACAAACTTGCACACAAATCTGATAAATGTATTTTCGTGGGATATCCTAAGGAAACTAGAGGATATTACTTTTACAACCGTGAGGAAAACAAAGTGTTTGTTGCCCGAACTGGTGTCTTTCTAGAGAAAGAGTTTCTCTCCAAAGAAATCAGTGGGAGTAAAATAAATCTTGAAGAAATTTGAGACCCAGAAAATAACATTGAACCAATAGTGGAACAAGAACAAGAACCACAAGGAGTTGTGGAACCTGTTCAAAATACACAAGCAACTCGCAG
This sequence comes from Campanula takesimana, assembly GCA_026119855.1. Lineage (NCBI taxonomy): Eukaryota > Viridiplantae > Streptophyta > Magnoliopsida > Asterales > Campanulaceae > Campanula > Campanula takesimana. The sequence goes on along the minus strand of JAOWBW010000214.1, from coordinate 256,990 downwards.
ATCTAGTAGGTTACGATCCGAGCCCGAGAGATATGGATTTCTCGTAACGGATAGTAATGAGGTAGAAATCATTGAGAATGATGAACCGTCAACCTACCAAGAGGCGATGTCTTCTCCTGATTCGGACAAGTGGCTTGGAGCCATGGAATCCGAATTGCAATCCATGCAAGACAATCAAGTTTGGAATTTGATTGATGCGCCCGAAGGTGTAAAAACCATAGGATGCAAATGGGTCTTTAAGAAGACTGACATGGATGGGAAGGTGCATACTTACAAAGCTAGGCTTGTAGCGAAAGGTTATAGGCAAGTTCATGGTATTGACTATGATGAGACCTTTTCACCCGTAGCAATGATCAAGTCTATAAGAATTTTGCTTGCCATTGCCGCATATCATGACTATGAGATATGGCAGATGGACGTCAAAACCGCTTTCCTGAATGGAAAACTCCAAGAGGATGTGTATATGACACAACCAGAAGGTTTTGAACAAGATTCTAAAGTATGCAAATTGCAGAGATCCATCTATGGATTGAAGCAAGCTTCTAGGAGTTGGAATCTCCGTTTTGATGAATCAGTCAAAGAGTTTGGTTTCATCAAGAACGAAGATGAGCCTTGTGTATACAAGAAGATTAGTGGGAGCATAGTGCTATTCCTTATTTTATACGTGGATGACATATTACTCATTGGAAACGACATTCCTACACTTCAGTCTGTGAAGACTTGGTTAGGAAAGTGCTTCGCAATGAAAGATATGGGTGAAGCCGCATATATACTTGGCATTAAGATCTATAGAGATAGATCAAGGAGGCTACTTGGTTTATGCCAAAGTACATACATTGACAAGGTCATTAGAAGATTCCGTATGGAAAATTCTAAGAGAGGCACCTTTCCCGTGTTACATGGAGTTTCTCTAAGCAAGACTCAATGTCCAAAGACAAACGATGAGCGTGAGAAAATGAATGATGTTCCATATGCTTCGGCAATTGGGTCCATCATGTATGCCATGATTTGTACTAGGCTGGATGTATCTTATGCTTTGAGCATGACAAGTAGATACCAATCCGACCCTGGCGAAAATCACTGGATAGCCGTAAAAGCGATTCTTAAGTACTTAAGAAGAACTAAAGACTCGTTTTTTGTCTATGGAGGAATGGAAGATGATCTCGTTGTAAATGCTTACACGACAAAGATGATAGCCGATTGTAATCGGGTTTTATGTTTATGTTAAATGGTGGAGCTGTAAGCTGGAAGAGTTCCAAGCAAAGCACAACCGCAGATTCTACAACAGAAGCTGAGTATATTGCTGCATCGGATGCTGCAAAGGAAGCTGTTTGGATTAAGAAGTTCATAACTGAACTTGAAGTGGTTTCTAGTATTGCTAATCCAATAGACCTTTATTGCGATAATAATGGTGCTATTGCTCAAGCAAAGGAACCAAGAGCACATCAGAAATCCAAACACATACTTAGGCGTTTTCATATCATTCGAGAGATCGTTGATAGGGGAGACGTAAATATATGCAGAGTACCTACTGATGACAATGTTGCGGACCCGCTAACAAAAGGACTTCCACAAGCTAAACATGATGGTCATGTTAGGTCCATGGGTATTAGATACATGGGAGATTGGGCCTAGGGCAAGTGGGAGATTGTTGGTAGTGGTGCCCTAGGCACGTTTAATAAACGTTGTAATTGTTATCATTTATTTCATATCAATAAAGAGATGTTTGATTATTATTGTTCTTCATGTTTACTTATAATAATCTCCATCCCTAGTACTTGTTAAGCACTAGTATAAAGGCTAAATGACCATGGGATGATCATGTTAGATTTATGGGTACTTGTTTGGAACAAGGTACTGGACATGACCCGCTGTATGAGATTTGTGTCATGGTCTAAGTCGTACATATATCTCATATTAGTTATGTCATTCGAATCCTTAGACATGAAGTTATTATAGTCTTCCACTTGATGAACATTGTGTTTGACATATTCAAACACTACCTTAACACGGTAGTTATAAAGGGTATGATTGGCATAATCGGATTCCCGTTGGGAAGAATAATAAGCTAAATGGATTTGTCCCTCTACGGAGAGATGTCAAGCTTGGGCCTCTCGTAGGAATGATGTTGATGAAATGTTCGGCCGGACTCAAATGGATTGATTGGATCAATAGCATTTGAATTATCAACATATTCGGAATCGAGAAAGTATTGAACAAGACAAGTTGACTGTTTGACCATGACTTGTGTTCAATGACACCGTGGACAAAAGGATTGTGACATATTCTAAAGGAATGCGAACTTGTATCTAGTTATACTATTTGGGTAGGTATGACGGTTTGCTAGAACCTAATCATATCTTATGGGATCATGTTTGAGCCCATTGCCAACTTAGTATAATCCTAGAGGGTCACACACAATAGAATGAATCTTAAATAAGAGAACTATATTGGAATTTAGGATCGAAGGACCTCAAAGGAATTTCTGGAAAATTCTGGGCTTCCTGGTCAACCAAGCGGGCGCTTGGGTTGAACCAGGCGGGCGCTTGAATGAGCCGGAAAAGAATCTGGACCTTCTGGTCAAATGAACGGGCGCCTGGGTTGGACCAGGCGGGCGCCCGGTATGCCGACAGAATAATTCCTAATTCGATTAGGAAAGGTTTTTGGCACAAGTTACCTATTTGGAATAGGTCTTAATTGTGTATAAAAACCTCAATTCGGCCAGACCATACTAAGTAGTGCTTTTGTGAGTCTCAAAGAGTTTGAGAGAGATTTTATTTTGTTCTAAGATATCATTGATTGAGGAACAAAATAATTCACAAATAAATTCCATATAGTTCTTTATTGAATTGTGAAAGTGTGTTTCATAATTATTGGTCTAGCAACCAAGATCAAGGAGCCTCTTGATATTCGTTCGAAGTGTGGACACCGCTAGAGGGTGAATTTTATCATCTACAAAGTTCGTGATTTTGTCCGTGATAAAGCTTCAAGTTTCTCCACCAAGACCGAAGAAAACTTTGATAGTCATCAAGGGTTAGTTTATCCTTTATTCATGTTGTTGTATTTGATTTAATCATATGAACGGATCCATGGCTTTGGGTTTTTTTTAAAAAAAAATTATTGATATATTCCGCTGCGCATGTTACTTGGAAACCCAACATCGACGATCCAAACACATTTCATAAAATGAGTAATAAGAAATAGAGGGAGGAAGATGATCAAAATGAAGGAAGAATGAGAGGGAGATTTCTTACCTTTTTTTCCATGGAAAGAGAGAGAGAAATGTGCAGTGTGTGAGGTGAGGAAGAGTGAGGGAGAAGGGGAAGTAGGGAGGGAGTAGGAGAATGATTTTAAAACTTACACTTAGGGTCCCTCCCTTACTACTCACCATTACAATTAAACTCCCTACAACAATCAAGTCCCAACACTTCTACACTAGCACAAATAACTCAAATAAAATGCTAGGCATAAATTATTATGAAACATAAAATGCACACATAAATATTTAAATAAATAAATAATTTAAATGAATAAATAAACCATAAATAATTAATATAATAATTATCACTAAGAAAAATAGAGGCGGGTTTTCGGGTCGTTACACTTCTCGCGCACACGGGTCCATTCCACCTCCCCTTCCGAGCCGAGTCAACCACACATTGTCCGTGACACACAAATACCGTGACCTTGGTTGGTTCTTGGTCTAGCTCACGTCATCACGTCTCTAATACGTGTCTAAATGCTAATTATGACCAAATTAACGCCCGATTCATGACTCCTTGTGAAAGCAAGTGTGAACAAGGTCATCTTTGACCCGGTCCTTGAATTATGCGTTAATTCCAACCATAATTAACCGAAGTCATGTATTAAGGATAGGTTGACACCGCGTCATTAAGCTCTAATGCTTGACCCATCCTAATCATCTTTAAGCCCAAGGCTAAGGTCCTAGATCCCTCATTAAAATGAGGTCATGCCGGAATTTTGTTGAAGCGTTAAGTCAATCTTAACCTTAATCGGGGATTAACTATGATAAGAATGGCCCACACATTAGAAATTTCTGACGCACTAGACCCTAGGTTTGGTTCTTTCGATCGGTGGAAGCTGCGTGCCCTATAGGACCCTCGCCCGGGATAGTCTGTCCTTGGGAGCGTGCAATACAGGTGAAAAACGAGGGGTCTATAAACGTAGTGATGGCCTCCACTGATCCAGGGTTTAGAGTAGTTGCGAAAAAGAAGATAAATCTTTTCCAACCATTTAGGAATAAAAATGCATTTTAAGTAAACTTGAACGGATAATTAATTGCGCCTTGCATGAATTTGCTCCGTTTTGACTTCTCGTCTTTGACACATTGAATTCTTTCGCTAACAAGCGTCACTTCGCTAAATCTTTGGATGGATCCCCGTTATCCTCCAAAATTCCCGTTAAATCCCTAGGCGTTGTCCCCTAGGAACCCGTTAAGTCCTTGGAAGATCTCCGAGACACCCGTCAATCTTTGGATGGATACCCGTTATCCTCCAAAATTCTCGTTAAATCCCTAGGCGGTCCCCTAGGTCCCCGTTAAGATTCCCGCTGAAACCCTAGGCGTTGTCCCCTAGGTCCCCGTTAAGATTCTCGCTGAAACCCTAGGCGTTGTCCCCTAGGTCCTCGTTAAGATTCCCGTTAAAACCCTAGGCGTTGTCCCCTAGGTTCCCGTTAAGATTCCTATTGAAACCCTAGGCGTTATCCCCTAGGTCCCCGTTGAAAACCTAGGCATTGTCCCCTAGGTCCCCGTTAAAATTCCCGTTGAAACCCTAGGCGTTGTCCCCTAGGTCCCCGTTAAGATTCCCATTGAAACCCTAGGCGTTGTCCCCTAGGTCCCCGTTGAAACCCTAGGCGTTGTCCCCTAGGTCCCCGTTAAGATTCCCATTGAAACCCTAGGTGTTGTCCCTTAGGTCCCCGTTAAGATTCCCGTTGAAACCCTAGGCGTTATCCCCTAGGTCCCTGTTGAGATTCCCGTTGAAACCCTAGGCGTTGTCCCCTAGGTCCCCGTTAAGATTCCCGTTGAAACCCTAGGCGTTGTCCCCTAGGTCCCCATTAAGATTCCCATTGAAACCCTAGGCATTGTCCCCTAGGTGCCCGTGAAGATCCCCGTTAAATCCCTAGGAATAGTTCCCTAGGAAGTCAGTCAAGTCCTTGGATGGATCCCCGTTATCCCCAAAGAAGTCAGTCATGTTTATCTTTAGAATTCCGAACCCGTTCGAACTACGGTGACCTGAGCCTCTCATCGCGTGGGACCACCTCCCTCGTGGTGAGGGGAACGTAGGCAACTTCGGCCCGGTCAAATATTCCAAAATAGAGACACGTGAGTCTTTGGCTCAAACACTCATCCAATTTTTACCCGAGTCTAAACTACTTCTTTTTTCCCGCCGTAGCAAGAATGAAGTGGAAAAGAGCACCGTGTCACCGCCTGTTCAGTATTGAGTCTGATAGTTCCTCAGCCGCTACAACTCCTCCACTCCGGTTGTCACGACCCGAAAACTAGGCTCTATTTTATTAGTAATAAATAATCATTATTTATTTAATTGCTTATTTATTGGTTTAAATTATTATTTATTTAAATATTTATGTGTGCACTTTATGTGTTATAATATTTATGCCTAGCATTTTATTTGAGTCATTCGGGTTAGTGCAATATTGTTGGGTCTTAATAGTTAGTAGGGAGTGTAAGTATTTGTGTGTAGTGTAGTGGAGGGACCTGAGTGTAAGTTTTGGGAAATAATTCCCCTACACCCTCTCTTCTCCCTCACCTCTCCCTCACTTTCCAGCCATCTCCCTCTCTCTCTAGCAATGGGTAAGTTTCTCTCTCACTTCTCTCTACATTTCCATCATCTTCCTCTCTTTATTTCTCATTTCTTAAAACGTGAATCTTGTTTAGATCGTCGATAGGATCGTAGGAAGCCAAGAAATTTCGAGTTCCGGCAACTTTGAGAAAATTTGGGTAAGTTGCTTTTCCCCCTATTTTATGCTAGAAATGCTATTCCATGTTCATTTGATGTTATGAATGTCATTTATTGCATCTTGGGTTGATTTGGGAGTGATTTGCATTTTGTTCATTTTTGTGAAATCTTGGGTATTTGAATCACCCTTGAGTGAGGTCTTTAGTTGATGTTGATTGGAGTTATTTTGGCTCAAAATGGTGTAGGTACCTTAGTTCCCTTCTTGGTAGTGTTAGAAATGGTAAAGAATTGGTGTGTATTGGATTTGGAGTAGTTAATGGTGGAAACCCAGAACTTTTGGCCGGAAATTGCCCTTCCGGGCAAGGAGGCGCGCGCATCCCTCCCTTAGGAGGCGCGCGCACCCTTATGCCATCCTTAATCAATTGTGCTTCTGTCGGATGGAGGCGCACGCACCCATTTATTTGAAGCACGCGCACCCTCTCCTTCTCCCAACTTGATTCCCCTTCTGATCTAGGAGGCGCGCGCATCCCTCCCTTAGGAGGCGAGCGCACCCCCTCCCCTGTTATGAATTTATTCCCCTTTTTGGTCCAATCTTTCGAGAGTCGTATTGGGTTCATGCGAACTCCGTTTTAGGCGTGTAAACTATCGTTTCGAAGCTCTCTTCGAGTACTACAATATGGTATAGGTTTTCAGTTAAGTTATAAGTTTTATACTTCGGGATTTTATTGGGTGTTTGGGCATCTTATGATGTGTTCGTGGTTGTTCCAATCGAGTTGATTTCGAGTAAGACTTGGTCTAGGTTTTAGGCGATGTCCCATAGTACCTAGAGGGTTGTTGTTGAACACCAAAGTGTAGGGTTTTGTCCGGTCGTGATCATGTTCTTAAGATTAACCTTTTTGATTCGTTTGAGGGTTTTGGGATTGGTTCGTTAAGGACGGAGGTAAAGCGTGTAGTGGCAATTGGGTACTTACGGTTTGATTAACCTTAAAGTGTATTCATTCTGATTCCTACTTTGGAATTTCAGGTGTGATGAGATGGTTGAGTTCATAGTCCTAGTACATCCTTATGAGTAAACGTTTAGGATAATTTTGGGTTGTAGTCGTTGTACTATTTGTGAGCGACCGTTTGGGTTGTGTTCCTTATGAGTAACTTATGGTATCATCTTTGAAATGTATCTGGTATGGTTCCTCTTTATGGAATTATCGTATTCTAATAATCATTGTTGTTGAGCTCCTTATGAGCAATACCGTTTATCGTTGTTGTGCTCTTTTATGAGAAACTTCTTGTGTTCGTTGTTGTTGAACTCTTCATGAGTACCCGTTGCATCTTTATGGTGATTTAATTGGTGTGGTTCCCTACTTTGGAACCCTAAGTTGTTTAATTAAGCTAGTATTTATTACTTAGCATTTATTTGGAAGTCCAGCTGGTACTTTGTTAACATGATGTTTAGTGAGAGGATTATAATGGCTCCTGAACCAAGTCCTTTATAATGTTCTTCACTCGTTCCCGTTCCCCTTCTACTGGCCATAGTTGGGATGATATTGAACTCCCTTTGGTGAGTATTATAGAGTTTGGGTAATGACTTCGTGTCATGTACCCCGTTCCCGTTATCGTTCATCGATTATTGGTTGTTGGTTGGTTCTGACCGGGGTCCTCTTCAGTTGTTATGCTACCGAGGTTCTCTCCAGCTGGTTATGCTGCTATGGTCGATGGGTTATCGGTGATTGGTTATTGGATATTCGGTTTCTGAACCGGCTTCTTTAGCTCTTGATGCTGTTTATTGTAGCTGCTCTTCGATGCGGTTCTGTTAATATTGATCAGATCGATTCACCCTTTTGGGAAACCTTGGTTCAGTATCCTTTGTTACTTGTTTATTTCCGCTGCTATCTGTTAATTGTTATTTGCTATGTGCTACGTGAGATTATTATTATTGGTTATTGCATAATAGCATGGCATGTAGTTGCATTAGTAACTTACTGAGATTTTATCTCACCCCGTTTCTTGTTTCAAATTGTTTTCCTTAACCCCCCCCCAGGAGGAAAAGGATTAGGATTCGCGGATCGAGGAGGACGTCGAGAGGTTTGAGATATTGGGGCAGGTTGTTATGGATCGGTTTACATTATTTAAATGTATAACCTTTTTGGGGATAGTTTTACCATTACTGACGTCATTAAGAATTGTATATTTTATTCTTTTGGGTATAAGCGGTGGAGCTTATGTTAGATGTACTTTCTTGATTTAAACTTGGAACTGTAAAAATTTGGGTTATCATCTTTTGTTTCAAAATGGAAATTTTAACTTCTATATTTCAGAGTTTGGGTTTTAAGTCGACGTCCAGCTCGCGATCTCGGGCCGCGGGGTTCGGGGTCGCGACACCGGTACCTCGGAATGACCAGCTCAGAGGAAAGTGGTTGGGAAAGTGATACCGCAGATGATCAGGACAGTCCAACCAAAGAAGAGTTGCTCTAAGATTTAGAAGCCTCCAGGGCTCGGGAAGAGATTACCAGGAAACACCATGAGAGAGCACGGGACCGATTTGTTGAGACAATGAGACAGAAAGGTTTTAAGGTTTTGTTTCAGACTGATGGGTCCTTCATTGAAGTTTCTGACCATGAGGAAGAAGTTGAAATCACTCAACCTCCAAATCGCAACCAAACACCGCCCCCTCAATCTTGCGAAAACACCAAATCCCCTCATTCTCTATCTCAACATACCGTCACTCAAAGTTTACCTCCCACTCAAGCTCCATACAATTTGCCTCACCCCAGATCCAACATTTCCTATGGGTTACCTCCCATAAATCCCCAAATACAATACACTCAAAACACCCATGTCTCACCATTCACACCGATCATGCCTCAACCATCACTCCCAAGATATCTTCCTAATTATACTCCTTTTTAGTTCGAGATCAGCAATCAAATCCCAATAACTCAGTCACCATATGTGGGTACTCTATCAACCATTGGATTCCATGATGACCCATATCAGCTCTACAATCCAAGACCTTTTGGACCACAAGCTCTTTGCATGCCTCCGATGTATATTCCTGTAAGCAACCGAGGTTATGAGTATGTGTACACCCACGCGCCTCCACAGAATCCTCATGTTGCTCCTCAGTCGGGTAGGTTGTTGGGAAAGATAAAGCAAATGGAATATAAGGAACCCCTTGTCTCGAGCAGCGGTAATTCTCATCACCACCACACTTCAGTCAAAGGTAAAGGAAAATCCAAACGCCAACCCAAACCCTGCTTCATAAGGTTTGAGGATTTCAGAATGCCCATAAGCAAGGTATTTAAGGGATTGGTTAAGCAAGGCCTCGCAAAGCCTCTTGTCAACTTCCAACCCAAAAACTCCGATAGGTACCTCGATGTTAACAAAAGGTGTGCTTTCCACAATTTCCATGGGAACAATACCGATGAGTGCTCTGTTGTGAAACGTATTATTCTAGATTTGATTGAGCAGGGAAAGCTTGAACGCCCCTACGCCCCCGATACAGCCAACGACCCGAGTATCAACATGCTTGAATTCTTGGAATCCAATCCTGTGACCTCCCTCGAGTTCAGAACCCTGGGGATTGATGTGAAGGAAAAATGGAGTGGTGTCTGCCCCAAGGAAAATGAGTCCCTGATTGATGAAGTTGTTAATCCCGAAATGGGAAAGCCTGTTTTGGAAAAGTTGACAAAATCAGTGTCCAAGGTGGTGGTTCCTAAAATCAGCAAAGCTAGGGTGACGGAAGGCATTTGGAAAGAATCAGTAGCACAGAAAATGTCTGAAGGGCTAAATGCCCCGGGTTGGGAAATGAATGGTCCTGCCGTTGCCATAGCAGAGGATGGAGTTTCGAAACCCCTTCGACCAACCTCCCCTTAGGAAGAGTCAAAGTCCATTGTTGGGATGTGTGATAAGCCCTTAAGAAAAGATATCTGTTAGGTTTAGTTAGAGTATCGACTCCCCGGTTGATGCCGTATGGTAACCATTCGGAATCCATTGTCAGTTTTCTTAATAAGATTATTATTATTATTGCCTTGTCAGAAGTTTGCATAAAATGTGTGTGAGTATTTCACTCAAAACAAAAGTGTGTCTTTAAAAAAAAATAAAAAATGGAGATCAAGTTTTCTTAAAATAAATGATCATGTTTTTTTTTTAAAAGGCTAATCCGCTAATGAAGTGTTCTTCTAAAATCCCGATTATAATTTCATTTTGAGATTTAATATGCTAAAGTCCTTTGTGGTTTCGTCCAGTGGAAACATTGACCAAGGACCCCACATCTGAATTGGCATCCGAGACAACCATCCACATGAACAACAAGGAGACTGTTGGGTATGCCCACTTATATCTCAGTTTCAATGTAATAGAATTGATTAGATTTGATTGATCCATCACCTAAGTTTTATTTCATGGACTTTAGACCCATTTGTAAGAAGTATTTATACTTCATTTTTTAGGTAGTCCATTGTAATAGAATAGGCTTAGGAATATGGCTAGAATATCAAGATTGAAGAAAATCACAATTTCAGTTTGAGCCACGCGCCCATGCGCCCCTCTCTTGCGCCATGCGCCTCCTTTGGCGCGCGCATATGAGTATGCTCCTAGCATCACTCATGCGCCCCTAATGGCTCAACGTGCGCATGTATCAAGCGCCCCTTGGCTCAACGCGCTTCAAAGATACAATTCAACACTCAGTGATTTATAGAAGACATGAAGACTTGAAGAGATTTAAACTACGCCAATGATCCAACGGTGGTTAAATAACATGTATGCACCCGCATCTAAGGACACCTGTCCATAATGGTCATATTTGTGTTATGTGTCTAACGGCTATAAAAGGACACGTGCTCTACTCAATGAGCGACAGCACATCTGTCCTTTAACCGTATCCACAAGGGATTTCCAACGGCTAGTTTTTGGACTCTACTATAAATACCCCATAACTTCAAACGTTTTGAAGTTGCTAAGAATCTCAGAATTTCTCTCTCAAGCAATTGTTGAAGATTTGAAGATTGCCTTTGATTTTCCAGAATTCTCAAGAACATCTTCATACCTTCATCCTTAGCCCAGATCCTTAAGCAAAAACACTTTAGTTTTATTGTGCTCTAAATCATAAATATCTAAAGAGCCTTGAATCTAAAATCAGACACGCACCTTTTTGAATTTGATCACTTAGATCCTTCTCAACGAGATACACCGGTTATTGTCTAGGATTTGTTCTTTCATAGAATATTAGATCTTGAGTTAGTGTATAAGCTCAAACGATTGTAATTTGTAACACTCACTCATTATATAAGATCTCCATTAGAAATCCAAGACTAACCATCTTGGTAGAGGACGTAGATCATTTTCCCGATCGAACCTCTCCAAATAGCGCGCATTCAATTCTTGTCATTTACTTTCAAGTTATTATCTTATCTCACTATTTGCTTGTTTACTCATTGTAGATTGAATTGTGTTGTGTTTGTTATATCATTTGCCTTAGTTCCTTATTTCACCCACTTTGAGCCAAAATACTTAGAGTGTGTGTTGCGCCCCTTTTAATCATTTGCGCCTACTTTAATTAACTATTCCGCTGTGCATTTCACTCACTCACTTAGGCGCATTTCATAACGCTTATTTGATTAAGTCGCATTTGCCATTGAATTTTCAAGGGTACGAAAAGAATTTTAAAACAGCTATTCACCCCCCTCTAGCTATTTTCCATACCCTTGTTGCCCTTCGGGACCAACAAGTGGTATCAAAGCAAATACCTTTATAAAACATTTTTATTTTTCAAGCTTAACAGCTTGGGTGCCGATTCTAATATGGCAAACTCAAAACCTATGGCAACTGCTAACTACACACATGTTCCAGTCTTTGATGAAGATCATTTTGACGTGTGGAAATTCAGCATCTTAACTCATCTCACCTCAATCGATGAAAGGCTTCATGACACCGTGGTTTATGGACCTTACATCCCTATGAAAGCGAATCCAAATCCGCGCACCAACGCTGCTCAACCTACCATCAAGAAACCAAGGGAAGAATGGACTGAGGAAGAAACAAGAAGAGTTGAAAATGATGGCAAAGCAAGAAACATTCTTCTAAGCACTCTAAGCACGGCTATGAAACAACAAGTCATGCATTGTGCTACCTCCAATGAGTTATGGGATGCTATTGAAGAGCATATAGAAGGAGACACGGTTTGCAAGGAGAACAAGAGATATAAAGTGCAAAAGAGATTCAACAATTTCTCTCAACTTCCCGGTGAAACTCTTAGACAAACTTATGAACGCTATTGTGAAATTATCAATCTCTGTATTTCACTCGGAAAGAAATTCTCCAATAAGGAATTAAACACTAATTTCCTTGCTGCTTTTGGATCAAGATACCTACACAAATCTAGCGCTCTTGAAGACGATGGAACTTTAGATGTATGGACTTTAAGGAACCTTTATGCAAATCTTAAGCGTTATGAGCTCAAACTCCAACGAATCAGTGAAACTGAAGGAAAGTCAAAATCCATAGCAATGGTGGCGCATAGAGAGGAAGCACATGTGCATGCGCCGGTTCAAGATGAGAAAAGTTCGGATCCCAAAATTTCTACTTCTGAGTTATTAGACATGGATGTTGAAGACTTCGCTTTATTTGTGAAGAGATTCCAGATGTTCAGAAAATTCTCAAAACCCAGCTCATTCAACAAAACTCAAGGATCAACAAGCAGAGCTCCTCCAAAGTTCACGAGGAGCAGTGATTCAAAAAGAAAAGAAGATATTGTTTGTTTTAATTGCAGGAAACTCGAACACTTTGCATCGAGCTGCCCAATTCCCAAGTTCGAGTATATGCAAAAGAAGAGCAACCATACTCCCAAATTCACTCCCAAATTCACTCGTCACAAGGGAATGGTTGCTGAAGAAGAATCAACAGCAAATGAGCATAACAAGTGGATTGAAACAGACTCCGATGAGAGTGATGAAGATTCTGATGATGGACTCGTTTGTTTGGTCGCAAATGATGATGATGATGTTGATGATTATGACTCGGATGACTTTTCAAAAGATGTTCTAGATATAAAGATCTTGAACAAACCAATCAAGAAATCTGTTAGTCATTCTGAAGTGAAGAAGAAGAAAGGACCAACCATCAGCGAGCTCGTTGAACAAGGATTTCTAACTCTGGCTCAAACCGATGGTGGATTGTTATTTGCAAGATGTGATCTGAGCACAAGAAGCAAGCTCAGAAAAGGCAACTACATCAGACCTCAAGTTGAACCAATTCCTATAATCACGCATGATGAAGATATTGCCAAGCAAGAAAAGTTATTCTTAGAAGCTGAAAAGGTAATTAGTAAATTTGGCAAAATGAAGGAAGCTTTAGCACTATCATGTGATGAAATTTCCCAGTTTAAGACCGAGAAATCTCTACTTCAATCTGAACTCACCCTCCTTAAGGAGAAGATAAATATCATGACTCCTCTTACTGTTAAAAACACTTTTCTAACGGAACAGAACTCATTGCTTAAAGTTCAAAACGATGAATTGGTCGCTCAAATTACTGATCTAAAAAAGATTACAAATGAGTGGTCCAATTCTCGTGTCACTATGGATAGTATCTTTGAGTCCCAAAAAGCCAGTGGTGATAAAAGTGGCTTGGGATTCTCATCAACTAGTGACAACTTTAAGTGCGATGTCTGTGCTGAAAGAGATAGTGAATTTACAAATCAGCAAACTTTTGAAATTCCCAAGGAAAAACATTCTAATTCAATGGGTAAAGGACAGGAAAAAGTCAAGAGACAAAATTTCCATTATGTATACCCAACGAAGCAATTTGGGAAAGCTAAAGGGAAAGAAATAGCTACAGATGAATCATCTTCTAACAAAATCATTCTTGAAACTAGGCACGCTCCTTCTTCGAGTGAACATTATGCGCCTAGGAGCCACGCGACTCACCGCCGTGCGTCTCCTAGCCCTATGCGCCCTCCAAGAACTAGCGCCCCAAAATATCAAAAGAAGGATTTTGTTAAGGCTAACTCATCTGACCCAAAGAAGAATGCTATCCCAAAGAAGAGTAAAGAGTTTGTGAAAACTCACGTGATTGGTGGCTTTCATCATTGTTCCATTTGTGATTGTTCAGGATATAAGGCAGTGGAATGCCTTTTGAGATTCACTCCCAATGCCAAAGAATATAAGAATCCTAAGGTCAAGCAAGAGTGGATTGTCAAAAGTTGCTAACTCTAGGACCCGAAAAGGAATAAAGGGGACCTGCTTTAAATATTTATATTTCAGGTTCTTTGCTTCATGGCTGGATCTTCAAAAGCTAAAACGTATGAATGGATTCTCGATAGTGGGTGTTCATGACACATGACTGGAGATGAATCCTTACTTGAAGATGTTCATGAAGAAAGAGGCCCCTCTGTAACATTTAGTGATAATAACAAAGGTCAAATTGTAGCATATGGAAAGCTCAAGAAAGACAAAGTGTGCATTGAAAGAGTCTCTCTCGTCGAAGGGCTCAAGCACAACTTATTATCCATATCTCAATTTTGCGACAAAGGATTAGAATGCCATTTTACTTCAACACAATGTCTTATCAAGAATGGAAAAACTGGAACTATACTACTCACGGGTTATCGTAAGACAAATATTTATATTATTGATTTCCATAGTATGAACTCTAGTACTAATCTTTGTTTTGTAGCTAAAAGTGTGAGCGAAAATAGTTGGCTGTGGCACAAGCGCTTAAGTCACTTGAACTTCAAGTATCTATCTAAACTCAGCAGGAATAACCTCGTTAAAGGACTTCCCAAGGTTGCTGATCATCATGACAAGAAGTGAGCCGCGTGTCAACTTGGCAAACAACCGAAGAAATATTTCTCCAGCAAGTCAAATCCCTCAACTTCTAGATGTTTACAACTGCTGTACATTGATCTATTTGGACCAGTCACCACTGCAAGTATTAGAAGAAACAAGTATACTCTAGTTGTCGTGGATGATTATTCAAGATACACATGGGTGGAAATGATGATCACTAAAGACAATTGTTATGACATTCTTACCACTCTTTTTAGACTGCTCCAAACCCAAAAAGAAGATGACATCGTTAGTGTTCAATTTGACAATGGAACAGAATTCAAGAACAACGGTGTTGCTCGATACTGCGACGATCATGGGATAGATCACAACTTCTCAACAGCTGGAGTTCCTCAACAAAATAGCGTATTGGAAATAAACAATAGGACGTTGATTGAAGCAGGAAAGACGATGATAGCTGAAGCTAAATTGCCTAAGTACTTTTGGGAAGAAGCTATCAACACTGCATGTTTTACTCAAAATCGTTCCCTCATCCACAAACTTCACAACAAGACTCCGTATGAACTTTGGCGTGGTAGAAATCCCAACATTGCATTCTTTAAAATCTTTGGTTGCAAATGTTATATCCTCTACAACGGAAACGAACATAGAGGTAAATTCGATGCCAAAGCCGACGAAGGTATTTTTGTTGGGTATGCCAAACACTCTAAAGCTTTTCGCGTTTTTAATAGATCTACATTAGTAATAGTTGAATCTGTACATGTTACATTTGATGAAATTTCTCTCCTTGAGCCACATTTGGCTCCAAATGTTGCTGATGATTCTGTTGAGCTTAATGAGACAGGTGCTCCTATTTATGTTGCGCCTACACAAGATCAGAATGCATCAACTCAAGGAAATCCATCTACATCAGTTGCGCCGATCTTTGATAATAGTGCCCCGAGTGAAGATTCAGTTGCACCGTACAATGCACCTGATGCTTTCACTCACGCGCCCAATTCTAATGCTGCACCTGGTGTCACTCCCATTTTCAATACTGAACCAGTTTAACCCCCTATCTTTGATGATTTTGAAGCTGGTGAAGATGTACTAATTGAAGACCTTCAAGTTACTACAACCCAACCTAACTTACCTCTTTAAATTCGTGAAGTTAGAGGTCACCCAATCAATAATATCATTGGTGATCTACATGTTGGTGTTCATACAAGGAGAGCTAAAAACATTGATGCTTACACTGCATTTATCTCTCAAATTGAACCAAAAAAGGCTGATGAAGTGCTCCAAGATCCAAATTGGGTTGTTGCAATGCAAGAAGAACTCAATCAATTTAAATGATGTAAGGTTTGGACTCTTGTTCCAAGACCTCATGATCAAGGAGTGATTGGTACGAAATGGGTGTTCAGAAACAAGATGGACGAGAATGGAACCATCACGAGAAACAAAGCAAGATTGGTTGCACAAGGCTATAGGCAAGAGGAAGGAATCGACTACGATGAAACTTTTGCGCCCGTAGCAAGACTTAAAGCTATCAGACTCTTTTTAGCTTACGCCGCTCACAAGAACTTCAAGTTATATCAAATGGATGTGAAAAGCGTGTTTCTAAATAGTGAACTCCAAGAACAAGTCTTTGTAGCTCAACCACCTGGGTTTAAAGATTCATAATTTCCAAATCATGTGTACAAACTCCAGAAAGCTTTGTATGGGCTCAAGCAAGCGCCAAGAGCATGGTATGATACACTATCCAAGTTTCTCATTGAGAAAGGCTTCACTCGCGGTAAAATCCATACAACTCTTTTCATTGCCAAACATAATGGTAATAAATTACTTGTTCAAATTTATGTTGATGATATTATATTTGGTTCTACTAATGAATTGTTGTGCAAGCACTTTGAGAAACTAATGAAGAGCAAGTTTGAAATGAGCATGATGGGAGAACTCACCTTCTTCCTCGGGCTTCGAATCAAGCAAATGAATGAAAGCATTTTTATCAATCAAGCCAAATATACAAGGGATCTAATCAAGAAATTTTCACTTGAGAATGCTAAAGCATACGATACTCCAATGGCTACCGGCAACAAACTCGATAAGGATTTAAAAGGTAAACGTGTTGATCAAACACTCTATCGAGGTATGATTGGCTGACTCCTTTATCTTACTGCTAGTAGGCCCGATATAATGTTTAGTGTTTGTGTTTGTACTCGTTATCAATCTGACCCTAGAGAAGCGCACTTAATTGCTGTGAAACGTATTATACGATATCTCCCCGGCACTGTTAACCTTGGACTTTGGTATACCAAAGATTCGAATTTTAAACTTGTAGATTATTCAGATGCGGATTATGCAGCATGCACAATTGATAGGAAAAGCACAAGTGGCACTTGTCATTTCCTCGGATACCGACTTATGTCATGGGCAAGTAAGAAACAAGCTTCAGTATCTGTCTCAACAACCAAAGCTAAATATATCGATGCGGGAAGTTGTTGCTGTCAGATTCTATGGATGAAGCAGCAATTGGTGGACTATGATATAATTGAAGAAAATTGTCCCATCTACTGCGACAATACATCAACGATTGCGGTTTCTGAAAATCCTGTCATGCACTCCAAAACCAAACACATCGACATCAAATATCACTTCCTCAAAGACCACGTGGAGAAAGGAAATATTCATTTGGAACACGTGGGAACCGACTTTCAAATCGCCGACATTCTTACGAAAGCACTTGACGCGAAACGGTTCATCTTTTTGAGAGGTGAAATGGGTATGCTTGAACTTAACTAGTCCATATAGTTTTATCACTACTAATGATTGTGTCTTTTTGAGTTGTGAATATTCTAGGTTTTTTTTTTTTTTAAAAAAGTTAAATCAATTTCAAAGTTTCAAGGAAACTTTACGCGCTTGCGCTCCCAAGTACTAATTGCGCCCTATACATATCCGCGTGCCTATGAGAATTGGGCCTCCCTTAGCGCTCAATTAATATTGCGGCTAAATCAATACTCCTTATTTAATATTTCAATGATTGAACATATTCAATTTTCATAAGTACCAGGTATGTTTGTTATTATTTATTGCTTCTGATGAAATTGGGTTGACTGAAGTAGGAAGGAATGAACATAGAAGAGTCCATCATGGCCACGCTCCTTGTGATTTATCTGGAGGTACACTTGACTTTATCGAGCATGGGGGAAGACCACCAAAGCGCCCTAGAATAGACACAGAAGAAGAGAAAGAACTCAAACGTGCTAAGGAAGCTAGCAGGCTAGAAGCACAAACAAAGCGTGATGAGGACTATCAATTGAAGAAAGATGCAGTAGCAGATAGAGTTGAGAGGCAACGAGGCGCAGGCTCTAGCGCAGATCCTGCGCCCGCACCTGCTCCTTCAGCGCCTCTCCCTCCCCGTGCGCTTCCTCCAACGCCTAAAACTACAGTTGTGCCAACTCCTACTCCTACTCCTGCGCCTGTTAAATTCACTACTCAACAACAGAAATTCAGAGATAGATTATCTTCTGAATTTTTGGTGACTTAGGAGAGGAATAAGTTCAGGGGGAGCCAGAGCCTCTGAAAAGGCGCAGAACTACTCCTGCGCCCCTGGCTCCTGTGCCTCCGCCTCCTCCTTCCACTGCAGTTCTAACTACATCACTTGACTCAGTTATACGTGAAAGAATTCTGGATGCTTTTGGCGAGTCAAGTGCTGATTATACTCCTTCATCTCCGCGCCCTACTCCAGCGCCTCACACTACTCATGCGCCTCCTCCTCAGACTCTAGATATGAGTTTTGTTATTTCACTCCTTCAGCAACTCTAGAATGGCCAAGTTCGTATTGAATCTCAATGAACTTCAAGCCTCAATTATTGAAAATCAGGTAGATGAGATTGCTGCCATTAAGGGGGAGATGAAGCGCATCAGCGATGATATTAAGGACAAACATTTCCTTACTCCTCAGCACTCCATTGATGAGTATCAGACTATCAATGATAGGCACTTGCGCTATATCAGAGATGGAGTTTCTGATACTTTCAGTAGTCACCGGTCTTCTCAACTTACAAATCAGATTGCTCGTTCAGTGAGCGAAATCGAAGAAGGATTGAAGGAAGACGACGCGCCTCCTAATCCTTAGTTTTCTTTGGATTGTAAGTTGTTAGTAAAACTCTTTTGAAGATAGTGATTTTCATGCTTACATGTTTTAGCACCTTTTATCTTTGTCCTGTTGAATACTTGTAATCTGTAACTCTTATATTTCAAGTATTAATGAGAACAATGCATCACTATTATTTCAAACCTTGTTCATTCAAACTCTTTGTTTGAAGAACAATGAATTTATTGTTTAAAATCATATGCATCATATTTGAATTGTTTCGTATTTTTATGCATTGAGTTTAAACCTTGTTTAAACAAATTTCAAAACCAAAACTCATATGTCATTTTGAATGTGTTAAACTGTCGTTTCTCTTTCCATTTGTAATGTTCTATCTTTATTGGAATAGATTAGAAATCTATATCTTGGACTAGTGTGTACATAACTTGAGACATGATTCACCAATTTCATTTATTTGGACATGTTATTATCAAGTATATTGTTTGTCCCTGATATAGTAGGTAATGGCATCAATCAAATAGGGGAAGATTATTGGGTATGCCCACTTATATCTCAGTTTCAATGTAATAGGATTGATTAGATTTGATTGATCCATCACCTAAGTTTTATTTCATGGACTTTAGACCCACATGTAAGAAGTATTTATACTTCATTTTTTAGGTAGTCCATTGTAATAGAATAGGCTTAGGAATAGGGCTAGAATATCAAGATTGAAGAAAATCACAATTTCAGTTTGAGCCACGCGCCCATGCGCCCCTCTCTTGCGCCATGCGCCTCCTTTGGCGCGCGCATATGAGTATGCGCCTAGCATCGCTCATGCGCCCCTAATGGCTCAACGCGCGTATGTATCACGCGCCCCTTAGCTCAACGCGCTTACACTCAGTGATTTATAGAAGACATGAAGACTTGAAGAGATTCAAACTACGCCAATGATCCAACGGTGGTTAAATAACATGTATGCACCCGCATTTAAGGACACCTGTCCATAACGGTAATATTTGTGTTATGTGTCTAACGGCTATAAAAGGACACGTGCTCCACTCAATGAGCGACAGCACATCTATCCTTTAACCTTATCCACAAGGGATTTCCAACGGCTAGTTTTTGGACTCTACTATAAATACCCCATAACTTCAAACGTTTTGAAGTTGCTAAGAATCTCAGAATTTCTCTCTCAAGCATTTGTTGAAGATTTGAAGATTGCCTTTGATTTTCCAGAATTCTCAAAAAAATCTTCATACCTTCATCCTTAGCCCAGATCCTCAAGCAAAAACACTTTAGTTTTATTGTGCTCTAAATCATAAAGATTTAAAGAGCCTTGAATCTAAAATCACACACGCACCTCTTTGAATTTGATAACTTAGATCCTTCTCAACGAGATACACCGGTTATTGTCTAGGATTTGTTCTTTCATAGAATATTAGATCTTGAGTTAGTGTATAACCTCAAACGATTGTAATTTGTAACACTCACTCATTATATAAGATCTCCATTAGAAATCCAAGACTAACCATCTTGGTAGAGGACGTAGATCATTTTCCCGATCGAAGCTCTCCAAATAGCGCGCATTCAATTATTGTCATTTACTTTCAAGTTATTATCTTATCTCACTATTTGCTTGTTTACTCATTGTAGATTGATTGGATTGAATTGTGTTGTGTTTGTTATATCATTTGCCTTAGTTCCTCATTTCACCCACTTTGAGCCAAAATAGTTAGAGTGTGTGTTGCGCCCCTTTTAATCATTTGCGCCTACTTTAATTAACTATTCCGCTGTGCATTTCACTCACTCACTTAGGCGCATTTCATAACGCTTATTTGATTAAGTGCGCATTTGCCATTAAATTTTCAAGGGTATGAAAAGAATTTTAAAACAGCTATTCACCCCCCTCTAGCTATTTTCCATACCCTTGTTGCCCTTTAGGACCAACAGAGAGGCCCGTGCTTCGGAAGCCCAAAGATGGCTACATCAAATGGAGATTTGTACCTTCATCGAGTGCCACGCATGAAGGCTATGCACCTTGAAAGGAAATCACCAAAAGGAGATGGCCAAAGCAAACTCCCAACTCATGAGTAGGAGAATCCGACAATTACAACGCCAAGCCAAATGGAGACCTCGCGACATCTTTCCCGACGACATGGAACCCGAGTTCCCCGTGGAAGACATGAAATATGCCGCCGACAACCTCTCCAACAATTGAGGAAGAAAATGGATCATCGTGCTTTATTGGAGCCCATCCCTAAAAAAAAAATAAAAAAAAAATTGGGTCTTCCAGCCTCGTAGGATCTAGACTTTCACCAAAGTCCGTCTTGGACTGTGTCTTTTTATTTTTACAAAGGTCCACACTTGGGACATGTATGTATAAAGTTATCTAAATAAAAGAGTCATATTTATTCTCTTCTCTCTAGACTTGAGACATTATTTGCAATATACATTTACTCTTGAAATTGCCTTACTTGTTATTATCAACTGATTGCTACGTCCCTAAAATGATGAATTGACTTTTAAGCATACTATTCAATGATGACTCATTAAGGACGAATGGACCTAATACAAATGAAAAATTCTAAATGCAAACAATTAATCTCGATGTGAATAAATGTTGTGATCAATTGGCATGAAGAAACCGTTAATGGCAAGCCTTCCCCGATACACATCCCCGATACACATTCCCCGATACACAACCCAATACACCTTTCCGATACAAATTCTCGATGCACATTAAAGGCATCCCAAGACAATGAAAAGGCAAGGATGTTTTTGCTCAACCGTCAAGATTCAACCATGATCGCGCGTGCGCAACCAAGCAAAGGGCTTCCCGGATCTCCAAAGTCAAAGCCGAAAGTGACAGACATTCCACCAAGGGGCTACAAATGAGCCAATGTCCAAGATAGCAAGTTGGGGCTAATGTTTCACCTCTCCCTAAAAATAAATAAATATTAATAAATAAAAAAATGAGAAAAGGGAGAGGAAATGAATATGTGAAAAGAAGGAAAGGAAATGAATATATGCGAAGAGGAAGTCTGCCTCAAAAGCTCACCAAGTTCACTTTGCAAAGGTCCACCTCAAGGAACATCCCGAGGAGTTCAACGCAAAGCAAAGCGATCTACATCAGTAAAGTAACAACATCCTTCAAAAGGACACCAACTTTAACAAAAGACGATCCAAGGCCAAACTACGGCGACCTGAGCTCCTCAAACTAAGGGGAACGTAGGCAACCTTCGGGTCCGGTCACAACATGGAACGAAACCATCAAACCGTGGTCCTCTCAAAATGACCAAGTTTTCTCCCCTCGGTCCCATCAATGACCGATGTCCCAGATACACCTTCTCCTTCCGATCTTACCATTGATCGAATCTTAATCTCAATTGATCACAACATTAATACATGTTAAGGCTAATTGCTTGTTGTAATCTTGACTTAATAATAAACATGGTCCATTCAAGCAATCATTTTGATGATCTTAACTAAGGAAAATTTCAAATGTCTCGACAAGTCTTCTTCTCTACATCTTAGGAAAGAGCTAAACACTTGTATTCTGTCAAGCAAGGGCTTCCTCCCATTTCGTGATACATTGCTCAAAGAGCTTGCCAACATAAAGGGACTCTCTCCCAAATAAAATGCCCTTACATGTTTCCTCCAAAAGATACCTTAAGTCCCCGTTCTATCGAGTCGGCTGGATCACTCATAAAAAAAAAAGAAAAATAAAGGCACAAAAAAAGTAGCCCGCTAGGTCGAAAACCCGCAAGGGCGGCCTAGGAAAAAAATAGGGTGTGCCATAAAAAGACGCAAAAAAAGAAGCCCGCTAGGTTGAAAACCCGAAAGGGCGGCCTAGGCAAAACAAAGGGTGCGTCATGAAAAAGGGATAGGTTCCTAACCTCACTTTAAAGGCCAAAAGACGACAACGGATCCACGTTAACATCAAAAGTTGAAGGATGACATTGGGGCTACCTCCACATCGACGACAGCAAGGACTTGGGGCTACCCCAACATCGACGACAACAAGGACATGGGGCTACCCCGACATCAACGACAAAGATGACATTGAGGCTATCCCCACAACAGTGACAAGCAGATTTCCCACCATCAATTACTTCTCATCGAATGGAAAAAATCCAAAGGACTTTATGCATAACAAACCTCACGGTTAAATTAAAATAAAAAATTTGACTAACATGCTTCGTTAAAAGATTTGCCTTTAGAAATAAGCATTTCCAAATTTTCCCATTTGGCATCATTTGTCAAAAATAATGTTTCAAGCAAAATGCTTTTGATCTCTCCTCAAAATGATTTTTCCAAGGTCTTGGACTTTTGCGTCCACAATGTGTCTTAAAGGTCGCCCCTAGGATCTCGCCGGTGTCAAGAAAATTTGTCAACCATCCCGTAAAGTAGTGTTAACCAAGCCAAGCCTTGACCCAGAGTGGTCATTATAGGTTAAAGCCTTTATCCCGGCCATCCTTAGTCGGACGTAAGACCAGTTTTCCCGTCAAACTCCCCAAAGGGGGAGTTGACCCAAGCTAATACTTGAGCCAGAGTGGTCATTATAGGTTGAAGCCTTTGTCCCGGCCGTCCTTAGTCGGACATAAGAGTAGTTTTCCCGTCAAACTATCCAAAGGTGGAGTTGACCCAAGCTAAGCCTTGACCCAGAGTGGTCATTATAGGTTGAAGCCTTTGCCCCGGCCGTCCTTAGTCGGACGCAAGACCAGTTTTCTCAAAATCCCCAAAGGTGGAGTTGACCCAATCTAAGCCTTGACCCAGAGTGGTCATTTTAGGTTAAGAAAACCTTGACCCAGAGTGGTCAATAGTGCATTAAAATGATGAAATAAGTGGAGATGGGATTTGTTACATTTAAAGTCTTAATCTTTAATGTTTATTTCCATTTAAAAGTCTTTATTTCAAATATTTTCTTGTTTGTCTTACTTGGATGATAAAGCCACAATCTTTATTCATCCAAGTAATGATTTGTCCAAGAAAAGCTTTTATTTATTTTAATCTTGTAATGATTACCTTACTTGGATGATAAAGTTGACCATCTTTATTCATCCAAGTTATGGTTCTATCCAAGTAAAGGTATTATTGTTATTATTCTCCAATGATTTCTCAAACCATGGCCTTGACCTTGGTCTTGGTTATTCTTACATGGGTTTGATGCATAGGATGACCAAGATTGTCCTTCTTGACTTTGCTAGTCTTTTCCATGGCTAAGTGAAAGTCCGTCCCTAAGAATACCTTATTTTACTTGGTTAGTTTATCTCTCTTGTTAAAAATTATCAAAATGGAGGCATTAACATGCCTATATTTTACTTCCAAAATCACCTTCAAAAAACAAGCCGGTTTCTCCCATTTTCACACACACACACACACACACACACCAATTTTGGTTAACAAACTTAGGGAGACTCGGTTTTTCGAGGCACTTTGGGTGAACTACCAGTTAAGTTCTTCCCAAAGTGTAACATGACCTCCGAATCCTTTGTCTCTACCCATTTTTCGTTAAGTTTGGGTTTAAAGTTAAACTAATGTGGCGACTCCGTTTTCCGTTAAAGTACCGTGTTTGATTCTCGAGGGAACTATTCATTTTTCCCGTGGGTATCTTACAGGAACGTAGGCATCCTTTTAAAGGTGCGGTCTAATAAATAAATAAACATCCAAATTTGGCCAAAGAACAATAAAAGGAGAATTTGTGTTTCAAATAAAGCAAATAAACTTTTATTCCCACAATCATTGCATGTTACACTTATTTGATGAGTCTAAGCTCGACTAAACTTGCGATTACATAATATGATATGAAATTAACTAAGAAAAGCAAACAAAACTAAAACTAAAGTGGGTGGATACTCGTAATTACTCCTTAGCGCTTGTTGTTCCCTCGGTCTCTTTCTTCTTTCTTAGTCCTCGGCGAATCTTTTTCTTGTTAGGATTCTCACAAAACCTCACCTCAAATCCATTAGGTCCCTTAGGCTTGCGTTGCAAAATCTCTACGCTCGTCCTTTTCCTTGAAACCATCACCTCTTTCCCACGCCCATTAGCAGGATTCTTTTCCCTCTTTTGCTCAAATTCCAATGCCTCCTTCATTCTCAAAGAAATACTCGAAGCACAGGAAGCCATTATAGTGCCCCTTAGGTTCTCTAGAGTCTGCTTCATTTTCACAAGCCTCTCCTTATACCAAGTCAAATACTCGAGTGACAAATAAATGTTGCAGGTCCACGGGAGGAGAGTCATACATGAAAAAAGCCTCATTTCCCCAAAACTGAGACATGAAGATGGAAACGCTGGCATCCAAACGCAGAGTTTTGAAAGGAAACCTTACCATGTTCTCATCCCATGACTCAAGAATGGTCTGAGCTAATCCATATTAATGAAGGACCCTCATGGGGTAGTAAAATGTGCTCTCGCAAAAGGTCGGTATGCAGATCATGTAAGATCCAACTTGCTTGCTCCTCAAGGAATGGATTTCTCAAATCGGCACTACCCATTGGATTCTATGGGTGGTCAACTCGGCCAAGTAAATCTCCCAAGCCTTACGCGCCATATGCTCAAGTGACTGTAAAATCCCCCTACTGCGATAAACCTAAGGATCATTACTCAAAGATTGTGGAAGAATATTCACCCAAAGCCTCTCTTAGAGCCATATAGTCAGCAGATGATCACTCCCTCTGGTCATGTCACCATGAAAAGCAAGTCGAGAAATACCACAAAGAGTCTCTCCTAAAATGATGGTGTAGATACTCTGGGAGGAGCCCCCACGGCTTGGCTAGAGCGCGCGGGATGGATTCCTAGGATGTGTAACTTGGTTTTTGTTTGTGTTAGAGTCGCCACCTATGTTTTTAGAGGAACATAAGAAAAACCTAATATTTATCCTATGTTTTGATACGAAAACAGAGATTCTTGTTATGAGGTTCGGGGGTTAGGTTACGAGATGGGAAGTACTTAAACACCCATCTTGCCCAACTAATGTTGGTCTTGCTTGTTCATAGTCTACATAAAAGAGTGTTCTTCCTATTCTTTGATAATGATAAAAAAGGGGTTTAAAAGAGGTGTTTTGAATGTGGGGAGATAACTCCTTGACCGACTTCAATAGAGTGAAGCGATCTTTGGTGTCATGTCCCAAAATGGTTTGGGTGATTGCACGTTTGATAAAATAGAAGAAGAAGAGAAGAGATGAAGTAGAGAGAAAGGAGGAAGGTGGTGTTTACCTAAGCTTCAAATAACTTCAAATACTTCTTGGAGAATTCCTTGGAAATGCCTTGAAAGTATTTTGTGTAGAGTTTTCTTAATCATAAAAAGTCCTCCTCTTCAATGGTGAATTAGAGGGGTTTATATAGGTGTAAAACATATGTTTTTGGTGACAAAACGAAGTCACAAAGAAATCTTTCCGGGCAAAATCATGTAAAATGAGCAAGGGAGGGATTATTGGAGAAAATCTGTAACTGACGCCCAGATGCGCGCGCCTCCTGCCTTGGAGGTGGGATGCGCGCGCTTCTAGCCCCTAAGGGCGGAGGCGCGCGACTTTGAAATGGATTTTCTGATAGAATGGACTAGAAAGTCAGCACTGTTATTCAGTTTAGTCCCTGGACTTAACGGAGTCAGTCAGGAACTTAACGAAAGTAACAGAAACTAATTGAAAACACATAAAATAGGAAGAAACACAAAATCAAATGTGCAATCGGGGTGAGTAGTCCAAGGCGGGGTGTCTACAGAGCCCCTCAGCGGCGTGGATTGCAAAGCAAAACGCGCTGACGAAAGAAAGACATCCATCGAGGACATCACCAAGAAAAAACAAAGACTCGATAAAAGCAGGAATTTCAAATTGTGAGAGATAGAGGTGCGCTCCCTGTGTGAGAGACTTTTGTTGATAGATGAGATATGGTGGCATGATCCGTTTGTGAATCCGTCGGCTGAATCCGTTTGTGAATCTATTTGTTGAATCTGTTTGTGAATCCGTTTGTGAGTCCACTTGCTGAATCCGTTTGTGAATCCGCTTGATGAATCCGTTTGTAAATCCATTGGATAAGTTCGTTTGTGAACCCGTTAGCTGAATCCATTTGTGAATCCATTAGATGAGTCCGTTTGTGAACCCGTTTGCTGAATCCGTTTGTGAATCCGCTTGATGAATCCGTTTATGAATCCCTTGGATGAGTCCGTTTGTGAACCTGCTTGACGAATCCGTTTGTGAAACCTCTTGACGAATCCATTTGTGAATCCATTGGATGAGTCCGTTTGTGAACCCTCTTGATGAATCCGTTTATGAATTCATTGGATGAGTCCATTTGTGAACCCGTTAGCTGAATCCGTTTGTGAATCCGCTTGATGAATCCGTTTGTGAATCCATTGGATGAGTCCATTTGTGAACCCACTTGACGAATCCGTTTTTGAATCCGCTTGATGAATCTGTTTGTGAATCCATTAGATGAGTCCGTTTGTGAACCCGCTTGACGAATCCGTTTATGAATCCGCTTGATGAATCCGTTTGTGAATCCATTGGATGAGTCCGTTTGTGAACCCGTCTGCTGAATCAGTTTGTAAATCCATTGGATGAGTCCGTTTGTGAACCCGCTTGACAAATCCGTTTGTGAATCCACTTGATGAATCCATTTATGAATCTATTGGATGAGTCCGTTTGTGAACCCGCTTGACGAATCCGTTTGTGAATCTTCTTGATGAATCCGTTTGTGAATCCATTTGTTTTGCTGAAGAGGTGGTGATTACAGTGGTTCACCGTGGACCAAACTGTTGCTTGGAGCTGCACTTGCTGTTGACTTCTTAACTTTTATGGGGTGCGGGCACAGTTGACCGTGGATCGAAAAATTTGTTTTCCCTTTTGAGAGGAGAATGCCGAGATTGACCTTGACTTAAAAAAAAGAGAGACACACCCTACTTTAGGTTTAGTGGGAGTTTCTATCTTATTTTAATTTAGACATGCCTTCGGGGCGGACCAAATTAATGTGTTCCCAACTGTGTCTTGGAGAGCGGAGCTTTTGCCTTGGTCCAGTTGATTCCGGGAATGCTTGGACTTTGTTCCTGCACGATTTCTTCTTTTGACAAGGGCTGGTTGAGGCATTTCTGAAATGGGAGGCGCGCGCTTCTGGGGAGCGAATTCTGGGGCTTGACATTTGCTGGCCAAAAGATCCCCAACAACTATAATATCAGCCTTTGTTCGAAACCATTCTTCCAACAGCTCTTTTCTACCATTCTTGAACACCTTTTCTTGCTTAATTTTTCTAGTAATCCCCATTTTCCATGGCTTCCAACCTTTTCACCCTTGATGCCAAGATTGTCGGTGACTACAAGAAGGACTTGTCGACCTTCGTGTATTCTTTCAAGACTCATCCCAATAAAGCCTTTGTAAAAGACTTTGGATTCTGCATTCTCTTCACACTACGGACCTTGAAAACGGATTGGGATTTGTTGAAGGCCGCTGCAGCCTTTTGGGATTGTGACAGTCATACTTTTAACTTTTCAGCGAATGAAATGGTGCCGACTGTTGATGACTTTGGTGCCATTCTTGGCATGCCATTGGTGGGTCAGATTGCCATCCCCAAATACCATCGAGGTGTGATTGACTCTTGGTCTAACTTGTTGAACCTTCCTGTTGGAGATGTGAGGAGGATGATGCATGGTACCGTGGTTGACATAACTGAGTTGCCGATGTTCTTCAGTTTGCATTCGGAAGACACAACAGTTCAGTCTTTTAAGAGGAATACCTTGGCAGCATGTCTTTTCAGTGAAGTTTTGTTCATTACACCCCTCGGTACTGCAGATGTGCAATTGGCTGAGATTTTCTTGCAGGCAAAAGAGCAGCAGTTCAGCATAATCCCTCTTACAGTGGGGGAAACCCTGCACGGTCTTGATGAGTTGCATCGGATAGGTGAGATGCGTCGGGGAAGCCCCTTGATTTTGACCATATGGCTCCGGGAGCATTTCAGGATTTATTCTCCGGAGGGTGATCTGTCCCCTTTTGCTGTTCATAGGACGAAACTGCTGATCCGAGACTTAGCCGAGGACGGTTGGAAGAAATTATTTGCTTCTCAGGCATCGGCAGACATTGAGTGGTGCCCTCTCTTTTAGGGACTTCGACCTTTTGTGTAATGGACCTTAGGTTTTAGGCATGTGGTCCTTCCCGGTCTTAGGGATTCTTCGTTCTATCAGCCGGAGTGAGTTCTGAGGTAGTTCAGTCATCAGAAGATTGTTCCTTTCCCGAGGATCGGGGTACTTCATCCAGTCTCCTACATGGGTCCGGACTTTTCGAGGGAGCTTCAGTCAGCTTGGGGAGGTGATCACCATCGGTGGGCTTCCGCCCTGTTTATCGGGGTAGTATCTTCCTTCCTGAGAGTTACTTGGATTATTTGTTCGGAACCCTTTGCCGCGGTATCACTTGGGTCGACCCGCTTTGGGCTGAGTTTCTAGGAAAGGACTTTGAGCCTAGCAGTGCTATGAGGTACAAGGAAGCTGCTGCTGATTCGAACAATATTCTGGCTGACCCTTTCGGCAATCACTTGGATAACTTTTATGCTCAGAGGCGCCTTGCTGCGCAGAAGGTCGTGGTCCGTCTTAGTGTTCCTAGGCCGCCAAAAAGGAATAGGATTGAGAGCCGTTTGGGTGGCCCTTCGAAAGCTAAGAAGAAATTGTATTTTTCCTAGTACCCCAAGATTGCAATTTAATAGACCACTTGTTTAGGATTTTTTAATGTTTTGATATCTTTTATGCTCAACATTATCCGTTGTAATGATCAAAATGATTTGAGATTTGAATAAAATTGCATTTTGTTATGATATGATTGGGTAAAGATTATTGGTTTAGACCGCACCCGAAGGTTGCCTACGTTCTTCCCGTATGGAAGCTCAGGTCTCCGTAGTTCAAACAAATGAAGACCATTTATTTTGTGCACCCTGTTTTTTGCCTAGACCGCCCTTTCGGGTTTTCAATCTAGATGGCTTCTTTTTTGCACTTGCTCTAATTTTTGCCTAGGCCGCCCTTGCGGGTTTTCAACCTAGCGAGTTTTTTTTTTTTTTTTTTTTTTTTTTTTTTATGGTCCTAATTTGTTAAGCGTAGAACATCTTGAGCTTGTCGAGGTTGACCACCTTTGGCAATTGATCACCATCCAAGTTTATGAGCCGGACTGCACCGCCGCTTATTATCTTCTTAACCACATAAGGACCGATCCATCGGGGTCCCCATTTCCCGAGGGGATTCATGGCATTGGGAGTATGTTTTCTTAAGACCAAGTCTCCCACTTTGATGTTTCGAGGCTTCACCTTTTTGTTGAAAGCCCTTGCCATTCTCTGTTGATAAGCTCTTGTGCGTTCGAATGCTCTTAGCCTCTTCTCGTCGAGTAGAGCTAATTGTTCATACCGAATTTGCATCCAATCGACCTCGTTGACTTGGTTCTCGAGCAAGACTCGTAAAGAGGGAACTTCAAGTTCGACTGGGAGTACGGCTTCAGAACTATAAACCAATGTGTACGGGGGTCTCTCCCATTGCTGACCGGATTGATGTGCGGTAGCCCGATAGTGGTAATGGTAACTTCTCGGGCCAATCCCTTCCTATTGAGGCCATTTTCCGTATGATGATCTCAATCGTCTTGTTTGCTGCTTCGACCGCTCCATTAGCTTGGGGGCGGTACGGGAATGAGTTGTGCTTTGTAATTTTGTAGTCAACCAAAAGAGCATCCATTTCCTTCTCGAAGTGTGAACCATTATCGGAGATAATCTCATGAGGAATACCGTATCGGTATATGATGTTGTTCTTCACGAATTCGGCCACTTTCTTGGCATTGAGAACCCGGTAAGCTTGTGCTTCGACCCACTTTGTAAAATAATCCACGGCCACTAGAATGAATGACTGTCCGTTGCTTCCCGTAGGATGAACTTTGCCGATGATATCTATGCCCCAACAAGAGAACGACCATGGGGTGGTCATGTTGTACAGTTGTGACGGTGGAGCATGTTGCAGATTAGCATTGAATTGGCACTTGGCACATTTATTGACTTTCTCGATGCAGTCTCTTTCCATGGTGGTCCAATAGTAGCCAATACGGAGTATCTTCTTGGCTAACATAATCCCATTCATGTGGGGTTCACACTCTCCTTCGTGGACTTCATGCATTATCTTTTGAGCTTCGGTCTCATTTGCACATAAGAGGTTGATCCCTTCATGGTGTCTCTTATAGACTCAGTTCCCAATCAACACATATCTTTCGGCTAACTTTTGTAATGCCACTTGAGCTTTCTTATTGCTGTCTTAAGGGAAAGTGCCATCCTTGAGAAAGTTCATGATGTCCGTGTACCACGGGGGGCTTGTTTGGACTTCATTGATCTCAATACTCATGCATTATGCCGAACTAGTCCTTCTTGTAATTTTGAAGGGTTTCACCATTTTTCCTTTGGGCATCTCAACCAGTGAGGCTATAGTGGCTAGTGCATTAGCAAAGCGGTTCTTGTATCTTGACAAATAATTGAGCGGTATGTCTTGAAACTGTTCAGCTAACTCCTCGAGGTGTTGACCATACTGTTGGAGGGTCGGGTCTTGGATTCTCCATTTGCCCGATGTCTGATTGATAAGGAGCAGGGAGTCACCGAATACTTCTAGGTCTGTGACATTTCTTTCTAGGGCTGCTTCTAGCCCCGCTATACATGCCTCATATTCAACAACGTTGTTGGTAGCTTCGAATTCAAGACAGATTGCAGTTGGAGTGTAGATGTCCTTCGGATCGACAAGCAATATTCCTATCCCATAACCTTGTTTATTGCCTGCACCCTCGAAAAAAAGTTGCCACTTATTTTCCTCGGTTGTAGTGCAAATCAAGTCCTCATCGGGAAATTGTAAGTCTTCCCCCTTCACTTCATCACATGGAAATTCAGCAAGCTGATCACTAAACACTTTCCCCCTGATGGATTTGAGTGTGACGTAAGTGATATCATAGCCGGCGAGCATGAAGTACCACTTGGCTATCCTTGTTAACATGAAAGGCTTCTCGAAGATGTAGCAGAGCAGGTCCACTTTTGCTTCTCGATTGATTGGAAAGGCTTCCATGTAATGTTTGAGATTTTGAGTGACCCAAACCAATGCTGCACATAACTTCTCGAAGACAGAGTAGTTCTTTTCGCCTCCTTGAAATCGGCGACCGACAAAATAAATGGCATTCTCCTTTGTGGAGTCTTGTTTCTCTTGTGCTAGCATAGCCCCTAGGACTTCATCATTCACTATGAGGTAGAGCAAGAGAGGTTTCTCCTTGTGTGGTGGGACCAGAACTAGAGGGCATGTCAAGTAATGTTTCACTTGGTCGAAAGCTTCTTGGCAAGCATCGGTCCACTCTAGAGCCACATTCTTCTTGAGTAGCTTGAAGATTGGCTCACACATGGAAGTGAGTTGGTGCATAAACCGACCGATGTACTGAAGTCTGCCTATAAAACCTTTGATTTCTTTCTGTGTCTTTGGAGGAGGCATGTCAATGATTGCGTTGATTTTTTAGGGATCTGCTTCAATTCCCCTTTCAGTGACCATGTAGCCAAGAAGTTTGCCTCGGATAACCCCGACAGTGCACTTTTTGGGATTGAGCCTCATCTTGTATTGTCGAAGCATTTCGAAGAACTTGCGGAGGTCGATCAAGTGTTGACCGTCGGTCCCCTTTGAATGGATGATCATGTCGTCCACATAGACCTCAATTTCCTTGTGAATCATGTTGTGGAACAAGTATGTCACAGCCCTTTGATAAGTAGCCCCAGGGTTCCTCAACCCAAATGGCATGACTGTATAGCAAAAGGTGCCCCATGGTGTTGTGAAAGCAGTTTTGTGTTGATCCTCATTGGACATGAGAATCAGATTGTACCCGGTGAAACCATCCACAAATGAGTGGACTTCATAGGTGGCAGTGGAATCGACTAGCATGTCGATGTTGGGTAGTGGGAAATCATCCTTTGGTGAAGATTTGTTCAAATCCCGGAAATCCACACAAACACAGACCTTACCGTTAGCCTTTCTGGCTGTCACAACATTCACGAGACAAGTCAGATACTCAATGAATTTGATAAATCCCACGCTGAGAAGCTTTTCTATTTCTTCTTTGACTTGTAGAGACCATTCTGGCTTGATCTTTCTGAGTTTCTGCTTGACTGGCTTAGCGTCGTCTCTGATCGAAATCCTGTGCTCGATAACCTTTCTGTCTAAACCTGGCATGTCTTTGTATGACCATGCAAATATATCCACGAACTCTCTGAGCAATGCAGTCAGTCTGTGTTTCTCTTCCCCCTTGAAGAAGCTTCCGATCTTGGTTTCTTTCGGCTCCTCATTGGTACCCAGATTAACAACATGCAATTCTTCATCAGCCCCTGGGCCATTTTCACCACGACTACAGACCTGTTGAGAAAGTTCATTTAAGTATGTTTCATTTTCGTGATCTATTTCATCATAGTTTGGATCGTTATTAACTAGTTCATTAAATTCATTATTAGTTAATTCATCATTTATGATGGTTGCAATCTCGAGGTACTCAGAAAGATCAAATTTTTCATTAGCAAAGAAAGGGAACACACGCTCGGCTATTGCCTCCATATCCTCTTGGGTGATGGTGTCAGACACACTCTCGGACTCGAAGGTGAAAGTCAATAAGTCTTCCTTTGTAACCTTGCGCGGAATGCAACCCATTTTCTCGATCAGGAATTCTTTGGATACCACGGGCCCCTTTGTTGAGTACCATTTGTTGATCGGTTTGGAGCTTGGCTTGATCTCGCTGATAGGCTCACTCCTCATGTCGGTGTCTTCGGAGATGGCATTGACTTGACACTCTTCCATGATGGCTAGTTCCTTGAACATGGAGGCTAAATCAGTTAACTCCTCCCCCACGGTAATCTCTATCTCAGACTCTATGGTCACTTTCTTCCCCCACCATTCTCAGGGTGACATTGGAGTTGGTTCCTCTTCACGCTTCTGTATCTCACAATCGGCAAAGACTTCGAGACCGGGCTTTCTGATGCCCTTGCTGTTTACCCACCATTTAAAGTATTGCGATAAGGCCTCAAATTGGGGATCAAGCCATTTAAAGTCTTGCGATAAGGCCTCAAATTGGGGATCTCGTAGTGACGGCCTTCCCTGCGGGCTCGAGCCTTTTCATTCTTGATGGCTTGATCATATTTCATGTCATCTTCGGAAGGCTCATACCCCAATCCGAACTTGTTCTTGACAAATGGGACCTCCACGGGTTGCATTCTCCCTTGTTGATATTTCCCTAGGCCTAGACCGGGGAAGTAGTTCATGTTCCTCATCATACGGAGGACTTTGTGATTACCGATGGTCCATGATCCGTTTCCTCCTTCTTTGTCGATGGCGTTGATTGAGATGCCAGAGAGGGTGGAGTCTTCTAACCCATGCTGAACTTGGTGAACGGGTTCCCCATTTCTGTGGATAGTGACATTTTCTGCCATGACGGTCACTATTTCATCTCCGTTTCGGAACTTTACATACTGATGGAGAGTTGAAGGGACGACATTAGAACTGTGTATCCATGGTCGGCCCAAGAGAAAATTGAATGAAGAGGGGACATCAAGCACTTGAAATGGGACGGACATAACCATGCTCCCAAATTCAATGTCCACTTCTACCATACCCATGATTGTGCGGGCAGTGCTGTCGTAACCTCAGATTACTTGAGTAGAAGGTTGTAAATCTGAACTTTTAAGCCCTAGTATGCCCATAATTTGGCTAGGCATTAGGTTGAGTGCGGAACCACTGTCAACCAAGACTTTTGAAATAGGTCTCCCCCTTGCCCTTACTTTGAGATAGATGGCCTCATTGTGATTAGACCCAAATGGTGGAAGGTCCATGTCGGCAAAGGTGATGACATTGCCAAAATGTATGTGGCCTATCATAGTAGTAAGGTCTTCGGGAGTTGTATCGGGAAAGACTGATGTGTCGTCAAGATTGCTGATGACGAGGTCTCGATGCTTCTTTAAAGATGCAATAAGATCCCAAATGGATATGTTTGCTTGAGTCTTATTTAGTTGTACTAATAAAGGATCTTCGGGAGTGTCACGGGCTTGCGATCTTGGAGAAGAGGTGCTTGGCGCAGAAGTAGTGGGATTGCTTGCTATGACTCGTCCGCATCGAGTTAGCATGTTGAGGTTCCCGTTTTGCTTCTTCCTATTCTCTAATACTTCCCTCATTACCTCATCATAAGTCACAATGTATCAAGAATTATCAATTTCATTCATATCTTTGGAGCCCTCATTCACAATGGAAATTGAATGAGTGATCTCCTCAAACTCTCCTAACTCTATTACATTGACATCACCCCCACTAGGAACTGTGAATTCCTTTTTGTTGATGAGGTCTTGGATGATGTTACGGAGGACAAAGCATTCCTCTGTCGCGACCCCGAACCCCGCGGGCCCGAGACCGCGATCTGGACGTCGACTTAAAACCAAAACTCTAAAATATAGTAGTTAAAAATTTCATTTTTTGAACCAAAAGACGATAACACAAGGTTTTACAAATCCAAGTTTAAATCAACAAGGTACAACCAACATAAGCTCCACAGCTTATACCCAAAAGAATAAAATATACAATTCTTAATGACGTCAATAATGGTAAAACTATCCCCAAAAGGTTATACATTTAAATAATGTAAACCGATCCATAACAACCTGCCCCAAAATCTCAAACCTCTCGACGCCCTCCTCGATCCGCGAATCCTAATCCTTTTCCTCCTGGGGGGGGGTTAAGGAAAAACAAAGATGGAAATAAACGGGGTGAGATAAAATCTCAGTAAGTTACTAATGCAACTACATGACATGCTAATATGCAATGACCAATAGCAATTAACATAAGATAGATAGCAGCGGAATAATAAGTGACATGCTGACAGACAGTAATATCCAATAATCAATCATATAAATAAACATGTAACAACAAATGAGAGGCTCCCTATCGCCAACCGTCCCATACCGGTTGGAAATAACGACCAGCTCATCATGCAACACATAAAGCTGAAATAAACACTCATAAGTGGATACATAGCCAAGGTTTCACCCAACTGGAGGAACCAAATAAAGGTCGCTGCGCAGCTTCAATAATCAACAATCAACATCTTCATAGCAGCATGAAAGCTTGAAGAGAAAACCCCGGTACCGGAACCAATAACCATAAAGATGTCACAAAGGACAAGGACCATGACACAAAGTCATGCCCGTTAGCTAGATACATTCACAGAGGAACGCTAACTTGACTTTTCCAAGGCCAATCTGGAAAAGGGGTATAGTAAGGGCAAAACAATGGTCAACATTACAATGGACTTGGCTTTGCCATTATAATCTTTCCCATCGCCCGATGCAACAAATATGCCAGCTGGGCTTCTAATTAAATGCTAAGTAATAATATTTTAGCATGAATAAACAACTTAAGGTTCCAAAGTAGGGAACCATACCAAATAATCACCATAAAGATGCAACGGGTACTCATGAAGAGTTTAACAACAACGATAACAAGAGTTTCTCATGAAGAGCACAACAACATTGATCATTAAAACAAGATGATTCCAAGACAAGGCACGTATCAATTACATCCTAAATATGATACCCACAAGTAAACCATAAAGAGCACAACCCAAACGGTCGCTCACGAATGGCACAATGACTATTACCAAAATTATCCTAAACGTTTACTCATAAAGATGTACTAGAACTATGAACTCAACCATCTCATCGCCCTGAAGTTCCAAGTAGGAAATCGGAATGAATACACCTTAAGGTTAATCAAACCGTAAGTACCAAATCGCCAATTCACGCTTTACCTCCGTCCCTAACGAACCAATTCTAAATACCTCAAACGAATCCAAAAGGTTACTCTTATTAGAACATGATCACGACTGGATTAAACCCTACACTTTAGTGTTCCAAAACCACCCTCTAGGTGCTATAGGATATCACCTAAAACCTAGACCAAGTCTTATCCAAAATCAATCCGATTTGAACAATCACGAACCCATCCCAAGATGCTCAAACACAAACTTGATCACAAAGGACCCAATTCTATCACTAGAGTGTACTACAATGTTCACTAAGGTCAACTAGAAGGACATCCAAGACTTAAACCAAAACGCATTCTTCAATCACACCAAAATTAACAAATGTAACTTTTCAGAGGACTGTGCGGCCACCCAAACGGGTATGTGCGGTCGCCCAAAAAGGTCATTAAACAGAGCAAAATCTTTCAGAAAGATGCGCGGTCGCCCGGGCAATTTTGTGCGGCCGCCCAATCTTCCGAATTGCCAGAAATCGGGAAGAACAACATGGGTTCTTCCATTTTAAACCCAAAACACATTCAACCCAAATCCAACCTTCCAACTCACATACTAATGTACCAAAACAACTAATAAGTCTAAAAAGACTCATACAACAACATTTAACAACCAAAATCAAGAATTAAACCCAACATTCAAGATTTCACCATTTTTGATCAAAACCCAAAATAAATTCTCAATAAATTCAAAGCCCAACCAAACTTCAAATATAACACATCAAACATTATCTAAACATGATATGAACATTTTAGCATTAAAATGGGGGAAAAGTAACTTACTTGAAAATAATGAAAGTTGACGGAATTCGATTCTTTTTGGTTCTACGCGATCCTATCGACGATCTAAACAAGGTTCATGTTTTAAGAAATGAGAGATTATGAGAGGAAGAGGAAGAAAATGAAGAGAGAAGGAAGAGAAACTTACCTACACCATTGGAGGAGAGAGAGGGAGAGTTGTCTGGGAAATGGAGTGGGGAGAGTGAGGGAGAAGGTGAGGGAGGAGAGGGGAGTAGGGGAATTATTTTAAAAGTTACAACTAGACCCCCTCCCCAACAACTAACACAATTACTCCCCACTAACAAATAAGACTCAACAATTCTATACTAGCACAATTAACCCAAATAAAATGCTAGGCATAATTATTATAACACATAAAATGCACACATAAATATTTAAATAATTAATAATTCAGATAAATAAATAAGCAAATAAATAAATAATAATTATTTGTTATTAATAAAATAGAGTCTAGTTTTTGGGTCGTGACATTCACTCCCCCTTAAAGAAAATTCGACCCGAATTTTAACAAGACTTACCCGAAAGACCAAATAGCTACGGATACGATAGTTCCGCCATTTCTCAAATTCCTCAATTGTCCATTCTAAACCACCACGTAGTAACCTTAAATAATGTTCACGATACCACGACCTCTCGCACATAACTTCCTTCAATCATAAACATCACTACTAATTAGAATCCACAATCAAAATTGGAGAATCCCAATTGCTCCCAAACATAACTCTCGAGATATCCCAAGCTCACCTTATTCATAACCTTAATTACACTGCAAAGGTGTTTCCTTTTGTAAATCACATACTTAGTAGTATTCCCCAGAAATTCAAAACATCACCATCCCGAGCCTAATTAGCTTTTAAAATATAAAAAGGCTAAAGAAATTTCTATTTCCACAATATTCATTGAAATGGCTATATCTCTATGGATTACCATTATAGTGTCTTCACTTTGAGTTAACACCTTAAATAAATAGTACCATACAAACCCCAAAATTTCTCGTACAAAGTGTCCACTTAAATCTATGTTATACTCTCATCCCTTCATTAATCTGGTCGTGAAGCCTAAACCATTCAATATACTCAATAGTCCGCAAAACGATCCAAATTTCCTCTTCAAAAGATTTTCTCTAACTCCCATTTAAGTCATAATCCGTGCTCATATACCCAAAGGAAATCAACGAACTCTAAATTCAATAGCTGTTAGTCTCTCACGCATACCTTTATTAACTTAATGATACTTAAGCTCAATGGTACTATCAAAATCATAAACCAATTAGCTAGCCTCATTCTAATAGCTCCATTACCAAATCATAATATTCTTTAATTATGCCCAAGTATTTATACTCAACTTTCTTCACACACCCTTGATCCAATTCGGTAACGCCACCAAGAAGGGATTTAGAACC
Source organism: Campanula takesimana (assembly GCA_026119855.1). Lineage (NCBI taxonomy): Eukaryota > Viridiplantae > Streptophyta > Magnoliopsida > Asterales > Campanulaceae > Campanula > Campanula takesimana. Next base: position 218,188 of record JAOWBW010000214.1, on the reverse strand, counting down.
ATAGAACCACTATCTAACCAAAATTTCAAAATGCCTTTAACATAGATTGAGAAATTATTACTCTCCCAAAATGTACTTAGTCCTTTCTAACTTAACACGCTTGCCACCATTAATGATCGGAACTCCTACAACAAACTCATCATCCATAACAAATTGTATACCTCACCATACTAATCCATTCCGATGCATTCACGGAGATGCACTAAAAGTGACCAAAATTTTCCTTAAGAGATCCTCATTGAATTCTCAACTTCTATAACCCAACCGATACAATATGGATATTGATCTAAATATAAGCATTACAACCTTGTACCATAACAACCCAATTTAACCTAAGCTTCTCCTCAAACACTAGGTACTATTTAGAAGAAAGTAGAAACCTTACAATGATAATTACACCCAACAATTTGACCGAAGCTAAATACTCGGATTACAAAAAAAAATTTGTATAACTCTACGCAAAGGAACGGTCTTAGATAATTTTAAGAAATCAGGAATGGAGAATATAACAATCCCTTACAACAATAGATTAAAGCAATAGTGACATCAAAATCTTGCAATAGCAACATGGCTAATTTAGCAGGTGAGACATAACCATACTTAAGCACATCATAAGCACATAAGACTTCATCAGATACCCTAAACTCCTCCATAGGAGTAGGCACCTACAACACATAAGTAAAAGACTCAGAAGAAATAAATGCAACTAAATACACAGAAACACATAAATGCGATGATCCTACAATGCACGCGCTCGCTCTCACGACGCAAAATAATACCTCTTGAAATTGATGAGTCACCCGATGAGTGCTGATTGATCGCAAATACCCTACCCTGAACCTTTAGGGTTTCCTGAAGCATCTCTCTTCTGACCTTGCGCAGTACCAGTGTCACTCCCAGATGGTTGATATCTGCCCCTAAGACAATCCCTCACAAAATGCCCCAACTGACCACAATTCACACATTTTCCTTGCTTTTTCCAACACTTGTCTTCTGAGTGTCCTTTCCTCTGACAGTAACTGCAGACTTTCCCATTTCGTGTCCCCTTATTAGAACCTTGATTTCCTACTGTTGGTTGCCCTTGAAGTTGCCTTCTGAATCGAGTTTGCACTCCAGGATTACCTCTGTTATCCGAATGTTGCTGTTGTGACTTACTCTGCCCTCCTTGCTTACCCGGGTTAACCATCTCAGTCTTCCTTTTGTGTTCCCCAATATTCTGCTCAATCAAGTAGGCTCGATCCACCGCATCCTGAAAAGGTTGAATTCTTTGGGCTAAAAGTTGAGTCCTAATAGATGTCTTCAAACCCTTGATCAATCTCATCGCTTTCTGCTCCTCGGTCCGCACAAGGTAGTCACAACACCTAGCTAATTCTGTGAACTTAGCCGAGTACTGTGCTACTGACATCATGCCTTGCTCCAAGCTGAGGAACTCGATCTCCTTCCGGTTTTGATTCACTAGAGAGATAAAATGATCCTTGAATTTCCTCACGAACCACTCCCAAGGATATGGTATAAGAGTCGCATCCCAACTGGTCTTCAGTGCCTTCCACCAATGTTCCGCAGCCCCCACGAGCTTATAAGCTGCAAACAGAACCCTATCCTTATCAGTGCAACCAAAGACCTCGTAGATTTTCTCCATCGATTCTATCCATAGCTCGGCTTTCTTCACATCAGGCTCACCGTCGTACTCACTTGGTTTCAACTTTAAGAACTGCTCCAACCCATAACGCGAAGGTGCTACATGTTCCTCTCTCGGCCCTTGGTCATGAATTGATTTCACGGCCGCTTCAAACCTGCCCTAAAACACTGCACGGTTTTCTTCCCTTAGACCATTAAGATTCTGAGTCCCACTGATGCCTTCACCAGCTCTTCTTCTAGCCATTACTAACAAATACCTGCATAAAATACTCATCGTTACTCACTCCGAACACAACTACCCTCCTAGGTCGTTCTAGCCACCTATACCGATACTTAGAGCTAAACCATAGCTCTGATACCAACTGTCGTGACCCCGAACCCCGCGGGCCCGAGACCGCCATCTGGACGTCGACTTAAAACCAAAACTCTAAAATATAGAAGTTAAAAATTTCATTTTTTGAACCAAAAGACGATAACACAAGGTTTTACAAATCCAAGTTTAAATCAACAAGGTACAACCAACATAAGCTCCACAGCTTATACCCAAAAGAATAAAATATACAATTCTTAATGACGTCAATAATGGTAAAACTATCCCCAAAAGGTTATACATTTAAATAATGTAAACCGATCCATAACAACCTGCCCCAAAATCTCAAACCTCTCGACGCCCTCCTCGATCCGCGAATCCTAATCCTTTTCCTCCTGGGGGGGGGGGGGGTTAAGGAAAAACAAAGATGGAAATAAACGGGGTGAGATAAAATCTCAGTAAGTTACTAATGCAACTACATGACATGCTAATATGCAATGACCAATAGCAATTAACATAAGATAGATAGCAGCGGAATAATAAGTGACATGCTGACAGACAGTAATATCCAATAATCAATCATATAAATAAACATGTAACAACAAATGAGAGGCTCCCTATCGCCAACCGTCCCATACCGGTTGGAAATAACGACCAGCTCATCATGCAACACATAAAGCTGAAATAAACACTCATAAGTGGATACATAGCCAAGGTTTCACCCAACTGGAAGAACCAAATAAAGGTCGCTGCGCAGCTTCAATAATCAACAATCAACATCTTCATAGCAGCATGAAAGCTTGAAGAGAAAACCCCGGTACCGGAACCAATAACCATAAAGATGTCACAAAGGACAAGGACCATGACACAAAGTCATGCCCGTTAGCTAGATACATTCACAGAGAAACGCTAACTTGACTTTTCCAAGGCCAATCTGGAAAAGGGGTATAGTAAGGGCAAAATAATGGTCAACATTATAATGGACTTGGCTTTGCGATTATAATCTTTCCCGTCGCCCGGTGCAACAAATATGCCAGCTGGGCTTCTAATTAAATGCTAAGTAATAATATTTTAGCATGAATAAACAACTTAAGGTTCCAAAGTAGGGAACCATACCAAATAATCACCATAAAGATGCAACGGGTACTCATGAAGAGTTTAACAACAACGATAACAAGAGTTTCTCATGAAGAGCACAACAACATTGATCATTAAAACAAGATGATTCCAAGACAAGGCACGTATCAATTACATCCTAAATATGATACCCACAAGTAAACCATAAAGAACACAACCCAAACGGTCGCTCACGAATGGCACAATGACTATTACCAAAATTATCTTAAACGTTTACTCATAAAGATGTACTAGGACTATGAACTCAACCATCTCATCGCCCTGAAGTTCCAAAGTAGGAAATCGGAATGAATACACCTTAAGGTTAATCAAACCGTAAGTACCAAATCGCCAATTCACGCTTTACCTCCGTCCCTAACGAACCAATTCTAAACACCTCAAATGAATCCAAAAGGTTACTCTTATTAGAACATGATCACGACCGGATAAAACCCTACACTTTAGTGTTCCAAAACCACCCTCTAGGTGCTATAGGATATCACCTAAAACCTAGACCAAGTCTTATCCAAAATCAATCCGATTTGAACAATCACGAACCCATCCCAAGATGCTCAAACACAAACTTGATCACAAAGGACCCAATTCTATCACTAGAGTGTACTACAATGTTCACTAAGGTCAACTAGAAGGACATCCAAGACTTAAACCAAAACGCATTCTTCAATCACACCAAAATTAACAAATGTAACTTTTCAGAGGACTGTGCGGCCGCCCAAACGGGTATGTGAGGTCGCCCAAAAAGGTCATTAAACAGAGCAAAAGCTTTCAGAAAGATGCGCGGTCGCCCGGGCAATTTTGTGCGGCCGCCCAATCTTCCGAATTGCCAGAAATCGGGAAGAACAACATGGGTTCTTCCATTTTCAACCCAAAACACATTCAACCCAAATCCAACCTTCCAACTCACATACTAATGTACCAAAACAACTAATAAGTCTAAAAAGACTCATACAACAACATTTAACAACCAAAATCAAGAATTAAACCCAACATTCAAGATTTCACCATTTTTGATCAAAACCCAAAATAAATTCTCAATAAATTCAAAGCCCAACCAAACTTCAAATATAACACATCAAACATTATCTAAACATGATATGAACATTTTAGCATTAAAATGGGGGAAAAGTAACTTACTTGAAAATAATGAAAGTTGACGGAATTCGATTCTTTTTGGTTCTACGCGATCCTATCGACGATCTAACCAAGGTTCATGTTTTAAGAAATGAGAGATTATGAGAGGAAGAGGAAGAAAATGAAGAGAGAAGGAAGAGGAACTTACCTACACCATTGGAGGAGAGAGAGGGAGAGTTGTCTGGGAAATGGAGTGGGGAGAGTGAGGGAGAAGATGAGGGAGGAGAGGGGAGTAGGGGAATTATTTTAAAAGTTACAACTAGACCCCCTCCCCAACAACTAACACAATTACTCCCCACTAACAAATAAGACTCAACAATTCTAGACTAGCACAATTGACCCAAATAAAATGCTAGGCATAATTATTATAACACATAAAATGCACACATAAATATTTAAATAATTAATAATTCAGATAAATAAATAAGCAAATAAATAAATAATAATTATTTGTTATTAATAAAATAGAGTCTAGTTTTCGGGTCGTGACATCCTCGGTAATGTGGACACTTGTGAGATACCCGCGGGGAAAAACGAATTAGTTCCCTCGAGAATCAAACACGGTACTTTAACGGAAAACAGAGTCGCCACGTTAGTTTAACTTTAAACCCAAACTTAACGAAAAATGGTTAGAGACAAAGGATTCGGAGGTCAGGTTACGCTTTGGGAAGAACTCAATCGGTAGTTCACCCAAAGCACCTCAGAAGAAACCGAGTCTCCTAAAAGTTTATTGAAAATTGTGCAAGTGTGTGTGTGTGTATTTTGAAAAGTGGGAGAAACTGACTTCTAACAGAATCAGTTAAATATTTAATAGAAAGGGTTATTTGGTAAACATTCTGGATGAAAGGGGGACTAGACTGGAAATGTGTCCCTGGCTAAAGTAGCCGTACGGCTATGGAGGGTCTTCCTGGGAATTTTAACAGATTCTCAGGAATCAGTCCAGTTCCAGGCAGAAACAGAGCATTCTGCTGGAAACTGGACTGTTTGATCATCTCTAGTTATTTTCTTGCAACAAAACATAAATTAAATCACCCCTATGCCATTGATCACTAGATTAGACACCAAAATAAGGATTTTGGGTATGATCAAGGCAATCATTGGGGAACAATTGAGAATAGGTGATGGGAGTGGTTTTGAGCTAAGATCACCATTTGGATGGTTAAAGATGGAAACTTTAACATCCAAATGGATGATTCTTCCAAGGAAGGGCATTGGGACATCCAAAAATCAACCTTTGATGGATAAAGATTGAATCTTTATCATCCAAGGGACATTTTGAGGTTGACTCATGGTTTGGATGATAAAGATTGCAACTTTATCACCCAAACTTGATCATTCCCTCATTTATTCAACATAAATGCAAAGACTTTAAAGTAAATGACATAAATTTAAAGACATAATGTAAAGGTGCATAAAAGTAAAGACAATGTATTAAAGATACATAAATCATAACAAGCCTTAGGCTATCCTATGGTTTCTAACCCATCATCATGCATAGAACATGAGGGGCACCATTGATTTCAAGGCTTGGTTCCAAGTGTATATTATTAACAAGAAGCAAAAGATATAATATGGAGATGAAGAGAAGATGGGGAGAAGGAGGCCTCACCAATCTTGGTTTGGGCCTATCTTCTTTCTCTCTTTTCACTCAAAGTGTGATCACTCTATTCTGATGTGATTTCTGCAGAGCTTTGGCTCTCTAAACAAATTTATCCCCCCCTGAAATGATCAGCAAGGGTCTCAATTTATAAGGACTAAGGGTACCCATAGTAGCCGTACAGCTAGGGCTCTCCAGCGTCCAAACCATCTGTACGGCTCAGCCTGAGGAGCTTCTGGATTTTTACAAGTTTAATTCCAGAGCAGTCCTGGAATTTTAGGTTTATCCTAGTGAGGTCCCAGCCTATCAGTTTATCCCTGAATGGTGCTAATAATTACTCTAAGTTGGTCAATTTCAGATTGGGGTACTTACAGAGCCCCTCGGCAACGTCGCTTTGGAAAAGCGGGGTTGTCCATAAAAATAAGCATCCCAATCTGATGGGAGGACGGCTTGACCGATTTCATTTGCATGGCTGGACCTAGGGGTATAGGATTCCTACGTATCCCGTTCGTGGGGAATCAAGCCTAACGTAGTTCGGAAAGGGTGAGAGACTTCAAGGCTACTCAAGCCTAAGGGCTGGGTGGATATCCATTATCCTCTCCCAGGGGAATGGGCATGACTCTTGGTGAGTTCAGAGGCGGGACATGGTCAACTTGTCTCTATGGAGAGGGTTGACTTACAAGGCAAAGGAGTGACTCTCGGGGGTCACAGGCGGGACATGGTCAACTTGGCTCTATGGAGAGGGTTGACTTACAAGGCAAAGGCGTAACTCTCGGGGGTCAGAGGCAGGACATGGTCAACTTGGCTCTATGGAGAGGGTTGACTTACAAGGAAAAGGCGTGACTCTTGGGGGTCAGAGGCAGGACATGGTCAACTTGGCTTTATGGAGAGGGTTGACTTACAAGGCAAAGTCGTGACTCTCGGGGGTCAGAGGCGAGACATGGTCAACTTGGCTCTCTGGAGAGGGTTGACTTACAAGGCAAAGGCGTGACTCTCGGGGGTCAGAGGCGGGACATGGTCAACTTGGCTCTATGGAGAGGGTTGACTTATAGAATGGTTTTACGTCATTTGGACTGCCGAGGACAAGGTTCTTGACCTATAATGATTATTCTGAGTCAAGGTTTGACTTGGGTCAACTCCACCTTTGACGGGAAAACTGGTCTCATGTCCCACTAAGGGTGGCCGGGACAAGGTTTCCTAAACCTAAAAGGACCGCTCTGGGGGACAAGAGTTTACTGGGCTTAAGTCAAGGACGGCCTAAGACTTTACTGGGCTTATGTCAAGGACGGCCTAAGACTTTATTGGGCTTATGTCAAGGACGGCCTAAGACTTTACTGGGCTTAAGTCAAGGACGACCTAAGACTTTACTGGGCTTAAGTCAAGGACGGCCTACTGACTTTACTGGGCTTATGTCAAGGACGGCCTACTGAATTTACTGGGCTTATGTCAAGGACGGCCTAATGTTCGCTTGGGGACAAGATCTTGCCATACTAGGCAAAGAACGGGCTTACAGACGGCCGGGAACTTTCAGGCAAAAAAGGGGCTTACAAACGGCCGGGCAAAAAGTCGCATGGGGACCGCCTAGTGTATGTTCACACTAGATAATTCTCACAAATTTTACTGGGCTTACGTCAAGGACTGCCTGGCGAGGTCTTGGACATCTTCAAAGAGGAAGGGCCCAGGTTCTATTTCAGGTACCCATGGAAAGCTTTGTTCAGGGTGACAGGGCCAGGGGACTGAGTGTAAATTTTGGGCTGATATTTTTCTCGCCCAAACCATCCATACGGATTGAGGGGTCTTCACTTTTTTTTCAAAACACAGCAGCCATACGGATGGTCTGCTCATTTTTCCCAAAATACAGTCGAAAAACAGAGGGAGCAGAGGCGAAATTGAGAGAGAGAAATCCATCAAATTTTGAAATTTCTTCTTTAGATTGTTCAAGGATCGCACTATGGAGGGACGGGCATGCGTAGGCTACCCTAGAGGGGCGGAGAAGAGGCTCGACATGGCTCGAAATCTCTGTGGCTACACTGTTGATCTCTGGGATGCGGTAGCGGGTTTCTACAAGTCATCCACCATGCATTTGTGCCAAGGTGATGGGGTAAGTATTCCTAAGACCTTCCCTCATTGATTAATGCATTTCTTAAACCTAGGGTTTGTGTTCATGCCAATTGGGGCTCCTTGGGCTTTTGGCGCAATCTTGCAAAATTGACTTTCTTTTCATCAAATTGGGACCACAAGGGTCGTGAGTATGTGCTTGCTTCCTCATTCGGGCATGCCTAGCTATGATTTTGACCATTAAAGTGTGATTCTACACTTTTGTTCATAAAATGCTTGTACCTTAGGTTGGACTAGCCATTTTGACACGTTTATGTGCATGCTAGCGTTGCCTAGGATTATTTGTTACATGTTATGAATGGTACGGACTTGTTTATGATGGCCTTCTTTCAAGTGACTTATGCAATTTAAAGAAAGGAGGGGATTTTTCTTTCTTAAAGCAACCCTCAAATGTCTATGCAATTTGAAAGGGGACGGATATCATTTTTCAAAGCAACCCTGAAATGTCTATGCAATTTGAAAGGGGACGGATATCATTTTTTAAAGCAACCCTCAAATGTCTATGCAATTTGAAAGGGGACGGATATCATTTTTTCAAAACAACCCTCAAATGTCTATGCAATTTGAAAGGGGATGAATATCATTTTTTCAAGCAACCCTCAAATGTTTATGCAATTTGAAAGGGGGCGGATATCATTTTTTCAAAACAACCCTCAAATGTCTATGCAATTTGAAAGGGGACGGATATCATTTTTTAAAGCAACCCTCAAATGTCTATACAATTTGAAAGGGGACGGATATCATTTTTTCAAAACAACCCTCAAATGTCTATGCAATTTGAAAGGGGACGGATATCATTTTTTTAAAGCAACCCTAAAATGTCTATGCAATTTGAAAGGGGACGGATATCATTTTTTCAAAACAACCCTCAAATGTCTATGCAATTTGAAAGGGGACGGATATCATTTTTTCAAAGCAACCCTCAAATGTCTATGCAATTTGAAAGGGGGTGGATATCATTTTTTATGTGTTCCTTTTGTATTTAGCACGTGCATTTGTATTTTAAACTGTGTTATTCATACCTTTGCTGTGTTTACCTGCAGGGCGGTGATCCCAAATCTCGAGGTTCTCCGGACGTCTGCTTTTCTTTGTGGGAGGCCATGCCCGAGTCTATTGATAGCGCGCCTGGTCCTAGGCAGTGGGTGGAGCATACCGTCTTGGTGCCTTTTATCGAGGCCGTGGGGAAGTTGGCAAGTACCAACGAAAGCATGGGGCTTCTCAATGCCCTTGGTGAGTATTGGTGGGACTCGACCCACACCTTTCATTTAAGTTGGGGGGAGGTGGCTGTGACTCCTGCTGATTTTTCAGCGATTACCGGGCTTTCTTTTGACGGGCATCCGGTTGTATGGAGGGACAGGATCCCGGTTGGAGAAGTCGAAGCGCTCATCGACTTCGCGGGTCCTACCAAGGGTTTAGGCATTCTAGTATAGAATGTCGAGAGAGCCATTCGGGCCAACTTTCTAGAGTATTGGGAAGGCCGGGTGAATGCCGAGCAGCTGGGGCGCTCTTACGTATGGCTTCTTCTTAGCAACACTGTCTTTACCAATGCCGACACCACATGTATTTTCCCTATTCTTGGCTCACTGACTACACCCGAGGCCATCGGAGGCATTGCTTGGGGTGAGGCTGGCCTCGCCGAGCTGTACATGGAGCTGGACAAATATAGTCAGAAGGCGAGCAAGTATTTGGCTTGCTTTCAATTTGTCCTCGAGGTATCCCTTTTCCTCTTTCATCCCTTTCTGCCTTTGCTTTACTATTTGGCATTTTGTTTCCATCCTCGTGTCCTAAAACCTCTTTGTCTTTTCTCTTCAGGCTTGGTACTACGAGGTCTTTGGCAGCTACCCATGGAGGCCGTCTCTCGACCCGGGTGTCCATTTTCCGGCCATAATTTGTTGGGCCAGGGAGGTTCGAGAGAAGAGGGGGTCTAAGGGACGGGTTGCAGTTCGTTATGCCGATGTAAAGGTGGTTTTGAGAGGACCCATACCCATAGAGTTGAACCTGTTTCCTTGGTTAAGGTATAAGGAGATAGGCTTTGATCTGAGTGAGGCCCTGCGGGTGACTAGACAAAGGAGGCTGCTAGTGGGATTTCGGGGAGAGGCCTTTTATTTGGGTGAGAGGGTTTTATGGCAACACGGGTTGGAGCTCGCGCAGAGGGTGCCCGTGGATCCTCCCGAGACCATGTTCATGGCTGACCGAGGGCAGGACCCCTTTCTCATGCGATCGCCACAGGTGGTGGCTTCTGGGGTGGTCCCACCAGCTTGGACAAACTATTCCTTTATCTGTGTGGATGGCAGGGTTAACAAGGTGGACTTGTCTATTACAGGAGGGGAAGCCCTAGTACAAGAGATTCCTAACGATGCGGTATGATTCTTCTTTGCTTTGTACACACACACCTTTTGTTTCCGTCTCTTTTGCTGAGCCATCTGTGTTTTCATGCGCAGGTTATGGGACGAGCACTGCTGAGGCGGCTCGGGTTCTTGGGACGGGCCAAAAAATGGTTCAAGAGGTTTAATGGTCGCTCTTCCAAGGGGCCTCGAGCAGAATATAGCTTTGTGCCAGGCGGGACTTTTGTTTTACGCCATATTTTGGCGTTCTGAGCGTGGAGCTGCCTCCCTCTTATGTTCGAAGTCAATCCATGAGTGCTGCTGACATATCATCTTTCCAAGGTTCCCTGGGAGGCACGAGTACTCACGAGACAGCCCCGGATCCTTTTGCTCACTTATCCTTAGAGCGGCCCGAGCTGTCTTCTGCTGACCATCCGGGTACTTCTTCCCAATTTGCTTGGCGTTCTTTTCAGCTACCTACTAGTGAGGACATGAGCTTGGCAGAATCTCTTTTCCATTTTGACCCTAGCACTTATTCCTTTCGAGGGCCGGGCATTTCTGATTTGCCACCACCTGACTCGGACCCAGACTCCGAGTAGTTGTACCTGTTTGACCAATTTTCTTTTGTATTGTTTTATTATTATTTTTTTCTTTTTTTTTTCAAAATAATATGCATGAAAACCTGTCATTCTGTTAATGTTTAAATCTTTTGTATTTGCAAGTTCATTTTATGCATAGCTCGGGTCTTATGAGGATTTTTTGATGTTGTGACTCATTGGGAAAACTTCTGAAACGTGTTTAGATCCAATCACGCACAACTGGGCATGCTTTGACAGGTTTTTGAACAAGTGAAAATGAGTTTTTGTGGGCAGTTCGCTGGTACGAACTACTGACATGAATTTTTACAGGGGACAGACTATCCGTACGGTTGACGGAGAGAGTTGACTCTTTTTTATCAAAATTTTCATGAGAATCTCTGGGGAATTTTGACAAGTTGGGAATTTTTATCAGGAGATTGTGACTCCTAGATTTTGACCAGGATTGGATTTACCAAGCGGGTTAATGACAATTTAGGGCCTGAACTTCAAGGGGGTGCGTCTAAAAGGGGCCTCGGTTTTTTCTCTCTCGCTAGATCAGGGCTTCAAATCAATTTTTTTTGGCAATTAGGGGCTTTCTGACGGAATTCGTTAGATACTCAGTTAAGTGACCATGTGCATGGCACATGATTAACAGATCAGTTAGTTTGAATTCATAGTAACTTTTAAGGGGTTAAATTATATATTTTAAAAGTATGGGGAGAGTGGAAAAATATTATATCCTTTAATCTCCCTTCTCTCACATACGCAGTATATTTCCACTCTCTTTCTCCCCTTTCTCTCTCTCCCTTCGTCTTTCTCGGCACACCCCCTCCGGCCTTCTTCTCCGGCAGCCGTCGGATTTTCCGGCCAATCCTCGAAACTAGTTCCCCCAGATCCTGTAGCCTTATCCTATCTATACCATCTCAGATCAGCCTCCCTACCGCCAAACCACCCCCCTTACTCTCAGTCAAATAAGAACCGAACACCATCTCTTCTCTGGAGTCGATAGATATAGGTACAGAAATCAACGATAGCAGCGCCAGATCTAGGAGGGTGGATGGTTTTTTTTGTTTTTCAAATTAACCAAATTTTATTTATTAAGTTCGAATTTCTTTCCAATTTCTCTGTCTCCACCACCGCCGTCTGCATCCTTGTCGTCTTATTCCGCCGGTGGTGATGGTGGTAGTGGTCAAGTGTGGGTGGTGTAACTGTAGTGGATGTCGGTGGTGGTGTTAGCTACATTGAGCACACCTTTTGTGATTGACGATCTGGAAGAAGCCGAGTGTGGAGGAGGAGTTGCGGATGGCGTCGACGATGGTTGACCGGGGAGCAGAGAGGTCGATGACCGGGATGGTTAATTCGGGTTTTGCTCCGTCGGTGGGTTTTTGATTTTTCCCCAAATCGTTGGAGAAGAAAGTTTTTTTTTTTTTTTTTTCACCTCAAATCCTCCTTCTCATGTATTGATTTTGAGTAAGAAAATGGTTGATGATGGTGCTGGGTTTGTCTTATGGTGGTGGCTAGCCGGAGATGTGGCCGGAGTTGTCACGACCCGAAAACCCGTCTCTATTTTCTTAGTGGTAAATATTTATTTATTTATTTATTTGCTTATTTATTTATCTATTTAAATATTTATGTGTGCATTTATATCTCATAATATTTTTATGCCTAGCATTTTAATTGATCATTTGTGCTAGTGTAAAATTATTGGGTCTTAGTTGTTAGTGGGGAAAATGGGTTTATGTGTTAGTAGGGATAGAGGGGGCCTAGGTGTAACATTTTGAAAATAATTTTACTTACTCCCTCCCTCTCCCTCTCCCTTACCCTCTCCCTCACTCTCCTGCACACACACACACACACTCATCCTCTTCTCTCTCCTCCATTGTTGGAAAAGGTAAGAAAATCTCCCTCCCTCTTTCCTTCTTTTGATCATCTTCCTCTCATTATTTCTTATTGCTCATTTTATGAAAAATGTTTAGATCGTCGATAGGATCGTGTAGAGCTAAGAAAATTCGAATTCCGTCATCTTTGATAAATTCCAAGTAAGTTGCTTTCCCCCCATTTATGCTAAAAATGTTCATCTTTAACTCCATTGATGCTCTAGTTGATATATATGGCTTCTTTGGTTGATTTGGAATTTATTTGTGATTTATCCATTTTTGTGAAATTTGGGTGTTTGAATCATCTCTTGGTTTGGGTTGACTAATAGATGTTATATGAGTTATTTTAGACTTATAAGTTGTTCTAGTACCTTATTATACTTGTTAGTTGTGTTGGATTTTAGTTTGGTTTTGGTTTGGGTTGAATTTTGGAAGAACCCAACCATTTTTGCCGATCTCCGGCGGAACAGGGCTTTTGGGCGACCGCCCATAGGTGGGTTGGGCGACCGCCCATGCCATCAGTTTGAATGGTGTTGAATGTAGTGGTTTTGGGCGACCGCCCATTGATGGGTTGGGCGACCGCCCATGGGGTCAGTCTGATGGGTTGTGGGTTAGAGGTTTTGGGCGACCGCCCATAGCAGCTGATCTGATTATCTTTGTTTTTAATTGTTTTCGAAATCAAGCTTAGTCTAATCTCGGAGTACGATTCTATTAGATTGAAATGGCCACTGTGAAATACTCAACGTGGAAAATGGTTCCTTTGTGAACAATTGCGTTACGGAAATTGATTAAGTATGATTTGGGATTGTTGGACATCTTTTGATTTGTTGTTTGGATCGATTCATCCTTTGTGGTGATTTATTTGGAATGGTTCCCTACTTTGGAATCATTAATTGTTTATTTAAGCTAGTATTTATTACTTGGCGTTTATTTAAAAGTCTAGCTGGTATTTGTGGTTGTGTCGGGCGATGGCGAATATTATGATGGCAACGAGCCGAGTCCATTATAGTGTTGTCCATTGTTTTGCCCTTATTTTCCTCTTCCAGATTGGCCTTGGTTGAGATGAGCTAGCTCCTTTGTGAGTATTCTAGCTAGTTGGTTTTGGGTTATGACTTTGTGTCACTTTCCCTTGTTACTATTGGTTCTTGGTTCCGGTACCGGGGTTTTCTCTTAAGTTATTATGCTCTATGAAGATGGTTTGATTGGTTGATTGGTTGAAGCTGCGCAGCGATCATTCTTATGTTCTATCAGTTTGGGAAACCTTGGCTCAATATCCTTTGTTACTTGTTTATTTACGCTGCTATCTGTTAACTGCTAATTACTACGTGCTATGTGAGATTTATTATTGTTTATTGCTTCTTGCATTATAACATGTCATGTAGTTGCATTAGTAACTTATTGAGATTTATCTCACCCCCTTTCTTTTTATCTTTGTTTTTCCTTAAACCCCCCAGGAGGAAAGGATTAGGACTCGCTGATCACGAGGAGGACGTCGAGAGGGTTCGTAGCTTTTGGACAGGTTGTTGTTCGGTTTGCATTACTTAAATGTATAACCTTTTGGGATAGTTTTACCAACTATGACGTCATTAAGAAGTTGTAATGTTTTGTATTTTGGTGTAAGCTTGTGGAGCTTATACTAGTGGTTTAGTAATGTTGCAAAGATTTGGATTTTTAAAAATGTGTATTATCATCTTTTGGTATCAAATGGAATTTTTATCTTCTATATTTTGGTATTTGTTTATTAGGTCGACGTCCAGCTCGCGAGTTCCCGGCCCGCGGGGTCGGAGTCGCGACAGTTGGTATCAGAGCTATGGTTTAGCTCTAAGTTTAAGTATAGGTGGACTAGAATGACCTAGGAGGGTAGTAGTGTTCGGAGTGAGTAACGGTTGGTGTTTCATGCAGGTATTTGTTCAAAATGGCTAGAAGAAGAGCTGGTGAAGGTCCCAGTGGGGCCCCAAATCATGATGAGATACGGGAAGAAAATCGTGCGATGTTTCAGGGTATGTTTGAAGCGGCTATGAAAGCAATTCATGATCAAGGGCCGAGAGAGGAACATGTAGCACCTCCACGATATGGGTTGGAGCAGTTCTTGAAGTTGAGACCGATTGAGTTTGATGGTGAGCCTGATGTGAAAAAGGCTTAAATGTGGATTGAGTCGATGGAAAAGATCTACGATGTCTTTGGTTGTACGGATGAAGATAGAGTTCGGTTTGCGGCCTATAAGCTAGTGGGAGCTGCTGAACATTGGTGGAAGGCACTTAAGGCAAGTTGGGATGCGACTCTTGTACCGTATACTTGGGAGTTGTTTGTGAGGAAATTCAAGGAAAACTTCATTCCTTTGGTTGATCAGAACCGGAAGGAGATCGAGTTCCTAAGCTTGGAACAGAACGTGTTGACCGTAGCTCAATACTCGACTAAGTTCACAGAAATAGCTAGGTATTGTGACTACCTTGTGAGGACTGAAGAACAGAAGGCGATGAAGTTTATCAGAGGCTTGAGGACAGCTATCAGGACCTAGCTTATAGCTCAGAGGATTCAGACTTTCCAGGATGCTGTGGACCGTGCTTACTTAGTAGAGCAAGACATCGGGGAACACAAGAGAAAGACCGAGGCAGTTAACATGGGGAAACAAGGAGGTCAGAACAGATCTCAACCACAACAACGTTCAGATAACCGAGGTAATTCTGGGGGACAGTCTCAGTTCAGAGGGCAACCAATCCTAAGGAATCCGGGTACTACTCCCGGGAACCAAGGGAATCAGAATAGGAGACTTTGTTCCTATTGCCAGAAGGAAGGTCATTCGGAGGATAGGTGTTGGAAGAAGCAAGGAAAATGTACCAATTGTGGTCAGTTGGGACACTTTGCTAGAGATTGTCCAAGAAACAGAGGTCAACCATCGGGGGTAGGAGCTGGTGCTCCACAAGGCCAGAAGAGAGATGCAACGGGGAAGCCTAAGGTTCAAGGAAGAGTTTTTGCTATGAACCAGCAGCAGGCTACTGATGATCCTTCGGTGATAGGATGTATTATTTCTATGTCTAGTGTGAGCGCCCGTGCATTAGTAGATCCAGGATCATCGCATTCATACTTATCTGTGCACTTTGCTTCTTTGCTAAATTCTTCATCTGAGTCCTTACCTTATGTGTTAGAGGTGTCAACTCCTATGGGAGAGTGCTTTGTAACTGATAAAGTGTTTCGTGCTTGTGATGTGCTTATTTGTGGTCATGTCTTGTGTGCGGACTTGGTAGTTCTTCCGATACAAGATTTTGACATTATTTTGGGTATGGATTGGCTGAGCAAGTTTCATGCTTCAGTTTATTGTCGTAGAAAGGTCGTTACTTTTTCTATTCCTAATGTGCCTAAGTTTGTTTTTGAGGCTACTCATTTGGGTAGGAATATTCGTATAATTTCTTATGTGAAAGCTAGGAAATTATTGCATCGTGGTTGTGAGGGTTATTTGGCTAGTGTGCTTGATACTAAGAAAGAATCACCGGGTTTGGAAAGTGTTCGAGTAGTTAGAGAATTTCCTGATGTTTTCTCTTCCGAGTACAATATGCCGCCCGATAGAGAGATAGAGTTCTGTATAGATCTATTACCAGGTACAGCGATTTCGAAAGCACCTTATAGAATGGCTCCAGCAGAGTTGAAAGAATTGAAGGTTCAGTTACAGGAGTTGCTTGATAGAGGATTTATTCGGCCTAGTGTTTCACCGTGGGGAGCACCTGTTTTGTTTGTAAGGAAGAAAGACGGTTCGTTGAGGTTGTGTATTGATTACAGGAAGTTGAATCAGGTAACGGTGAAGAACAAATATCCTCTACCGCATATTGATGATTTGTTCGATCAACTTCAAGGGTCAGTGGCGTTTTCTAAACTTGATTTGAGGAGCGGATACCATCAACTGAAAATTCGATCGGAGGATATTCCGAAGACGGCTTTTCGCACCTGATATGGTCACTATGAGTTCTTAGTTATGCCGTTTGGGTTGACTAATGCACCTGCCGTGTTTATGGATTTGATGAACAGGATCTTCCATCCTTATCTTGATTCATTCGTAGTGGTCTTCATTGACGATATACTTGTCTATTCTAAATCTCGAGAGGAGCATGAACAACATTTGAGGACAGTATTATCAGTTCTTGCGAAGGAACAGTTATTCGCGAAGTTTAGTAAGTGTGAATTTTGGCTCGAAAAAGTTTCATTTCTGGGTCATGTTATTTATAAAGATGGGATTTCTGTGGATCCTTCGAAGATAGAGGCTATTGTTGATTGGAAGCGACCAGAAACAGTGACTGAGATCAGGAGTTTTCTGGGGTTAGCAAGGTTCTACAGGAGGTTTATAGAAGGGTTTTCACGGATTGCTACACCGATGACTCAGTTGACCCGAAAGAATGTTCCGTTTGAGTGGACCGAAAAATGTAACTGTCGCGACCCCGGACCCCGCGGGCCCGGGACCGCGATCTGGACGTCGACTTAAAACCAAAACTATGAAATACTGAAGTAAAAAAATTCCATTTGACACCAAAAGGTGATGATCCAAAGTTTTACAAAATCAAGTTTGATAAAAACCAATTACAACTATCATAAACTTCCACAAGTTTATGTCCAACAAAATACAAATGTACAATTCTTAGTGACGTCAATGTTTGGTACAACTATCCCAAAATGGTTACACATTTACATAATGTAAACCAACCTATAACAACCTTCCCCAAAAGAACGGATCCACACTCGACGTCCTCTTTCTCGTGATCAGCGAGACTAATCCTTAGCACCTGGGGGGGGGGGTTAAGGAAAAACAAAGATAAAAGAAAAGGGGGTGAGATAAATCTCAATAAGTTACTAATGCAACTACATGACATGCTATGATGCAAAATACAATAAGCGATAATAAATATCACATAGCACATAGCATTTATCACTTAACAGATAGCAGCGGAAATAAACACATAACAAAGGATATAGCCAAGGTTTTCCAAACCGGAACATCCAAATAAAGGATCGCTGCGCAGCTTCAATAATCAACAAATCATCATCTTCATAATAGCATGAAAGCCGAAGAGAAAACCCCGGTACCGGAACCAATAACCAAAGAAGTGTCACAAGGGACGGGAGACATGCCACAAAGTCATGCTCCAAGTAGCTAAAATGCACACAAAGGAGCTAGCTCTTATCACATCCAAGGCCAATCTGGAGGAGGGTAATAATGGGGCAAAACAATGGTCAACATCACAATGGACTTGGCCGTGCCATCATAACGTTTCGCATCGCCCAAACACACACAAAATACCAGCTGGACTTTCACGTAAAGGCTAAGTAATAAAATACTAGCACTATAAACAACAAGGGATTCCAAAGTAGGGAATCATACCAAGAAGTCACCAAGAAAGTGAAATGAACCCACAACGCACAATTAAAGTGTTCCAATAATCTCAATTAACACTTAATTAATTTCAAACACAAACTTGATCAAAAAGGACTCAAATCTATCACTAGAGTGTACTACAATGATCACTAAGGTCAACTAGAAGGACACCCAAGACTGGGACCAAAACGCGCTCTTCAATCACACAAATTGACAAAATGTAAACTTTCAGGGGTTCTGTGCGGCCGTCCAAAAGTGACTGTGCGGTCGCCCAAAATCCTCCAAAACAAGAACAAAAGCTTTCAGATAGATGTGCGGTCGCCCAGACTATTTTGTGCGGCCGCCCAATCTTCTGAATTTCCAGAAATCGGGAAGAACAACATGGGTTCTTCCATTTTCAAACCCAAAACACATTTCCACCAAAATCCAACATTCCAACTAGTATACTAATGTACCAAAACAACTTATAAGTCTAAAAAGACTCCTAAAACAACATTTAACAACCAAAATCAAGAATCAAACCCAACATCCAAGATTTCACCATTTTTTATCAAAACCTAAAATAAATTCCAAACAAATTCAAAACCCAACCAAACTTCAAATGTAACACATCAATCATCATATAAACGTGATAAGAACATTTTAGCATCAAAATGGGGGAAAAGTAACTTACTTGAATTTTCTCAAAGTTGATGGATTTCAAATCTTTTTGATTCTACGCGATCCTATCGACGATCTAAACAATGTTCAAGTTTTAAGAAAAGAGAGATTATGAGAGGGAGATGAAGAAAATGAAGAGAGATGAAGAGGAAGAAAACTTACCCAAAACCAAGAGAGAGGGAGAGAGATGGCTGGAAGATGGAGTAGGGAGAAGGTGAGGGAGGAGAGGGGGAGGAGTAGGGAGAAATAATTCAAAATGTTACACTTAGGCCCCCTCTCTCACACTACACACAAATACTACACTCCCAACTATAAATTAAGATCCAACAATACCACACTAACCCAAATAAAATGCTAGGCATAATTATTATAACACATAAATTGCACACATAAATATTTAAATAAATAATAATTTAAATAAATAAATAAGCAAATAATTAAATAATAATCAATTAATTACTAATAAAATAGAGCCTAGATTTCGGGTCGTGACATTCACTCCCCCTTAAAGAAAATTCGACCCGAATTTTAACGAGACTCACCTTAAATAAAAAGCCACGGAAATTTCCTCTCGATCTCATCTCGGAGCTCCCACGTCGACTCCTCGATATTATGATTCCTCCAAAGGACTCGAACCAACGCAATGCTCTTGTTTCTCAACTCTTGGACTTTAGAATCTAAGATCCGAACCGGTCGTTCTCATAAGTCATATCGGGCTCAATATCTTCCGGTATCCTCGGTAACACGTGAGACGGATCATGAACATACTTCCGAAGCATAGAAACGTGAAAAACATTGTGCAACCGGTCTAAGGATGACGGTAACGCAAGACGGTACGCTAGAAGTCCAACCTTTCCCAAAATCTCAAACGGGCCAATAAACCTCGGAGCCAACTTGCCTTTCTTCCCAAACCTACGAATACCCACCTTTGGAGATACTTTCAAGAATACCAAATCACCAATCTGAAAACTAAGATCTCGCCTTCGGTTGTCTGCGTAGCTCTTATGTCGACTCTGGGCTGTCTTCAATCTATCCCGGATAACTCTAACCTTTTCAACTGAATCCCGAAGCAAATCAATACCCAAGACTTTCGCTTCACCGACCTCGTCCCAACAAATAGGCGATCTACACTTTCTTCCATACAAGGCCTCAAACGATGCCATCTCGATACTAGCCTGATAACTGTTGTTGTAAGAGAACTCCACTAACGGTAGGTGCGAATCCCAAGAATCAGAAAAGTCTATCGAACAAGCTCGCAACATATCCTCTAAAATCTGAATAGTCCTCTCGGATTGACCGTCGGTCTGGGGATGAAAAGCTGTACTGAATCGCAAATCTGTACCCAACGCTTCCTGAAATGCCTTCCAGAATCTAGAAGTAAACCTCGGGTCTCGATCTGACACGATGCTAACCGGAACCCCATGCAATCTAACAATCTCATCGATATAAAGGGTCGCAAGCTTCTCCATCGAATATCTGATGTCAATAGGCAAGAAATGGGCACTCTTGGTCAATCTATCCACTATTACCCAAACACTGTCATACTTCCTACGGGTACGAGGTAGTCCCGTAACGAAATCCATAGTCACATGCTCCCATTTCCACTCGGGAATCTCTAACGGCTGAAGTAATCCGGCGGGTCTTTGATGCTCAGCTTTGACCTGCTGACAAGTTAAACACTTCGAAATATACTCGGCTATTTCCCTCTTCATATTAATCCACCAAAATTGTTGCTTCAAATCCTGATACATCTTCGTACTACCCGGATGAATAGTATACCTCGATTTGTGACCCTCATCAAGAACTCTCTGTTTAATTCCATCAACATCCGGAACACACAAACGACCACGGAAAGTCAACACTCCCACCGGGCTAACAGAAAAATCCTCGAAGTTCTTTTCCCTCAATTTACCCATTATTTTCACCAACTCGGGATCTTCTTTATGAGCTTCCTTTATCCTCTGAATTAGGGTCGGAGACACCCTAATATTCGCAAAAATAGCCCCATGTCTCGATTCACGAGGAGACCAGTCTCGAACATCCTCAAGCATTTTCCATTCACGAACCATCATCGAAGCCACATAAGACTTTCTACTAATCGAATCGGCTACCACATTCGCCTTCCCCGGATGATAAGAAATTGTACAATCATAATCCTTCAACAATTCCATCCATCGGCGCTGTCGGTTATTCAACTCTTTCTGGGAGAAAAGGTATTTCAAACTTTTGTGATCCGTAAAAATCTCAAACTTCGCTCCATAAAGATAGTGCTTCCATTTGTGCAACGCCAATACTATCGCAGCCAACTCCATATCATGAGTCGGGTAATTCTGTTCACTAGGGGTCAACTTCCTCGAAGCATAAGCAATTACTTTCCCATTCTGCATCAACACACAACCCAAACCCTCTTTCGAAGCATCACTGTAAATCACTAGGCCATCGCTCCCATTAGGCAAAGTCAAGATCGGTGCGGTAGTCAACCTCTTCTTCAATTCCTCGAAACTCTTGTCACATTTCTCGGTCCACACAAACGGAACATTCTTCCGGGTCAACTGAGTCATCGGAGTAGCAATCCTCGAAAACCCCTCAATAAATCTTCGGTAATAACCGGCTAAACCAAGAAAACTACGAATCTCGGTCACTGACTCGGGTCTCTTCCAATCCACTATGGCTTCAATCTTTGAAGGATCCACCGAAATCCCATCTTTAGAAATCACATGGCCCAGAAATGACACCTTCTCGAGCCAAAATTCGCATTTACTGAACTTCGCAAATAATTTCTCCCTGGCAAGAACGGATAAAACTGTCCTCAAGTGTTGTTCATGCTCCTCTCGAGATTTTGAATAAACAAGAATGTCGTCGATGAAGACTACCACGAACGAATCAAGATAAGGATGGAAAACTCGGTTCATCAAATCCATAAACACGGCCGGCGCGTTAGTCATTCCAAATGGCATAACCAAGAACTCACAATGACCGTAACGAGTGCGAAAAGCAGTCTTCGGAATATCCTCCGATCGAACCTTCAACTGATGGTACCCACTCCTCAAATCAAGTTTAGAGAAAACCACGGACCCTTGAAGCTGATCAAACAAATCATCAATATGGGGTAGAGGATACTTATTCTTCACCGTAACCTGATTCAACTTCCGGTAATCGATACACAATCTCAAGGAACCATCTTTCTTCCGCACAAACAAAACCGGTGCTCCCCACGGGGAAACACTAGGGCGGATAAACCCTCGATCAAGCAACTCTTGCAACTGAACCTTTAATTCCTTCAACTCTGCGGGAGCTAACCTATAAGGTGCTTTCGAAATTGGAGCTGTGCCCGGCAAAAGATCTATACAAAATTCTATCTCACGATCGGGAGGCATATCATACTCGGTAGAGAAAACATCGGGAAATTCCCGAACTACCCGAACACTATCAAAACTAGGGGATTCTTTCCTAGTATCAAGAACACTAGCCAAATACCCCTCACAACCACTATACAATAATTTTCTCGCTTTCATAAAAGAAATTAAGCGAACCTTTCTATTCAGAGGACTAGCCTCAAAAACAAACTTAGGCACATCGGGAATAGAAAAAGTAACAGTTTTCTTACGGCAATCAATGGAAGCATGAAACTTTCTCAACCAATCCATACCCAAAATGACATCAAAGTCTTGGATAGGAAGAACTACCAAATCCGCACAAAGGACACTACCACAAATAACCACATCACAAGCACGAAAGACTCAATCAGAAATCAAGCATTCTCCTATAGGGGTCGACACCTCTAGCACGTACGGTAAAGACTCGAATGCAGCATTTAACATAGAAGCAAATTGCACAGAAATGTATGAATGAGATGATCCTGGATCTACTAACGCTCGTGCGCTCACATTAGACACAGAAACAATACCTCCAATAACGGATGGATCATCGGTCGCTTGTTGTTGATTCATGGCATAAACCTTCCCTTGAACTTTGGGCTTCCCGGTAACATCCCTTTTTTGACCTTGAATATTACCAACTCCTGACCCGGATGCTTTTCCTCTACCTCTCGGGCAATCTTTTACAAAGTGACCCATTTGACCACAATTGGTGCACCTTCCTTGATTCTTCCAACAACGGTCTTCAGAATGACCTTCCTTTTGACAATACGAACAAAGCCTCCTAATTTGGCTCCCTTGGTTCCCGGAAGTGGTACCCGGGTTCCTTGGGGTCGGTTGCCCTCGGAACTGAGATTGTCCCCCAAAGTTACCTCGATTATCAATCCTTGGTTGTGACTTGCTCTGCGCTCCTTGCTTACTCGGGTTGGCCACCTCGGTCTTCCTCTTATGTTCCCCAATATCTTGCTCTATCAAATAGGCTCGGTCCACCGCATCTTGGAAAGTCACTATCCGTTGAGCAATAAGTTGAGTACGGATGGAGGTCTTCAATCCCCGAATGAATCTCATAGCCTTTTGTTCCTCGGTCCTCACCAAATAGTCGCAATACCAGGCTAATTCTATGAACTTAGCTGAGCATTGTGCTATAGACAA
Source organism: Campanula takesimana (assembly GCA_026119855.1). Classification (NCBI taxonomy): domain Eukaryota; kingdom Viridiplantae; phylum Streptophyta; class Magnoliopsida; order Asterales; family Campanulaceae; genus Campanula; species Campanula takesimana. Next base: position 194,930 of record JAOWBW010000214.1, on the reverse strand, counting down.
CAATCCTTGCTCCAGGTTGAGTAGCTCGATCTCCTTTCGGTTTTGATCAACAACCGGAATGAAATGCTCCTTGAATTTGCGCACGAACAACTCCCACGCATACACCGTGTGAGTATCATCCCAAGTAGCTTTAACACCCTTCCACCAATGCTCGGCGGCTCCCACAAGCTTGTAAGCCGCGAACCGGACCTTGTCCTCGTCCGAACACCCAAATACATCATAAATCTTCTCCATCGACTCAATCCACAACTCAACTTTCCTTACATCGGGTTCCCCATCGAATTCAACCGGTTTCAACTTCAGAAATTGCTCCAATCCATAGCGGGGTGGTGCTTGTTCTACCCTCGGACCTTGATCATGTATGGCCTTCATGGCCGCCTCAAACATTCCTTGAAACATGGCACGTGCTTCTTCCCTTGTATCATTCTGATTCTGTGCCCCACTAGTACCTCCTCTGTTTCTTCTTCCAGACATGGCGAGTAATTACCTGCATAAGACATCAACCGTTAATCACTCCGCACACTACTACCCACCTAGGTCATACTAATCCACCTAGACTTATACATAGAGCTAATGCCATAGCTCTGATACCAACTGTCGCGACCCCGGACCCCGCGGGCCCGGGACCGCGATCTGGACGTCGACTTAAAACCAAAACTATGAAATACTGAAGTAAAAAAATTCCATTTGACACCAAAAGGTGATGATCCAAAGTTTTACAAAATCAAGTTTGATAAAAACCAATTACAACTATCATAAACTTCCACAAGTTTATGTCCAACAAAATACAAATGTACAATTCTTAGTGACGTCAATGTTTGGTACAACTATCCCAAAATGGTTACACATTTACATAATGTAAACCAACCTATAACAACCTTCCCCAAAAGAACGGATCCACACTCGACGTCCTCTTTCTCGTGATCAGCGAGACTAATCCTTAGCACCTGGGGGGGGGTTAAGGAAAAACAAAGATAAAAGAAAAGGGGGTGATATAAATCTCAATAAGTTACTAATGCAACTACATGACATGCTATGATGCAAAATACAATAAGCGATAATAAATATCACATAGCACATAGCATTTATCACTTAACAGATAGCAGCGGAAATAAACACATAACAAAGGATATAGCCAAGGTTTTCCAAACCGGAACATCCAAATAAAGGATCGCTGCGCAGCTTCAATAATCAACAAATCATCATCTTCATAATAGCATGAAAGCCGAAGAGAAAACCCCGGTACCGGAACCAATAACCAAAGAAGTGTCACAAGGGACGGGAGACATGCCACAAAGTCATGCTCCAAGTAGCTAAAATGCACACAAAGGAGCTAGCTCTTATCACATCCAAGGCCAATCTGGAGGAGGGTAATAATGGGGCAAAACAATGGTCAACATCACAATGGACTTGGCCGTGCCATCATAACGTTTCGCATCGCCCAAACACACACAAAATACCAGCTGGACTTTCACGTAAAGGCTAAGTAATAAAATACTAGCACTATAAGCAACAAGGGATTCCAAAGTAGGGAATCATACCAAGAAGTCACCAAGAAAGTGAAATGAACCCACAACGCACAATTAAAGTGTTCCAATAATCTCAATTAACACTTAATTAATTTCAAACACAAACTTGATCACAAAGGACTCAAATCTATCACTAGAGTGTACTACAATGATCACTAAGGTCAACTAGAAGGACACCCAAGACTGGGACCAAAACGCGCTCTTCAATCACACAAATTGACAAAATGTAAACTTTCAGGGGTTCTGTGCGGCCGTCCAAAAGTGACTGTGCGGTCGTCCAAAATCCTCCAAAACAAGAACAAAAGCTTTCAGATAGATGTGCGGTCGCCCAGACTATTTTGTGCGGCCGCCCAATCTTCTGAATTTCCAGAAATCGGGAAGAACAACATGGGTTCTTCCATTTTCAAACCCAAAACACATTTCCACCAAAATCCAACATTCCAACTAGTATACTAATGTACCAAAACAACTTATAAGTCTAAAAAGACTCCTAAAACAACATTTAACAACCAAAATCAAGAATCAAACCCAACATCCAAGATTTCACCATTTTTGATCAAAACCCAAAATAAATTCCAAACAAATTCAAAACCCAACCAAACTTCAAATGTAACACATCAATCATCATATAAACGTGATAAGAACATTTTAGCATCAAAATGGGGGAAAAGTAACTTACTTGAATTTTCTCAAAGTTGATGGATTTCAAATCTTTTTGATTCTACGCGATCCTATCGACGATCTAAACAATGTTCAAGTTTTAAGAAAAGAGAGATTATGAGAGGGAGATGAAGAAAATGAAGAGAGATGAAGAGGAAGAAAACTTACCCAAAACCAAGAGAGAGGGAGAGAGATGGCTGGAAGATGGAGTAGGGAGAAGGTGAGGGAGGAGAGGGGGAGGAGTAGGGAGAAATAATTCAAAATGTTACACTTAGGCCCCCTCTCTCACACTACACACAAATACTACACTCCCAACTACAAATTAAGATCCAACAATACCACACTAACCCAAATAAAATGCTAGGCATAATTATTATAACACATAAATTGCACACATAAATATTTAAATAAATAATAATTTAAATAAATAAATAAGCAAATAATTAAATAATAATCAATTAATTACTAATAAAATAGAGCCTAGATTTCGGGTCGTGACAGTAACAACAGTTTTGAAGAGTTGAAGAAGAGGTTGACTACCGCACCGATATTGACATTGCCTAATGGGAACGATGACTTGGTGATTTATAGTGATGCATCGAAGGAAGGCTTGGGTTGTGTCTTAATGCAGAATGGGAAAGTGATTCCCTATGCTTCGAGGAAATTGAGTCCGAGTGAACAGAATTATCCTACTCACGACATGGAATTGGCAGCTATTGTTTTTGCTCTTCATAAGTGGAAGCATTACCTTTACGGGGAAAAATTTGAGATTTTCACGGATCACAAAAGTTTGAAGTACCTCTTTTCCCAGAAGGAACTGAATAACCGACAGCGTAGATGGATGGAACTTTTGAAGGATTATGATTGTAAAATATCTTATCATCCGGGGAAGGCGAATGTTGTAGCTGATGCGATTAGTAGAAAATCTTATGTGGCTTCGATGATGGTTCGAGAGTGGAAAATGCTTGAGGATGTTCGAGACTGGTGTCCTCGTGAATCGAGACATGGGGCTATTTTTGCGAACATTAGGGTATCTCCAACCCTAATTCAGAGAATAAAGGAAGCTCAGAAAGAAGATCCAGAGTTAGTGAAAATAATGGGTACAATGAAAGAGAAGAGCTTCGAGGATTTTTCTATCAGTCCGGTTGGAGTGTTGACATATCGTGGTCGTTTGTGTGTACCCGTCGTTGATGGAATAAAGAGGCAAGTTTTAGATGAGGGTCATAAATTGAGATATACTATTCATCCTGGTAGTACGAAGATGTACCAAAATCTGAAACAACATTTCTGGTGGAACAACATGAAGAGGGAAATAGCTGAGTATGTATCGAAGTGTTTAACTTGTCAGCAGGTCAAAGCTGAGCATCATAGACCCGCAGGACTACTTCAGCCACTAGAGGTTCCGGAGTGGAAATGGGAACATGTGACTATGGATTTTGTTACGGGACGACCTCGTACCCATAGGAAGTATGACAGTGTTTGGGTAATCGTGGATAGACTGACCAAGTCTGCTCATTTCATACTGATTGATATTAGATACTCGATGGAAAAGCTTGCGACCCTTTATGTTAATGAGATTGTGAAATTACATGGGGTTCCGGTTAGCATTGTATCAGATCGTGATCCGCGGTTTACTTCTAGGTTCTGGAAAGCGTTACAGGCAGCCTTGGGTACAGATTTGCGATTCAGTACAGCTTTTCACCCTCAGACTGACGGTCAATCCGAGAGGACTATTCAGATTTTAGAAGACATGTTGAGAGCTTGTTCGATAGACTTTTCTGATTCTTGGGATACGCATTTACCTTTAGTGGAATTCTCGTATAATAACAGTTATCAGGCTAGCATCGAGATGGCTCCTTATGACGCCTTGTATGGGAGAAAGTGTAGATCACCTATCTGTTGGGATGAGATCGGGGAAGCGAAGATATGGGGTATTGATTTGATTCAGGATTCAGTTGAGAAAGTCAGAATTATTCGGGATCGATTGAAGACGGCCCAGAGTAGACAGAAGAGCTATGCTGATCATCGAAGATGGGATCTAAATTTTCAGACCGGAGACTTTGTATTCTTGAAGGTATCTCCGAAGGTGGGTATTCGAAGGTTTGGGAAGAAGGGTAAATTGGCTCCGAGGTTTATTGGGCCGTTTGAGATTTTGGGAAAAGTGGGGCTTCTTGCATATCGACTTGCGTTACCATCTTCTTTAGACCGGTTGCATAACGTCTTCCATGTTTCTATACTTCGTAAGTATTTGCATGATCCATCTCACGTGTTACCGAGGGTACCGGAGGATATAGAGCCTGACATGTCATACGAGGAACGACCGGTTCGGATTCTTGATACCAAAGTGCAAGAGTTAAGGAATAAAAGCATTGCGTTGGTTAGAGTGCTATGGAGGAATCACAAGGTCGAAGAATCAACGTGGGAGCTCCGAGAAGAGATGGAACGGAAATATCCGTGGCTTTTTGTTTCGGGTAAGTATCTTTAAAAATTCGGGTCGAAATTTCTTTAAGGAGGAGTGAATGTCACGACCCGAAAACCTGTCTCTATTTTCTTAGTGGTAAATATTTATTTATTTATTTATTTGCTTATTTATTTATCTATTTAAATATTTATGTGTGCATTTATATCTCATAATATTTTTATGCCTAGCATTTTAATTGATCATTTGTGCTAGTGTAGAATTATTGGGTCTTAGTTGTTAGTGGGAAAAATGGGTTTATGTGTTAGTAGGGATAGAGGGGGCCTAGGTGTAACATTTTGAAAATAATTTTACTTACTCCCTCCCTCCCCCTTACCTCTCCCTCACTCTCCTGCACACACACACACACACACTCATCCTCTTCTCTCTCCTCCATTGTTGGAAAAGGTAAGAAAATCTCCCTCCCTCTTTCCTTCTTTTGATCATCTTCCTCTCATTATTTCTTATTGCTCATTTTATGAAAAATGTTTAGATCGTCGATAGGATCGTGTAGAGCTAAGAAAATTCGAATTCCGTCATCTTTGATAAATTCCAAGTAAGTTGCTTTCCCCCCATTTATGCTAAAAATGTTCATCTTTAACTCCATTGATGCTCTCGTTGATATATTATATATGGCTTTTTTGGTTGATTTGGAATTTATTTGTGATTTATCCATTTTTGTGAAATTTGGGTGTTTGAATCATCTCTTGGTTTGGGTTGACTAATAGATGTTATATGAGTTATTTTAGACTTATAAGTTGTTCTAGTACCTTATTATACTTGTTAGCTGTGTTGGATTTTAGTTTGGTTTTGGTTTGGGTTGAATTTTGGAAGAACCCAGCCATTTTTGCCGATCTCCGGCGGAACAGGGCTTTTGGGCGACCGCCCATAGGTGGGTTGGGCGACCGCCCATGCCATCAGTTTGAATGGTGTTGAATGTAGTGGTTTTGGGCGACCGCCCATTGATGGGTTGGGCGACCGCCCATGGGGTCAGTCTGATGGGTTGTGGGTTAGAGGTTTTGGGCGACCGCCCGGGCTGGTTATGGGCGACCGCCCATAGCAGCTGATCTGAGTATCTTTGTTTTTAATTGTTTTCGAAATCAAGCTTAGTCTAATCTCGGAGTACAATTCTAATAGATTGAAATGGCCACTGTGAAATACTCAACGTGGAAAATGGTTCCTTTGTGAACAATTGCATTATGGAAATTGATTAAGTATGATTTGGGATTGTTGGACATCTTTTGATGTGTTGTTTGGATCGATTCATCCTTTGTGGTGATTTATTTGGAATGGTTCCCTACTTTGGAATTATTAATTGTTTATTTAAGCTAGTATTTATTACTTGGAGTTTATTTGAAAGTCCAGCTGGTATTTGTGGTTGTGTCGGGCGATGGGGAATATTATGATGGCAACGAGCCGAGTCCATTATAGTGTTGTCCATTGTTTTGCCCTTATTTTCCTCTTCCAGATTGGCCTTGGTTGAGATGAGCTAGCTCCTTTGTGAGTATTCTAGCTAGTTGGTTTTGGGTTATGACTTTGTGTCATTTTCCCTTGTTACTATTGGTTCTTGGTTCCGGTACCGGGGTTTTCTCTTCAGCTATTATGCTACTATGAAGATGGTTTGATTGGTTGATTGGTTGAAGCTGCGCAGCGATCCTTCTTATGTTCTATCAGTTTGGGAAACCTTGGCTTAATATCCTTTGTTACTTGTTTATTTCCGCTGCTATCTGTTAACTGCTAATTACTACGTGCTATGTGAGATTTATTATTGTTTATTGATTCTTGCATTATAGCATGTCATGTAGTTGTATTAGTAACTTATTGAGATTTATCTCACCCCCTTTCTTTTTATCTTTGTTTTTCCTTAACCCCCCCCAGGAGGAAAGGATTAGGACTCGCTGATCACGAGGAGGACGTCGAGAGGGTTCGTAGCTTTTGGGCAGGTTGTTGTTCGGTTTGCATTACTTAAATGTATATCCTTTTGGGATAGTTTTACCAACTATGACGTCATTAAGAAGTTGTAATGTTTTGTATTTTGGTGTAAGCTTGTGGAGCTTATACTAGTGGTTTAGTAATGTTGCAAAGATTTGGATTTTTAAAAATGTGTATTATCATCTTTTGGTATCAAATGGAATTTTTATCTTCTATATTTTGGTATTTGTTTATTAAGTCGACGTCCAGCTCGCGAGTTCCCGGCCCGCGGGGTCGGGGTCGCGACAGGAGTTGTTGTAGAAGAAGGTGGGTTGGGTTTGGCTTTTATGAATTTTTGCATCATGGTATTGTACATTTAATGGTATTGTACATGTAACTAATGTATAATAGTTTTTGTTTATGTTTCAAAAAAAATTAAGAAAAACTCAACAAGTCAAAATTATACTAGAGTATGTCTAAAACGGTTAATTAACATACAGGCATGAAAATTATTTTTCCCAAAGATCATAAATTTAAATTTAAAGTACTTACTGTATTACTTAATATATAAAAAGGGTTAATTGATATTTAGGACATAAAAATATTTTTGCAAAAGATCAAATTTAAATTAATTTTTTTGTACAAAAATTTATGTTAAATTTGCTTAAAATTTTAATATGTTAAATTATGCATTAAAATAATACAAAAATACATATTATTTATTTAAGATAATTATTTATTATTTTTGCATTTTAAATAATTATATTGATCTTAAAGAAAAAATTAAATATTTTTGGTCAAAAATAATTATTTAATCTTGGAAAGATATTTGGTTTTTCTAACCTTTTGAATTTAAGAATTTGCTTTAAACCCCTTGATAGCAAATATCAGTTCAAACTAACTGATTTGTTAATCACGTGCCATGCACATGGTCACTTAACTGATTTTCTAACGATTTCCGTCAAAAAGCCCTTAACTGCCGAAAAATTTAGATATTGAGCCCTGATCTAGCGAAAAAAAAACCGAGGCCCCTTTTAGACGCACCACCCTGGAGTTCAGGCCCTAAATTGTCATTAACCCTTACCAAACTTTGAAAATCAATTTTTTGCCTAAGAAAATGAAGGTAAATGTGCACAAACAAGGCTGTAAATTAGAACCTGGACAAGAAGAAGGAAGGGGACCATCAGAATGTTTCTGCCCTGCACAAAACCGTTAACTTGAAACATTCTGTGGGCCCGGCAAAACCAGCCGTACGGCTGGGGATACAGTTCCATTATTTTTTGCAAATTTTCAGCTTCTGATCATCAAGCCCCAGTTTATTGCATTTCCAGAACAGTTTCATTCTCTAAAAAATCAAAACAGAGACAAAAAACACACACAAATATGCACAAAGTCAACAAACAGGGATGGGAGTTTGAACCACACAAAAGTGTCCCCAAAGCTTCTAAAAAGAAGTTTGTAAACACTAAATTCCCCAGCGGAGTCGCCACTGTAAGATACCCGCGGGGAAAAACGAATTAGTTCCCTTGAGAATCGAACACGGTACTTTAACAGAAAACGGAGTCGCCACGTTAGTTTAACTTTAAACCCAAACTTAACGAAAAATGGTTAGAGACAAAGGATTCGGAGGTCAGGTTACGCTTTGGGAAGAACTTAACCGGCAGTTCACCCAAAGCGCCTCGGAAGAAACCGAGTCTCCCTAAAGTTTGTTGAAAATTGTGCAAGTGTGTATGTGTGTATTTTGAAAAGTGGGAGAAACAGACTTCTAACAGAATCAGTTAAATATTTAACAGAAAGGGTTATTTGGTAAACATTCTGGATGAAAGGGGGACTAGACTAAAAATGTGCCCTGGCTAAAGTAGCTGTACGGCTATGGAGGGTCTTCCTGGGAATTTTAACAGATTCCCAGGAATCAGTCCAGTTCTAGGCAGAAACAGAGCATTCTGCTGGAAACTGGACTGTTTGATCATCTCCAGTTATTTTCTATTGGGTTTCGTTGTCACGACCCGAAATCTAGGCTCTATTTTATTAGTAATAAATAATTATTATTTAATTATTTGCTTATTTATTTATTTAAATTATTATTTATTTAAATATTTATGTGTGCATTTTATGTTTCATAATAATTGCCTAGCATTTTATTTGGGTCATTTGGGTTAGTGTAGTTTTGTTGGGTCTTAATTGTTAGTAGGGAGTGTAAGTATTTGTGTTAGTAGATGGGGAAGGGGCCTGAGTGAAACATTTCAAAATAATTGTCCTACTCCCTCCCTACTCCTCCCCTTCTCCCTCACTCACCCCATTTCCCAGCTCAATCTCTCTCTCTCTCTCCATTGTGGGTAAGTTTTCTTTCTCTATCTTCTCTCTTCATTTTCTTCCTCTTCCTCTTATAATCTCTCATTTCTTAAAACGTGAAACTTGTTTAGATCGTCGGTAGGATCGTGTAGAATCAAAAAGAATTGAATTCCGTCATCTTTGAGAATTTTCAAGTAAGTTACTTTTCCCCCATTTTGATGTTAAAATGTTCATATCATGTTCACATAATGCTTTTTTTGTTATATTTGAAGTTTGGATGAGGTTGCAATTTATTTGGAATTTATTTGGGTTTTTGGTCAAAAAATGGTGATTTATGAATGTTGGGATTAATTCTTGATTTTCGTTGTTAAATGTTGTTGTATGAGTCTTTTTGGACTTATAAGTTGTTTTGGTACATTAGTATGCTAGTTAGAGGGTTGGATTTTGGTTGAAATGTGTTTTGGTATGAAAATGGAAGAACCAAGTTTGTTCTTCCCGATTTCCAGCAATTCAGAAGATTGGGCGACCGCCCAAAAATGTCTGGGCGACCGCACATCTATCTGAAAGGTTTTGTTCTTGTTTGAGGGCCTTTTGGGCGACCGCACATACCATATTGGGCGACCGCACAGTCCTCTGAAAGTTTACATTTGTTATTTTGTGTGGTTGAAGAATACGTTTTGATCCAAATCTTGGGTGTCCTTCTAGTTGACCTTAGTGAACATTGTAGTACACTCTAGTGATAGAATTAGGTCCTTTGTGATTAAGTTTGTGTTGGAAATTTATTAAGTGTTAATTGGGATTGTTGGAACACTTTAATTGTGCGTGATTGGTACATTTCACTTTCTTGATGACTACTTGGTATGGTTCCCTACTTTGGAACCTTAAGTTGTTTATTCATGCTAAATTATTATTACTTAGCATTTATTTGGAAGCCCAGCTGGCATATTTGTTGCATCGGGCGATGGGAAAGATTATAATGGCAAAGCCAAGTCCATTATAATGTTGACCATTGTTTTGCCCTTACTATACCCTTTTCCAGATTGGCCTTGGAAAAGACAAGTTAGCTTCCTTTGGGAATGTATCTAGCTACCGAGCATGACTTTGTGTCATGGTTCTTGTCCTTTGTGACACTCTTATGGTTATTGGTTCCGGTACCGGGGGTTTCTCTTCAGCTTTCATGCTATTATGAAGATGATGATTTGTTGATTATTGAAGCTGCGCAGCGATCCTTTATTTGGATGTACCGGTTTGGAAAACCTTGGCTATATCCTTTGTTGTGTGTTTATTTCCGCTGCTATCTGTTATGTGATAAATGCTATGTGCTATGTGGTATTTATTATTGCTTATTGCTTCTTGCATCATAGCATGTCATGTAGTTGCATTAGTAACTTATTGAGATTTATCTCACCCCCTTTCTTTTATCTTTGTTTTTCCTTAACCCCCCCCCCCCAGGTGTTAAGGATTAGTCGCTGATCACGAGAAAGAGGACGTCGAGTGTGGATACATTCTTTTGGGGAAGGTTGTTATAGGTTGGTTTACATTATATAAATGTGTAACCTTTTTGGGATAGTTGTACCAAACAATGACGTCACTAAGGATTGTATAATTTTATTTTGTTGGGCATAAACTTGTGGAAGTTTATGATAGTTGTATTTGTTTTTTTTTTTTTTATCAAACTTGGATTTGTAAAACTTTGGATCATTACCTTTTGGTATCAAATGGAATTTTTATCTTCGGTATTTCACAGTTTTGGTTTTAGAGTCGACGTCCAGCTCGCGGTCTCGGGCCCGCGGGGCGCGGGGTCACGACAGTTGGTATCAGAGCTATGGCATTAGCTCTAAGTATAAGTCTAGGTGGATTAGTATGACCTAGGTGGGTAGTAGTGTGCGGAGTGATTAACGGTTGATGTCTTATGCAGGTACTTGTTTACAATGGTTCGTAGAAGGAGTGGTGAAGGTAGTACCGGTAATGCAAATCAGAATGATACGAGGGAAGAAGCCCGTTCCATGTTTCAAGGCATGTTCGAGGCGGCCATGAAGGCCATACATGATCAAGGTCCGAGGGTAGAACAAGCACCACCCCGCTATGGATTGGAGCAATTTCTCAAACTGAAACCGGTTGAATTCAATGGGGAACCCGATGTTCGGAAAGCTGAGTTGTTTAAAAAATCTTTTAAACAAATAAAATTATTTTCTTAAAGAATTTAAAAAATAAATTGAAAAATTATTTAATGTTCATTTATTTTTTAAAATATTAAAAGAAAAAAAATGTTGATTTGGGCTGTTTGGCTGTCAGTTAGGCCTGTTATGTTAAACAGTTAATTTGGGCTTAAAAAAAAAATGAACCGGATGAACCGACGGTTGAACAGTGAATCTTGAACCGGAACCGTGAACTGTATATTCCCGGTTTTGGACGGTTTATGCTTTGAATGAACCTTGAACCGCCGGTTCATGAACCGGGAACCGACGGTTGAACCGAACCGGGCATGTCTAGGTAGCGTAGGAATGGTAGTAAAATGAGCTGGGAAGTTTTGTACTATAAAAGAGGATGCTGATGAATAAAACCAAAACAAGGAAAATCTTCACAAATTTGTTCATATACAGAAACTGATGGGTTGGAATGGGTTGGATGGGTCAACCATTTTTAACCTGTTAAAGTTAATGGGTTGAAGTGGGTGACCTGTTTTAACCCAAACTTATTATTGGGTTGGGTTGGGTTGGGTTCATGGGTAATGGGTTGGTTTTGCCAGGCCTATCCAAAACTCCCTTTTAGACGCACCTCTTTGAGTCTTTCACTTCACAGAAGGTTGATTTTCCTCCACATTTCCATCAATACTAGAAAATAACCCGTGCTCCCAGGCCCGGCCTTGAGGTAAGATAGGTGAGGCCGTCGCCTAGGGCCACCGAAGTTTTTGTCGATTTTTACTTAAGGCCCCAAATTTGTGGAAGTGTTATATGTATAAAACAACTCTGTTTTAAATCGTTCAGTTACTAGTGGTTCAGTGGTTAAGCAGTACAGGTTAGCTATCATGCTTTCCATTCTAACTGGGTTCGAGTCTTACAATGGGTTGTTTCATTTTTCATTTCCTTTCTTTATATCCCCCCTCTCTGTCTCTCATATGTGGTCTTTCCATCATTACCTTAATCCTATTCTTCTCATTTTTTAACTTCTCTCATTTTTTCCTAGTTTAATTAACAAGTAAGAATTTCTTTTTGTAATATATTCTAATAAATTATTTACAACTAATATTTAAGCACTATTGCAATATATTTTTTATTGTTATTTTCATTCACAACTAAATTATAAAGGATATTGATGCTGCCAAAAACGTGTCGGATCAGCCCTTCGTCTAGCGGTTCGGATAAATCCAGCAATGAGAACTTCCCCGTACGGATCTGCACACAATGAATGCATGTAAACTATGTCGGGGCTTCACCGGCGAAGGCCCTCCGGCGTGAGAGTAAGAATATATGCGGTATGAATGAATAGAGAAATCAATTGACTAGTTTAGAGCCAAAGAAGTTCATTACCCGTCTCCTGTGGTGAGGACCTGTTTATATAGGTTGGGGTGAATGAGTCCTAACTTGTTAAAGAAGCTAGGGAGCTGTTGGTCCCAAAGGGGCAATAAGGGTGTGAAAATTGCTAGAGGAGGGGGGTGAATAGCGTTTTAAAATTCTTTTCAAACCCTTTTGCAATTCAATGGCAGATGCGCACAACTCTTATTTTGGCTAAGTATAGCGCGCAGCAAGAGTGTGAAATACACAGCGGAAATTTAAAGCAGCTCTGCGCAGGGTATACTGCGCAGAGATAAAAAGCACGCTCTGAGTATGAGGCTAAAGAGTGGCGCAAAAAGGATTCTAAGGCAAATGAGCAATAACAATTACAGCATCAAAGTGTAGCGATCTGTAAGATCAAACAAAGCAGTTCATAAATAGTTAAGCAGGAAATATGCAGTAAATATAATGAACACGCTATTTGGAGAGGTTCGATCGATGAAAGATCTACATCCTCTACCAAGATGGTTAGTCTTGGATTTCTAATGAAGATCTTATAATATGAGAGCGTATTACAAATTACAACATTTGAGCTCAATACTAACTCAAGATCTATTATCTATGAAGAACAAATCCTAGACTAAACCGGTGTATCTCAAGAAGTTAGATCAAAATGATCAAGACTTCAAGAGGTGTGTGTGTGACAGAAATTCTAGGCTCTATGAATATGAAAGATGAAGAGCACCAAGAATTCTGGTGATACAAGGCTTTGTGATATGAGCAGGAGTTTGAAGGTTTGAAGATCTTGAAGACTGTTCTAAAGAATCTGGAAATACTGAGCAGCAGTCTTCAGATCTTCAAGGTTTCACAATGAAGCATGAAACTCGAGCTCTTGAAGCATAGTGGCCAACAAGAAGGGCTTGATCAATGGGCCGATGAATGGGCAGCTTGGAAATAAAGATGAGCAGGCTATTTATAGCTGAGAGCTTGAATATAGCCGTTGGAGCTCTGAGCAAGGACAATGAGCTGGCACAAAGTGATTGGCGCGCAGGTGTCCTTAATAGCCGTTGGGGCTCTGATCAAAGATAATGACCTGGCACAATATGATTGGTGCGCAGATATATAGAGCCGTTGGAACTCTGATCAAGTTGATGACTTGGCACAATATGATTGGTACGCAGGTGATTTAGAGCCGTTTGGAGACTGAGCATGAAGACAAAATTCAAAAGCTTCTTCAAGAAGGTTGACAGCTGTCTTCACTTGAGATATTTCTTTTAAGCGTGTCTCCACCAATGGTTTTGCTGAGTGTGCTTATTTTGTCGTTTGTGCACACCTCAGCATTTTGACTCAATCCAAAAAGCGTAGCTTGTCTTGTCGCTTTCCAAGCTTCTAGAATGTGAGATCAGGAGATGAGGAATTTGACCAAGGTTGAGTGTCCGCGCACAAAGGCATGCGCATTGCCGACGCGCAAGGATGCTGCGCATGGGAAGCATGCGCACCATGCTTGGTCACTAAAAGATCTCTTCTGAGTTTAGGAAATAAGATCTTGAAAACTGAGCAGGGTTAGAAGTTGCGCAAGATATCTATGCGCAGTGGCGACCTGCGCAGAGAACATCCTGCGCAGTGAAATGAAACCTGCTTAGAAAATCTTCGATCTTTTAAAGCTTCAAGTCCTATAATCTAAGCCTATACTATAAACAGGACTTGGCTAAAAATTGAAGTTATAAACTTCTTTACATGAGGTCCTAAAGTCCATAAAAATATTCATAGGTGATGGTATCAATCAATTCTAACAAATGTAGGAGGGTTAAGTGATAAGCATACCCAACAATCTCCCCCTAAATGACTGATGCCATTACCTACTATAGCAAAGGCAATTCATTGTACTTGATAATAACATGTCCATAAAAATGTGAATGGTAAATCATGCCTCAAGTCAATGCACACACTAGCCAGTGCTATAGATTTCTAATCTATCCAAAAGATTAAAAACTTACAAGATAGGAAAGATAGAAATATCATTCAGAGCATACAAATAATGTGAGATGAAGTTTTAAGTATGCGTTTAAACTGAATGTTTAAACATCATGCGTAGAAGACATGAGCAGTAAAGATTATGCGCATGAGTTTAAGTAATAATGCATTCAATGTTCCACAAACGAATGGTTTGAATTGAACAAGGTTTTGTGAAAGCTTAATGATGCATTCTTCTCATTAATACTTGAAGGATTGTCAGTTACAGAGTACAAGCTTTAACGAGGAAAAACAAAAAGGGTGCGCACAAAAACAAAAGCGCACGAAATAAAAGTGCATAAAACATACTGCGCAACGAGAATCAAAAAGTCAAAGAAAAACTAGCAAAATACTTACAAAAGAAATCTAATCTATGTTGATCCGTTGCAGGGCTTCGCGCATCTCATTCTGAAGACTGTTGAACTTGTTCATGAGTTCCACCTTTAAATTTTGAAATTTGTCCTGGAACTCAATAGCTTTGCCAACATAAGTGTTCATGCCTCTGCGCATATCAGCATTGTCATCCACTAGCTCTCTGAACTTTGCTCTGCTGTCCGTCAGGATGGCAGTCTGCGTAGCTTCTAGTCTTGTGTCGGTATGGAGGAGCTGAGTGTTGACACTGGCTTGAATATCTAGCATTGCGTAGTCCATCTTGTCGTTGAACGCAAAAGAAAAATCTGTCATGGACTTAGCAATGCATCTACGCACTTCTTCAATATTATGCGCAGAGCCTCATTGTTCAATCTTCTCCATCTGAGCTTGAAGATCATCAAATCCTCAAAGTAACCCATCTGCGAGGGTTTTCTTGAGCTTTTTCAGTATGTCCCTGAGTCCACCATCAAGCGCTCCAAGGGTGCACACATTTTTGAGTTGTGCGCTGACATTTTCGAGCTGGGCGCTGATGGTTCTCAGGGAGTCCAGGATAAGATGATCCAAAGTAATAGGAACTTTTTCTTGTGCAGGCTCAGATGAACTTGCCTTTGCCTCCGTCTTAGCACTCTCCGTGCTTTCCTTTGCCTTTGCTTTTGATTCCTCCGCCGCTTTCTCCCCCTTAATGGTATCAATCTCCAAACGCTGCATATCAAGACGATACAATAAAGTAGTTTGAGCAGTAAGGAGTTGATTCAGCTGCAGCTGCGTAGCGACTTGATTCGCTTGAACCGAGTGCAAGGATTGCACGATCTGGCGCAGCTCAGCTGAAGAGGAAGTAGGAGTCTTAGGGGCGGTAGATGAAGGTTGAACTGGAGAAAGATCACTGCTGTCAGAGGCTGCGGAACTAGTGCGGCGCTTCTTCAATCCTTTTGCGCTGCTGCGCACCTTCTGCTTTAGACGCGAAGAGATATGTGCGATATCAGCACTGGGGATGGCTTCTTGAGAGGCTTCGTGCATTTGCTCCCCCTCAACTGCAGCATCATCTGAATCACCACGAAATCAGCCTTGCGCTTCATTGTGGTTGGCTTTGAGAGAGCAGGAGCTGGATTACTGGTAGGATCTGCCTCTTTGAATGAAATCCCTTTGGTGGATTGAACCAAAGGAATGTCCTTGAATTTTTTTCCACTGGGTGTAGCAATGCCCTTCCCCTTGCGATTGTACGCATCTTCTGCGGTTTCTTACGCAGCATCAGGTGTAGATCTTCCTGCACTCTTTTTGGACTTGGCCACAGGAATTGGGCCTATCCAAGGTTCCTTGTTGGGAGCAGAATCAGACAGCCAAATTTCATAGTATTCAGCGTTACCTATCTCACTGCGCAAATTCTGGAGATGTACTCTGGAGTAGTACTTTGCGTCGCAAGACTGCTTCTTGATTGACTTTTCTTCAACATAGGTGGCCAGTTCACTATAAGTCAATAAGAGTTTGGTTAGCAATCTGCAGTGAGTTCGGTATTTGGTCTTCCCTGCGTTCAGCTTCTTGTCATAGCTTGTCATTCCCTTCACAATCTCATTGAAGATAATCTGCGGCCAGTCGAGTTGATCTTCGTTGAAGATGGCTGCGCAGTATTCCCACTGCTTTGAGATGAAATGTGCATTATTTCCATTCTTGCAGTTGAGGGAATCTCCAATTAGGGTGCACAGGTGATACATCACCTCACCAAATTCCTTTCTGTTATACATTGGCCACTTCTTGTTAAGAGAAGGAATGCCAATGAGCTTCTGTGCAAGTGTATTTTGGTGAGCCTCATCATAGTTGACTGAAGAGCTATCAACGTTGAAGTTTAGGAGGCTACGAATGTGGTTAGGATGAACCATTATATCACTGCGTTGTACAGTGGCCATGATCATTTCTGTTGGCTTGCCTTCAAGTTGTGCCGGAACAAATCTTGCTGTCTTGAAGAATTCATCTACCAGCGCAGGCACTATGAAGGATTGATCAAGAGTGAATAAAGGAAGAATGCCAGAGGAGCTGAGAAGGTGAAGCAGACGACGACCAATTGCATCTAAAGAAAGATCTGCCTGAATAAGTTCCCAACCAGGTATGAAGTAAACGTGTCCCTGCGTAAAACATTGAATAGAATTAGACAACCTATTGCACATGGAGTTGTGCGCATGTGCAAATAATGCAGATATACCTTGGCACAAGTTCCATGATAAGCAAAAATATTTATGCGCAGAAAATAGGAAGAGGATGCGCATAAAATAAGAATGCATACGCAGAGGGATCGTGCGCACAGAGAATAAATACTAGTAAAGAAGTGTGCGCAGAGAATTAGATAAAACTATATGCGCATAAAAACTATGCGCAGAACACAAATGCTTGGGGATTAAAACAATAGACCAAATAAATAAATAAATAAAATAAGAAAGAATATTTAAGAATATGAAGTCCATCCAAGAACACCGAAAAACAAAAGTTGACAAAATTCAACAAAAATGTATCGAAATGACGGCATGAACAGGACGAAGTCAACCATGTAAAAAGTATAGTCAACAACATTAAAACAGACTCAGAAATTCAAAAAAACGGTTCGTCTGCCAAGGAAGTTACGGAGCACAGAAATTGACGAAAAACACATGTAACGACCATTGATCATGAAATAAACTACATGAAAGAATAGATCAGGCAAATACGAACACAACACAACCATCGATTTCAAAAATGATTAACAAACAAGAGAGAAATCGAAAAAGGGAGTATTGAGACCTCCAAGAACAACAATGGCGGAAAAAATAAGGAGTTATAGTGAAACATACCATGTCTTTGACGGTTGGATGCCTTGATTGTTGTTCTACTTCTTCTTCGTGAGAGTTCCCAGGATTGGAGTGAGAGGAAGAGTCGGAGATGATGATTTCGGGTTGAGTTTTGGTTTTCTTAGGCGCCATTGAAATGGTTTGAGAAGAAAAAAAATGAGATTGAAGATAAAGAACAGGAGATGGAAAATGAAGGTTTAGAGCAGAGGTTAAAGAGAGAGATAGAGTAGAGATAAGTAGAGAGAAAAGAGAAGTAGAGAGAGAAACGGTTTAAGTAGGGAAGGAGATGTTAGGCGCACGATAGCTGAGAAATATTTGAGAAAATGTGCAGTGGCGCAGGATAGAAATACCACGTGTCACAAAAGGGAACGCGCGTGCGCAGGCCTATGCGCGCGTCTGCGTGTGAAGTTCTAAGCCGGTCACTGTCAAGTCAACTTCCTCATAAATGGTGAGTCAGTGAAAGGACGAGAGCACGTTAGCAGGACGTGGCCGAATGGGGGACGCGCGTGCGCAGACTTTGTGCGCGCGTGTGTCAGCGAAGAGAGGCTGACGGCTGTCGCATCACCTTCCTCATTAAATAGTGAGAAGACATTCGTGAGGTGCGCTGTCATTAATTGCAGTTTGCATTAAATGACAATGGGACATGCACAGGGGTAAAAAGGTAATTTCCTGAGAAAATTCAAAAATAAAAGGCGCGGGAAAATTTGAATTTATGCAAGTACTCTTGTGACTCAGCGTTGACTTTTCAGTCAAGGACCTATGTGCAAAATCTAATGAATAGAACACTTACCTGCGATCCACGATGATTTGCGCATGGATAGTCATGCGCAGCGCATTGATAGCGCATAGATTCTATAAATCTCAGAACTGTTGTTTCATGCACAGACATTTGTTGCGCAGGTGTTGCGTAGGGCGCATGAAACTTAACCTATTTTGCACACTTATCAAGAAAATACATTAGTATAAATTATATGGACAAGTTAGCTAAGATTTAAGCATACCCATTTCTCCTTTCAAGAGACTACTTGTTAATTCTTGAGGAGAAGATATTAGATGTTGATGAGCTTGGTATTAGTGCTTGGCAGGTTTGGAAACTGCTATGGTGGACATTCTCGCAGAGAATTGGACAATTCTCTTCATTAATCCCATAGTCCACAGATTGTTACTTCATCCATAAGATTTGGCATCAGCAGCTTCCAGCAGCAATATATTCTGCTTCAGTAGTGGAGATGGACACAACAGCTTGTTTCTTGCTCGTCCATGCTACAAGTCGATTTCTAAGGAAATGACATGTTCCACTTGTGCTTTTCCTGTCAATGGTACACGCTGCATAGTCCGCATCTGAATAACCTACAAGTTTAAAGTTCGAATCTTTGGTGTACCAAAGTCCAAGGTTAACAGAGCCAAAAATATATCTAATACATTTTACAGCAATTATGTGCGCTTCAGAAGAATTAGCATGATAGTACGCACAGATCCAGTCAACATAATATCTTGGCCAACTAGCAGAAGATAAAGGAGAGTTAATCATACCTTGATATAGTCTGATCAACTTTACCTTTTAAGTCTGTTAAATTTTTTGCTGGTGGCCATTGGAGTGTCGTATGCTTTAGCACTCAAGTCCAAACTTCTTGATTAAGTCCCTTGTGTACTTGGCTTGATGTGATGAAGATGCCATCATTCAATAGTTTGATTTGAAGCCCGAGGAAGAATGTGAGTTCTCCCATCATGCTTTATTTCAAACTTGCTTTTCATAAGCTTCTCAAAGCGCTTACAAAGTAACTCATTAGTAGAACCAAATATAATATCATCGACATAAATTTGAACAAGTAAAGAATGATCATTATACTTAGCAATAAAAAGAGTTGTATCGATTTTACCGCGCTTGAAGCCTTTCTCTAGTAGGAATTTGGATAGCGTATCGTACCATGCTCTTGGAGCTTGCTTAAGTCCATACAAAGCTTTTTGAAGCCTGAAGACATGATTTGGAAATCTGCTATCTTCAAATCCAGGTGGTTGTGCTACGTAGATCGTCTCTTGGAGTTCACCATTGAGAAATGCGCTCTTCACATCCATTTGATAAAGCTTGAATTTCTTGTGAGAGGCATAAGCTAAGAAAATTCTTATAGCTTCAAGTCTTGCTACAGGAGCAAATGTTTCATCGTAGTCGATTCCTTCCTCTTGCATATAGCCTTGCGGAACCAACCTTGCTTTGTTTCTTCTGATGCTTCCATTCTCATCCATCTTGTTTCCTAACACCCATTGAAGCGCTAAATATTGGATGAGCTTTTCTTGCACTTCTTGCATAGCATCGATCCATCTTAAAACATGGAGCACTCTATCAATCTTCTTTGATCCGACATGAGAGATAAACGAATGCTACACCGTAAAGTTTGATGCTCTCGATGTGCGAACCCCTGCATATAAGTGATAGGAATACGAAGACCAATGGGTATTTCATTTGCTTCAGCTCCAAAATCATCAAAGGTGATTTGCTGAAGTGGAGAAACATCATGCGCAGGAGGAGGTGTTTGCGCATCAGGAGTTGTGACTTCAGACGCAGCATTTGGAGTATACGCATGAGATGGACTGATTCTGATTCTGCTTGATCTACATTCTGCGTAAGAACAGTGTTACTGCGCACCTGTCTTCATCTGCTTTGGCGTCGAATTTACCTCTATTGCGTTTGCAGCCAAAGAGCTTGAAGAAAGCTATGTTGGGCGCTCTTTCTCTCCATAGATCGTATGGAGTATTGATGTAGGCTTTGTTGATGAGGGATCTTTATTCTGAGTAAAACATGCACCGTTGGCAGCTTCTTTCCAGAAATGCATTAGAAGTACTGCTTCTATTATCATTGTCTATCCATCCTCAACGAGAGATTCTTTCCACAACGCCATTTTGTTGCGGAACTCCAGTAGCAGAGAAATTGTGAAGAATACCATTTGTTGGTTCTTGTTGGTTCTCACAATATTGAGCGACATCGTTGTTCATAATTCTGTTCCGTTGAAGTGTCGAACTTTATTGATGTCTTCTATGTTTGGAGATTTAGAAGGAGAGCAGCCAGGATATCATTGAGATACCACAAGTTGATCCAAAGCTTCGTGGTAGTGAGAGGTCCAAACATATGAGGTGAAGCGGATGTAAGCGTTTTGACATTGGAGCAATCTTGCTGGAGGAAAACTGCTCAGGCTGCTTACTAAGCTGGCATGGTGCTTATACCATTGCTAGCTGCTTTCACTTAAGCTCATTGCTACAAAACAAGGATTAGTAATATAAATTATAGCGGTAAGATCAATAGATTAGAAATTGGTCTTACGAGTCCTTGTGAGCAAAGTTAGTCCAGAAACGCCATTTTTGATGTAACAGTGCGGTGAAGTGATATGGTATTCCAGACCTTTATCGTATAATTGATATGGAGAGCAGGTTGCTTGAGACTGTCTTTTATGATTAGTCCAAATCCAATTATATGCCCTTTGTTGTTGTCACCATATATTACTGAGCGATCTCTTCCTTCATGCACATCTTTTAAGAGTGTTGACATCTCCAGTAGTGTCTAGAATCCACTATCGATATCAACTGAGCTTGAGAGGGCGCAGTGAAGTAGATCTTTTCTGCTTGTTGAAACATTGACTTTCGCTCTACAGCAGAGTTATCATTTAAGATCAGCAGGCACTTTAAGAGATTCCTTGCGCGGCTGCGGGGTTGGTGATGACGCAGCTTCTGTCAGGTTAGCTCTGGC
Organism: Campanula takesimana; assembly: GCA_026119855.1. Taxonomy (NCBI): domain Eukaryota; kingdom Viridiplantae; phylum Streptophyta; class Magnoliopsida; order Asterales; family Campanulaceae; genus Campanula; species Campanula takesimana. The sequence continues at coordinate 173,649 of JAOWBW010000214.1, read as the reverse complement.
AGAAAGGTACTTTCCATTCTGTCTGCTTGGTGAAGGTGGTGAAGGTGTCCCATTTCCACTAGAGTGAAGGGACCTTTTCTTGATTGCCCGTGGCGCATGCTCAGGTTCCATTTCAGAAACAACTTTTGAATCATTGTCAGCATTTGCCACTAAGCAGAGCAGTCCATTCTCAGAGTCAGCATCGTTGTCTTCAGTGTCAAGTCTCCGAGTCCTTAGCTCCTTTTCTGCGCAGTTCTCTTCAGCAGCCATTCCGCACTGCTTAGATGCTTTGTGCGCAGGGTTGCTTTTCCTCGTACTCAAATTGTGGAGTAGGCATTGAAGCAAAATGTCCTGGCTTTCTGCAGATGAAGCAGACCAGTCATCTTTCTTTGAGTCTCTATGAGAGAGAACGCGAGGTTTGCTTGAGGATCCACCAAGTTTAGAGAACTTTCTGACTTTGATCTGAGGTTTGAGTAGGCGCAGAAATATGTGAAAAGTTAGCCATTGCCTAAGATTTTTGAAGCCATTTTGAATCGGCACCCAAGCTGTTAAGCTTGAAAAACAAAACAAGTTTTATGAAGGTGTTTGCTCTGATACCACTTGTTGGTCCCAAAGGGGAAACAAGGGTATGAAAATCGCTAGAGGGGGGGGGGTGAATAGCGTTTTAAAAATCTTTTCAAACCCTTTTGCAATTCAATGGCAGATGCGCACAACTCTTATTTTGGCTAAGTATAGCGCACAGCAAGAGTGTGAAATGCACAGCGGAAATTTAAAGTAGCTCTGCGCAGGGTATACTGCGCAGAGATAAAAAGCACGCGTTGAGTATGAGGCTAAAGAGTGGCGCAAAAAGGATTCTAAGGCAAATGAGCAATAACAATTACAGCATCAAAGTGTAGCGATCTGTAAGATCAAACAAAGCAGTTCATAAATAGTTAAGCAGGAAATATGCAGTAAATATAATGAACACGCTATTTGGAGAGGTTCGATCGATGAAATATCTACATCCTCTACCAAGATGGTTAGTCTTGGATTTCTAATGAAGATCTTATAATATGAGAGAGTATTACAAATTACAACATTTGATTTCAATACTAACTCAAGATCTATTATCTATGAAGAACAAATCCTAGACTAAACCGGTGTATCTCAAGAAGTTAGATCAAAATGATCAAGACTTCAAGAGGTGTGTGTGTGACAGAAATTCTGGGCTCTATGAATATGAAAGATGAAGAGCACCAAGAATTCTGGTGATACAAGGCTTTGTGATATGAGCAGGAGTTTGAAGGTTTGAAGATCTTGAAGACTGTTCTAAAGAATCTGGAAATACTGAGCAGCAGTCTTTCGGATCTTCAAGGTTTCACAATGAAGCATGAAACTCGAGCTCTTGAAGCATAGTGGCCAACAAGAGGGGCTTGATCAATGGGCCGATGAATGGGAAGCTTGGAAATGAAGATGAGCAGGCTATTTATAGCTGAAAGCTTGAATATAGCCGTTGGAGCTCTGAGCAAGGACAATGAGCTGGCACAAAGTGATTGGCACGCAGGTGTCCTTAATAGCCGTTGGGGCTCTGATCAAAGATAATGACCTGGCACAATATGATTGGTGCACAGGTATATAGAGCCGTTGGAACTCTGATCAAGTTGATGACCTGGCACAATATGATTGGTGCACAGGTGATTTAGAGCCGTTTGGAGACTGAGCATGAAGACCAAATTCAAAAGCTTCTTCAAGAAGGTGGACAGCTGTCTTCACTTGACATATTTCTTTTAAGCGTGTCTCCACCAATGGTTTTGCTGAGTGTGCTTATTTTGTCGTTTGTGCACACCTCAGCATTTTGACTCAATCCAAAAAGCGTAGCTTGTCTTGTCGCTTTCCAAGCTTCTAGAATGTGAGATCAGGAGATGAGGAGTTTGACCAAGGTTGAGTGTCCGCGCACAAAGGCATGCGCATTGCCGGCGCGCAAGGATGCTGCGCATGGGAAGCATGCGCACCATGCTTGGTCACTAAAAGATCTCTTCTGAGTTTAGGAAATAAGATCTTGAAAACTGAGCAGGGTTAGAAGTTGCGCAAGATATCTATGCGCAGTGGCGACCTGCGCAGAGAACATCCTGCGCAGTGAAATGAATCCTGCTTTGGAAATCTTCGATCTTTTAAAGCTTCAAGTCCTATAATCTAAGCCTATACTATAAACAGGACTTGGCTAAAAATTGAAGTTATAAACTTCTTTACATGAGGTCCTAAAGTCCATAAAAATATTCATAGGTGATGGTATCAATCAATTCTAACAAATGTAGGAGGGTTAAGTGATAAGCATACCCAACAGGAGCCCGTATTACTGTGGGACTCGTATTCCTTGGAGATAGACTCCGGATAAGGATGAGTAGTATCTCAGTTATCTTGTAGAAGAGATATCCTTGTTTAGATAAGGATCTCCACTGTTAGAGTTGTAAGTGGACTCCCTGTGATAATGGGAGGTTTTTGATATAACTCGTCCCGTCATCCAGCTCAGCTCGTCCTAGAGGCCGACTAGGGATTAGGCCTCTTGAACTCGGCCTAGGCAAGAGCTTCCTGCTCGGCCTATTTGATGTCGGCATATGAGATTATGGGCCTCTTTGAGATGGGCCTTTTGGTATGTGAGCCCAATCTTTGGGTCCCATTTAACCAAATAGGTTTATGTCGTTCAGTGGCCCCCGAGTTTTTATCTCGGCATGCCGAGTAGGAACTGTAGCCCGTACCTCACCTGCACTTCATTTATATTGATTTGACCTATAGCCGCCAAAATCCCTTGCTGATTGGATTTTCTGATGTCACTATGGATTTGATTCAGGTGGAATCATTATTCCTCTTGGAAAGTGGACACCTCATTAATTGCTCCCCAAATATGAGTGGTATAAATACACTGTCCCTTGGTATTTTGGGGATACATAAGAACAAACGTCCTTTTGTTTATCTTGCCTTCCACATCAATTTTTTCTTTTACTCCCAAGATTTTCCAGGAAGTACTCAAAATGGTTTTAAAGAGAAAATACGATGATGCTTTCCCAGAAGAAGTAAGTTCTGATTCAAAGAGACATGATTCAAATTCTGACCCCAGCAGCAGCAATGATTCCATGTTTCCATCCAAGTACCGTTCGTCTTTTCCGGTGGAGGAGTCACAGTCCGACAGAAACGGTGAATTTGGAGAGCCTGACCAAATCGACGAATTTTCCGACGATGACTCTGATGCAGAAGAGTTAGAGGATAAGGACGAGGATGAAGATGATGAAGATGATTCAGAACCCATTATTATTGATGAGTATGATGGAGACGTTGAGTGGGAGGAGGATGATGAAGATCAAGATCAAGATTGTGATCTTTCTTGAATCTTTAGTTTGCATGGTCAAGTAGTTTCTTTTTCGATTTTGTACAGGTCAGGCTCCCGGCCTTATTGTGGGGGTCCCCTTTTGTTATATATATAATGGGATTTTACCTTTTCCATAGCTGTCATCTCTGATCTGTTTAACTCATAGCTTGTCCCTTTTGACTTGACCTGTTATTCAACCTTGAATCCGATCACCGCATGATCTCGACATATCCCAAAACCTTTCTCATCTCGGTCTCGTCTTATTCTCCGATACCATTGGGGATGTCGATCCATTGTTGTGGTCCATGCGCTGAACCCTTCCATGTCGACCTAACTATTCAGCATGCTATGTTTTGTGAAGCCGACTTACATTTCTGCTGCAGGTCTCGGCCTGCCACGTGTCAATCTAGTATTGGTAGTCTGTTCATGTTTTCAAATGGCGGTTGGGTCACTTCAATCGTTTGTCCTTCCCCTTATCCTGAATGGTGCACGTGTCTTGATGATGGGACATTCACCTCAAAAACGTGGCCCATTAAATGCGAGTCATGATGGGTTCGTGGGTGTACGTGCATCCCATTCGGATAACTCTGTTCTTGACTCAACTCCCATCAATCTACTCCGATCGTTCTCGTTCGCACCACCGTTTGACCTTTTTCTCCGATTACATTTCCGATCAAGGTACTGATTCGTACCCTTTTAGCAATTTCTAAAATTTTTGCCATTGTTGAGGTTCTAGGGCTTTGAAGTTCCCATTTTTCATACTTGATTTTTTGTATCTGCGTAAGTAGGTTTTAGAAAAAACCTTGCTATTCCTCCTCCTGATATGCTTGGTACCCCATACTTTGATCCCGACGCAATGTACGGCTTCTACGAGCGAAATAATAGGATTTATATGATGTCGGAGGGAATTTGGAAAATGTTGTCTTTAATGGCAATTGGCGACCTGTTGTTTTTGAATAGGACCCCTAGAGACGTTTTGAGGTATCCAACAGGTTTGTTTGCCCCCAGGGCCCTTCCAGGTAGTGCTGATGGCATCGTACTCCTTAATACCTTTGATGCCATTGTTCAACATATTTTCCTTCATTATGTTAGGGATAAGTCGGCTTTCCGATCTCATTTTGAGGGTCCTTCCTCGGTCCCAGAAGTTGAATCGGGGGGGGGGGGGGGGGAAGGTCACCCCGTCCTTGTCACGGGATGATTCTAACCCCTTGGTTGCTGCAGGTATGGCCGAGGAAGGTGCTTCTGAGAGGATAGTTGATCGGTTTGATGATGAAGCTGTGACTTCTAGGGGAGGTCGAGATGGGGCTGGTCCTTCAGGATCAAATCGGCCCAAGCATCCCATTGGTAGGGATGCTATGATTAAGGACCTTTATGAGAACTTTGGGGTAGATAGACGAGAGTTCAAATTATTTTACAGCAAAGCCCGACCCTTCTCTTCTAATGCCGAGGTTAAGCAATTTTATTACGACGATGCCCTCCTCCCTTTTTTCTACAAACAGTTTCAGCTCAGACTCCGGCTCCCCCTTGACCCCTTCATTAATGAATTTCTTGAGGGATGGAACATTGTGCCAGCCCATCTGGGTGCAAACGCGATTAGGTATCTTACCGGCTTCATAATTCTTTATCGAGGTCTCGGCTTCGAGCTGTGTATGTCTACTTTTTTCCATTTCTTCCAATCGTCCTATAATTCCTCCACCAGAACTATAACCATCAAGTCTGATCCCAACAAACCCAAGCTCATGGTTCCTATCTCGAGTGTCGTGAATAAGGTGACGGGATGGAATAGGCATGTGATCAAAGTGGAGAGCCGTCAAGGTTGGGAATTCCTAGGCCCGGACCGAGATCCTGTTAAGCCTAAGGTGGTTCATCGTCCAGATTGGAGCGCTGCCTTGATAAAGAAGTTGGAGGAGTTTGCTGCTACTGCTACACTGGATTGGTCCAGGACCGAGATCGATTTCAGATTCCATGTACAGGCCGGTTTGATGAAGGGGCCGATTGGTGGTGTTAGGACGAGAGTTGTGGTGGAAAGGGGTTATCAACTCCCGGATTGGGTTATTCACCCAGATCTTGTCTTTTATTCTGACTGCCTTGTGTGCAAGACCGAGGCTGACAAGTGTCTCAAGGCCAAAGATATTATAGGATGTAATTTCCTTTCCATGCTTGTATTTTTCTGTTTTCCCTTACCGTTTCTAGCCATCTTTTTAACTTTTCTTCTCGTGCAGATCTTTCCATGGAGGATGTCCAGATCATTGACGAGTAGGAGCTCGACCCCGCCATGGCGGCGAGAAACAGAAAAAAATTATCGCGTACTCGGGGTATTGAGAAGCGTCATGCCGACATGATAGCCAGGCAGGAGGCGCTGCAGGCCCAAGGAGTTGCTAACATTACCACGGGTTCCCCTGTCATCCAAGTTGGAGCCGGTGGAGAAGAGGTAGAGGTCGAGGTTCTTGAAAAGGAAGTCGGGATGGAGAATTTTGATCTAATACAGGGACATAGTCAAAGTCGGCATATTGAGGAGGAAATCGACCAGGCGGGTCGTCGAGATAAGAGGCCGAGAGCAGAAGGTGAGGATGATTTAGAGCCCCCGTCTAAAAAAATGCCTTCAACTCGTGGCTCAGCTTCGGCTTCGGGTCCTACTGAGGCCGAGATTAATGATCTGGATCATGCTCTCGGAAATGTAGTGATAATACCAGACATTGATGACTCCGTTCGCTCCGGTCCTGCGCTCAAACTTGGTGCGGCGGTTATCAAGAGAGCCATGAACCAGCGAACCATTCAAAGGTTAATATATGCTAGGCCGACCTCAACTCAACTTCGGAACCGCAAGGGCCTACTTATCAGTGAGGTACTTTGTATTTCATCATTTGTTGTGACCATGATTGTCGTCCTTTTAACGTCTTGATCTTTCTTTTCCAGCTTGCCTCCATAGCCCAACATGAATATGCGTTAATGCAGCTTGCTATAAGTAATGCTAGGAAGTGTGAAGACGAGGTTTAGCCCCTTCGTGCCTCTAATGTCGAGCTGAAGGCCAGGGTGGAAGCCCTTGCGGAGGAGAAGTCCTCATTTGAGGCTGAGTTAAAGAAGGCAGAAGACAAGTCGGCAGAGGCTAACGAGACGGTTCGTCGTGCCGAGGCGATGATGAGAACAGCCAGGGAGGAGACTGCTGTGGCAAGGGCTGATCTTGAGTAAGAGCGTCAGCGAGCGGAGGGTCTCATGCTAGAGAAAAATGCTGCTGAGGAGAGGCTTGCCCAACTGGAGGAGAGCATACCGAGCCGAGAGGTGCGTGCGGTTGAGGCTTTCAAGAAGGGTCCAGCAATGAAGGCGGCGATTCAAGATGAAGTCGGCACTACTTACAATGATGCTTAGTCAAATCTGTCTCATCTTCTCTGGATCGACCCCGAATTTGATATAACTCTTGACAAGCTTGCTCATCTCTACAACCAGGATGCTTACGATGTTGAAGCTCGGGCCGCCCATTCCTTGATTCCGTATTCTGATAAAGGCTTGAGGGTGATTCATAGCCGAGATCGAAAAGAGGGTAATCCCCCGTGGGTACCTCCGCCAGTTGAGGAAGGGAATCTTGATGAGCTGATTGCTAGTGACTGTCACGCCCCGGAAAAATACTAAAATCCATAAACATAAAATTTTTATAATATACATCTCCAAAATGCAAAATGCCAAACCGGGCGCGTGAATTCAACTATGAAACCAAAACCATCACACGACACCTCAACGAGATTATAACTCGGAGACTAATACAACGCGGAAGCAAGAACACTTATAACAATATAATACCCAAAAGACAACCGTAGTTACATAACACTAAACGACCATAATCCCACTACAATGATACATATGAACTCCGAAGATCAACTACCCCAAGGAAGGTCAACCTGCTCAGAAGATTTCCCGCTACAACGGACATCATAACGCTACCACTTGCTTCCCTGAGGGGGGGGGGTTTAAGGAAAAACAAGGATAAAAGAAACGGGGTGAGATAAAATCTCAGTAAGTTACTAATGCAGCTACATGGCATAATATCATGCAAATCAACGATATAACTGAACAAGTAAATCACATAACAACAAATGAGAAAGCTCCCTATCGCCAACTATCCCATACCAGTTGGAAATAACGACTAACTCATCATGCAGCACATAAGACTGAAATAAACACGTTACAAAGGATACTGAGCCAAGGTTTCACCAAACCAATAGAACAATCACTGTGCAGCTTCAACCAATCAACCAATCAAACCATCTTCATAGCAGCATAATCGCTGAAGAGAAAACCCCGGTCAGAAACGACCAATCAATCAATCTTCGTAGTAGCATAAACAGCTGAAGATCACAACCCCGGTACTGGAACCATAACAATGTAACATGTCACAAAGGACAGGGGAGATGACACAAAGTTAAAACCCAAAAAGTTAGCTAGACTACTTCCGAAGGAAGCTAACTCATCCCAACCAAGGCTAATCTGGATGAGGAAATAAGGACCAATGGGCGATGCTATACTGGACTTGGCTCATGCCATTATAACATTATCCATTGCCTGACTCGAACACAAATAACCAGCTGGACTTTCAAATAAATGCTAGGTAATAAATACTAGCTCGATAAACAACCAAAGGTTCCAAAGTAGGGAACCATACTAATTAATCACCATAAAGATGCAAACGATTACTCATGAAGAGTTCAGCAACAATGAACACAAGAAGTTTCTCATAAAAGAGTCCAACAACGATAAACGAGATTGTTCATAGAGAGTCCAACAACATTGACCATTAAAACTTGATGACTCCAAGATAAGGCACATACCAACACATCCTAAAGATGATACTCACAAGTTACTCATAAAGAGCACAACCCAAACGGTCGCTCACAAATAGTACAATGACTATTACCAAAATTTCCTTAAACGTTTACTCATGAAGATGTACTAAGACTATTAACTCCCTATATTTTTACACCTAGAATTCCAAATAGGAAGTCCGAATGACTACACCTTAAGGTTAATCAAACCGCAGGTACCCAATCGCCATTTCACGCTATACATCCGTTCATAATGAACCAATTCTAAACACCCCAAATGAACCCAAAAGGTTACATCTATTCATACATGATCACATACGGACCAAACCCAACACTTTAGTGTTTCAAAACAACCCTCTAGGTACTATAGGATATCACCTAAAACCTAGACCAAGTCTTATCCAAAAATCAATTCGATCAGTAAAATAACTTTCAATTAAAGGGTCTCAAAGTATGAAATCCTCACTTATATCACAAAGATGATCACAACAACTCAACAAAGTCACTCAATTGGATTTGCAGAACTTGATCACAATGGATCGATAGAACTCCTCTTGACCTCAAACACCCAATAAAATCCCGAAGTGTAAAACTTATAACTTAACTTAACAACCTATCCCATCTTGTAGTACTCAAATAGATCTTCGAAACGATAGTTTACACGCCTAAAACGGAGTCCGGACGAAGAAGTTATGGCCTCCGGAAGATCGACCTAAATTCTGGAAAAAGTGGGCGAGCGGGCGCCTAAAAGGAGGCGGGCGGGCGCTCATTTAGCCAGGAGGTTGGCCGAAGGAAAATGGCCAGGTGGGCGGGCGCCTAGCTAAGCCCGGGCGGGCACCCGGTCGGCGATCTGGGCGGGCAGCAGCTGGGTTCTTCATATTGTCTTACCAATTCACAAATTTCTCAAAATCAATCCTTCCAACAAGCCTAAGCTTGAACCCAAACAACTTATAAACTTATAAGGGACCTAAATAACAACATCTATCAACCCAAATCAAGATTTAAATCCCAACATTCATATTAACACAAAATTAACCAAAAAATACAAATAAATTCTAAACTCAACCAAAACATCATATATATCACTAAAGCATCATTCAAACAAGTGATGAACATTTTAGCATAAAAATTGGGGGGAAAGTAACTTACCTGAAAAATACGAAGGATGACGGAATTCGAATTTTCTTAGCTACAAACGATCCTAGCGACGATCTAAACATTTTTCATAAAATGAGCAATAAGAAATAATGAATAAATGATAGTCAACAAGAAGGAAAGAGGGAGGAGATTTCTTACCCTTTTCTTGCAATGGGGAAAGAGGGAGAAAGAGTTGACTGGGAGGTGGAGAGGAGAAGTGAGGGAGGAGGGGGAGTAGGGAGGGAGTAAGTAAGAGTTATTTTTAAAAGTTACACTAAAGCCCCTCAAGAAATACTCCACACATATAAACCCAACCCAAGCATTCCACAAGACCCAATTAAACTCATACTAGCACAAGGTGATCAAACAAAATACTAGACATAAAATATGATGAAACAATAAATACACACATAAATAATAAATTAAATAAAATCGATTCAATAAAATAGTGCCAGGGTTTCGGGTCGTTACAGTCTACCCTCCTTAAAAAGAATTCTCCCGCGAATTCACTTATCAAAATCATAACACGCAGAAATAACAAGGCTACAAAATATTGATTCTCATATAGCAATCATAACCCCTGTTGTTCATATATATGTTTAGGACATAGAATTGCTTAATCCCAATCATAGCTATCACTTAGGATCCCCCAATTTTATTAGAACCCTTATAAGGTACTCTTAGGATTCTTGGTGACCAGCACAGGTGTATTCCAACTCTTCAAACAAGGCAAACCAGCAAGAGGAAGCAAATCAGCAGATCAGTAAACTAGTTGCCGATCAACTTGATAAACAAGTTGCCGATCAACTTCGTTCTCAACTTGCCGATAAAGAAAGACAGTTTGTACTGTCAGTCAGGTTACATCGTTTCACCTTAAAGTCAACCTTGCTGATTGTCCCTGTCCTTTCTTACTGTTTTATCTAAAAGTAGTTTACCTGCTCTGTAATGATTGCTGCGCCGTCTGACACATAGCTACTTTTAGCTATACTCTGTCTCTACTTGCTTTTTGCAGGTAACCGGTTGAGACAAAGGGGTCTTTACCCATCAGACTTTTGCGAGCATGCGTGTACCATATATCTTCGCCATTAATGCTAAAGATACCGCATTTAATGCTCCTCAACTACCCAACTGGATATTTAAAATTGCAAGCCTTCTTCTACAAGACTCAAGACATTTACTCCTCTTATAAATAGTGGACTTGGAGCATTGAAGAAGGTTGGTGAAAATAGAGCATTGAAGAGAGTTGAATATTTTTGAGTATTCATTGAAGACTCAAACATTCTGTGTCCATATAATCATTAGATCATTTAATAGGACATACACTTGTGCACCAACTCAAACAACATTGTTAGTATTCCCGAACTAGATTATATAAGGAATATGTTGTTTAAGTTATTCACACACCCACCTGAGTGAGATAAGTTCTCTTGAACTTGCCGCTCAAATACACTTGGTCAGAATTGTTTTACGATCCATTAGAAATTTCTAGAACTTAGTCTTTGTATACCGGCAAAGCCGTGCTTGTAATATACTAGAAGAATCTAATAGTACTCTTAACCCAAATCCAAGTTCTGACCAAACTTGGTAGAGGACGTAGCAGTATTTACACTGTGAACCTCTCCAAATCCTCGTGTCTCTGTTGCTTGCCTTATCATTGCCGGTTGGAATTCTATCACCGGCAGATTGCATATGTTCGTACTGATTCATTGTAATTTCCATTGACCAATCTCTTGAAACGGCATTGAACTTTTAGAAACAACTTTGTGTTTAAACTAAGCTCTGAAAATCTTTTATACACTGATTTTGTGTGAGTTAAAACTAAGTCATATCTTACCCGCTGCGCTTACTGATAATAGTTTGCAAACTGATAAGTGACTTTGCATTTAAAAGTGTTTCTTTGTGAAAGTTTTAAAAAGGCTATTCACCCCCCCCCCCCTCTAGCCTATTTTCCTACCAATTGGGCCTAACAATTGGTATCAGAGCTTGGAATTTTGAAAGAAATTTCCAAGCTTTGCAGCTTGTATTGCCGATACCATGGCAGGAAAAATCATGCAGTCATTTAATATCACTACCATACCATTGTTAAATGTCAACGAGTTTGGTGTCTGGAAATCTCGTATGATAAAGTATATGAACTCAATCGATGATCGGTTGATGAAGGTCATAGAAGGTGGTCCAATCATTCCTTTAAAAGTCTCAACCACCTATAGACCTATTCCCTCCACTCCGCTGACACAACATGCTGATCGTGACACTGAACAAGAAACCCATGTTCAGATTGAAGAAACCTTGGTCGAGAAACCAAGAGAGGAATGGACTGAGGACGACAAACTTTCAGCTTCCCTAGATGGAAAAGCATGCCACATTATTTCTTGTGGTTTGGACGACAAGCAATATAAACTCATTGACTTGTGCTCCACGGCTCAAGAATGCTGGAACAAGCTCCTTGCATACTTTGAAGGTGACGAGCAGGTAAAGGACAACAGACTCTACGATTGTATCGCTGAGTTTGAATCCTTCAAGAAACAAGATGGTGAATCACTAAGGAGTGCCTACGACAGATTCTTCGAGGTAAGAAATTTATGTGCTTCATTAGGAAAGATTTATACTATGAAAGACCTGAATATTCGTTTTCTAAGTTCTTTAGGAAATGAGTATCATACCAAGGTCACCGCTGTTAGAGAAGTGAGAGACTTGACCAAGACTTTTATTCAGAATCTTGTATCTAGTCTATTTCTGTATGAGAGAGAACTGCAAAAACTTAACGTTCTCGATAAAAATTTCAAAAACTTGTCTCTATCAGCTCAGTCACAGATATCCTTCCCTTCAAACAAATTCCCTCCTATAGATCCCCATCCTATGCCCTGCAGCTCCAAAACCCCTGCAACTACCTCAGAACAGCCTATGGAAGAAGACGAATTTGCCGCCTTCGCTAGGAATTACAAAAGGTTTAAGGACTTCAAAAGGATGCAGAAAGGAAACTACCAGCAACCAAAATCATTCACACCAACTTTTCAAAAACCAGCAAGTTACAACAAACCATCAACAAGTGCTACCGACGGAAAGAACAACAAAGGTGATCTTGTTTGCTTCAACTGCAGAAAACCTGGTCACTTTGCTTCTAAATGTCCTCAACCAAAATATGAGTATGTGAGGAAGTCATTAAACAAGAGACATCCCAAGTCTCGAAGCTTTGTTGCCGATGAAAGCACAGAAAAGGCCTTGCCGGTTTGGTGTAAAACTGATTCAGATGAAGATGCCGATGTAAGCTTTGTCGCCCTAGACTTGGAAGATGCCGATACATCCACATTGCCGACTCCAGTCTACCGAGATCCATCTCCTCCAAGATCTCCAGTCAGAGAAGAAGCTACTGGAAGACCTCAACCACACTTCAAAGAGATTAGTGTCAAAGCAGAGAACCCAAATGGATACAGAGTTCACCAAGTGGGAACCTCTCTCTATGGTCAGTGTAACTCTATTCAATTCACTACCATCAAACCAAAACCCTTACCAATGACCAGAAAATTCTCATTCACCGAGCATCCCAGCATTGCCAAAAGCTTATCTAAACCCATCTCTTCTCTACCTGACTTCTCTCCCAAACCTATTTCCTCTGCCCCCAAAATTTTAGCTGATCCCTTTCCTGAAATATCCAAAGCTGAAATGGTAGAGACAATGGATGAACTTTTTATTGATCATGAGAAGCTGAGTAGCGTTCATAAAGTGATGGCTGCTGATTTCAATAGAATTTCTGCAGAGAATGACTTGCTTGTGTCTGAACTTAAGGTTCTCAAAGGACATGAGCTTGAGTCTGTTCTTCTAAAGAAAGAAAACCTGGATCTCAAAATCCAAGTAGCAGTATTGATAGCTCAGATCGAAGATCTTGTGAAAAGAAACAATCATCTCTCAAGGATTGTTGATTCTTACACAAAATCTAGAGTTGCTGTTGAAACAATCCTACAGACCCAAATGTCATATAAGGACCAATCTGGGTTAGGATTTGACTCCAGCAGCAGTAGCTCTATTGAAACTTGTGCGATCGAGAAAAAGGATGAGAAAGTTGAATGTAGTCCTGTTAACTCAGTGCATAAGGATGCTAAGCCAATATACAGTGCTGTGGCAATGAAGTATCCTAAGAACCAGAACAAAAAGAATGATAAGCACAAACAAAGGTATGTTAAGGTTACCGATACTGAGTCTGCTGATAACGGTATTCTTGGTGAATACATCAGCAGAACTAGTTCTGCCGGTCTAACCACATCTGCTGCCGATGGACAAGTACCTAAAAAGGTAACTGCCAAAGGTAAACAGAATGGAAAGAAAGACAACACTAGCACCTTTAAACACACTAAGTTTGTGCCTGCTCAATTCCCTAGTTCTGCCGATGCACTGACTAAACAGAATGACGTTCTACCGACTCCACAGCCTATCAGTCAAGTGAGATGTTCAAATTGTTCTGATTATGGTCACAAGGCTCATGAATGCCTCTTGAGGCACCTATCTGGACCCACTGAGGTTACATCCTCTAGTGGTGGCCAGATGTGGTTGCCAAAGAGGAACTAACCCTCGGACCCAAGAATAAGGGGGACCATAAGCATACCGTTTTATTTCAGGAATGCTTCATGGCTTCAACTGGTGCAAGCAAGGATTTGTGGATTCTAGATAGTGGCTGTTCAAGACACATGACAGGATTTGCAGATCTACTTGCCGATATCTCAGAAGCATCATGTCGCGACCCCAGACCCCGCGGGCCCCGGGACCGCGAGCTGGACGTCGACTCTAAAACCAAAACTCAAAATACCGAAGTTAAAAATTCCATTTGATACCAAAAGGTGATAATCCAAAGTTTTACAAAACCAAGTTTGATAAAGACTAAATACAACAATCATAAACTTCCACAAGTTTATGCCCAACAAAATAAAAATATACAATTCTTAGTGACGTCATTGTTTGGTACAAATACCCCAAAATGGTTACACATTTACATAATGTAAACCAACCTATATCAACTTTCCCCAAAAGAATGTTTCCACACTCGACGTCCTCTTTCTCGTGATCAGCGAGACTATTCCCTAGCACCTGGGGGGGGTTAAGGAAAAACAAAGATAAAAGAAAAGGGGTGAGATAAATCTCAATAAGTTACTAATGCAACTACATGACATGCTATGATGCAATAAGCAATAAACAATAATAATTATCACATAGCACATAGCAATTATCATATAACAGATAGCAGCGGAAATAAACACATAACAAAGGATATAGCCAAGGTTTTCCAAACCGGAACATCCAAATAAAGGATCGCTGCGCAGCTTCAATAATCAACAAATCATCATCTTCATAATAGCATGAAAGCCGAAGAGAAAACCCCGGTACCGGAACCAATAACCAAATGAAGTGTCACAAGGGACGGGAGACATGCCACAAAGTCATGCTCCAAGTAAAGCTAAAATGCATACAAAGGAGCTAGCTCTTCTCACATCCAAGGCCAATCTGGAAGAGGGTAATAAGGGGGCAAAACAATGGTCAACATCACAATGGACTTGGCCGTGCCATCATAATGTTTCGCATCGCCCAAACACACACAAAATACCAGCTGGGTTTTCACGTAAAGGCTAAGTAATAAAATACTAGCACGATAAACAACAATGGATTCCAAAGTAGGGAATCATACCAAGAAGTCACCAAGAAAGTGAAATGAACTAACAATAACCAATTAAGGTGCTCTAATAATTTCCACAATAATAACACCAATCCCTTATCACATTTGATCACAAAGGATCCAGTCAACTCAAGCACACAAGCAAAACTATTCACTCATCTCGAAGAGCTCAAGGAGAGCTTTAAAATGATAGTTTATTCGCCTCAAACGGAGTTCGGATGAGAAAGTTAAGGAGGAAACAATTTTAGAAGAAAAGGGAAGAATATATCAGAATTCTAGCTTGGCACGACCGTGCCTAAGAAAGTGGCACGACCGTGCCAAACATTTCGAGAGGGAAGGTAATTTTTGGCGCGACCGTGCCTAAGAGAGTGGCAAGACCGTGCCAATCATGACGGGAGGAAAGGGAATTGTTGCACGACCGTGCCAAATAAAGGAGCACGACCGTGGCAACCATTACGAGTGGGAAAATGAATGTGGCACGACCGTGCCAAATAAAGGAGCACGACCGTGCCAGATGAACAATGCCCAGATTCTTCCTGGGTTTACAAATTTCGAACCAAAACACAACCTTCACTAAAGTTATCAAAATCAAAGCTTCCCAATACATTTCTAAAGCTCCTAAACAACATCCAACCTAAAGGGAACCTAAATAACACCCTTTAATCATCCAAACTAACACCAAATCCCCACATTCAAGATTTCACCATTTTTACCCAAAAACTCAAATAAATTCAAAATAAATTCTAAACTCAACCAAACTTCAAATATAACACATCAAACATCATATAAACATGAGATGAACATTTTAGCATCAAAATGGGGGAAAAGTAACTTACTTGAAAATTCTCAAAGTTGACGGAATTCAATTCTTTTTGACTCTACACGATCCTAGCGACGATCTAAACACGTTTCACGTTTTAAGAAATGAATAATAATGAGAGGAAGAAGGGGTAAATGAAGAGAGAAGGAAGATGAAGAAAACTTACCCTTTTCTACTTGGAGAGAGAGAGAGATGCTGAGAAGGGAGGGAGTAGGGTGAGGGAGATGGAGTGTAAGAGGGAGAAGGGGTGTAGGGAGGTGAGGGGAGTAATTTAAAACTTACACAAAGACCCCCTCCTCTAATACTACCCAACTCAAAACTTCCCACTAACAACTAAGACCCAATAAAATGCTAGGCATAAATATTATAACACATAAAATGCACGCATAAATATTTAAATAAATAATAATTTAAATAAACAATTAAGCAAATAATTAAATAATAATTATTTATTACTAATAAAATAGAGCCTAGATTTCGGGTCGTGACACATCAGGTCCCCCAGTGGTTTTCGGTGATAATGCCAAAGGAAAAATCATCGGTATAGGTACCATCAAGAGAGGTGCAGTTACTGTACAGAAGGTCTCTCTTGTGGATGGTCTGAAACACAACCTTCTATCTATATCACAATTCTGTGATAAAGGAATGCAATGTGTATTTACTACTTCCAGTTGCTATGTGAAAGACATTGCTTCCAATGAAACTCTTCTCACTGCCAAAAGAAAAGGTAACATTTATGCAGTAGACTTAAGTGCTATTACTGGTGTTGCTAATGTTTGTTTTGTAGCTAAGAACATCAGTGAGAACTCATGGCTATGGCACAAGAGACTCAGTCACTTGAACTTCAAATATCTATCAAAGCTTGCCGGTTCAAATCTGGTTACCGGTCTGCCACAAGTGTCTGCTGATCAAGCAAAGAAATGCAAGGCCTGCCAGCTTGGAAAACAACATAAATCATCCTTCCGAAGCAAGCCCTGCATGTCAACATCTAAGTGCCTCCAAATGCTACATATGGATCTATTTGGCCCCACAACTACAGTAAGTATTGGGGGAAGTAGATATACCTTGGTTGTAGTAGATGATTTCTCTAGATATACTTGGGTGGAAACCTTCAGTCACAATGATGACACATATGCCGTTGCTACCAAGTTATTCAGACTACTACAAACACAGAAAGAAAGCGATATCATCAGCATGAGATCAGACAACGGCACTGAATTCAAGAACAATGGTATTGCTCAGTACTGTGACGATCATGGCATAGACCACAACTTCTTAGCTACCGGTACACCACAACAAAATGGTGTCGTTGAGAGAAAGAACAGAACTCTCATTGAAGCTGGTAAGACCATGATTACTGAAGCCAGGCTGCCGAAATATTTTTGGGCTGAAGCCATCAATACCGCCTGCTTCACTCAGAACAGATCTCTCATCAACAAATTCCATAACAAGACTCCTTATGAACTCTAGAGAGGCAGAACTCCCAACATTGGATTCTTCAAAATATTCGGCTGCAAATGTTACGTGCTTTACGGTAAAGAGCACAGAGGTAAATTTGATGAGAAAGCTGATGAAGGAATCTTTGTTGGATACGCTAAACACAGTAAGGCCTTTCGAGTTTTTAATAAGAAACTTTTGAAAATTGTTGAATCTGTTCATGTAACCTTTGATGAATTTGATTTGTTAGACTCTGACAAGGCTCCAAATAGTACTAATGCTTCTAGTGCTCATGAGACAGGTGAATCCAGTAATTCTAATCCTGCAGACCAAGTACCAGCTACTGATCCAGTCATTTCAGTAGAAGAATCAGCAGATACTCACTATTTCCCATCATCGGCAGAACATGATCTTACCGATAACTTTCATAATCCATTTGCCGATGCAAATTCTGCTGATCATCCTGAAGACAGATCTAGCCCTCAACCAATTTCTGTTATAAGACCCTTCCCAACAAGCTCTCAATCTAATCCACCTCACACACAGAACTCTAATTCTCCTTCTCCCCCTGCTGATCTTGACCCTCCTCTAGAATATTTACAACAAGAATCAGTCAGACAAGATGTGCTAAGGGAGGTTAGAACAGTTCGTGATCATCCATTAGAAAATGTGATTGGTGATGTCTTTGGACCAAGATTGACAAGAAACCTTAGTAGAGCATTCGCCGAGAGTCTCTTCTCATCTGCTATGGTTTCCAATATAGAACCAAAGAAGACTGAAGAAGCTCTTGCTGATCCTGGCTGGGTGGAAGCTATGCAGGAGGAGCTAAATCAGTTTGAAAGATGCAATGTGTGGGAACTAGTGCCAAGACCATCATCTCAACAAGTGATCGGTACAAAATGGGTCTACAGGAATAAATTGGATGAAGCTAGGAATATTATTAGAAACAAAGCAAGGTTAGTTGCTAAAGGCTACCGACAATAAGAAGGAATTGACTACGATGAGACATTCGCTCCTGTTGCAAGATTGGAAGCTATAAGACTTTTCCTAGCCTATGCTGCCTTCAAAGAATTCAAGTTATATCAAATGGACGTGAAAAGTGCCTTCCTAAATGGAGAACTCCAAGAACTTGTGTATGTTGAACAACCACCAGGTTTTGAAGACTCCAAGAAGCCTAATCATGTCTACCGATTGAAGAAAGCTCTCTACGGCCTAAAGCAAGCTCCAAGGGCATGGTATGAAACCCTTTCTAAGTTCTTACTTAGTGATGGCTTAGGTTTCACTCGAGGTAAAATCGATACTACTTTATTTGTTGCCAAGCACAAGGGTCATTCATTGTTTGTTCAAATATATGTCGATGATATTATTTTTGGTTCTACTAATGAATCACTTTGCAAGAGATTTGAGAAGCTAATGCAGAGCAAGTTCGAGATGAGCATGATGGGTGAACTAACATATTTCCTTGGACTTCAAGTCAAGAAATCCAATGAGGGAATATTCATCAGTCAAGCCAAGTATGCAAAAGAATTAATCAAGAAGTTTGGCTTTGACAATGCTCACTCTCAAAGCACACCTATGGGCACTAACATTCACTTAGATAAGGATGAGTCTCGTAAGAAAGTAGATATGATACTCTACCGAGGTATGATCGGCTCACTCCTCTATCTTACTGCCAGTAGACCAGATATTATGTTTGCTGTTTGTGTTTGTGCCAGGTTTCAAGCTGACCCTAGGGAATCCCATCTGCAAGCTGTTAAACGTATCATTAAATATCTATGTGGCACTGCTAACCTTGGATTTTGGTATGCTAGAGATTCATATTTTAATCTAATAGGTTATTCAGATGCAGACTTTGCAGCTTGTAGGGTGACCAGAAAAAGTACTAGTGGAATTTGCCAATTTCTTGGTGATAGATTGGTGTCTTGGTCCTATAAGAAGCAAGCATCAATTTCCACTTCTACTACTGAAGCTGAGTACATAGCTGCCGGCAGTTGCTGTTCACAGATCCTTTGGATGAAGCAGCAGCTTGTTGACTATGAAGTTCCATCTCAAGTTTGTCCCATCTATTGTGACAACCAATCTTCTATCTCAGTTTTAAACAACCCGGTCATGCATTCCAAAACCAAGCACATAGACATCAAGTATCATTTTCTGAAGGAACATGTTAAAAAGGGAAATGTGGTGCTGCTCAAAGTTCATACTGACTACCAGAGAGCAGACATACTGACAAAACCCTTAGATCAGAAAAGATTTGAATTCCTCAGAGGTGAACTATGTATGATTGATTATTATGGTTAAAATTGTGTTGACTTTGCTATTTGTGCTAGTCTTGCCGATCTCATCAGCAAGTGTGAAAATCGTGCCAACCAAATTATATTGCCGACAAAATATTGCTGACAACATCATGCCGGTAAATATACTGCTGATCAACAACTTGCCGAACAATGTCTTGCCGATTTGTCAAAATTCAAAATTCAAAATTCATCGGTAGATCTCAATTCAAAAGGATAAGGATTCTCTGACACATGACGTAAGCTTAGTCAAATCAAAGGTACAATCGGTCACACCTCCTCTCTGACACGTGTATGCTCCGCCTTACCCAAATCGTGTCAAAGATTTATCCCAACTCTCTGTGATAAATCAGAAAGGTAACCTTAAACTTTATTGTTGCCGTTTCTACCCTTTCTCTCTCCTAAGTTTAACCGCCCGGTTCGTGCATTTAATGCATTGTGTGTGCACGTTCTCCGAGGTATTTGCTACAATTAAACTCATCATTATTTCTCTTTCTCCCATGCAAACCCTTTCTATTCTCTCTCTCTCTTCCATAACATATATAAGCCTCACTTAAAATCCTATTGGTCTTTTCGCTCTTCTCTCTCTCTTGATATCTCTACTGCTTGTGTTGCTCATCTTCTTTCATTCTCTCTTACGTTCTTCAACCAGAGTTAACATTATTTTCTGGTAACTACTTGATGATTTCACGCTTGCGTTTCAATCTATTTTTGAACTAACTTGTTCTAACTTGTGAGATCTTTTGAGTGATTTTGCAGAAAATGTCTAGCAACGAAAAGGATATCTATGGAGGCTATGTTGACTCCACCTTCTTTGACGACACCCTTGACGGTGAATTCCTGAGGAATCTTCTGATTGGTTCTCTTCTAGACTCCTTCATCTCTACAACGGGTATTGATTTTATATTTTTGGGTCAAGTTCAAGAGTTCTTCTCAAATGCCTCCGTCATCACTGATCGCAATGACTCCGCTGTACTCATCTCCATCGCCTCAACCGTTGCCGGCGTGCCTATCTCCGTTACTCCCTCTTCTATTCATGATGTATTCCCTCTGCTTGGGAATGAGGGTGCTGACTCCATCACTGATGAACAGACTTTGGACAAGGCATGGACCCTTATGAGGGGAACTGGTCCTAGACTCAGTGGAGATAACCATCTTAAAGGAGGATAGAAAGAAGAACAAAGGTCATCCCGGTAAAGGATGCCACTACATGCTGATTAGCACTATCTTGAGGCGCAACTCAGCAATTGTTAGGGATTCACCGGCACCCCCTAGTCTTGACTTTGATAAACTCAAATCATTTAAGCTTACCGATTGGAATAGGATTTCCAAGAAGGCTCCTACCAGCACAATTGTTGTTCCTGCTGCTGGTACCCCTAAAAAGAAGAAGGCAAAGAAAGTTGTCAAGGTTGCTGATGTAGCCCCTGCCGACGTTTCTACTCCTGCTCCAGTTGCCGACAGGATTCTTGCCGATTCCACTCCAGCAGCTCCAAAGAAGAAAAGGCTAGTCAAAGCTGCTGATAAACCTCAAGTCAAGAAGTCAAAGGTTGTATCTTCTGCTGATCTCCCTGCTGCTCCAAAGCCAAAGCCTTCAGTTGCTCAAGTTCCTTCCTCTCAAATTCCTTCTATTGATCCAAGAGCTAAGCAGATCAGGTTTGCACCATCTCTTCTTGCCGGTGCAACACTTACTGCTCCCTCTGTGGTTATCAAGTCTGAAACCGATGCTGCCGATGAAATGGCTGAGAGAAGAAGAATGATTGGTTCTAACTTAAGGGTGAGAGTCCCTCTTCAAAAGGGAATTATAGATCTTCCATACTTGCCTGAGCTCCATGCTGCTGCTGATGTAGCCTCTGGACCCTCCGTCAGAAAATGCAAGCCAATCAGAAACCCAACATTTCATATATTCTTCAGAAACCATTGGTCCTTCACCAATAAGGTCTTATCAAAGAATTGGGTATTCCCCATTAATCATCTCCATCCGTTTGTTCGCCGGTTGCTTCAATTTCATGAGGAAAGGAAGGAGACAGTTTCCCCTGGCAATCGTGCTGATTATGTTGATTCATCCAGTCTAAACAGAGTCACCGATATGTTTAAAGAAAAGTTTGTGCCTGTTCAGAAATTTCAAAGGTTGTCTGAAAGTGAGTTGAGATTAAACTTTGGACGGTATTTTGATTTGCTACCCCTTCCTTGGAATCAAGTCTATCTATTTCAAGATAGGATCAGACAGGATCTGATGGTGCAAGACGTTTGGGTTGCCTATGCCTCAGTCTTCAACCAGCTGATGAACTTTGATGAACAAGATCCTTATCAGTTGGGAAGACCTAAAGATGAGGATGATTTGCTGAACTTCAACGATAATGAAAGGCTGGAGAAGAGTGCTCAAGCTACTTAATTTGTGAAGAATGTGCAAAGGATTACACTGAATCTGCTGAACGATTCAGAGGCCTTTATTAAGGCAAGAGCTGCTTCTACACCAGCATCTACATCTATTCCTGAACAAGTTCCTTCACCAGCAATCTCACCCATTCCAACTCCAGTCAGTTCTGTTGATACTGCTGATTTTGTTTGCTCTCACAAAGCTGCTGGTGAAACAATCACTTCTTCTGATTCTATTGGTGAGTATGATAAGATGCCGATAAGTATTGTCTTCAAAAAGCCCTCTTCTGATCAAGCTCATGCATCTGCTGCCCCCACTTCTATATCTTCTGCTGAAGCATTTGCTGACTCAGTTTTAGCCAGTGATGGCTCTGAGTGTGGCTTTGCTGATAAGTCTGTTGAACAGACTGTTGAGAAAACTTCAGAAACTCAACCTGCTGATGAAACCAGCACTGCTGATGAATCCTTTGTGAATCAAGTTGAGGAAACTATGGACACTCAACCTCTGATTGTTAAAGAAGACCAACTTGCATCAATTGAGGAAACTAAAGAAACTCAATCTGCTGATGAAGTTGGTGGCTTGCTGATATCAGGAGGAGATTGTGCTGATGAAGAGGATATTGCTGATGTGTATGCTGATGAGCCAACTACTGACACTCATCCATCTGAGCCAACTACCGACACTCAGATTATTAAGGCCCCTATCTCTTCTACTGATGTGATTCTGGTAGCTCCTACTGGTGTTAGAGAGATTGTTGAGTTGGGAGGAGGTGCTGATACAGAGATTGCCGATCAAGATCATAATGCTAACTTTGATGCTCTGATTGCTGCTGAGTTACAATTTGAGGAATTTCAGGATGCTTTATTTGCTCCTATTTCCTTCCCTTTGCTTCCTGCTCCCGAGGCCTTCATTGCTCCAGTTGTTGCTGATGAAGCACAACCTGTTCCTGTTGCTGCAGCTGCCGGTGGGAATGACAGCTCAGATGAAATAGACCCTGATGATTATATAGAGCTGCCGGCAAATTCTCTCCGATCAATTCCAAATCCTTTTGGCCCCAATCACTCATTTCTTCCAGGCTCAACCAGTGAACGGATTACCTTCTTGCCCTGGATTAAACTTGAGTTCAAAAGAAGGAAAGGGAAAGCTCACAGGGTCTCTAAGCTCAAGGTGAAAGGACCACCAGCGTTTGAACCGCTCCATTGCCTGCCTGGTAAGCTCAAAATTGGCGGCAAAATTCATCTACCTGGTCCATCACCCAAGGAAGTCAGCATCGCTACAAATGGACTGATGATGAGATGCATGATGATAAATGATGAACTCCATGACATTCTTGAATACCGAGCCACTAATTCTCGAGGTCTTTTGCACTTGGTAAAATATGCTGCTCTTGCATTAACTCTACCGATGTTCCATCCAAGACAGCGTGCCGATCATATGGTCTATACCTCAAGGCTGATGAATGCCGGGTTAATGACCATGATTCTTGAAGGTCGTGCTTATCTGAATTTTATCCTGGCTATCTTTCTTTCTCTGGAGGACAATGGTGTATTCCATCTGCCGGTTGAACGTGCAGTTATTATTCATCCTTCATTTCCTTTGCCGACCGTCCGTACTGATGTAACTTCTGCCGATCTTGTTGCCTCAACGTCTATTCCTGTTGAGTTCCTTCTTGCCGACATATATGTTGCTGATGCTTCTTTTCTTCAACAAGCTTTGCCTCTGCCAGCTGCTCCCTCTCCTGTGCCAGCTTCTCCGTTACTGATTGTTCTATCTTCTGATGACGAGTTGACTGTGCCTACTCCTGAAGGTCTCATAGAAGATGCTGATATTATCAATAATGACTTCATTCCTTCCTTCCTGATGCATTCTTCTCTTGGTCTGTCAAAACCCGTGGTACTGAATAGTATGTATGAATACTTCGGTTACCTTGAAGGGGATACTGAAAATATGCAAGTGCCTGTTACTCGTGCCGATCTGGGCGATACTGGCCTCTTCCTCCGTGACAAGTTGACCCGTCTTCATGAGGATCTTTCTGATAAAATCCTTAAGTCCAATCAGGAGGAGGAATGTAAGAGAATCCAAGACTTGATAGATCTGCTGGAGGACAGAGAATCTAGGCTGATTGCCCTTTCAGAGAGTTTGGGGAGTATGCACTCTATTCAACAGCAACTAGTAGATGACCAAAGGCTGCAGATCAGAGATCTAGAAAGGACTGAAAAAGAATTATCTTCTGCCAAGTCTGCTCTTGCTGATGCTCAAGTAAAGATAGCTGCTCTGGAAGCCAACAATGCAATGCTGACTGAAAGGCTGGAGAGCAATCAAAGAAGGAAGAAGAGAGAAGCTGAAAAGAAAGAGAAGAGAGCAAAGAAGAAAGCCAAGCTTACCGACTCTACATCAAAGGCCATTGACCAGCAAGAGGACCCTCCTGTTTCCTAGTCAATATAACCAATGATATAGATATCCAGAAGAACTTCAACGATTTATCCAAGACTTCTTTGCTAACCATTACTGTTTATGTGTGCTTATTTTTATATGTTATATTCTCTTATAATATCTGCTGCTATTCATGCTAACTTTGTTTTGCAGATTATTATTCTTCCTGCTGATCTTAAGCCATCAGCAACTCATCTTTCTTGTTTTTTTTTACTCTTACTTTTATCATTTTGTATTTTTACCTCTTTAAGACATCTAGTGTGTGACTTGGCTTAGGGAATGATAATAAATAGACATTACTTATACATTCTTTTACTAAGCTAAGATAGATGTTCTTGGATAGGGTGATTGGACTTAAGCAATTAGGAGGAGATTGTTGTTCATATACATGTTTAGGACATAGAATTGCTTAATCCCAATCATAGCTATCACTTAGGATCCCCCTATTTTATTAGAACCCTTATAAGGTACTCTTAGGATTCTTGGTGACCAGCACAGGTGTATTCCAACTCTTCAAACAAGGCAAACCAGCAAGAGGAAGTAAATCAGCAGATCAGTAAACTAGTTGTCGATCAACTTGATAAACAAGTTGCCGATCAACTTCGTTCTCAACTTGCCGATAAAGAAAGACAGTCTGTACTGTCAGTCAGGTTACATCGTTTCACCTTAAAGTCAACCTTGCTGATTGTCCCTGTCCTTTCTTACTGTTTTATGTAAAAGTAGTTTACCTGCTCTGTAATGATTGCTGCGCCGTCTGACACATAGCTACTTTTAGCTATACTCTGTCTCTACTTGCTTTTTGCAGGTAACCGGTTGAGACAAAGGGGTCTTTACCCATTAGACTTTTGCGAGCATGCGTGTACCACATATCTTCGCCATTAATGCTAAAGATACCGCATTTAATGCTCCTCAACTACCCAGCTGGATATTCAAAATTTCAAGCCTTCTTCTACAAGACTCAAGACATTTACTCCTCTTATAAATAGTGGACTTGGAGCATTGAAGAAGGTTGGTGAAAATAGAGCATTGAAGAGAGTTGAATATTTTTGAGTATTCATTAAAGACTCAAACATTCTGTGTCCATATAATCATTAGATCATTTAATAGGACATACACTTGTGCACCAACTCAAACAACATTGTTAGTATTCCCGAACTAGATTATATAAAGAATACGTTGTTTAAGTTATTCACACACCCACCTGAGTGAGATAAGTTCTCTTGAACTTGCCGCTCAAATACACTTGGTCAGAATTGTTTTACGATCCATTAGAAATTTCTAGAACTTAGTCTTTGTATACCAGCAAAGCCGTGCTTGTAATATACTAGAAGAATCTAATAGTACTCTACCCAAATCCAAGTTCTGACCAAACTTGGTAGAGGACGTAGCAGTATTTACACTGTGAACCTCTCCAAATCCTCGTGTCTCTGTTGCTTGCCTTATCATTGCCGGTTGGAATTCTATCACCGGCAGATTGCATATGTTCGTACTGATTCATTGTAATTTCCATTGACCAATCTCTTGAAACTGCATTGAACTTTTAGAAACAACTTTTTGTTTAAACTAAGCTCTGAAAATCTTTTATACACTGATTTTGTGTGAGTTAAAACTAAGTCATATCTTACCCGCTGCGCTTACTGATAATAGTTTGCAAACTGATAAGTGACTTTGCATTTAAAAGTGTTTCTTTGTGAAAGTTTTAAAAAGGCTATTCACCCCCCCCCTCTAGCCTATTTTCCTACCAATTGGGCCTAACAACCCCAATCAAGTACCTGATAAATATGTCAGACATCGATTCCATGACTCAAATAAGCCAACACCCGATGAACACATACTTCTCACACGTATCTTCTGATTAAACATCCTAGAATTAACTTCCTCTTTCATCTGGAATTTCAAATTCTCTAGACTATCACTCATTCACCCATTCTGAGACATAGCTGATTTGATCCTAATTAGCATTACGCTCACCATCAACCCTTAAATCAACAACATCCATAAGTCTTACTTTTCCGGTTCATCCGCACGCATTGACGATCTAAACATCATCCCAAGTAATCACACTACCACCCGAACAACTAAGAGTAGGAATAGGGCTAACTATTACTGTCACCCAATGACTCAATGATATACTCAAAAAATTTCCGTCATCAACTATCCGATCAAATGAGATTCCATTACCACACTCACTTCCTCATGAGATAAAACATAATACAGTCATAATATTTGTATTTCTCAACCCACTTGTATTAACTCACATTTATCTTGTCGAAGAATATATGATTATCCAACATTGATAACCTATTAACATCATTTCTAAACTTGGTCCCATAAAAACAACTATATCTTGCTAAGGCGATATCAATAAAACCACAATCCATCCCTAGTCATAGATAGCTCTATTTATTAACCCGAATTTTAGAATACTTACCCGAATGATCCAATAGCCACGGTTACTTTAGTTCCGTCTCTTCCCGAATTTTCCAATTACCCACTTTAACCCATCATATTAAACTTAAATATTTTGCTTATAATTGATCATTCTGAGTTGAGCCGTCAGCCTTTTTGCTTCAACTAGGTCTAGGTCTAGGAGTCAGTTGTATTCATTGACCACCTCGTCATAATTGAACACCCTGAAGGTAGGTAAGGCCATCTCGGCTGGAGCCATAGCTTCTGATCCGTAAGTTAGCGCAAAGGGAGTCTCCCCAGTCGGCCCCCGAGTGGTTGTACGAACTGACCATAAAGCGAGGGGGAGGTCGTCCAGCCACTTTCCTTGACTTCCTTCTAAACTCTTGGTCAGGGTTTTTAATATTAATTTGTTTGATGCCTCGGCTTGCCCATTTCCCTGAGGATGACTGACCGATGACTTTTTGTGTTTGACTCCTAGTCTGCTTAATTCTTCGGTGAAAGCGTCGAAGAACTGGAGTCCGTTATCGGTCACGGTAGAATGTGGGATGCCGAACCGACACCATATGTAGTTATGGATGAAGTTGATGTCATTTTCCTCTGTGATTTTCTCCAAGGGCTTAGCCTCCACCCACTTTGTGAAGTAATCGACTGCTACAATTACGAACTTGTTTCTTCCTTTTGCCAAGGGAAATGGCCCAATGATGTCGACTCCCCACATGTCAAATGGCCATGTTGGTATGATGAGGATTTGTTCCATCGGTGGCACTTTGGGCAGGTCCGAGAAACGCTGGCTTTTGTCACACTTCTTTACATAGGCTTGGGCTTCTTCTCTTAATTTCGGCCAGTAGTAACCGAGCGTGATTACTTTATCAGTAAGGGTTCTGGCCCCTTGGTGTCCTTCACAGAATCCCTCATGTACCTCGGCCAGAAGTTTCTCGGTATCCTGGCCGTCTTCTTCTTTATCATCTTGGTCGCTAACTCGTCTTCAGGTAGCCTGCCCTTCTCGATATAGTCCTTGTAATCTTCTAGAATTAAAATTTCTAATCTCTCGTAGGCAGGCTGATCGGCATAGATGACCAGAGGATTGGCCTCTTCTGACGTGGCCATCTTTGACAACAAGTCGGCCTCCTGGTTGTGTTCCCGTCCTACTTGCCTTATTTCCCAAAACTCTAAGTTTTTGGTCAGATTCAAGACGAGATCCCTGTACTTGGTCAGCATGTGGTTCTCGGTATTATATTCCCCTTTCACTTGGTTTACCACAAGTTGGGAATCACTGTATGCCACCAATTTATTTGCACCAAAGAACTTAGCCCTTTCAATTCCCATAATCAAAGCCTCGTATTCTGCCTGGTAGTTTGAGGCTGGGAATTTGAATCTGATGAAGTCACGGGCTATGTGTTCACCTCCCAGGCTTGTTAGATACACCCCGGCTCTACTCTTTCCTTTTGTTGTTGATCCATCTGTGTATAATATCCAACAATCATTTGGTAGGTCCTCCGGTGGTTCCCTATCCATGGGAGTCTTCCTCTTCCTATTGGTCGGCGTATATTCGCTTGAGAACGCGGTCTCGACTAGGAAGTCAACCAAAGGTTATGCCATCAAGGTCTTCCTCGGTTTGTAGGTTATGTCAAACTCGGTCAATTCAATGGACCAGTTCAATAGTCTTCCTGAGCTGTCCATCTTGTGTAGTATCTTCCTGAGTGGGGCGTCGGTGTAAACCGTGATGGGATGAGCAGAGAAATATGCGCGCAATTTTCTGGCAGCAATGACCAAGGCATATGCTATCTTCTCGGCATTATAGTACCTGCTCTCGGTGTCTGACAATGCTTTACTTACATAATACACCGGCTTCTGAATTCCATTATCTTCTCGTACTAATACGGTCGCCACGGCTATGTCTGTTGCCGCAAGGAATACGGAGAGTGTCTCTCCCATAATCAGACTGCTGAGTAGTGGGGGTGAACCCAGGTATTCTTTTATTTGCTGGAACGATGCTGAGCATTCTGGGGTCTTGTAACGACCCGAAAACCCGCCTCTATTTTTCTTAGTGATAATTATTTAATTAATTATTTATGGTTTATTTATTCATTTAAATTATTTATTTATTTAAATATTTATGTGTACATTTTATGTTTCATAATAATTTATGCCTAGCATTTTATTTGAGTTATTTGTGCTAGTGTAGAAGTGTTGGGACTTGATTGTAGTAGGGAGTTTAATTGTAATGGTGAGTAGTAGGGGAGGGGCCGTAAGTGTAAGTTTTAAAATCATTCTCCTACTCCCTCCCTACTTCCCCTTCTCCCTCACTCTTCCTCACCTCACACACTGCACATTTCTCTCTCTCTTTTCATGGAAAAAAGGTAAGAAATCTCCCTCTCTTTCTTCCTTCATTTTGATCATCTTCCTCCCTCTATTTCTTATTGCTCATTTTATGAAATGTGTTTAGATCGTCGATAGGATCGTCTAGAGCCAAGAATATTTGAATTCCGTCATCTTTCATAAAGTTCAAGTAAGTTGCTTTTCCCCCATTTTTATGCTAAAATGTTCATCTTTAGTGTATGTAATGCTCTAGTTCATATATATGTCATTTTGGTTGAGTTTGGAATTTATTTGTATTTTTGTTCATCTTTTGTGATTTGGAGAATGTTGGGATTTAATCTTGTTTGGGTTGATAGATGATGTTCTTTAGGTCCTTTTTTAGTTTGTAAGTTGTTTTGGTTCATGTTTATGCTTGGTGGAAATTTGGTTGTGGTTGATTTTGAGATTTTGTGAAATGGGTAAGAAAAATGAAGAACCCAGCTGCTGATTCCCGACCAGAACCAGACCAGGCGCCCGCCCGGGTTGATTCAGGCGCCCGCCTACCTAGCTATTTCCTGCGGCCAAACCTTCTGGTCATTTAAGCGCCCGCCTACCCCCTACCGCGCGCCCGCCCGCCCCCTATTCCTGGCACTTATTCTTTAGTTGATTTTGGTTTAGGTTATAACTTTAACCCTAGTTTTGGGCTTTGTCCTCTTAGACTTAAATGGCCATTTTGGAATACTCTAATAATGAAAATGGTTCCTTTGTGAATATATGTGATTAATCATTGTTTGGGAATATTAGACACCTTCGATGTGTTGTTTGGATTGGTTTACCTTTGTGGTGATTTATTTGGAATGATTCCCTACTTTGGAATCATTAGTTGTTTATCGTGCTAATATTTTATTACTTAGCCTTTACTTGAAAGTCCAGCTGGTATTTGTGTGTTTCGGGCGATGCGAAAGATTATAATGGCAATGAGCTGAGTCCATTATAATTCTTGACCATTGTTTTGCCCCATTATTACCCTCCTCCAGATTGGCCTTGGATGTGAGATGAGCTAGCTCCTTTGTGAGCATTCTAGTTGTTTGGTTTGGGTTATGACTTCGTGTCATATTTCCTTGCTATTATTGGTTATTGGTTCCGGTACCGGGGGTTTTCTCTTCAGCTTTTATGCGACTATGAAGATGTTGATTGGGTTGATTGTTGAAGCTGCACAGCGACCTTCATTTGGTTCTATCAGTTGGGAAACCTTGGCTCAGTATCCATGTGAATTGTTTATTTCCGCTGCTATTTGTTACATGTTGTGTGCTATGTGCTATATGAGATTTTTTAATGTCAGAAGTTATTATTATTTCCTGTTGCATATTAGCATGTCATGTAGTTGCATTAGTATCTTACTGAGATTTTATCTCACCCCGTTTCCTTTCAATGTTGTTTTCCTTAACGCCCCCCCCCCCCCCCAGGAGGAAAGGATTAGGATTTGAGGATCGAG
The DNA here is from genome assembly GCA_026119855.1 of Campanula takesimana. Lineage (NCBI taxonomy): Eukaryota > Viridiplantae > Streptophyta > Magnoliopsida > Asterales > Campanulaceae > Campanula > Campanula takesimana. The sequence goes on along the minus strand of JAOWBW010000214.1, from coordinate 143,154 downwards.
GAGGACGTCGAGAGGTTTGAGATATTTGGGCAGGTTATTATTGATCGGTTTGCATTATATAAATGTGTAACCTTCTTGGGGATAGTTGTACCAACAATGACGTCATTAAGATTTGTAATATTCTATATTTTGGGTGTGAGCTTGTGGAGCTTACACTAGTTGTTTTATGACGTTGTTAAACTTGGATTTTCCAAACCTTGTGTTAAAATCTTTTGGGTATAAAATGGAATTTTTATCTTCAGTATTTTAGAGTTTATGGTTGTAAGTCGACGTCCAGCTCGCGAGTTCCCGGCCCGAGGAGTCGGGGTGCGACAGTTGGTATCAGAGCTATGGTTTAGCTCTATGTATAAGTATAGGTGGACTAGAATGACCTAGGAGGGTAGATGGGTTCGGAGTGAATAACGATGAGTATTTTATGCAGGTATTTGTTTGTAATGGCTAGAAGAAGAGCTGGTGAAGGCATCAGTGGGACTCAGAATCTTAATGGTCTACGGGAAGAAAACCGTGCAGTGTTTCAGGGAAGGGTTGAAGCGGCCGTGAAAGAAATTCATGACCAAGGGCCGAGAGAGGAACATGTAGCACCTCCGCGATATGGGTTAGAGCAGTTCTTGAAGTTGAAACCAAGTGAGTACGACGGTGAGCCTGATGTGAAGAAGGCCGAGCTATGGATAGAATCGATGGAGAAAATCTACGATGTCTTTGGTTGCACTGATGAGGATAGGGTTCTGTTTACAGCTTATAAGCTCGTGGGGGCTGCGGAACATTCGTGGAAGCCACTGAAGACCAGTTGGGATGCGACTCTTGTACCATATCCTTGGGAGTGGTTCGTGAGGAAATTCAAGGATCATTTTATCTCTCTAGTGAATCAAAACCAGAAAGAGATCGAGTTCCTCAACTTGGAGCAAGGCATGATGTCAGTAGCACAGTACTCGGCTAAGTTCACAGAATTAGCCAGGTGTTGTGACTACCTTGTGCAGACCGAGGAGCAGAAAGCGATGAGATTGATCAGGGGTTTAAAGACAGCTATTAGGACTCAACTTTTAGCCCAAAGAATTCAACCTTTTCAGGATGCGGTGGACCGTACATATTTGATAGAGCAAGATATCGGGGGACACAAGAGGAAGACTGAGATGGTTAACCCGGGAAAACAAGGAGGGCAAATCAGGGCTCAACCACAGCGATATTCGGATAACAGAGGTAATTCTGGAGTGCAAACTCGATTCAGAAGGCAACTTCAAGGGCAACCAACAGTAGGAAATCAAGGTTCTAATAAGGGGACACGAAATGGGAAGATCTGCGGCTATTGTCAGAGGGAAGGACACTCAGAAGACAAGTGTTGGAAAAAGCAAGGAAAATGTGTAAATTGTGGTCGGTTTGGGCACTTTGCGAGAGATTGTCCTAGAAGCAGATATCAACCATCCAGGAGTGACGCTGGTATTGCACTGGGTCAGAAGAGAGATGCTTCGGGAAACCCTAAAGGTTCAGGGTAGGGTATTCGTGATCAACCAGCACTCGTCAGGTATTGAGCAATTTCAGGAGGTATTATTTTGCGTCGAGAGAGCGAGCGCGTGCATTTTAGGATCATCGCATTCTCATGTTGAAGTGCATTTAGTTGCATTTATTTCTCCTGAGTCTTTGACTTATGTGTTGTCAGTGTCTACTCCTATGGAGGAGTGTAGGATATCTGATGGAGTCTTATGTGCTCATGTTGTGCTTAAAGGTAGATATAACTTACCTGCTAAATTTGTCATATTGCTATTCTAAGATTTTGATGTTATTTTGAGAAGGGAAATGTCATGCTTTAGTCGATTGTTGTAGGAAAATTGTTACATCCTCTCTTCCCTTTTGCCTAAAATTGTTTTGAGACCGTTCCTTTGTGTAGAGTTAAGCATATCTTTTCTTATTTGGAATCTGGCTATTTCGCTTCAATGGGTGACAATGGATGTCTATACCAAGTTGTTGGATTTATTTATCATTTGTAAGATTTCTATTTTTCTTCTGAACAGTACCTAGTATTTGGGAAAAGCTTGGGTTACATTGTGTTGTTATGGTGCAAGGTTGTAGTACTGATAATTAGATCAATATCCATATTGTATCGATTGGGTTGTAATAATTGAGGATTCAATTGAGGATTTCTTGGTAGGAGATTTTTGTTTACTTCTAACACATCTACGTGATTGCATCGGAATTGGTTGTTATGAGGGAATACATGATTTGTATGAGTGATGAGTAGATTGTGGAAGTTATAATCATTAATGGTGGTAAGCGCGTTAAGTTCGAGAGGACTAAGCACATTTTGGGAGAGTAATAATTTCCCGATCTATATTAAAGGCATTCTGAATTTTGAGTTTTGGTTAAATGGTTGTTCTATGGTTCTAAATCCTTCTTGTTAGCGTTCCTCGATTTGGATTAAGAGTATGTGAAGAAAATTGGGTATCAATACTTGGGCACATTAAAGAATACTATGATTTGGTATTGGGTCAGTTAGAATGTGGTTAGCCAATTGGTTTGTTATGATGGTAGTACTATTGAGCCTGAGTATCATTGAGATTATAAATGTATACATGAAAGACTAAGGTGGGTTAGCCATTGAAGATGTAGGATTTGCTAAATTTCCTTGGAGTGTGTAAGCGGATCATCAATTTAAAGAGAGAGTTAGAGGAAAGCCTTGGAGATAAAATGTGGATTGTTTTACGGATTACTGAGTATTTGTAATTGTTTTAGGCTTTCAAAGAGTTGGAGTAATGTGATGATAAAATTATAGCGTGGATTTAAGTAAACATTTGGTATAAAAATTTTGAGCTTACGTTGTACCTCTAGTTTAAGGTGCCATCTAAGGTGAAAGCACTATAATGGAAATCCTTGGAGATATAGCCACTTTGGTGAATACTATGGGGATGAAAAATTTCTTAGCTTGTCATATTTTAAGAAGCTGATTAAGCTCGGGATGGTTTAATGTTTGGAATTTCTAGGAAGTAATACTGAGTATACGGCTTACAAATGGAAGTATCTTGACAGTGTAATTAAGGTTATGAATAAGGCAAACTTGTAGTATCTCGAGAATTATGTCTAGGAGAAATTGGGGTTCTTCGATTTTGAGGATGGATTTTAATTAGTAGTGGAGATAATGATTGAAGGAAGTTAAGTGCGAGAGGTTGTTATGTTGTAAACATTATTTAAGGTTACCATATGATGGTTTAGAATGGACAATTGAGAATTCGGGAAGTGGCAGAACTATCGTATCCGTGGCTAATTGATCCTTCGGGTAAGTATTTCTAAAATTCGGGTTAATAAATAGAGCTATCTATAACTAAGGATTGATTGCAATTTTAGTGATATCGCCTTCAAATTATAGTTTGTTGTTATGGGACCAAGTTTAGAAACGATGATAATGGGTTACCAATGTTGGATAGTTTAGGTTCTTCGAAAGGATAAAAATGAGTTAGTGCAAGTGGGTTAAGAAATACCAAGACTACGATTGTATTATGTTTTATTACCTAAGGAAGATAAATTTAGTAGTGGAGTTGATTCCAAATACTATTGGGATAATGAAAAATAAAACTTAGGGATGTTGATGATATAAGGGTTAATTGAATCATGGAAACTATGTTTGAATTATCTAATAGGTTCTTGATTGGGATTTTGAGTGCTAGATGAGAATCGATACTTGTAGCCTCGATATGACTATGTGTTATGATTTTGATAAGTGAATTCGCGGGCGAATTCTTTTTAAGGAGGGTAGATTGTAACGACCCGAAAACCCGCCTCTATTTTTCTTAGTGATAATTATTTAATTAATTATTTATGGTTTATTTATTCATTTAAATTATTTATTTATTTGAATATTTATGTGTACATTTTATGTTTCATAATAATTTATGCCTAGCATTTTATTTGAGTTATTTGTGCTAGTGTAGAAGTGTTGGGACTTGATTGTTGTAGGGAGTTTAATTGTAATGGTGAGTAGTAGGGGAGGGGCCCTAAGTGTAAGTTTTAAAATCATTCTCCTACTCCCTCCCTACTTCCCCTTCTCCCTCACTCTTCCTCACCTCACACACTGCACATTTCTCTCTCTCTCTCTCTTTCCATGGAAAAAAGGTAAGAAATCTCCCTCTCATTCTTCCTTCATTTTGATCATCTTCCTCCCTCTATTTCTTATTGCTCATTTTATGAAATGTGTTTAGATCGTCGATAGGATCGTCTAGAGCCAAGAATATTTGAATTCCGTCATCTTTCATAAATTTCAAGTAAGTTGCTTTTCCCCCATTTTTATGCTAAAATGTTCATCTTTAGTGTATGTAATGCTCTAGTTCATATATATGTCGTTTTGGTTGAGTTTGGAATTTATTTGTATTTTTGTTCATCTTTTGTGATTTGGAGAATGTTGGGATTTAATCTTGTTTGGGTTGATAGATGATGTTCTTTAGGTCCTTTTTTAGTTTATAAGTTGTTTTGGTTCATGTTTAGGCTTGGTGGAAATTTGGTTGTGGTTGATTTTGAGATTTTGTGAAATGGGTAAGAAAAATGAAGAACCCAACTGCTGATTCCCGACCAGAACCAGACCAGGCGCCCGCCCGGGTTGATTCAGGCGCCCGCCTACCTAGCTTTTCCTGCGGCCAAACCTTCTGGTCATTTAAGCGCCCGCCTGCCCCCTACCGCGCACCCGCCCGCCCCCTTTTCCTGGCACTTATTCTTTAGTTGATTTTGGTTTAGGTTATAACTTTAACCCTAGTTTTGGGCTTTGTCCTCTTAGACTTAAATGGCCATTTTGAATACTCTAATAATGAAAATGGTTCCTTTGTGAATATATGTGATTAATCATTGTTTGGGAATGTTAGACACCTTCGATGTGTTGTTTGGATTGGTTTACCTTTGTGGTGATTTATTTGGAATGATTCCCTACTTTGGAATCATTAGTTGTTTATCGTGCTAGTATTTTATTACTTAGCCTTTACTTGAAAGTCCAGCTGGTATTTGTGTGTTTCGGGCGATGCGAAAGATTATAATGGCAATGAGCTGAGTCCATTATAATTCTTGACCATTGTTTTGCCCCATTATTACCCTCCTCCAGATTGGCCTTGGATGTGAGATAAGCTAGCTCCTTTGAGCATTCTAGCTGTTTGGTTTGGGTTATGACTTCGTGTCATATTTCCTTGCTATTATTGGTTATTGGTTCCGGTACCGGGGGTTTTCTCTTCAGCTTTTATGCATGCGACTATGAAGATGTTGATTGGGTTGATTGTTGAAGCTGCGCAGCGACCTTCATTTGGTTCTATCAGTAGGGAAACCTTGGCTCAGTATCCATGTGAATTGTTTATTTCCGCTGCTATTTGTTACATGTTGTGTGCTATGTGCTATATGAGATTTTCTATTGTCAGAAGTTATTATTATTGCCTGTTGCATATTAGCATGTCATGTAGTTGCATTAGTATCTTACTAAGATTTTTTCTCACCCCGTTTCCTTTCAATGTTGTTTTCCTTAACGCCCCCCCCCCCCCCCCAAGGAGGAAAGGATTAGGATTTGCGGATCGAGGAGGACGTCGAGAGGTTTGAGATATTTGGGCAGGTTATTATTGATCGGTTTGCATTATATAAATGTGTAACCTTCTTGGGGATAGTTGTACCAACAATGACGTCATTAAGATTTGTAATATTCTGTATTTTAGGTGTGAGCTTGTGGAGCTTACACTAGTTGTTTTATGACGTTGTTAAACTTGGATTTTCCAAACCTTGTGTTAAAATCTTTTGGGTATAAAATGGAATTTTTATCTTCAGTATTTTAGAGTTTATGGTTGTAAGTCGACGTCCAGCTCGCGAGTTCCCGGCCCGAGGGGTCGGGGTGCGACAGGCTAATCGAAGTCCTTAGTTCCTTTCAGAGCCTTGAAGAATGGTAACGACTTTTCTGCCGACTTGGCGATAAATCTTCCCAGGGCGGCCACCCTTCCATTCAACCTTTGAACTTCTTTTACACATGTCGTCTCTTTCATGTCGAACAGGGCCTGGATCTTCTCCAGATTTGCCTCGATGCCTCGTTGGGAGACCATGAAACCGAGGAACTTTCCCGCCGTGACCCTAAAAACACATTTACTTGGGTTGAGCTTCAAGTCGTTTTCTTTCAGGTTTTTTATAGTCTCCGTCAGGTCCGGGACGTGGCTTCCTGACTTGGTTTTTATTACCATGTCATCAATTTAGGCTTCCATGTTCCTGCCGATCTGTGATTTGAATACCTTGTTCACCATCCTCTAATAAGTTGTGCCGGCGTTCTTGAGGCCAAAAGGCATCATCACATAACAATTGATCCCTCCTGCTGCTTGGAAGGCGGTCTTTTCGATGTCGTCTTCGGCCATCTTGACTTGGTGGTAACCAGAATAAGCGTCTAGGAAGCTCAAGGTTTAGTGTCCATCAATGGAGTCGGCCAACTTGTCTATCCTGGGTAGGGGGTAGCTATCCTTTGGGCATGCTTTGTTGAGATCTGTGAAGTCGACACACATTCTCCACTTGCCATTTTGTTTCTTCACCATTACGACATTAGCCAGCCACTTGGGATATGTCGCTTCTCAGATGATCCCGGCCTTCATCAATTTATCCACCTCGATCTTGATTGCCTTTTCTTTATCTATGGAGAAGACCCTTCGTCCCTGCTTGACTGGTTTAAAAAAACTGTCCACCTCTAGTTTGTGGAGAGCGATGGCTTCTTTAACTCCAACCATGTCTTCAACTCTCCATGCGAACACGTCTAGGTTGTTTTTGAGCAGGTTGATAAGCTCCTCTCTCTCTCTTCCGGGGGGAGTTGTTTCCCAATTCGTACCTTCTGCTCTAGGTAGTCAGGGTTGATAACGACCTCATCTAACTGGTCAACTGGTCTTAGCTCGGGACCATCCCTGAACTCCAAGGTTTCCACAATGATTTGCTTTACTTTTTCCTTGTCTTTGCCTTCTAGGCTTAAATTCTCCATATCTAGGAGTCTGTCAATCTCGGCATCCATGTGGGCGGGTATTGTGGCCCCCGAGCTTGGGACGAGGGCGAGGTTTGAGCCACTCAGCTCGTCCGAAGCTGTGTTCATGGAGATACATCCATATCCTTCCAACCCGTAGGTCACCTCGGTCTCCGTCATGATATTATCGTTATCTAGTACCACCCATTCCTCAGGCATGTCTACTTTTATTACGCCGATGTTAGGGGCTGATGTAGTGACCGTGGTCGACTTCGATATAGTATCATTCCTTTCTGGAGTGTCAATCTCCATCTTGGTTTTTGCCTTTCTTGTCCTCATCACGTTCTCTAAAAAGTGTTTGGGGTTGCCGAGGACGCAGCCTATGCCTTCTGGGGTTGGGAATTTCACCCTTTGGTGAGGGAAAGAGGCAACGATTCCCAGTTTTCCCTGACTAGGAGAGCTGAGGATGGCATGGTAGTCACTTGCCAAATCCATAACGATGAAAGTGATCGTTGCTGATGTTTTGTATGGGTACTCACCAACTTCTAGTACCAAGTCCACGGTTCCCTTAGCCTCGGCTTTGTGATTTGTAAATCCTTCTAGTCTCCCATTGTACGGGGTCAGCATGGTGTCTGGAAACTCCGTCTCTTTGAAGGTTCTGTAATAGAGCACGTCTTTAGCAGCCCCAGAATCTATCAAGAGCCTTTCCGACTCGCAGTTGTCGATTCGGCCTGTGATGACTAACAGCTGTTCTCTCATGGCCCTGTTTTCGGCCAGCTCATTAGGGGAGAAACTAATCACCTCCTCCCCTTTGTGAATCCAAAGGGGGATATGGTAAACCTTGCTTAGCTCATAGATCTGCTCTTTTAACTTGGTGTTGGAAGGAATTTCCTCCCTGATTACACCGATCAGCTTTGCCCGAGGTGGTCTATCTTCGCGGTCCTCCACCGCCTCGCCCTCTCTCGGACGTTTGTTGTCTTTCTTTGCTAAGTATTCATTTAGTTTCCCCTGATCGTCCCACCTCTATAGTATTTTCTTTAGGGCAAAGAAGTTATCCGTCTCGTGCCCGTTATCTCGGTGGTAGGCACAGTACTTGCTGGTGTCTCGTGGGAACTTTGGGTTATCTTTAAGGGGTTTTGGATTTGGGAGATTCACCAGGTTCATGATCTCGGAAATCGGCTTGGTAAGGGGGGTAAAGACCTCGGTCGATCTCGTTCTGTTCTTCCCTCGGTTACCATTTCCATTGGTAACTTGGACAGAGTTAGAAGTGGATGGTCTGCCTTCCCCTTCTCGGTCTCGATCTCTATATCCGGACATCAGTTTCTTTTTTTCTTCAGCAGTGGCTATCGCATAGGCCATCTGGTATAGCTCAGATTTTGTAAGAGGTTCTCTTACCGACAATTCATAGGTGAGCTCGTCTGATCTTTGCCCATTATAGAAGCACATTATGATCTCCCTGTCGGTGAGTGTTTCTTTTATTGAGTCGGCCAAGTCTCTGAACCTATTGTAGAAGTCCATAGTTGATTCTCTCTTTCCCTGAACTATGTTTGCCAGATCTGACAAGCTTTTCTTTCTAGCCCCGGCGGTGGCGAAATACTCTAGAAAACTTGACTTCAATTTGGAGAAGGAGTTGATGCTTCTTCTCTCTAAATCCATAAACCAAGACCTGGCTGCTCCAACTAACGTGCTAGCAAAGGCCTTGCAAAGTACGTCGTCTTTGTTGGAAACCAAGGCCATCATTCCTTCGAAAGACTAGAGGTGGTCCATGGCATCAGAACTGCTGGAATATTTGTCCAGGTGAGGAAGCTTCAACTGGTGATTGGGTGGAGAATCCTTTATCCACTGAGCAAACGGACGCATTGCGTCATAGTCGGTCTTCGGCTTTCTCTGCCCCTGGTTCATCTCTATATTGTCCATCCTCTCCTGCAAATCCAATATGATCTGCTCACTGAATCCTGAGCTGCGATGGGAGCTTCTCGGCCTGTCTCTTTCTCTGTCTCGGCCCCTCCCAACAACACGGCTTGTGTCTGGATCCTCACGAGGTCGTCTCGGAGGAGTACGACGAGGTGGCTCCTGTCTGGGTGGGACTTGATCTTGATTTTGCCATCGTCGCCTTTCTCCTAGAAATCTCACATCTGGAGATTCTGCCTCTTCTTCTCTCCTACGGTTTATTTGATCCCTCAGATCTCTTCCATCGGGATTAATTGGGCCAAGTCGACCTTCTAGTCGGCTTGGTGGAGCAGCTCGATTTCCTGGGGGCACGCCACGCGGTTCCTGATGACGTCTGTCCTCAGTGTGTGTGTTCCCCCTACGGTCACTTCTTTCTCCGCCTCCCAAAGCTCCTCTCGTGCCAGAGGGCTGGGCAAAGGGTGCCAAGGAATGGTCAGGATCAAATTCTAGAAGGTCCCTCTGAGCATCAGCTAGTTACTGAAGGGTTGAGAGATTCTGATGTAATAATGCCCTCCGGTCAATTGGTGCCGGCCTAGAAGGGCCAGCCTCGGTAAGCTGAGGGCGTGAAGTCATCCGTCTCCGCCGTCCATACTGTTGAGTAATTTCAGGCGCCGGCCTTCTAGAACGGGTGTGCATCCCGCCTGTAGACACCCCTCCTTGGACCTCTCATGTCCCGATTGCATACACATTCTCTATCTTCCTCTCTTCTGTTATGTTTTGTTACTTTCCGTAAACTTTTGTTACTTTCCGTTAAGTTCTTGACTTACTCCATTAGTCTTGGATTTGACTAAGTGACAAAGTCAACCTTGAGTCTTTGTTTACTTCGTTTTTGTTGACTTTCGTGGTGTTCGTTAAGTTTCTAACTGATCTCGTTAGTTTTGGGACTTAACTGCATAACGGGGTTAACTTTTGGGCTAAAATATGGATTTCCTGAAGGTGGGACGAGCGCGCCTTTGGCCTTCTTTGTGGGACGAGCGCGCCTCCCATAGGGGGGGTGGGACGTGCGCGCTTCCCACCTCCAGGATCCCAGATTTTGCCAAATTTCCCCCATCTTCTGATTTGTAACCCCCAAAGCCATTATGTCTTGGCTTGATCCGGGCAAGGGACATCTTTGTGACCACAAACACTTCCCTAACACCTATAAATACCTCTTCATTCCACCATGAAAAAGTAGGAGGAATTCTTGAATCAAAAACACTTTAAAACACATAAAATCCATTTTCAAAGGGTGGTCACTATAGACAATTGTTGGGTTTCGTAGTAACATGCGCAGCGGAATTAAGCATTTAAAATTTATGAAACCCAAAGCCCATAGATCCATTCATATGATTAAGTCAAATACAACATAATGAATACTAGAATACTAACCCTTGATGCCTTTGATTTTGCAACCTTGAATTCGATGGAGGCTTGAAATCTTGATCACGAACAAAGCAAGAATCACGAACTAAGAAGATGATAAGTTTCACCCTCTAGCGGTATCCACACCACGAACGAATATCAAGAACACTTGATCTTGGTTGCTAGACCAAATTATGAAACACGTTTTCATAATTAATATGAACTATATGGAATTTTCTTTGTGTATAATTTTGTTCTTCAATCTAGAATTTCTTAGAACAAAATAAACTCTCTCAAACTCTTTGGAGACTTGCACAAAAGCTTAGATTCTGTTCTTGGCCGAATTTTGATGTTTATATACAAGTTAGACCTATTCCAAATAGGAAACTTGTGTCTAAACCCGTCCAAAATTCCTTTCCGAATCAAATTAGGAATCTGTCCCCGACAGTACTGTGCGGCCGCCCAAAATCATCTGTGCGGTCGCACAACTATCTGAAACAAAACTGGTACAAAATTGAGCTAAGTGTGCGGCCGCCCAGTCCATACTGTGCGGTCGCCCACTTCCCCAGAATGTCCAGAATTTCCAAAATTCCAATATAGTCCTTTTAAAGATTCGTTCTATTGTGTGTGACCCTCTAGGATTATACTAAGTTGGCAATGGGTTCAAACATGAAACCATAAGATATGATTAGGTTCTAGCAAACCGTCATACCTACCCAAATAGTATAACTAGATACAAGTTCGCATTCCTTTTAGAACATGTCATAATCCCTTTGTCCACGATGTCATTTGGTCAACAAGTCAACTTGTATTGTTCAATACTTTCTCGATTCCGAATATGTTGATAATCCAAATGACATTGATCCAATCAATCCATTTGAGTTTGGCCAAACATTTCACCAACATCATTCCTTCGAGGGGCCCAAGCTTGACATCTCTCCGAAGAGGGACAAATCCATTTGGCTTATTATTCTTCCCTACGTGAATCCAATCATGCCAATCATACCCTTTATAACTACCGTGTTAAGGCAGCGTTTGAATATGTCAAACATAATGTTCATCAAGTGGAAGACTATAATAACTTCATGTCTAAGGATTCAAATGACATAACTAATATGAGATTTATATATGACATCGACCATGACATAAATCTCATACCGCGGGTCATGTCCAGTACCTTGTTCCAAACAAGTACCCATAAATCTAACATGATCATCCCATGATCATTTAGCCTTTATACTAGTGCTTAACAAGCTCTAGGGACGGAGATTATTATAAGCAAACATGAGCAACAATAATAATCTTATTATCTCTTTATCATTATGAATAAAATGATAACTTATACAACGTTTAACAACCGTGCCTAGGGCACCAACACCAACAATCTCCCACTTGCCCTAGGCCCAATTCCCTAGGTATCCAATACCCATGGACCCAACATGACCATCATGTCTTAGCTTATGGAAGTCCCATTGTTTAGTGTGTCTGTAACGTTATCATTAGTAGGTACTTTGCATATATGTACGTCTCCCTTATCAACAATTTCTCGAACGATAAGAGAACGCCTAAGTATGTGTTTGGATTTGGGATGTGCTCTTGGTTCCTTTGCTTGGTCAATAGCACCACTATGGTCTATTGGATTAGCAATACTAGGAACCATCTTAAGTTCACCAATGAACTTCTTAATCCAAACAACTTCCTTTGCAGCATCCAATGCGGCAATATACTTAGATTTAGTATATAGAATTTAGTGACTCTGCTTGGAACCATTCCAACTTACAGCTTCACTATTATTTATAAAACTCAATTGCGATCTTTTATCATCTTTGTCGGTTTGGAAGCATGCATCCGCGTACCCATATACGACGAGATCATCTTCCATCCCTTCATAGATCATAACAATTCTTTAGTCCTTCTTAAGTACTTTAAGAATTGTTTCACAGCCATCCAGTGATTCTCACCGGTTGTCGGATTAATATCTACTCGTCATGCTCCAAGCATTTAGATATATCCGGCTTAGTACTTATCATGGTATGATGGATTCAATTGCCGAAGCAAATGGCATCCCATTCATTCTTCTCACGCTCATCATTTGTCTCAGGACATTTGAGTCTTTGCATAGAAAACTCCATGTAATATTAACAACCGTCCTCTCTTAGAATCTTCCTTGCGGAATCTTCTAAATGACTTTGTCAATGTATGTACTTTGGCTTAAACCAATTAGCCTCCTTGATCTATCTCTATAGATCTTAATGCCAAGAACATATGTAGCTTCATCCATATTCTTCATTGCGAAACACTTTCTTAACAAAGTCTTTGTGTAGGAATGTCGTTTCCAATGAGCAATATGTCATCCACATATATTAAATAAGGAATAGCACTATGCTCCCACTAATCTTCTTGTATATACAAGATTCATCTTCGTTCTTGATCAAGCCAAGCTCTATGACTTATCAAAACGGAGATTCCAACTCCCAAAAGCTTGCTTCAATCCATCCAATGAATCTTCGCAACTTTCATACCTTTTAGAATTTTCTTGACTATCAAAACCTTTAGGTTGTATCCAATACATCCTTAAGTGAGTTCCCGTTGAGGAACACTTGTTTTGACATCATTTTGTCAATTTTCATATTCCAAATATGAACATGTGACTACGAGAATTCTAGTAAATTTCTTTGCTATCCATGTAAAATTTTCTCCAAGAAAACTCATTCCTCCCCTTTGGTTTATACACCTTAGGTTAGAATGATCAAGTTCCAAACTTGATTATTACACATGGGTTGCCTTTTAGATTTCATGACTCCAAGTCATTAAAATCTAAATATGTGGAGTTGACATTGCATCTTTGATAGATGGTAAATTCTTCATTCCAAATGAACTTTACCTCAACACTTTCTATTTCGAAATATCCAATATTTCTTGCAATAGATTGTGTCCTATCACATACGCAAGTTCTTGTATATCTTTTGAACGGACTTTTCACGACTCCTTGTGAAAACTTGTTCAACTTCCATCTTAGGTTAAAATATATATTTTCTAGGTCTCGAACCATTCGAGATACATTTTACTCCCATTGATTCTTTTAGAGATAAACCATTTATCTAGAAAAGTATCATCATAATCAACAAACCATTTGTTTCTTATGAGTAAAATTATATCCTCAAGTTTCCTTAGGATATCCCATGAAAATATATTTATTAGATTTAAATGTGAGTGTGTCCCAGACAACTCCTTTCCAAAAGGTCTCACCATCTTAAATCTTTGCGAAAGGCAAACCGAGTTTTCTTTCATCTTTTAACCTCTCTTGATGGAATTCAGATTAGTATAATCATAGCGGTTTTAAATACATAACCCCAAAATGAATAATGGAAGATCACTTTGACTTTGTCATCCAACGAACCATATCAGATAAGGTTCTTATACTTCCACGCAGACATATCATTTGATATTCTTAGTGAAGTTAATTTGTGAAACCATTTCACAACTTTAATGATGACTGTCAAATTCTTGGTTTAATTATTCATCATCATGATCCAATCATAATTTTTGAATAGTTTTACCAAGCATAACCAAAATTCTCTTTTAGCATTTATTCTTAATGCACCATACACATTGAAATGTATTGGGTCAATTAAGACATTATCCTTTTAACCAATCATAGTAAAAGATGTCTTGATCCAAGTAAATAAGATTTGCATAAATCATGTGATTCCAAATCATATGACTTAAAACTCCGTCCCATGGAATTTTAGATATGCATTTCTCATTTATTTGATCAAAACAATAATGCATAAAGAATTTTAATTATTTATGTTATAGTCTTTATTATTTTGTTCTTCAAGATTTAGGATATAAGATTTATTTATATGATAACACAATGAAGTAAATCATAATAAATAAAGCACTTTTCTTATTCCAAATAAGAAATTGATATCCTTCATTATCTTATAACAAAATAATGTTTTCTACTTCATCAGTAAAGTCACTTTACAAGTGTTCTACGAACAATGTTGCAACCATTGCATCATTACTGTTTGTAGAAAAAACATTACTATAAGTAGTCTTTCATCTTACTAATTATTCTGGTATCCAATACCCAATAATTAAATTTAGAAAGAATAATTTATAACATAAATATTCCGAGTGGTAGTCCCACTACCATTCCTTTTATTGATCACCCAGAATTTTGACTACAATTCTAAATGGTCAATCCAATTGCCATTTTACCAAATTGCATCTATTAGAGTTATTATTATAACCAAAATTATTTCCTTTAGGATTGACAACTCTTGTCTTACTTTTCTTTTGGCATTTGGCCTCTTTCCATCATGAACTATGAGCATTGGAGAACCATTCTCCAATATCTTCATCTTCGCAGTTTTTTCAGCATGTTAATGCAATTCGAAGAAATTCTTATTCATTTTAAGCATGTTATATTCCATCACTAAGTGATCATAACATTTAAACAATGAATCAAGAATGAGATCCATGGCTTGCTCCAATCCAATTGGACAACCAAGTTTCTCAAGATGCTCTACGTAGCCTTTATCTTAAGCATGTGAAGTTCCATTTATTGCCCTTTACTCATTTTGCAATGAGTGAATGCAACAATGGTTTTATACCTCTCTTGCTTAGATTGCTCTTTGAAACATGTAACTCAACTCCACGCCTATCTAATAGGCTTCTACAAGTTCCAAACTTTGTTGGAGTTTTGAGCACATAATCGCGAGCATAAGACAACTCACATTCCTAGAATCATACTCATGATTCTTGTGATTGTCTACTCCGGCATTAGGTTCTTTAGGAATAGGCCCATCAAGAATGTACAACCCATCTTCTTGCCTTAGAACGATTCTTAGGCTCAGGATCCAATCCATGAAGTTTGTGCCATTCTTTTGAAGCTTTATCCTTAACAAGGATTAATCGCAACGATTTTAGTTGTCATCTACAACCAATGCAAAATTTCCAAAATTTTACAAGTACCAATCTCATTAAAGAGATAAATAATGTATTTTCCAAAAATACTCCCACTAAATTATATAACCTTCTTATACATCCAATGTATAATATAATTTAAATGGGCTAAGATCCAACTTTAATTTAATTCTAAGTCCGCTATGGCGGATTACACAAAATCAAATTAATTAGGTAGACAATCCTGTCAATCATATCCCATATGACTCTTAGATCCTTTCATGAGACTCTTTTAAATTGGGCTAAGATCCAACTTTAATTTAATCTTGAGTCCACGGAGGCGGACCGCTCAAAATCAAATTAATTAGGTAGACAATTTCTTGTCAATCATATCCAATATGATTCTTAGTGATCCAATTTCAAAAGCATGTTTAATCTCATCTTTTGCCTAGGCCCAAAACTGTTTTGACGCCTTATTAAGTCCAACCATTTTAAACGCATGGTTGACGTGCCTCGCTAGGGCGTGCCCACATCATCCATCTTGCTCATACATAGATAAAGTTAATGCACCTCGCTAGGGCGAACCCACATTAAAATCACCCATGCACTAACAAGTGTTTTAATCATGGCATGGCAAAAAGGACTTAAAACTTTCTTGAAGGTTCATCACCATATAGCATACAACACATTTATGAGCACACAAGATAAACATGTTACGCATCAAGTTTAGCCACTAAATTAATCTCCATTAATTTAAGCATAATATTTATGTGTCATTAGTTTCTCTATTATTATGAGGATGAGATTATTTGAACTTTGGCCATCATCTCCAAACCAAGACAACAAGAAGTGCGGCCGAACTAAGCCATTGGCAACCACAATTCCGCACTAATTCAAGAAACCAAGAAAGTAGTCCATGTGGCCGAAACTAAGCAATAGATGGTCTCGATGAACGTAGGCCAATTGCATTCACAATTCCACATGGATCTCCAATCATTGAATCAAGAACTTTGTTTCTCAATTTTAGCAATTATGAACTCTTCATAATTCTAATTTCGTTTTATCTTTGAAACCTTGATTGCGATCAAGTTTGGGAAACACAATCTCGATGAACGTAGATTAGCCATCCAAAACTTGAACCAATCTAGGAATCACAAGACTAAAACAAATAGGAAAATCAAACCCCAAGATCCACACTCAAACCAACTACCCAAAGCCCATTCCAGATCAGCAAGTCTGGTCTGGTTTTGTTACTGGTTCGGTTGGATCTCTCGAAAAATTCCAAAT
Organism: Campanula takesimana; assembly: GCA_026119855.1. NCBI lineage: Eukaryota > Viridiplantae > Streptophyta > Magnoliopsida > Asterales > Campanulaceae > Campanula > Campanula takesimana. The sequence continues at coordinate 126,728 of JAOWBW010000214.1, read as the reverse complement.
TCCAATTTTAACCAAAATCAGAACAGAATCAGTGAACTGTGCGGCCGCCCAAACTCTCCTGTGCGGTCGCCCAAACATGTGCGGCCGCCCAGGGATATTTGTGCGGTCGCCCAAACGCATCAGAAGGAATTTTGAAGTTCGAAAATTTGTCTCAAAATTGTCTTTCCCCGATTATTAAGACCATGATCCAATCAGAATTAATAATCAAACAATTCAGAATCCATCATAATATTTATTGCGATTGAATCGTGCGATTAAAGTTGTAAAACAATAAACCACATAAAATCACATAACACATAAACATCATATAATCCAATATTCATATCATGCTTGGCACATAAACAATTTATATACACACAACATGATCTAGTATTGAAATAATCAACATGAACGGGGCTCTGATACCACTGTTGGGTTTCGTAGTAACATGCGCAGCGGAATTAAGCATTTAAAATTTATGAAACCCAAAGCCCATAGATCCATTCATATGATTAAGTCAAATACAACATAATGAATACTAGAATACTAACCCTTGATGCCTTTGATTTTGCAACCTTGAATTCGATGGAGGCTTGAAATCTTGATCACGAACAAAGCAAGAATCACGAACTAAGAAGATGATAAGTTTCACCCTCTAGCGGTATCCACACCACGAACGAATATCAAGAACACTTGATCTTGGTTGCTAGACCAAATTATGAAACACGTTTTCATAATTAATATGAACTATATGGAATTTTCTTTGTGTATAATTTCGTTCTTCAATCTAGAATTTCTTAGAACAAAATAAACTCTCTCAAACTCTTTGGAGACTTGCACAAAAGCTTAGATTCTGTTCTTGGCCGAATTTTGATGTTTATATACAAGTTAGACCTATTCCAAATAGGAAACTTGTGTCTAAACCCGTCCAAAATTCCTTTCCGAATCAAATTAGGAATCTGTCCCCGACAGTACTGTGCGGCCGCCCAAAATCATCTGTGCGGTCGCACAACTATCTGAAACAAAACTGGTACAAAATTGAGCTAAGTGTGCGGCCGCCCAGTCCATACTGTGCGGTCGCCCACTTCCCCAGAATGTCCAGAATTTCCAAAATTCCAATATAGTCCTTTTAAAGATTCGTTCTATTGTGTGTGACCCTCTAGGATTATACTAAGTTGGCAATGGGTTCAAACATGAAACCATAAGATATGATTAGGTTCTAGCAAACCGTCATACCTACCCAAATAGTATAACTAGATACAAGTTCGCATTCCTTTTAGAACATGTCATAATCCCTTTGTCCACGATGTCATTTGGTCAACAAGTCAACTTGTATTGTTCAATACTTTCTCGATTCCGAATATGTTGATAATCCAAATGACATTGATCCAATCAATCCATTTGAGTTTGGCCAAACATTTCACCAACATCATTCCTTCGAGGGGCCCAAGCTTGACATCTCTCCGAAGAGGGACAAATCCATTTGGCTTATTATTCTTCCCTACGTGAATCCAATCATGCCAATCATACCCTTTATAACTACCGTGTTAAGGCAGCGTTTGAATATGTCAAACATAATGTTCATCAAGTGGAAGACTATAATAACTTCATGTCTAAGGATTCAAATGACATAACTAATATGAGATTTATATATGACATCGACCATGACATAAATCTCATACCGCGGGTCATGTCCAGTACCTTGTTCCAAACAAGTACCCATAAATCTAACATGATCATCCCATGATCATTTAGCCTTTATACTAGTGCTTAACAAGCTCTAGGGACGGAGATTATTATAAGCAAACATGAGCAACAATAATAATCTTATTATCTCTTTATCATTATGAATAAAATGATAACTTATACAACGTTTAACAACCGTGCCTAGGGCACCAACACCAACAACAATTTGGTTCTTCCCCATTCAAGCACAAGGTACAACTCTCACTTTCTCCTTCTAAACTCTTTTAATTCTCTTTGTCAAAACTCTTTACTTGTTTTCTTCATCTCTCACTTCTCTAATGAGTATGCAATCTCCATAAAAAGGGATACAACCAAAAGGCCACTTCACTATTGAAGTTTGGCCAAGGTTACATCCCAACATTCCAATCTCTATTTCAATCATTGATCATTTCTTAATGTAATGATTTAGCAATAATTCAACATGTAATTCTTAGCATAAATCAATAAATAAAACAATTCTCTTTTTATTTCCCTTTTCTTTCCCTTGTAATCGTTAGCACATTTTCATATTAATAAATAGAAGGACTTTTTAGCATTAGAACACCAATTGTAGCAAGACCCGCGTAAGCGGGGCGGAGTGGGTGTTTAAGTACTTCCCACTCCGTCACCTAACCCCCGAACCCTTCTCTTCCCTAATCTTTGGTTTCGTAACATTAAAAATAGGCTATTTCAGGTTTTTCTTATGTTCCTTTAAAAACATAGGTGGCGACTCTACAAAATAAAATCAATTAGACATCCTAGGATCCTTCCACCGCTCTAGCCAAGCCGTGGGCTATCCCGGGTTATCTACAGTGGCGACTCCGCTGGGGACTTATTAGAGGGTTAAACTTGCGTTCTTAACTTTTGGTGTTCTTATTACTGTTTTCTGGGCATTCTGGTAAAAAGGGTGGGAAGCGCGTGCCTCTGGCCTTCTTGGCCTAAAGCGCGCGCGTCCGACCCCAATTACCAGAATTGCCCGCCTCCTTTCTTGTCCTTCAATTCCATGTTTCTGTGCTAACATTTACTGCAGGGGAATGAATTTTTTATTTAGGGTCAAGGCAATCCCTTGAACCCACTGATTCGCAGGTACTGCCCAGAATCGGGCGCCTCTGCCCCTCTTTGTCTACCGCGCGCGCCTTCCGCATAGGCCACCCAATGCGCGCGCTTCTGGGCGCATTCCCAGAACAGAACAGTACACAGAAAACAGAACAGAGCAGAATGACAATGTGTGGGCACCGGGCCTGCACAGAACTTCTTTTATTTTCTGTTTGTTTTATCGGTCACACGGGTGATTCGAAAGTTGTAATTATGTGCTTATTTGTTTTTTTTTTATTTCTTTTGAAAAAAAAAATGTTTTGTCACATGTTAGACCTCACACTACATGCACATATTCTTATCAATTGCTCACTATCGAGTCGCACAATGTTCAACCCCAAACCCGTCGAGGCCCGTCCTAGAAAGTTTCAAGCTCCACCCGACCTTGACTCTTTCGAAGCTGTCAACCTCAGCCCGTAGCGTAGTTCAAGACTACATGCCGGGGGTGACCTTTAAGCCTCTCTTTAGCCGATCACAAGCCACACAATTCTAGTCTAGGGTCTAACACTCCGTGACTCAAGTCGGTTTTCATGTACCGAGATTTCCCTAAACTAATGTCTTCAAATCATACATGCCAATTTGTTGCAATGGACGAAATAAAACTCCGTCCCCAAAAGTGGCTATCTTGGACGAAAATAAAAAATCCGTCCCCGCATGTATGATTTACTACATTAATTTAGTTTAATCCCGTCACATGTAGGTATCACAAGCGTGGTGGAATCCGATGAGTATATGGGACCGCGAGAAGGTCTATATACTAGTGTGACGATTCCACTATTTTTCTAGAAACCCCAAAAAGGACTCCGTCCTTCCGACTTTGTAAAAAAAAAAAAAAAGTCATTTTTCTCTATGTGGTTGAGTCTTTTTCCTTGTTTGTGGGTTTAATCATATTACTCAAAAGGTGTTTGTGGGGCCAACCTAAGATCAACCGTGTTCTTCCAATAGGTCCAATGGCTTCCAACGGCAACAACAACAACGGTGGAAATGATTTAGTGTCCAACTAAGGGTTACTCAACATAATGAAATCAATGGGGGAACAAATGGATAGGATTGTCGAGGATGCCCGCCGTAAAGACAATTTGTGGCAAGCCCGTTTCGATATCGACAAGAGGGTTCACAAAGAAGAGGTTTCCGAACTCAAGGCCCGTCTTGATTATGAAAGAAGAATTCACAAGGAAGAGGTTTCCGAACTCAAAACCCGTTTGCAAGAGCTCACCGACGGCAAAGCAAAGTTCAATGGTAAAGCATGCTCAAATGGCCCGACCCTCAAAAGCTACAAAGGTACCACCAACAACCGAGTTTTCACTCCTCTCCTAGGAGTAACCCAAGCCGAGGCATTTGAAACTTTGGTGGCAAGTGGGAAGGTCAAACCTTTGGAAGGGTACAAGCCGAAGGCAATACTGAAGAATCATGCACATAGTGAATGGTGCGGCTACCACAAGCATAGTGGCCATACTACCGAAGGGTGCTTCCTTCTCTGAAACATCATCCAAGATTTGATCGACAACGGCGAATTTACTGTGGGTGAAAAGCAACCGCTAGAGAATGGCAACACGCAAGAACCCATCAAGGAAAAAGCTTCGTTTTGAAATAGGCCTTCAACAAGAGATCATGCCGCAAGGAGACTACAACGGCAAAGACGACGACATCAATCTCCGTTTCTCTTTCTCTACCTAGTAGTAGGAATAAAAAAATAAAAAAAATAAAAAAAAAGAGTCAAAGTCCTCTTTTGTGTGCATTGAGTTTTCTTCCTTCTCATGTTAATGTTTGAGTCGATCTTATCAAATAAAAGTCGTTCTTGTCCTCATACACAATTCCAAGTTGTTCAATTTAATTCTTGGCAAAATGATGAAAAGATGTCTAAACAAGTTTTAGAACAAAGGCCATCGCTTGAATGCCTAGGGGCTAAACATCGTGACGAAGGCAACGACATCAACGACAACGGCGAATCCAAGACATCAAGCATGGAGAAAAATCAAGCAAAGTTTTCAAAGGGGGATCAAAAAAAAAAAAAAAAAAAAAAAAAAGCTCGCTAGGTTGAAATCATCAAATCAACCTAGGCAAAAGTTAGAGCACAAAAAAAAATCCCCCTCAATCAAAGAAGATCAACATCATCATCCACCAACAAAGGACGAAGCTACGAAGCAACAATTCCATCACGAAGAATGGAGAATCCACAAGAACTACGGTGACCCGAGCCTCTACACTCGAGGAACGTAGGCAACATGCGGGTCCGGTCTCATGCAAGAAAGAAGATATGTTTAGCCCTAGCGCGTTATGGTGATCGGCCTTCATCTCGAACTTGTCAAGACATCTTTGTACGATTCATTTGCCAATGAATTAATCACCAAAAAGATTGAACAACTTTCTTAGATTTGGAATCATTTCGCGTTCCTTGTCGAGTCTAGGGACTTCTATTCTTTCTGCATACTCCCAATTTCTTGCAATCAAATTGGGGCTTTCCTTCTCTTCTCTCTTAATGACTTACTTGCCTTCATGAGTCATTCAAAAAACGGTCAAATACATGAAGTCAATACTATGGACACTTCCCTAATCAAGTCAATGTCACTCACCTTTAGTGACAAGAGGTCTCCATCGCAAAATCACATGTCTTATCTCCTCAGCTAGAGTCAATGCACACTCCCTCATTAATCGAGTCAAAATGAAGATGCAAAAGAGATGCCCGCTAGATTGAAAACCCGAAAGGGCGGTCTAGGCAAAAAACAGGGTGCGTCATAAAAAAAATGAGAGAGTGAGAGAGAGAAGGGAAAGATAAATGGAGATCTCCGGCCTCTAAAGAAGACAACTGCACGAGCTCTACATTGGATCTCCTCAGCAAGTCAATTCCCCACCGAGTCAACTTTAGGATTGCAAAAGGCTCAACAAGATATGGCACCATCAAAGGTTGTTTTGGGTTATTGGCATCATTCTCCAGCAGTGTGCATTTTTGGGTTCATGAAATGAAGGCCCGTGGTAGCCAAGACCCATCCGAGAACGAGCCCAACATAAAAGGGCACGAGGTTGCACAAATAATCCCTAGCTAGTCAATTGACTTGGGCAACAAATAGCAACAACATGTGTCTCAGTTTTCAAAGCTTCTTCAAGTATGTGCTTCTAAAGTACGCCGAAAGGCTCCCGAGAAATGGAGTAGCTCTTGCCATGTCCTCTCATGTTTGTTCCCTTGCACGAGGATGAGTCACTCTTGCTTTGCTCAACAAATGGTGACGCCCTAGGGGCTATGTGACTCAAGTACAAGGACTTCTTTTGCTTCACTTGACAATCAATACGCCCTAGAGGCTATGTTCGAGAAAGATGTGTGAGACTATCCTCAAAGTCTCCCAAAAGGGATGTCAAAAAGCCCTCTTGTCGCGTGTGCCCGTGCTCGTTCCCCCAATCAAGGATGGACCTTTCTCGCAATCAATGATGGCACTCTAAGGGCTACGGTCAAGTCTTAAAGGCTCCCTCGGCAAAGAGCAATTAACTCCCTAGCAGTATCCCCAGCCGAGTCATGTGCAACATTAGAAGCTTCCTCAATTCGGCACCGAAGGTCTCAAGGGGCTTCGCAATCTACAATCTTTTGGGCTACGGCATTACAGTAATCCGAGCAAAGGGCAATATTGGGGCTTCGCAACCGACAGTCTTTTGGGCAACAATACTCGAGCAACGCAATTTGGGAGTAGTCTCCATGATAGGGATCAAGCTTCAAAGGGTCTCTCAACACTTCAAGTCAAAGGCCTCTTGGTTTTAAATGAAGACTGGGATGTTATGAATGAAGTTGATGATTTTTGTTAGAACTCACAGCGAGATTTTGAAGGAAGTCTTAGAAAAAAGGAAAAAGATTCAATATGCTAAACAAGGTGCAGCTCAGATAAAGTTGGGCCACAGCACTAGTTGCATCCGAAGATCTGTCATTAGTTCAACTCAAGAAGAGTCAAGCAAGCATACTCATTTGGGACTTTATCACACCAAGACCTTATCCTCCGCGACTTCGACGGCACCGCAAGACATTACTGCATCTTTTGACATAAGACCTCAGCCATTTGGGTATCCACCACAATGAGGCCATTCATCTCCCCAGTAAGAGCAAGAAGGAGATCTCTATCAAAAATTCTACCAAACGGTACATCCGCTCTCAATGCCGAACCGATCACAAGATAATTTGGGGCTTTACATCGAAAGGTCTTCACACTCCACCATCTTGAAGCTCGCAAACAAGAAGTCCATGACATTTGGGCCTTTGCAATCTCTCGAGGCTTGGTATCAATAATCTACTCTTGGGATTTGCTCACGCCAACAACAAAAGGCGATTTATTTGAATGGGCCAAGAACTGATTTATCTTGGGGCTATGCAAGCCACTCAAAGTTTGGCATCAAAGGCATTCTAGGAGCTTTACAATCAGCAACCCCTTATCTCGGAATCAAATGCCTTTTGGAGCCCCATAATCGACAAATCTCTTGGGGCTAGACATCAATTTCGTTGGACACCACAGCAACAACGACAGAATTCAACAAGGCAATCCGGACTTCGATTGAACACGACTTGATCTTGGTTTGGCTTCACAAGCACACAATGATTAAAATGGTTCACCCACGAACTAAAAAAAAAAAATCTTTTCCTCACATGTGTGCATATTCTTTCCCTTCTAAAAAAAAAAAAAAATATTCTTTTTCTCCTTCTATGTGCAAAAGTATGTGCTTTACTTTGCCTTGCTCCATAGCTTCTTCCCCAGAGTTCTCCATCATCCTTGAACTACGCTGGTCTGATTCCCTTCAAGGGATACGTAGGCAGCCTTTGGCACGACCAACCCATCATCCAGAGTACCATCTCGCCAACCCATCATCAAGAGCGTTCTCTCATCAACATCCAAAGAATGGACATTCTCCATCAAAGCATCCTCCGCGGACATCAAAAATCCATCTCCACTCAAGCGGCAATGGTAAGTGAAGGTATGAATACATCCAATGCTTTCCTCAAAATCACACCGCACACAAGATCACTCTCTACATTATACTTCTCTCTCATTGCAAAGGTGTTCCAAAATCCCATCACACCACGAGCACAATTTCTCTCTCTTCATTTCACACTTCATGCATCTTCTTGCAAGAACACATATACCTGTCAAGCACACACATAACAGGTACCACCACGAAGTCAACAGCATCCGCTACTCAAGGCACTTCATCCCCACCAGAAAGTGGTCAACCGTGCCCACACCCCACAAAGTCAACAACATAAGCAGATGCGGCTCCAAGTCGGCAACTTGGTCCATATCGAGACAAGCTCCCATGAGCTCCAAGTCGGCAACTTGGTCCATATCGAGACAAGCTCCCATGAGCTCCAAGTCGGCAACTCGGTCTATATCGAGACAAGCTCCCATGAGCTCCAAGTCGGCAACTCGGTCCATATCGAGACAAGCTCCCATGAGCTCCAAGTCGGCAACTCGGTCCATATCGAGACAAGCTCCCATGAGCTCCAAGTCGGCAACTCGGTCCATATCGAGACAAGCTCCCATGAGCCCCAACTCAACAACTCGGTCCATATCAAGACAAGCTCCCATGAGCTCCAATACAACACTCTAGCAAAAGTCTCTCATGCAGGGAGCGCACCTCTATCTATCGCAATTTCAAATTCCTACTTTTATCGAGTCTTTGTTTTCTTTTCTTCCTTTTTCTTTGCCTCGGCGGGTGTTTTTACATTCGTCGACGCGTTTTGCTTTGCAATCCACGTCGCCAAGGGGCTCTGTAGACACCCCGCCTTGGACCTCTCATGTCCCGATTGCATACACATTCTCTATCTTCCTCTCTTCTGTTATGTTTTGTTACTTTCCGTTAACTTTTGTTAATTTCCGTTAAGTTCTTGACTTACTCCGTTAGTCTTGGATTTAACTAAGTGACAAAGTCAACCTTGAGTCTTTGTTTACTTCGTTTTTGTTGACTTTCGTGGTGTTCGTTAAGTTTCTAACTGATCTCGTTAGTTTTGGGACTTAACTGCATAACGGGGTTAACTTTTGGGCTAAAATATGGATTTCCTGAAGGTGGGACGAGCGCGCCTTTGGCCTTCTTTGTGGGACGTGCGCGCTTCCCACCTCCAGGATCCCAGATTTTGCCAAATTTCCCTCCTCTTCTGATTTGTAACCCCCAAAGCCATTATGTCTTGGCTTGATCCGGGGAAGGGCCATCTTTGTGACCACAAACACTTCCCTAACACCTATAAATACCTCTTCATTCCACCATGAAAAAGGAGGAGGAATTCTTGAATCAAAAACACTTTAAAATACATAAAATCCATTTCCAAAGGGTGGTCACTATAGACAATTTGGTTCTTCCCCATTCAAGCACAAGGTACAACTCTCACTTTCTCCTTCTAAACTCTTTTAATTCTCTTTGTCAAAACTCTTTACTTGTTTTCTTCATCTCTCACTTCTCTAATGAGTATGCAATCTCCATAAAAAGTGATACAACCAAAAGGCCATTTCACTATTGAAGTTTGGCCAAGGTTACATCCCAACATTCCAATCTCTATTTCAATCATTGATCATTTATTAATGTAATGATTTAGCAATAATTCAACATGTAATTCTTAGCATAAATCAATAAATAAAACAATTCTCTTTTTATTTCCCTTTTCTTTCCCTTGTAATCGTTAGCACATTTTCATATTAATAAATAGAAGGACTTTTTAGCATTAGAACACCAATTGTAGCAAGACCCGTGTAAGCGGGGCGGAGTGGATGTTTAAGTACTTCCCACTCCGTCACCTAACCCCCGAACCCTTCTCTTCCCGAATCTTTGGTTTCGTAACATTAAAAAATAGGCTATTTCTAGGTTTTTCTTATGTTCCTTTAAAAACATAGGTGGCGACTCTACAAAATAAAATCAATTAGACATCCTAGGATCCTTCCACCGCTCTAGCCAAGCCGTGGGCTCTCCCGGGGTATCTACACTGCCCCCCTGAGGTGGAGGAGGGAGGCCTTGATTCAGAGCGTAGTTATTTGCCACGTTAGGTGGTGGCAGGTTGAGATTGGCGTCAGGTGTAACGCTAGCCTCTCGACCGTCGACGCGAGTTCTAGACATGGGGAAATTTGTGGTTTTCCGAACAAATTCTCCAACGACGTTTCCCGGCAATGGAACCAAACTGATGCTGCCAAAAACGTTTCGGATCAGCCCTTCGTCTAGCGGTTCGGATAAATCCAGCAATGAGAACTTCCCCGTTCGGATCTGCACACAATGTACGCATGTAAACTATGTCAGGGCTTCACCGGCGAAGGCCCTCAGGCGTGAGAGTAAGAATACGGGCGGTATGAATGAATAGAGAAATCAATTGACTAGTGTTGGGTATGCTTATTATAAACCACTCCTATTACCTAGATTTGATTGATCCCATAACCTTATTTTACTCTTTGTGGACTTTAGGATATATTGTAATAAGTACTTGTACTTCATTTAGAATAGTCCACTTTCTAGTTTGATAGGCTTAGCAGATTAGGACCCTAAATTTTTCTAAGTCTGGAGATATGTGGCAAGTGCTCTACCTACCGCATGAAGACATCTACCGCATGCTTCATGCTTGCCGCAAAAATCAACTTAACACATGCAAGACATCGACCGCATAATGCAAGCCTACCGCATGGCTTATTCGACCGCATGTAACCAGAGTTGAATAAACTCAAGTTTGGTTCAAACTTAACCATGGTCACACTTGTCTCCAAAACCTTGGTTAGTTTAGAACGTTGCAAATTCCAATTTCAAATTTGAATACAACTGTCATCATAGTACAGTTGGACCACCATGACTCTGCAACAAAAGGACAACTCAGAATGAGCTCCAATTAGAAATCAACAGCTCATTGTCCTCCAAACTTGCTCTCCAAGAATTCAAACGGCTAGTTTCTCCACCAAGGCTATAAATAGACCTTGAATTCTTCATTGAAGATAAGCTGAGATTCTAAGAGAGAAATTGCTGTTGAAATTCTTGGTGATTGAAGATCATACTCAAGATTTCCAGAATCCTTCGAATCTTCAAGCACTCAACCTTCAAGTCTTCATCAAATCTCCAGCAACATTCAAGATCATATCTCAAGCCTCTCACACAAGTTTCATTAGGCTCTAAATCATATAGATTCAAAAGAGCTTTTGATTCTTACACACACACTCACCCCGATTGATCAATCACATAGATTGAATCATTAGGGATACACTGGTCTAAGTCTAGGATTTGAACTTCATAGAAATAGGTGTTGATTCAATACTTCATCTCTGTAATCTGTACTCAAGAATCAATATATACCTCATTCAAAATCCAAGACTGACCATCTTGGTAAAGGACGTAGATCTTTTAACAGATCGAACCTTTCCAAATCATTGTGTTCTTTACTTACTGCACTTTACCTTTCTGCAAATTTACTTTAAGTCTTGTTCATCTTGTTCCTATTGTTCTTCACTTGTTCATATTAATCTTGTTTGTCTTTTGGTGTTTGATCTTTCAGATTTAAGAACAATTGTGAATTGTGTTTGTTTGTCTACCTCATTGCCTAAGTTAAAATCTGACTAACTTATCATTTGCCTAAAATCTCTAAGACACAAGTTTTCAATCTCTCAACCTACCTCACTTTAAACTACCGCACTTCTACCTACCGCATACACACCTACCGCACTTCTACCTACCGCACACCAACCTACCGCATTGAACTTATCAAAACCAACTCTTAACTTGTTTCAACGAAAACTTCCGCTGTGCATTTTATACTTGACCTCGTGGTTTTTATCTACCGCAAAATTCAAGTGTAAGCATAAAGGTTGAATTTTGAAAAAGGGTTAAAATTTTAAATAGGCTATTCACCCCCCCCCATCTAGCCTCTTTTCATACCCTTGTTGTGTCTCTGGGACCAACAAGTGGTATCAGAGCAAACACCTTTATAAAACTTCTGTTTTTCAAGCTTAACAGCTTGGGTGCCGATTCAAAATGGCAAGTCAGAAAACTATGGCAACGGTTAACTTCACTCACGTTCCAGCGTTCGACGAAGATAATTTTGACGTATGGAAGCACAGCATTCTAACTCAGTTCTACTCCATGGACGAGCAACTTGGTGATTGTCTTACCATTGGACCATACTTCCCAATGAAAGCTAATCCGGATCCAGAAACCAATGGTGCAAATCCGACTATCAAGAAACCAAAAGCTGAATGGACCGATGAAGAGAAAAGACTGGTTGGAATGGATGTGAAAGCAAAAAGTATACTTCTAAGTACCTTGAGTACGTCACAGCGTCGACAAATCATGTAATTTTCTACTGCAAAAGAACTTTGGGGTGCAATTGAAGATTACATCGAAGGAGATCAAGCTTGCAAGGAAAGCAAAAAGTTTGCAATTCAAAGAAGATTCAACAACTTTGCTAAGATCCCCGGTGAATCACTAAGAGCCACTTATGATCGTTATTGTGAGATCGTGAGTACTTATACAGAACTCGGAAAGAAGCTTACCAAGAAAGAAATCAATGTTAATTTTCTTGCCGCTCTTGGTTCACAATATCTACAGAAAGGAAACACTCTTGAAGATACCAAGCTACTAGATGACATGTCTCTCAGAAGCCTCTATGCCAACCTCAAGGTCTTTGATATCAAGCTTAACAACATTGCTGAAATGGAAGGAAAAGCAAAAAGCTTATCGTTGGTTGCTCAAAAGGAAGAAGTGATCGAGGAAGAAGATCCAAAAATCTCCACATCAGATTTACTTGATATGGATGATGATGATTTTGCTATGTTCGTGAAAAGATTCCAAAAGTTCAGAAAGACAGCAAGACCCGGATCAACAAGCAAAAGCTCCAACAAGGTTTTCAAGGAGCAGCCCTTCAAAGAAGAAAGAGAACTTCAACTTCTCCAAGAAGAAAGAAGATCTTGTTTGTTTTAATTGCAGGAAACCAGGTCACTTCGCATCAGAATGTCCAATTCCCAAGTATGAGTATATGAAGAAGAAAAGTAACTTTACTCCAAGGTATTCAAAGCAAAAGGGAATGATGGCTGAAGAAGACTCTACCTCAAAAGAGTTAGCTACTTGGATAGAGTCAGACTCTGATGAAAGCGATGAGGATTCTGAAGAAGGTCACATCTGTTTGGTCGTTCGGTCCGATGATGAGGATGATAATAAAAGTCGTCGCTCACCAAATGCAAAACCTAAACGGATAAGTTATACGGCCGATGAACTTGCTGAAAAAGGATTCCTAACTCCGGTTCAAAAGAATGGTGATCTTCTATTTTCAAGATGTGATGTGAGTGCAGCAAAGAAGGCTCTACTAAACCCCAAAGTGAAGGAAGTTCTGTCTACCACACCTCAAGTCAAGTTTGACATTTCCCCCGATGAACAAGAAAAGATGTTTGCAAAAGCTGAACAGGTAATTAGTAAATTCTCTGGCATGAAGGAAGCTTTAGCACTTTCAACTGAAGAAATTTCCCAGCTTAAGACGGAGAAATCTATACTAAGATCTGAACTCACCCTCCTTAAGGAGCAGATCAAGAGCATGACCCCTCTTACTGATTGAAACCGTTTCTTAGAAGAACAAAATGCTATATTTAAAGTTAAAAATGATGAATTGGTTGCTGAGATAAATGACTTGAAAAAGATCACTAATGAGTGGACCAATTCTCGTGTCACTATGGAACAAATCTTAGAATCCCAAAAGCCTAGTCGTGATAAGGAAGGCTTAGGATTTCAAACTAGTGACAACTTTAAATGTGCATCTTGTTGTGAAAGAGATGAGAGATTTACCCAGCAAACTTTGGAAGGGTCGAAGGCTAAACATCATGTTTCAAAGGGTGTAGGACAAGAACCAAAGAAGAAACTAGAGTTCAACTATGTCTACCCTAAGAAACAAACTGGCAAGGCAAAGTTGAAAGGTATTGCCGTGGATGAACCTACCGCAGAGTCTACCTCATGCGGCAAGGCAGAGTCTTCCTACCGCAGAATCCTACCGCGGCAGACTACCTTTCATGGTAAGTCGACCGCATATGGTGGAAATGCAGCAAAGTTCAAAAGGATGAACTTTGTAAAGGAGACCGCATCCACACCTGTAAACGATGTTGTGCTGAAGACCGTGACAAAGTTTGTTAACCCTCAGTTGGGTGGCTTCCACCATTGTTCTGTGTGTGATGATTATGGTCACAAGGCTGCTGAATGTCTTTTAAGATTCACACCAAATCCCAGAAGGCTTAAACCCCCTTCTGTGAGGCAAGTGTGGGTTGTTAAAAGTTGCTAACCCTTTGGACCCAAAAGAATAAAAGGGGACCTTGTTCTTAAATGTTTATTTTATAGGTTCTCTGCTTAATGGCTGGACTCTCCAAGGATAGATCAAGTTTATGGTATCTCGATAGTGGCTGTTCAAGGCACATGACCGGAGATATCAACTTATTGGAAGATGTCCGTGAAGAAAAGGGTCCATCAGTAACCTTCGGAGATAATAACAAAGGAAAGACTGTAGGATATGGAGTCATTCGTAAAGGAAAAATCACCATCCAAGAAGTCTCTCTAGTTATTGGACTACAACACAATCTACTCTCAATATCTCAGTTCTGCGACAAAAGATTGCAATGCCACTTCACTTCAAATTTTTGTCTCATCAAAGATGGCATATCCGGCATCACTTTGCTCAAAGGGATTCGTAAGAAAAATGTTTATGTTGTTGACTTTAATTCATCTTGCATTTATTCTAATCTCTGTTTTGTAGCAAAGAATGTTAGTGAGAATAGTTGGCTGTGGCATAAAAGACTAAGTCACTTAAACTTCAAGTATCTCTCCAAGATTGGTAGAGAAAATCTAGTTCGTGGTCTACCCAAAGTAGCTGATCACCACGATGAGAAGTGCACAGCATGTCAACTAGGCAAACAACCAAAAGCGTCTTTCTCCAGTAAGACGACACCTTCAACTTCTAGATGTTTGCAACTACTACATATGGACCTGTTTGGACCTGTTTCTACCGCAAGTATTGGAGGAAATAGATATTCCTTAGTTGTGGTAGATGACTACTCAAGATATACGTGGGTCGAGATGATGAGATCCAAAGATGATTGTTATGACATTTTGACCGCACTCTTTAGACAGCTCCAAACACAAAAAGAAGATGACATCGTTAGTGTTCGATCCGACAACGGTACAGAATTCAAGAACAACGGTGTTGCTCAATACTGTGATGATCATGGTATTGACCACAACTTCTCTGCTGCCGGAGTTCCACAACAAAACGGTGTAGTGGAAAGAAAGAATAGAACGTTGATAGAGGCCGGAAAGACAATGATTGCTGAAGCAAAGCTACCTCAATACTTTTGGGCTGAAGCCGTCAATACAGCATGCTTCACTCAGAATAGATCCCTCATCAACAAGACCTACAACAAAACTCCTTATGAACTTTGGAGAGGAAGAACCCCCAACATAGCATACTTCAAGATATTTGGATGCAAATGCTTCATACTCTACAACGGTAAAGAACATCGAGGTAAATTTGCTCCTAAGGCCGATGAAGGTATATTTATTGGGTATGCTAAACACTCAAAAGCTTTTCGTGTATTTAATAAAACCACTCTTAAGATAGTAGAATCTGTCCATGTTACTTTCGATGAACATTCTCTCCTTGAGCCACATATGGCTCTAAATGTTGCTGATGATTTTGTTGAGATAAATGAGACAGGTACAACTCAACCACAAAATCAATCAACTCAAGAAAATCCATCTACCTCAACTGCACCTCCATCTACCTCATATGAAGCACCAGAAGCTACCTCAAATGGAGTTGAAGTTGAAACACCCATAAATGTTGAAGAACCTATCCCTCAAATTACGTATGATTGGGATGGCTCAAATGATGTACCACTAGAAGACTTACAACCACCATCAACTCAACCAGACATACCTCAAGAAGTTCGTGAGGTCAGAGATCACCCAATTCAGAATATCATTGGTGATTTGCATTCTGGTGTTAGAACAAGAAGATCAAACTATGATGCACTTACCGCATTCATATCTCAAGTTTAACCTAAGAAAGTTGATGAAGCACTCCAGGACTCAAGTTGGGTTGTTGCCATGCAAGAAGAGCTCAACCAATTTGAAAGATGTAAAGTTTGGACCTTGGTTCCAAGGCCACAAGATCAAGGAGTGATTGGTACAAAGTGGGTGTTCCGAAACAAGATGGACGAGAATGGAAGCATCACAAGGAACAAAGCTAGGTTGGTTGCACAAGGATATAGACAAGAAGAAGGCATTGATTATGATGAAACATTTTCCCCCGTTGCAAGACTCGGAGCTATAAGGATATTCTTAGCTTATGCCTCTTACAAAAGATTCAATCTATATCAAATGGATGTAAAGAGTGCATTTCTCAACGGAGAACTTCAAGAAACCGTCTTTGTGGCTCAACCGCCCGGATTTGAAGATCCCAAATTTCCAAATCATGTCTACAAACTCCGTAAAGCTTTGTATGGACTCAAACAAGCTCCACGAGCATGGTATGATACTCTATCTAAGTTTCTCCTTGAAAAGGGATTCAAGCGTGGTAAGATCGACATAACTTTATTCATTGCTAAATATAATGATCATACTTTACTTGTTCAAATATATGTAGATGATATTATTTTTTGTTCTACTAATGAATTGTTGTGTAAGCGTTTTGAGAAACTCATGAAAAGCAAATTTGAGATGAGCATGATGGGAGAATTGACATTCTTCCTTGGACTTCAAATTAAACAATGTGCTGAAGGCATCTTCCTCAACCAAGCTAAGTACACAAGAGATCTCATCAAGAAATTTGGACTTGAAAATGCAAAGGCATACGACACTCCTATGGCTACTGGTAACAAGCTAGATAAAGACTTGAAAGGTAAGAAGGTTGATCAAACCTTATATCGAGGTATGATTGGCTCTCTCCTATACTTAACTGCTAGTAGACCAGATATCATGTTTAGTGTTTGTGTTTGTGCTCGTTATCAAGCTGATCCTAGAGAAGCACATCTTATTGCTGTTAAACGTATTATTCGATATCTATCTGGGACTATTAACCTTGGACTTTGGTACTCCAAAGATTCAACTTTTGATCTTATAGGTTACTCAGATGCAGATTATGCAGCATGTACCATCGACAGGAAAAGCACGAGTGGAACTTGTCATTTCCTTGGAAATCGACTAGTTTCATGGGCAAGCAAGAAACAAGCCTCAGTCTCTGTATCTACCACAGAAGTTGAATATATAGCTGCTGGAAGCTGCTGCTGCCAAGTGCTGTGGATGAAGCAACAATTGGTTGACTACGGAATCAAAGAAGAAAATTGTCCAATCTTTTGTGACAATACATCTACCATTGCTGTCTCCAACAACCCTGTCATGCATTCCAAGACCAAACACATTGATATAAAATACCACTTTCTCAAGGATCATGTTGAAAAAGGTAATATCCATCTAGAGTATGTGAGTATTGATGATCAAATTGCAGATATTCTCACCAAGGCTCTTGATTCCAAGAGATTTAGGTATCTAAGAGGAGAAATGGGATCTAAGTCACTTCATTCCAGGCATTGTCTTGGATCTTGAAAATCATAAGAAGGATGCCATTGGCCGCAATATTCTGTGCAGGATGAACAAGTCTGGGATTCTCCCTCTTTTTACTCTTGATCAAGACTTTCACCTACCAGCTTTTGTTGACGAATTTTTCAACACGGCAGTTGAAATGGAAAGTACTGATGAACCTGAGTCTAACCCCAAGTTCATTCAAGCATCCGTGATGGGTATCCAGATGACTTTCGATGCACGAGATCTAGCCCATGCCGTGGGAATTAAGAAGAGCAAAGAAGCCTTTGATGAGATTTTACGGCAGGAGACTCTGAGTCTTGCTAAGAAATTGGATGGCACTGCAGACATTCTCAAAATCCAACGAAAGGATATTGGTGAAATTATGTTTCACATAGGTCATCTGGTGGACCATGCTTTATTGTGCAAGACAGGCAATCATGCCAACTTCAATCATACTCAATGGATGATATCTGCTGCTATTTATCTTGGCAAACGGCTCGACTGGGGCCAAATTATGTATGATATCCTACGAGTTAACATTCTCTTGTACAAGGATGCGGCTGATGAAGGCGAAACCAAGTATCGCACAAACAGTAGGTTGATTTCCTACTTGATGAGTCTCACGGTCAGAATCAAGGACATGTATGAGAAGAACAAAACTTACAAGGTTCCAATCCCTACCGCCAAAGATTTCTATCGAAAGTCTATGAAAACCAACTTCCGTAGCAACTTTGGGGATGAAATGTACCGCTCCTATCTTTTAAGAGATCCCATTGAAGAATACATCCCTCCGAAGTACTCTAAGAGAGGTCAAGCAAACCTTGGTGATCGGATGGTAAGTGATGTAGAGGCTGCCGAATTTGAACAAGACCGCAAGAATGCTGCCGACATGAAGGCACGTGCAAAGGGTAAAAATGTTGATCTACCCTCCCCTCCAACTTCAGTCAAAGGCAAAGAGAAAGTTGGGGAACCAGCTAGAAAATCAAGACCAGTTTCCCAAGGCATCAATATTACGTCTACCGCATCTGCCCGTCCTACCGCACCTCAGCCTTCCAAATCTAAGGTAACTCCCTCCGTACCTCCAATGTCTCCCTCTCCATCCCCTGAACCTCAACCAAAATCCAAAGTCTTAAAATCTTTCTATACCGTACCATCTAAATCTCCACCTCAATCTAAACCTTCCAAGTCTACCGCACCAAAGCAACCTGTCGTATCCACTTCCTCCAAATCCAAACCCTCTGTATCTCTCAAACCAGCACCTAGTCAGGGGGAGAAGTTTGAAAAGAAGAGATCCCATACTCCCAGGCCGGTCAAAGTATCTAAAAAGGCTAAGGTGGCTAAACAACCCTCCCCTGAAGTTATCTCACCAGTTCTTTCATCTGACGAGGATGTAGTGATTGCTCCTCCAAAGATCTCCAAAAATTTTGTTCTGGATGTTCAAGAGGATGATTTAGAAGAACTGTCTGGATCTGAGAAGGATGATGAGGTTGCCGCAGAAGAGAGTGAGGAATCTGAAAATGCCTCTGAGAGTGAAAAAGATGAGATAGTTATTGAGAAGCCCATTGAAAAGGGTCTAGTTGATGAAAGCTCTGAAGAAGAGAATGGAAGCTCTGCCGCAAGTGACAAGTCTGCCGCAGGTAAAGCTATGGATGTTGAGAATGTTGAAGGTATTGTTCCTGAAAAGATGGATTCTTTTTTTGTTGTTGAAGATATTGGTGATGATGAGACAATGTCACCAAGGGATAATGTTTCTGAGCAACACGTTGAAGTTCCTCCTACCGCAGTTCCTGACCCTGCCGTGCCAACCCCTTTGACCACCCAACCTGAGGCTGCCGCATCATCCACTGCTGAGCTCCTTGCCGCAGTTAAACTTTTTACTCAAATGCAGGCAGACACCCAGTCACAGGTTGAATCTCTGGTGTCTAGTATGGTGGCACTTCGAGAGGAGGTTATTGAGTTGAAGACTGATCAAGCCGCTTTAAAGTGAGATGTTGCCGCATTTCCCTCCGAAATGATTTCGACCATTAAGGGGGAGAGTGTTGTGATAACAAAGGCCGTGAAGGACATCATTGGCAGAACAACTAGCACCTCTACCCTCCTCCACCTCCTGCCGCAGCGGATACTCCTTCCCTCACTCTTGCCGCACTCAAAGATGCTCTTAGAAAACAAACTGATTACATTAGTAACAGTGTTGTTAGTGGCGTTAAGGGAGCAAGCAAAGAACTCTCAAAGTCTATGAATGATGATAAACTTGAAATTAAGGATGAGCTGGGCAAGGACCTGAAGAAATTGAAATCTTCTCTAAAAGAGGAAATTATGGTTCAAACCAATACCGCACTTCTTACTGTCGCAGAGAAATTCACTCCCAAGATTGCCGCAATGACCGAAGCCATCAAAGTCCAAACCAACTGCATTGAAGTCAACAACGTCAGAATTGAAGGACAATCTACCAAGATTGACCTCTTATCCAACCGCGTCAATACGGTAATGAACAGGCTTAATTGTCAAGGCATGATTCAAGCTGCGCAGGAAGCTTTTCAACCTCCTGAAGCTGGTCAAGGTAATGTTCATGCTCAAGGTGAGAAAGAGGATGAAGAAGACGGAGTTCTATCTCCAATCATTATCCCTGGGTTGAACTTACCAGCTTACCGCTTCCCTTTCACCGCAAGCTTTGATGAAGTAATTGAAGTCGACCGCATCTAATCTGTAGTACCCTTTTATTTGATATGACCGCATGTGGTCATTTGAAATAATGTGTTGATTTAAAACAATTTTTGTTTTCTTTTCTGTTTGTGTTTGGGTTGTAACAAACAATATTTCTCTTTTGTTTCCGAACTTCTATGCTTGAATGATTTATCTTTTGGAGTATGTTAATGGTGTTTGATGCATTTCTATTTTTTCTTGACTATTTATCTTGAAATGCTTCTAATAATATTTCTATCTTCTAGGATTAGTAATTTTTTTTTTTTAGGATGATAGAAATCTATGACATTGGCTTAGAGTGTGCATTGACTTGGGACATGATATTAATAAAAAGTTTATTCTTGAAAACATGTTTTTACCAAGTACAATGAATTAGCCTTTGTTATAGTAGGTAATGGTCTCAATCAAAGAGGGGGAGATTGTTGGGTATGCTTATTATAAACCACTCCTATTACCTAGATTTGATTGATCCCATAACCTTATTTTACTCTTTGTGGACTTTAGGATATATTGTAAGAAGTACTTGTACTTCATTTAGAATAGTCCACTTTCTAGTTTGATAGGCTTAGCAGATTAGGACCCTAAATTTTTCTAAGTCTGGAGATATGTGGCAAGTACTCTACCTACCACATGAAGACATCTACCGCATGCTCCATGCTTGCCGCAAAAATCAACTTAACACATGCAAGACATCGACCGCATAATGCAAGCCTACCGCATGGCTTATTCGACCGCATGTAACCAGAGTTGAATAAACTCAAGTTTGGTTCAAACTTAACCATGGTCACACTTGTCTCCAAAACCTTGGTTAGTTTAGAACGTTGCAAATTCAAATTTCAAATTCTAATACAACTGTCATCATAGTACAGTTGGACCACCATGACTCTGCAACAAAAGGACAACTCAGAATGAGCTCCAATTAGAAATCAACAGCTCATTGTCCTCCAAACTTGCTCTCCAAGAATTCAAACGGCTAGTTTCTCCACCAAGGCTATAAATAGACCTTGAATTCTTCATTGAAGATAAGCTGAGATTCTAAGAGAGAAATTGATGTTGAAATTCTTGGTGATTGAAGATCATACTCAAGATTTCCAGAATCCTTCGAATCTTCAAGCACTCAACCTTCAAGTCTTCATCAAATCTCCAGCAACATTCAAGATCATATCTCAAGCCTCTCACACAAGTTTCATTAGGCTCTAAAATCATATAGATTCAAAAGAGCTTTTGATTCTTACACACACACTCACCCCGATTGATCAATCACATAGATTGAATCATTAGGGATACACTGGTCTAAGTCTAGGATTTGAACTTCATAGAAATAGGTGTTGATTCAATACTTCATCTCTGTAATCTGTACTCAAGAATCAATATATACCTCATTCAAAATCCAAGACTGACCATCTTGGTAAAGGACGTAGATCTTTTAACAGATCGAACCTTTCCAAATCATTGTGTTCTTTACTTACTGCACTTTATCTTTCTGCAAATTTACTTTAAGTCTTGTTCATCTTGTTCCTATTGTTCTTCACTTGTTCATATTAATCTTGTTTGTCTTTTAGTGTTTGATCTTTCAGATTTAAGAATAATTGTGAATTGTGTTTGTTTGTCTACCTCATTGCCTAAGTTAAAATCTGACTAACTTATCATTTGCCTAAAATCTCTAAGACACAAGTTTTCAATCTCTCAACCTACCTCACTTTAACCTACCGCACTTCTACCTACCGCACACCAACCTACCGCATTGAACTTATCAAAACCAACTCTTAACTTGTTTCAACGAAAACTTCCGCTGTGCATTTTATACTTGACCTCGTGGTTTTTATCTACCGCAAAATTCAAGTGTAAGCATAAAGGTTGAATTTTGAAAAAGGGTTGAAATTTTAAATAGGCTATTCACCCCCCCCCCCCCCTCTAGCCTCTTTTCATACCCTTGTTGTGTCTCTGGGACCAACAACTAGTTTAGAGCCAAAGAAGTTCATTACCCGTCTCCTGTGGTGAGGACCTGTTTATATAGGTTGGGGTGAATGAGTCCTAACTTGTTAAAGAAGCTAGGGAGCCCGTATTACTGTGGGACTCGTATTCCTTGGAGATAGACTCCGGATAAGGATGAGTGGTATCCCAGTTATCTTGTAGAAGAGATATCCTTGTTTAGATAAGGATCTCCACTGTTAGAGTTGTAATCAAACTCTGTAAGTGAACTCCCTGTGATAATGGGAGGTTTTTTATATAACTCGGCCCGTCATCCAGCTCGGCTCGTCCTAGAGGCCGACTAGGGATTAGGCCTCTTGAACTCGGCCTAGGCAAGAGCTGCCTGCTTGGCCTATTTGATGTCGGCATATGAGATTATGGGCCTCTTTGAGATGGGCCTTTAGGTATGTGAGCCCAGTCTTTGGGTCCCATTTAACCAAATAGGTTTATGTCGTTCAGATATTTTTTTAACTTTTTTGAAATCTATCAAATTATATCTTTTTTTTGTGATGATCTCAATCAAATTAAATACCAAACCCACTATTAAGAATGTTAAAACCTAAAAATGCAAACACCTCCAACAAAAACAAAAGAAAGAACGACAGAGACGAAAATCTGAAGAGCGGTAGAAATTCAAAAATACACAACAATTGTTGCATGTGAGCGGCTTTAAGGGCATCAATTAAATACTTCACCTAGGGCCCCAAATTTTACAGGACCGACCCTGCGTGCTCCGCAAAGGTATATTAGGTTCACAGGACTTTTTGGTAATCACATATAAATGTAAGGTTGTTTCACCATTATTGAAATAGGAAGAATTAGGAAAATTAATAATGAACGTAAAATTGAGTATATTGGTAGTACATTTATTTGATTATTTTTAATTATTGGGGTGTTCATGTACTATATTTGTATGTATGAAGGACTGATGATCATTTTTATTCATAAATTATTTATGTGGGGTGATAATAACATTATTTGAATGGAGTCTCTTGATTTGCGTGTAAAGTGTAATCATGGTTACTTAGTTGCAGTGATAGGTAAACTTATACTATGACACTTCGATAAAAAAAAACTAATGTATCCAATGGTTCACTTGGATACATCATTTGGATACATTACTTGACTTGGATACATTACTTGGATACATAAGGTAAAAACTAATGTATCCAATGTACACTTGGATACATCATTGGATACATTAAGTTCTCACGGTTTTCACGATATTTAGGTTCTCATTTGAGCACCTACCTACCTACATATATATATATATATATATATGGTCGCGCTCCTGTGAGAACCATTTAAATGTGAACCGTGAGAACCAATCATAACCGTTTGATTAAATACAAAATCAAGGGTCTAGATTATAGACACATTGGGTACACTTGGATACAGTAGCTAATTTTCAAAAATACAATTGGATACATTAGTTTTTAACCTACTGTATCCATTGTATCAAAGTGTATCCAATGTATCTATAATCTAAACCCTTGATTTTGATTCTAATCTAATGGTTATGCTTGGTTCTCACGCAATTGTGGTTCCCATTTCAGCACTTACCTATATATGTATATGTGTGTGTGTGTGTGTATATATATATGTATACTCCCTCTGTCTCATTTTAAGAGTCAAAACCTTCTTAAAAGGGCATCTCATTTTAAAAGTCAAAATCCTACTCCCTCCGTCCCTCTTTAATCTACAAAATTTGCCATTTTGGTTATCCCACTTTAATTTACAAATTCCCAAAAGAGAAATGTTTTAATACTTTTAAAATAATGGGATCCACTTATCCCACTCACAACAACTATCCACTTACTATTCTCTACCCCACTTTGTCGCGCCCCAGACCCGTGGTCCTACTTGGCCCCACACTCGGGACACGAGTGGAAGACGTTATAAAACACTTTTAGAAAAATTTTCGAAATATACTTTCATAAAGTTTAACAAAATCCACACTCGAAGTTCAAAGACTTCATTTCACTTTCAAACAAACTCTTTCACAAACGAAAGTACTTAGCCCGAAGGCTTACAAACTTTTATACAAATATACATACACCAACATTATCCAAAATAATGGTGTTACAAAATGATGAAGTCACGGAAACTCTACCCAAAAGTACTACATCTAAGTAATGTAGCCTTTAAAAAACAAAACCCAACTCTTACCACTGTAACGTCCTCCCGAGCCAAAGTGTCCTATCCCCTGGACTCGCCTTTATCTAAAACAGTAAACAAATAAAGGGTGAGAATGAATTTCAGTAAGCTACTAAAATGCAACTACGTTTCATGCTAAAATGATAAGTATAACAAACAATATCATAAGCATCACATAGCACATAGCATGAGAGGCAAAGCCAACTCATAATACCACACATACAACGATGTAACACTCACAAGGATACTTAGTCAAGGTTTACCGAAAGAACATTAGCCAAGGTTCTCGAATCAAACATATAACCATCTGAGAGTTATCAACTAAGCAGCATTAAAGAGCTGAAGCCGGGATCCCGAAAACCAAACCATAACCATAAGAACCCAAGTAACAAAGGGGGAAATATGACACAAAGTCATAACCCAAATGCTCACTCGAGGGAGCTAACTCATCCAATCCAAGGCCAATCTGGACTGGGGAAAATAGGTCCAGTGGAAAAGCCTTATAGTGAACTTGGCTGTGTGCCACTATAATCCTTCCACCTCCACTTGATTAAAAAAAAGGTCCAGTGGAAAAGCCTTATAGTGAACTTGACTGTGTGCCACTATAATCCTTTCCACCTCCACTCGATAACACAAAACCAGCTGGACTTTCAAACAAAGTACTGTAATAAATACTTGCTTAAACAACAACCGAGGGCAATGATTCCAAAGTAGGGAACCAAGACAAACACATCACAAAGATGAACCAATCCAAACCACATCAAAAGATGTTCAACAATATCCAATTACCATTTAGTCAAATTCCACAACATATATGTTCACAAAGGAACCAATTTCAAACACTAGGGTATTCCACAACAAACCTCTAGGTACTCTAGGATATCACCTAAGACCTATACCAAGACTGAACTCTAAATCACTTGAATTGGAACAACTCCCTTTTTCAGCAATTATGGGCGGTCGCCCAAACCAGACTCAAAATTCCCAAATTTCTCCTGCAAGCCAAATTCATCCGTCCCAAGCGTATGAGTATAACTTACTAACACTTATACTATTACCAGGAGTGCAACAACCATCCCAAAACATTACTTTTAATTTTATTTCATTCTTTTTACCGTCCCACAAATAATATAATAATTTTCTTTTATTCCATTTAAATATTTTACCGTCCCAAAAGTATAAGTATAATTTTTCTAATATACTAGTATACTCATTTAGAGATACTTTCATTCATTTCCCCATCCCATGAATAATAGTATAAATTTTATAATATACTTATTTAACATTTAACTCAAGTTAATATTTTACCGTCCCACGAGTAGGAGTATACTTTCAAACACTTATACTAACATTCTCAGGTATATAAACATACTCCATATACATCCTTGCATACAAACCAAGTCACTTACCCAGTATAATTATACTCCCTTTGTCCCAAATAAACAAGTATCACTAATAAATTCTTTTCACAATAATTTCACCACATATCACACATATAGCAAATATATGACCATTTTACTATTTAAGGTGAATTAGTAACTTACCTATTTCCGAAAAAGTATCGCAGAAATATGTTTTGTTCGGGTAGAAATGACCTACTCAACGCCCTGATCATTTTTATATAATTAGATTTTAAAACGCATAAGTAATTAAAAAGATATAAATTAAATTAGGATGAATTTACTCCCTTCGTATTCAACCCAGAGAAAACGTAGAAAATGTTGTTGTTTGTAAAACATAGAGGGAGAGAGATAAACATGAGGTTATAAAAAGGATTTTTACCCACTTTTCAACTTTGGTCACCCAACTTTCGTTTTTAACACTTAAGCCCCTAAACTTATATTTTCAAAAAGGACCCTAAAGTTTCAACTTAATCATTTAACTCCTTTAACTATTATTACTACTAACTAAGTAAATAACACATTTAATCAAGTAAGATGTGCAAGTCATAAAATATGATGCAACACATAAAATGCACACATAAGTCAAATAAAAATCCCCAAAAATATAAAATAAATAGGGACGGGTTTTTTGGGTCATTACAATCACTCCCCTTTAAAGAAAATTCGTCCCGAATTTTAAGATAACTTACCAAACGAATCAAATAACCAAGGATATTTCCTTTCCATTTCCAATTTCGAAACTTCCAAGTAGATTTTTTCACATTATGATTTATCTATAGAACTCAAGCAAAATGAATACTCTCATTTCTCAATTCTTGAATTCTAGAATCAATCACTTGAACTGGATGCTCCTCATAGGACATACTTGGTTCAATATTCTCGGGAACCTCAGATAGGACTTGAGAAGGATCATAAACAGATTTGCGTAGCATCGACACATGGAACACATTATAAACCTTGTCAAGAGAAGGAAGTAACACAAGATGATAAGCCCAATCTCCAACTCTTCCCAAAATCTTAAAAGAACTGATATATTAAGCAAACTCCACGAGAAGTAAAGGTATATCCCACGAATTCTAAGAATCAACTGAACAAGTTCTCAACATATCCTCGAGAATCTGAATGGTCCTTTCTGACTGGCCATCTGTCTGAGGATGAAAACCCGTACTAAATCCAAATTCTGAATTCAAAGCCTTCTGAATTGCTTACTAAAATCAAGATGTAAATAAGGAACCCATATCTAATATCATGCTTGTAGGCATCCCATGAAATCGAACTATCCTCTGAACAAATAAGTAACAACTGAATTAACATTTATACCCTCAAAATAGATAAGGTGAGGAAACTTGGTAACCAATCCGCTATCAATCAACATCATTGTTCTTAACTATTCAGTGTAACTCCTTCAATGAAACCTTTCGCAATAGATTCATATCCACTCACAAATCTCAAAGGCTTGTCACAAACCAACTGATCACTGATATTTTACTTCCAGATTATTCGCAGCTCAATGACTTAGTTGAATGCTTATAATTTCTCATGTCAAACAAATCAAATGTAACTCTTCAAATTTATCTCAATACTCTACATTTACTCGGATTCATCATTAAATTGGTCTTGTGTATCTCTTCAAGTACCTGTAGTTGAATTCGTTATGCATGTTGGTTCCACTAAGTGTCGACTACATACTCTGTTACAAAAGTTAAAGTTCCATCACTAGCAACGAACAAAATCGTGTTGTCTATCATTGTTCATTCCACTAGTAATTTTTTTTTTATAGTTGAAATCATTCAATAGAGTAGAAACTTAAAGCTTTCACAATCGCAAAATCATCACATGTCTCGACTCATAAGGACTCCAAGATGTCAATTCCTCTAACCTTCCCCCATTTAGTGTTATCAAACATGAACTATAAGTCAAGGAATCCTCTAATATATTTGTCTTTCCTGAATGATATAACATAATACTCTACTTGCATTGTCTCAAGTGTAGCTCTCCTGAAGAAAACGATTACTTCAACTCTCATGGTCGGTAGACACTTCAAATATGGCTCTAAAAAAATCATTTACTAATGCAATGAATGTATAATCGCAATCAACCTCAAGTTATGGTGAGGATAACTTTGTTCATAAGGAATCAATCTTCTCGAACCATACATAACTGCCATACAATTCTGAATGGATAAACATCTCAATCACTCTTTGAGGCATCACCATGAACAATGAGTTGATTAGATCCACTATAATGGTAAAACTCGACATATCCATTAGAAAATAGTAACACGGTCATACCCTCTTGACAATTGTAATACTAATCAAATCCACTAAGCAATATAAATGTTGAAGTTGTTATTAACCCTTGTTTCAATAATCAAAACTCATTACACACTTATCAATCCATCGAGGAAGTATATCTTTCTGTGTCAATTAGTTAACAGTGTAGCTACCTTAGAAATTCATCAATAAATATCTAACAATATCATGCCAATCCCAACAAGCCACGTACATATTGTTGCTTTCGTAATTAAACGACCAATATCTATGCCTGTATTGAAACTTCCTCAAAATAATATATCCGCTAATAAGAAGACATAATACCTTGATTTCACAACCCGTTGCTTCTCTCAAGCAATCCAATTATGATTACAGATATAATTCAGAATATCCAACAATACCACTGAAGTAGTTGTTAATTCAAACAATATAACCACAAATTTATGATGCCCATACCTGGTATGAAAGCCGTCTTTGAAATATACCCATCTCAAATTTTCAACTGATAATAATCACTTCAAGTCAAACACTGAATAAACCACTGATCTCTGAAGTTGATAAAATATATCACCCACATAAGATAACAAGTAATGATTCGCTATAGTCATCTGGTTGAGCTCTTAGTATTCAATATACAATCGCAAAGTACCATACCTTTTCATAATAAACAATACTGATGCATCCCACGAAGATATACTAAACGTAATGAATCCCTTGTCAATAAATATCTCAAGCTGAATCTTCTACTCCTTTAACTCAACCGATGTTATAGGTATATTAAACTAGATATTAGCACTGTAGCCTTGTACTGTAATAACTCAATATAACCCAATTTTCTCCTCAAGTAACATGTACTACTCAATAAAGAATATATCTGAGATCTCACAAAGAAAGGATCAATCCTCCAATTTAGATGTAGACGTTCTACTACCAACCACGTAAACTAAATACCCGGCACAACCTTCTGATAACAATTTTCAGACTTTAATGCATAAATAACATGAATGCCCAACACATATATCTACATGCTTAATTAAAGCACACTAACATATAAAACTCCACCACAATAATATCAAAATCTTGCTATGGCAAAATAACTAAACCAGCAAGTAAAACATGCTCATAAATTTGAACATCACAAGTGCACAACATTCTATCAATCACCAAACACTCCCCCTTAGTATAGACACCTCTAAAACATAAGGTAGAGACTCAGAAGACAAATGCAACCGAGAAGAAAAATGCACAGACACATAAGAATGCGAAGAACCTGGGTCTATAAGTGCTCATGCTCTCAAACTAGACACAGAAATCATACCTCCAATCACATTAGCAGAATCGGAAATATGTTGTTGATTGATGGCAATATCACGATCCTGCACCTTAAGCTTCCCTGAAGAATTCCTCTTCTGGCCCTGAGAAGACCTGACAACACTTCCCAATGCCCTATTCTTCATTCTTGGACAATCCTTCTGAAAATGACCCAACTGACCACATCTCATACATTTACCTTGCTTCTTCCAACATTTCTCATCTAAGTGTCCTTCCCTCCAACAATAACTACATACTCGTTTAACTTGACTTTTGATTTTCTGTGGTCCTTGAAAAGATCCTCTAAGTTGCGAAGATGTACCCTGAGATCCTCTATTATCTCCATACTGATGTTGTGGTTTTGGCTGTCCTCCTTGTCTTGTCACATCTGAAGCTTCAACCTTGTTTTTACGCTCAACTATGTCGTTAATTGCTTTCATTGTAGTTTCAAACATACCTTGGAACATCATTCGAACCTCTTCTCTAACATTATCCTGCCTTAAAGGCCCAGACTGATCTCCTTCTGTCCCAACCATTTCAATAAGTACCTGCATAAAACCCTCAACGTTACTCATTCTCTACACAACTACCCTCCTAGGTCACATAGTAATTCTAGACCATCTACAACCTAGCTCTGATACCAACTGTCGCGCCCCAGACCCGTGGTCCTACTTGGCCCCACGCTCGGGACACGAGTGGAAGACGTTATAAAACACTTTTAGAAATTTTTTCAAAATATACTTTCATAAAGTTTAACAAAATCCACACTCGAAGTTCAAAGACTTCATTTAACTTTCAAACAAACTCTTTCACAAACGAAAGTACTTAGCCCGAAGGCTTACAAACTTTTATAGAAATGTACATACACCAACATTATCCAAAATAATGGTGTTACAAAATGATGAAGTCACGGAAACTCTACCCAAAAGTACTACATCTAAGTAATGTAGCCTTTACAAAACAAATCCCAACTCTTACCACTGTAACGTCCTCCCGTGCCAAAGTGTCCTATCCCCTGGACTCGCCTTTATCTAAAACAGTAAACAAATAAAGGATGAGAATGAATCTCAGTAAGCTACTAAAATGCAACTACGTTTCATGCTAAAATGATAAGTATAACAAACAATATCATAAGCATCACATAGCACATAGCATGAGAGTCAAAGCCAACTCATAATACCACACATACAACGATGTAACACTCACAAGGATACTTAGTCAAGGTTTACCGAAAGAACATTAGCCAAGGTTCTCGAATCAAACATATAACCATCTGAGAGGTATCAACTGAGCAGCATCAAAGAGCTGAAGCCGGGATCCCGAAAACCAAACCATAACCATAAGAACCCAATTAACAAAGGGGGAAATATGACACAAAGTCATAACCCAAATCCTCACTCGAGGGAGCTAACTCATCCCATCCAAGGCCAATCTGGACTGGGGAAAATAGGTCCAGTGGGAAAGCCTTATAGTGAACTTGGCTGTGTGCCACTATAATCCTTCCACCTCCACTCGATTAAAAAAAAGGTCCAGTGGAAAAGCCTTATAGTGAAGTTGACTGTGTGCCACTATAATCCTTTCCACCTCCACTCGATAACATAAAACCAGCTGGACTTTCAAACAAAGCACTGTAATAAATACTTGCTTAAACAAAAACCGAGGGCAATGATTCCAAAGTAGGGAACCAAGCCAAACACATCACAAAGATGAACCAATCCAAACCACATCAAAAGATGTTCAACAATATCCAATTACCATTTAGTCAAATTCCACAACACATATGTTCACAAAGGAACCAATTTCAAACACTAGGGTGTTCCACAAGAACCCTCTAGGTACTCTAGGATATCACCTAAGACCTAGACCAAGACTGAACTCTAAATCACTTGAATTGGAACAACTCCCTTTTTCAGCAATTATGGGCGGTCGCCCAAACCAAACTCAAAATTCCCAAATTTCTCCTGCAAGCCAAATTCATCCGTCCCAAGTGTAGGAGTATAACTTACTAACACTTATACTATTACCAGGAGTGCAACAACCATCCCAAAACATTACTTTCAATTTTATTTCATTATTTTTACCGTCCCACAAATAATAGAATAATTTTCTTTTATTCCATTTAAATATTTTACCGTCCCAAAAGTATAAGTATAATTTTTCTAATATACTAGTATACTCATTTAGGGATACTTTCATTCATTTCCCCGTCCCATGAATAATAGTATAAATTTTATAATATACTTATTTAACATTTAACTCAAGTTAATATTTTACCGTCCCACGAGTAGGAGTATACTTTCAAACACTTATACTAACATTCTCAGGTATATAAACATACTCCATATACATCTTTGCATACAAACCAAGTCACTTACCCAGTATAATTATACTCCCTTTGTCCCAAATAAACAAGTATCACTAATAAATTCTTTTCACAATAATTTCACCACATATCACACATATAGCAAATATATGATCATTCTACTATTTAAGGGGAATTAGTAACTTACCTATTTCCGAAAAAGTATCGCAGAAATATGTTTTGTTCGGGTAGAAATGACATACTCAACGCCCTGATCATTTTTATAT
Source organism: Campanula takesimana (assembly GCA_026119855.1). Classification (NCBI taxonomy): domain Eukaryota; kingdom Viridiplantae; phylum Streptophyta; class Magnoliopsida; order Asterales; family Campanulaceae; genus Campanula; species Campanula takesimana. The sequence continues at coordinate 94,981 of JAOWBW010000214.1, read as the reverse complement.
AATTAGATTTTAAAACGGAAAAGTAATTAAATATATAAATTAAAATAGGATGAACTTACTCCCTTCGTCTTCAACCCTGAGAAAATGTAGAAAATTTTGCTGTTTGTAAAACATAGAGGGAGAGAGATAAACATGAGGTTATAAGAAGGATTTTTACCCACTTTTCAACTTTGGTCACCCAACTTTCGTTTTTAACACTTAAACCCCTAAACTTATATTTTCAACAAGGACCCTAAAGTTTCAACTTAATCATTTAACTATTTTAACCATTATTACTACTAACTAAGTAAATAACACATTTAATCAAGTAAGATCTGCAAGTCATAAAATATGATGCAACACATAAAATGCACACATAAGTCAAATAAAAATCCCCAAAAATATAAAATAAATAGGGACGGGTTTTTGGGGTCGTTACACACTTTCTCTCTCCCACTCAACTATCTACACTCACAACACATCAATTTTTTCACTTTTTTCTTAAATAATGTGCTAAACTCAAAAATTGTAAGTTAAAGAGGGACGGAGGGAGTATAATGGAAAGTGTGTCCTACATGTCATACTCACAATAATTATCTACTAACTCTTCTATACCCCACTTTCTCTCTCCTACCCAACTATCAACACTCACAACACACCATATTTTCCTTAATTCTTGAACCCCACACATTTTTTCTCTTAAAATGGGATGAAGTGAGTATATATATCAAAACTTTATACTCCCTCCGTTTCAAAGTGTAAGTCCACATTTATTTTTTAGTCCATCCCAGAGTATATGTTCACTTCAATAATGACAAAGAGTCTGTTAGGTATGCATATTATAAACCACTCCTATTACCTAGATTTGATTGATCCAATAACCTAATTTTACTTTTTGTGGACTTTAGGTTATATTGTAAGAGGTGTTAAAAATTCATTTCTAGAATAGTCCACTTTAGTAGTATAGGCTTTAGATGGATAGGTCTTAAAATTTTCTATGTCTGGAAATTTAGTGCTCAATGTCTTGATCGTGAATCACTTGACCGCGAGTCAGTGACCGTGAGCTTCATGGTTAACATTGTCAGCTGTTCACAATTGATTCCTCGACCGCAAGACACTCGACCGTAAGGTCTCGACCGCAAATGAAGATGTCCAAGCAACTCAAGTTTGTTCTAGCTTAACCATGGTATCACTTATGTCCAAAACTATCGTTAGTTTAGAATGTTGCAAAATTCAAATTTCAAATTTGAATACATCTGTTAGTGGGATCACCACTACTCTGCAACAAAAGGACAACTCAGACTGAGCTCCAATAAAAAATCAACAGCTCATTGTCCTTCAACTTGGACCCCAAGAATTTCTAATGGCTAGTCTCTCATTCAAGGCTATATATAGTCCTTGAGTTCTTCATTGAACATTGCTGAGATTCAAAGAGAGAAATTGTTGTTGAAATACTTGGTGATTGAAGATCATACTCAAGATTTCCAGAATTATTTGAATCTTCAAGCTTTCGCCTTCAAACCTTCAAAGATCTCCAGCAACATTCAAGTCATCTCAAGCCTTGCAACTAACAAGATTCATTAGGCTCTACAATCACTTAGATTTTAAAGAGCTCCTGATTCTTACACACACACTCACCCCGATTAATCAATCACATAGATTGCATCATTAGGGATACACTGGTCTGAGTCTAGGATTTGTTCTTCATAGAAACTAGGTGCTGATTCAATACTTCATCTCTGTAATCTATACTCAAGAAAAATCAATATACCTTCATTCAAAATCCAAGATTGACATCTTGGTGAAGGACGTAGATCATTTAACAGATCGAACCTTTCCAAATACTTGTGTCATTTACTTACTGTTCCTACATTCTGTAATTTACTTTCAAGTATTGTTCATCTTGTTCTTTATTATTCATATTAATCTTGTTTGTCGTTTAGTGTTTTGATCTTTCAGATTTATGAACTGTTGTGAATTGTGTTTGTTTGTTCAACTTATTGCCTAAGCTAAAATCTGACTAACTCATCATTTTGCCAAACTTTCTAGACAACAACTTTCAATCTCAACCTATCTTGACCGCATATCTCTTGACCGCACCTCAACCTTGACCGGACTCACCCGACCGCAACTTGGTTGACCGTGAGTGCTGGTATTCCAACACTTAGAGATTTTAGTCAAAACCAACTCTACCTTATTTCCATCGAAAACTTCCGCTGTGTATATTACACTTGATCGCGTGGTTTTCATTGACCGCAAATGTAAGCATAAGGTTGAATTTTTGAAAAATGGTTGAAATTTTAAATAGGCTATTCACCCCCCCCCCCTAGCCTCTTTTCATACCCTTGTTGTGCCTTTGGGACCAACAACTGGTATCAGAGCAAACACCTTCATAAAACTTTCATTTGTCAAGCTTAACAGCTTGGGTGCCGATTCAACATGGCAAGTCAGAAAGCTATGGCAACGGTTAACTACACTCACGTTCCAGCGTTTGACGAAGATAACTTTGACGTATGGAAGCACAACATTATAACCCATTTCTACTCCATGGACGAGCAACTTGGTGATTGTCTTACCATTGGACCATACTTTCCAATGAAAGCTAATCCAGACCCTGAAACCAATGGTGACACACCGTCAATCAAGAAACCAAAAGCTGAATGGACTGATGAAGAGAAAAGATTGGTTGGAATGGATGTGAAAGCAAAAGGCATACTCTTGAGTACTTTGAGTACTTTGAGTACGTCTCAGCCGTCAATCAAATTACTTTGAGTACTTTGACACACCGTCAATCAAGAAACCAAAAGAAGAAAATTGTCCAATCTATTGTGACAATACATCTACCATTGATGTGTCCAACAACCCTGTCATGCATTCGAAGACCAAACACATTGATATCAAATACCACTTTCTCAAGGATCATGTGGAAAAAGGTAATATCCATCTAGAGTATGTGAGTACAGATGACCAAATTGCATATATTCTCACCAAGGCTCTTGATTCGAAGAGATTTAGGTATCTTAAAGGAGAAATGGGTATGTTATAACTTTAATGAAATGTCCATATACTCTATTTGTGCTAACTTTTGTGCTTTTATCTAAGTTCAAAGTTTAGCAAGAAATTCACGATCAATACACCACGGTCGACCGCAAAAATGCCGACCGCCCATACTCAAGTATTCCACTTTGACCGTATAACGAGTGATTTGTTCAAGGCTTTAGAGAAGCATACAGCAAGGGAAAATGATGACATTTGTTCACTGCTTTAAAGAATCATTCATAGGCCAAGGTAACCTACTTGACCGCAAGTAATCACGGTCAAGCACCTGACCGCAAACTCAAGGTGACCAGAATGAAAAATCTTTCATTTCCGGTTGTGTAATGGACTACGATGATCTCATGAACGATGCAATTGGAAGGAACATCATCAAGAGAATTAAAAAAATCTGGCATTCGGAACTACTTCACCATGAATCAATCTTACCATCTTCCAGCTGCGGTCGGAGAATTCTACTCGACCGCGAAAGAAATCAAAGGCAGGGATGCGAAAAACAATCCACTTGACTGGATTGAAGCTGAAGTCTATGGGCAGAAAGTTGAGTTAGATTTCACAAAAATTGCTACCGCTTTAGGTCTTGATATTGATTTTGAATCCCCTGAATCTCTAACTTCTGAAGAATGTGATGAGCTTGCAATACGATTGATTGGCTCCACGGATGTGTGCACTCCCTACCGGAAAACCTTTCCAGAGGTTATATATTACATTAGGCACCTGGTTGGCCACGTTCTTCTATGCAAGAGTGGAAACCATGGTAACTTTAACCTCTCCCAGTGGCACCTCTCTGCCGTCATCTATCTGGGAAGGAAGATGAATTGGCCCAAGATTCTGCACATTCTGCTGGTTGAGCAAGTCAAGGACTACAATAAGCAGATCAAGGAGAAGGCCCCTACCAAGTACAAGAAGAATTCAAGACTACTTTCTCTAATCTTCAAGTATACTCCTGAAATTCAGGCCGAGTTTGTCAAAGATAAGCATGCAAGGGTGGCCATCTCTCTTTCCAAGGTCTTTGATATCAAGACCATGAGAAAAACCTTCCACAATCAATTTGGTGATACTCAATACCAGGAGTACCTAGCAAAGGATCGCAAAGAAGAATATGTTCCTCCCAACTACACTAAAGCAGCAAGGATAGCTTTAGGGCTAGATCAACCGCATGGTGATTTTGCCGGTGATCAGAATGTTGATGACGCTAGTGAAGGAGAAGAAGATAGGGAAGCCCGGTTGGTTAAAGGTAAAGCAAAGGCTAGTGCATCTCAAATCAAAGCCCTTAACAGGGATCAAGTTCAAAGACCCATCTTCTGCAGGTTCCAAGTCTCTATCTCCTCCTCCCAATCCGGTTTCAAGATCTTCCGTTCCTCAAAGGCAGATCAAGTCTACTGCTCCTCGTTCTACCGCAGTTAAATCTACCGCCTCCTCTCCTACCGCTCCTTCCAAGTCTCTGAAGGCCAAGACTCCTCTCCCCACATCATCTTAGGGGGAGAAATCCAAGAAAAGGGATCTATCCTTGAGTCCCCAATAGGTTTCAAAGAAGACTAAGATTACCAAACCTCCTCCATCGACAGCCTCTCCTGAGTTTACCCCATCCGGTTCACCTGCTCCCGGTAACCGAGATGATGTTGTTGAAATTGCTCCACCCCAGCGCCTAAAAAGGCAACCAATTTCTAAACCAACTCGTGGTTTTATTGATGAACCCACTGATGAAGAAGTGGAGGATGTGTCTGATGATGGTTCAGAACATTCTGATGATAATGCCGGTAATGATGATGAAATTGATAAGGGTATCAATGCTGATAGCCCTGTTTTTAGTGATGCTGAAGAAATGACTGCCAATGTTGAGAAGCCTGCTGAGTCTGAGAAGGAAGTGGAAAAGGATGTGCTAGTACCTGAGCATGAGGGTCACGGTCAAGAGGATGACCATGTACCCAGTGACCGCGCAGTTGATGATACTGGTAAAATAACCATGTCTCCAATCAGGCCATCCACTTCTGAACCTCCTGTCGACTCAATTGCCCATCTGTTGACTGCCGTGAAAATGCTAACTCAAATCAATCTGGATTCTCAAACCCAGATCTCTAAGCTGACCGCCAACCAAGCCGCTCTTCAAAGTGAAATCACTGAGCTGAAGTCTGCAAATTCTCTGCTTAAGGACCAGGTTACTTCTTTTCCCACTCAACTTATTGAGACCATTAAGGGGGAGAGAGAGAGTATATTTAAAAGGCTATATCAGAAGCCATTTCCGGTCAAGAAGGTAGCTCTTCAAGGCCCGGTCAAGCTGGCAGTTCTACCTCTACCGCTCTGGTTGCTCCCAGTGCTTTCATGGTTACACCCGATTTTATGAATCAGTCTTTCCTCATTCAAACCAGAGCCATAATCATGTGTTTTTTAAAGGAAGTATTAAAAGCCTCGGTTGATATCTCCAAGAATATTGAAGAGGTTAAAGATGAACTCTCTCTTGAGGTAAAGAAAGTAAGGGTATCGGTTGAAAAGGATGTTGACATTGCTCTAAAATCTGCTATGAGCAATCTGAATGAAATTTTGGGTCGGAAAATGGAAGCCTTTAAACAGGCCATGATCGTCCACACCAACCGCCTAAATGATCAACCCAACAAGATTGACTTGCTGTCCAACCGAGCTAATACGGTATTGAACAGGCTCAACCGTCAAGGCAATCAAGGCGGTCAATAAGTCATTCAAGGAGCTGAAGGAGCAGGCCATGGTAACGTAAATGCTCAAGGTGGAGATAATGATGAAGAAGATGGAGTGACCGTGCCTATCTTTATTCCCGGTCTGTCCAAACCATCCTACCGCTTTCCCTTCTCCAACCTCTCAGATGAAGAACTTCAAGAATTTGACCGTTTCTAGTCTACCGTGATTCCATCCTACCGTAACTCTTTTGTCATGACCGTGTGTGGTCATTTTAAACAATTTGTGGTTTGTTCCAAAAAAAAATTATTTTTGTTTGTTTTATTTTGGGTTTGTAAAACTTAATATTTCTCTTTTGATTATGCACTCCTATGTTGAATGGATATTTCTTTGGAGTGTCTTGAATGTCTCTGTTTGTTGCAATTGCTCTATCATCGTTATTTTCTCTAATTGCACAAACTTATATATTTCTATCTTGCTAGGATTAGAATTTTATTTTATCTTTTTAGGATGATAGAAATCTATGACATTGGCTTAGAGTGAGCATTGACTTGGGGCGTGAAATTAATAAAATAATATTTCTTGAAAACATGTTATTACCAAGTACAGTGAATTAGCCTTTGTTATAGTAGGTAATGGTCTCAATCAAATAGGGGGAGATTGTTGGGTATGCATATTATAAACCACTTCTATTACCTAGATTTGATTGATCCCATAACCTAATTTTACTTTTTGTGTTAGGTTATATTGTAAGAAGTATTAAAACTTCATTTCTAGAATAGTCCACTTTAGTAGTATAAGCTTTAGATGGATATCTCTTAAAATTTTCTAAGTCTGGAAATTTAGTGGTCAATGTCTTGACCGTGAATCACTTGACCGCGAGTCAGTGACCGTGAGCTTCATGGTTAACATTGTCAGCTGGTCACAATTGATTCCTTGACCGCAAGACACTCGACTGTAAGGTCTCGACCGCAAATGAAGATGTCCAAGCAACTCAAGTTTGTTCTAGCTTAACCATGGTCTCACTTATGTCCAAAACTATAGTTAGTTTAGAACGTTGCAAAATTCAAATTTCAAATTTGAATACATCTGTTAGTGGGATCACCACTACTCTGCAACAAAAGGACAACTCAGACTGAGCTCCAATCAGAAATCAACAGCTCATTGTCCTTCAACTTGGACCCCAAGCATTTCTAACGGCTAGTCTCTCATTCAAGGCTATATATAGTCCTTGAGTTCTTCATTGAACATTGCTGAGATTCAAAGAGAGAAATTGATGTTGAAATACTTGGTGATTGAAGATCATACTCAAGATTTCCAGAATCATTTGAATCTTCAAGCTTTCGCCTTCAAACCTTCAAAGATCTCCAGCAACATTCAAGTCATCTCAAGCCTTGCAACACACAAGATTCATTAGGCTCTACAATCACTTAGATTTTAAAGAGCTTCTGATTCTTACACACACACTCACCCCGATTAATCAATCACATAGATTGCATCATTAGTAGGGTCATGCAGAAAAAAAGCGGAACCGGACCGGACCAATAAAACCAGACCGGACTAACGAAAACCGGACCGAACCAATAGTATTGGTCTGGTCCTGATTCCAAATTCCTTTAAAACCGGTTAATTGGTTCGGTTCCGGTTTTGATAAATATTTACACGGTTTTGGACCGGACCGGACCAATCATTATATACATAAACATTTTACATATATATTGCTAAATAAAAAAATTTGTTGTTAAATTTTATTACTAGCATGTTCACATATTATATTCTTATTTTTGTTTTTATACAAAATGGTGTAGGGTAGTTTATTTTTGAATGTTGTGGGACTCTATTGAAGTAGATAAGAACCTGTAATGTAATGTTTAGTGATTCAATAAGCTGCATATAGTATGATAAGTTCATTAATTGTGCCTCTAATGTTTCTGCCCATGTTATGCTTATGTGTATACAATGGGTCCAGTACTGTAAATCTGTAATGCTATTTTCTTTGTGTTGCTAATGTTTTGGCCATTTTCTGTTTGTTTCGGTCATGTACTGTAATGCTATGTTCTGTTAGTTTTAGCCATGTTCTGTTAGTTTGTTGCTATTTGGTTAAACATAAAGACTATACATTATAATTGAAGGTGCACCGTAGCAGATTTCTAAGAGTCTAATATTATCTTTTGAGGTTTCTTGTTTTTTTTTCTTTTTTTATTTTTTTTATTTTCAGCAGACCATTGTGTTTAAGTTTTGTAGTATGAAACACTAAAGTTAATACTTCTCATGCACTGTTTTTCTTTTTGAGCTTAAGGTTGCTCCATGCATTTATGATGTTTAATGTTCTAGTATGATTTGAATTTATGACACAACTATAGATAATTTTAATTTTTGTGTGTTTGTTTCTGCGATTTTTTTTTTTTTGTAAACTGAAGTATTATGTGGAACCAGACCAATGGAGCCGAACCAATAAAACCGGTTTTGGAATGTATTGGTCCGGTCTTGGTTCTAAATTTATACAGAACCGCATAATTGGTTTGGTCCTGGTTTCAAGAATTTTTTTCAAAAATCGGACCGAACCGTACCGTGAACACCCCTAATCATTAGGGATACACTGGTATAAGTCTAAGATTTGTTCTTCATAGAAAGTAGGTGCTGATTCAATATTTCATCTCTGTAATATGTACTCAAGAAGAATCAATATACCTCCATTCAAAATCCAAGATTGACCATCTTGGTAAAAGACGTAGATCTTTTAACAGATCGAACATTTCCAAATACTTGTGTCATTTACTTACTGTTCCTACATTCTGCAATTTACTTTCAAGTATTGTTCATCTTGTTCTTTATTGTTCATATTAATCTTGTTTGTCGTTTAATGTTTTGATCTTTCAGATTTATGAACTGTTGTGAATTGTGTTTGTTTGTTCAACTTATTGCCTAAGCTAAAATCTGACTAACTCATCATTTTGCCAAACTTTCTAGACAACAACTTTCAATCTCAACCTATCTTGATCGCATATCTCTTGATCGCACCTCAACCTTGACCGGACTCACCCGACCACAACTTGGTTGACCGTGAGTGCTGGTATTCCAATACTTAGAGATTTTAGTCAAAACAAACTCTACCTTATTTCCATCGAAAACTTATGCTGTGTATATTACACTTGATCGCGTGGTTTTCATTGATCGCAAAATTCATAGTGTAAGCATAAGGTTGAATTTTTGAAAAATGTTTGAAATTTTAAATAGGCTATTCACCCCCCCCCCCTCTAGCCTCTTTTCATACCCTTGTTGTGTCTTTAGGACCAACAGAGTCTTTACTATTCCTCTCACTCATTCTCCCTTCTACTTTATTTCTATACTCACAACACCATCAACTTACTATTCCCTACCCCACCTTCTCTCTCCTACCTATATTTTCATACTCACAACACTTATATCACTTTCACTCAAGGCCGTTCCTGTAAAATTTGAGGCCCAAAACTAATTTTTTGGTTGGAGCCTCAAAATTTTTAAGTAGGCATTCTCAAGTTAAAAACACGAAGAATCAATGTAAACTAATATACTCCCTCCGTTCCGTGTAAATTGCAACAATTTGGCATTTTGGGCATTCCACTTAAGTTGCAACAATGCCAAATAAGAAAACTCTTTATTACTTTTATAATCCTCCACTCATTCTCTCTCTTCCTCTAAACCACTCATTATTCTCCACTCGTTCTCTCTCTTCCTCTCAACCACTCATTATTCTCCACTCATTCTCTATCTTCCTTCCAACCACTCATTATTCTCCTTTCTTAATTTTTGTGCTTCCCCTTCATGTTACAACTTACCGGAACGGAGGGAGTATATATGAATATCAATAAAAATACAATATAATATTAAAACAACTTATTTAAACACATGTTTCTAACATAAACTATCAACCAAAAACAAGAATAAAAGTAAAATAATAAACATTACTCCTAATAATTGATTTGATTTTAACCTAAAACAATTATAGACGATATATATTGACATTGTAAATGTCGAAGGGCCTAAGGTTTGTTAAGATTTATGGGCTTGTCAATTGGAAAATTAAAATCATCTATGTTATTTTTTGTTGTGTCAGCCATCTTATTGGGCCAGAGTGAAGAAGAATCTGGGTTAAAACAAATGGGCTACGCATTAGTAGTAGGTTGCAGATTTGGGGCCCCAGAAAATTGAAGGCCCAAAGCCACTGCTTTGTTGGCTTGGGCTCAAGGCCAGGACTACAGTTCCACTATTTCTTAAATTCTGTGCAAATGATAAATTCTGAGCAAATGATAAGGTGGAGTTATAATCTGAGACGAATGGAGTATTTTGTTAGATAACGAATTTAATATTTTCAAGCGGAGAGATGATACTAGTAATTAGAGTGCACAAAATTTTGGGGGAAACTAGTTTCCCCCAAACTTAAAAAAAGACCGGTTTTTGAAGAGGAAACCATCATACGCATAGCGACATAGGGGATCGGGATTGAAACCCACGCCATCCTTTTGACCCGATTTACTAAACTGGTAAACATAAATGCAAACTTTCTCTCTCTCTCTCTCTCAAAAACACAGAGCGCTCAAATTTCCCTGTTCTCTCTCTCTCTCTCTAAAACCGGTGAAGACTACCTTTAACCTTCTACTATTTTGTTTGATTTTTTCAATTTGAAGTAAAATTTGTTTGATTCTCCTTGCATCGTTCATTAATTTCACTCTATTTGACGCAAACTACGGTTTGATTTAAAGAAAAATAACGCGGAAAGGCGTTGTGAAGTCAGGGCGTGATGGAGGTATGTGTTGATTTCAAGCTTTTTCGCTTGATTTTCACTCTATTTTGTTCGATTACTGTGTTGATTTCAAGCCTTTTTGTTCGGTTTTTGTGATGCTTGATTAAGCATTTTGAGTTTGGTACTTGTTACTCAGTGATTTAAACAAGCAAAAGGAGTCTTTGTTGAATAAAGTTGAAGACTTTCTGACAATCAAACACGATCACATTGACAAGGTTGTTTGGAGCAAAGACAACGAGGAGAAGAAGAGGAAGAAAACTGTTGGTTCGACTGCAACATATGTCAGCAAACTAGGTCTAGAAAGGGTGTTAGTCAGTGAAATTGTAACTTGTTGTTTTGAAATCCAAACTTGTTGTTTTAAGTTATTAACTTGATGTTTTTTATGCCTAAACATGTTCATTCAGTTGTATTAAAAGTTCATGTTCAAACTGCTAATATCAAGTTTATCTGTTAAAACACGAAGTTACACTTTTATAATACCAAGTATAGATCTGATACAACATACTTGATTAACCACCAGGCTGCACTAATAAAACACCAAGTTATTGTACTAAAATATAAAGTTACAATACTAAAACACCAAGTTACTATACTAAAACAACACCAAGTTATATTATAAGCAGATGTTCAAAAAGCTTATTTCAATAGAAAATGCATGGTTATTATAATATCAAGTTTGCTTGTTAAAAAATCAAGTTAAATTACGAAAACATCAAGTATATATCTGATACAACATAACTTGATATCCACCAGGCTGCACTAATAAACAAAAAGTTACTGTACTAAAATATCATGTTACAATAACAAAACACCAAGTTACTATACTAAAACAACAAGTTACACCAAATCAATTCTATTTCAATTTGAGCAACTTGAACATCTTCATTTCAATTTGAGCAACAAACGACTACAGGATTCAAATTAAGTGTAGATTTGGTGTTTTTTTAGCCAAATGAAGATATCCATCTCTTTAAATTGATCGTCATTGTCTTTTTCAATCTCACTCTCCTCTGATTCAATAACATTGTTATCCACCATCTCCATCTCTATCTCCATCATCTATAAGAAGAAGATCAATTTCAATTAGATCAAGTAGCTCATTCGAATATCAATTTTAATTTCAATTAGATCAAATTGATGAACAAAATGCTTAGATTCAAACCTGATCAATCGTTTTTGAAGCTTCCATCTGCAACTGCAATGGTGAGAGATATATATATATATGTATAGAGAGAGAGAGAGACGCGCGCGCGCGCACACACACACACAGAGAGAGAGAGAGATGGTGGAAGGAGGAATGTGGGCTGAGAAGATGATGTGTGTGCTGCTGTGTGTTTGGTAGGTTTCATACCCTAGTTTTATTTGAACCCATAATATTAAACCGGTTCATTAACAACCGGTTTTTCCTACTTTCCCTCAAAACAGGTCTTTTTTTGACATTAGGGGGAAACGTTTCCCCCAAAACACACTCATTAGAGTATCCACAACAGAAGCTTTTTGAGAATTTTTTATTTTTATAAAAGAGCTCTTTAGAACTTTTTTGTCATTATGAAAGTTTTTAAAGAGCTCTTTGCTAAGGAGTTGCAATTTGTAGAAATAGTTTTTTCATGTGGTTTTCACATTAATACTCACCAACTCTTAAGTAAAAAAAAAAAAAAAAAACCTTTACCATAGGATTTTTTTTAAAAAAAACTCTTTTATATAATTTAAAAATAATTTAACATATTAAAATTGCATTTTTTTAATTTTTTTTTTTAAAAAAAACAAACACAATGCTCTTAGGACGGCAATGAGCGGGTAGGAAAACATATTAAGCGGCTATTGAAAAAACAAAACAAGTTAAGGTAGTAAACCGACAGGACAAAAAAGGTCTCAATCGATCCAGTGACCTTATGTTGCCTAGAAGGGCGGTTTGGTCGGTCGCAAGTGGCCGCCACTTTCAGCCTACTAAATAGAAATATTCTTATTCAACAAAAGGCGCAAAAAAAAAAAGAGAGAGAGAGACCAAAGGGAATTTCTCTATATTATTATTATTAGTTTCACAGTTCAAATTTATTTTTAAAACTTGGAGGATGATGAATGCATTATTTATTTTTTCCATATTACTCTCTATACGTATTTCTTTTGGGAAATGTCTAGTACATCTTTCGTTTCATAACACATAACGAATTTAATTTAACAATATCTTTTTTGTAAGAAGTGAATATTATTAATTTTATTTTTATTTTGAATCAAGCCAACATTATATTAAATGCAAATGCACAATAATATGAGTAGGCTCTCCACAAATTTTGGAGGCTCAACCCAAAAACTGAAGTGCAATACATCTCTAGAATAAATGTCAGTCATTACATTCATATTTTGAAATCAATACAAAACTCGGATATTATAACAATTCAAAATCTTCCATCTTGTACATCTCTTGACAATATTCTGGGACGCACGTATGTCATTCCAAGTGTAGCTTGGACACTGCCGTAAGTTGACATTCACAAAAACCCTCATTAGATTAAATTTAGCGTTGAAAACATGAAAAACTGAGACATCCGAGTTAGCAATAAATCGTCAACCAAGATTCCCCAAAATTGCTAGATTGAACAAATGAAAATCACCAAATATCGATTTACAAAACATCAAGGCTCTCAACAAGGAGAGAAAACAAAGACTCTCAACAAGGAGAGAATGACTAAGGCTCTCAGAGAAGACATTTCAATCAAAGATGAATTCAACTTTGCATGAGGCAAAAGGATTTGATTTGATTCTATATGACCGAAGACTAAAAATTCAAAGGACGGTTCAAAGGATTGAAGTTTACTCTCCATTAATGATTGATGATATTTTTGAAAAAAGAGTAATCAAATCTTAAATTATTGAAAATAAAATTCAAACAAAATAAAAATAAGTAAATTAAAAAATCTTACATTTATTAATTGCCAAATTATTTGGCAATTAATAAATGTAAGATTTAAGAATAAGAAAACTAATCAAATTAGGATGAAGAAGAAGAACATGTGACTCTGTGAGAAAGAAGAAACGCAGGGGAACGAGAGAGAAGTCAATATTATTTTTAAGAAATATATTTTCCTTATTTGTATATCATCATAGTAAACTTTCATTAAGCTTTTAGTCCAAATTTTAATGAAACAGTTAATTATGACATCTTTTTATTTTTTTATTTTTTACACAACGTTTCAGCTAGGAGGCAAGAAGAGAGACCGAATTTCAAATTTCACAAATTTTGAGATTTAACTTTTATCAATGAATCAAACTTTAGAGATAGTACAATTTTTTAAGTGAATTAATGTACTCCCTCTGTCCCAACCCAAAACACCTTGCACACTTTTGAGGATGCACGGGAATTAAGGAGTAAGTATGCTAAGAGTAGTCCATTACAGTACGTGAGTTGCGTATTCCATTTCAAACAACATTTACTTTTTTTTTTTTTTTAATGGACTGAACTAGCCTTCATTTTCCTGCATGGAGCAACTTCAAATTTTGGTTATTACTTGAAACTAAAATATTTTTAATGAATTTTAAAGATTTATAACGAAATCAAGTTTTTGAATTTGTGCATTTTGTCAATGATTACTCTTTTACTGAAATTTAAGTAAATAAAGAAGTATAATCAAACATTCTAATAATAAAATTATACTCCATCTGTCCCTAAATAAGTGTCCATTTTCAAAAAAAATTTGTCCCTAAATGAGTGTCTTTTTTTAACATAACTTTCTCCCTAAACGTTTTTTTTCGGAAAAAAATTCACCGGTTTCTTTATACGTGCAAAACTAAAGGTTTTGAAAGGAGATTACAAGATTATATATGAATCGTTGTTACCAAATTGTTCAAAAAGTTGAGATTTTCAGTGTCCCTTAAAATGAAATTTGGACACTCATTTAGGGACAGAGGGAGTAACATTGAATTTGGATAAAATAGAATCTCTCATTCATATTGAAAATATATTTTTATTTGGGTGTTGTTGTTTACACCCACAAAATTATGCGTATACCCGTAACTATATTTTACAATGTTGTACTATTTATAATTTTAAGCACACATACGGGTGTATTAACTAATCTTATACTCCCTCCGTTCCTATTTACCTTACAAAAATTGCCATTTTGGGTGTCCTCATTTACTTTACAAAATCCCAAAAAGGAAAGTTTTTATTACTTTTCTAATAGTGGGACCCACTTGTCATACTCACAACAACTATCAACTTACTTTTCTCTACCCCACTTTCTCTCTCTCACTCAACTATCTACACTCACAACACATCAACTTTACAATCATTTTCTTAATTTTTGTGCAAAACCTCTTTTTTGTAATGTAAATGGGGACGGAGGGAGTAGGTGTGAACAACAACCACCTTCTTATTTAACTTTTTACTAACTTTATTAAATTTTGATAAAAATTTATAATTTTAAAAGTGTGCCAATATATAACTTATAAACTAGATTAACGCCCGTGCGATTCACGGTTTCTTTAAGATTGTTATGAATTTTACTTTTAATAACTTGTTACTTGTTACAATGGGGCAAATTGCAATTTGGTTCCTGACATTTACTTTGATTTGCAATGTTGCTCCCTGATGGATCGATTTTATCATACGTTATCTCTACATTTTCGTTCTCATTTTATTGACTTTTTGATGTAATTTAGAATAGTTTAACGTAATTTTGGTCTAATTGTGTTTGAGGAACTTTGTGAAATTATGTGTGTTTTGAGACACTTTTTAGTGTAATGTTGATGTATTGCAAAGTCTTAGAGATTTAAAGGATTGAAGACCAAGAATTGCTCGAGTCAAAGTCAAAGGTCAACTGTTGTCAAGCGAGTCAAAGAGGTGAAGAAAAGAAGAAAAGTGAAGAAAGTCCATTCCAGGAGAGTGGGCGGTCGCCCACTCTGACCCGGGCGGTCGCCCACCAAGGCGATTTTGAGATGTTCCAGTCTGATGCTTTGGGCGGTCGCCCATAACCTTTCCGGGCGGTCGCCCACTCCTCCGCACTGATTTTCGGGATTCCTCTCCAAAGCGGGTTTTAACCCAATTTTCCCTATTTTTTGGCCCTAGTTTTCTCTCTGTATAAATATTAGACTGCAGCCTTTAGTTTTTTTATGCTTTCTTTTAGGTTTTATCAAAGTTTTCAAGGTGTAATCAAGATTTGGGATTTTTATTCATCAGCAAGCGTTTATCCAGGTTTATGGTTTTTAATCTTATTCTGGTGATTCTTGCTATGTCTATGAGTAGCTAAGTTTCTTATTCATGGATTGGGAATAACTCTATTGAAACTCTATGCTAAATTGGGTTTAATTTAATATCATTCTTGTTCTTGTTCTTTGAAATTGATCTTCATTCATTTAGAGATTTCAACTTTATAGATAGATATTATTGATCTTTAAATCATTAGGGTTTAAATTATTTCACTAGCGTGGATAGTTTTTACATTGACCTAGATTTCATTGAATAGATTTAATTGAGGACCTAGGGGAAATCCAAAGGATCTAAAATCAATTGTTCTTAAGAACTTAATAAATTATTGGTGTGTGTTGTTGACCTAGCGGAATTCATCACATAAAGATAATAATAGGGTTGCAATCCGGTGACCAGACCGTTCCAATTCTTAACTAAGTGATCGATTTCTTGAACAGTTTGATAATCTTTATTTAAAAAATAGCATAGAGTGGAAATAGTTGTGTACCCCAATCCGTGAATCTTTGTCATCTTGAATTCAATTCTTGCTTGCTTTGTGATCTTCAATCTTAGTTTATTTTTACTGTTTAGTAGTTAAAGTAGATTAATTAAAAATCAAATTACAAACCCCCTTTGGTTACTCTTTTGCACTAATTAAATTCACTCGTTTGTCCAACAAGTCTCTGTGGGATCGACCCTCGCTTTCGCGCGTTACTACTACGGTAACTAGTGCGCTTGCTAAGTATTTATTACTTGGAATTTTATCCATCAAGTTTTTGGCGCCGCTGCCGGGGACTTGTTTTGATTTACAAGTTAATTTAGTCGGTGTATGTTTGGTAGGCGTTCATTGAACCCCGAGTTGGTTCCTTTGGACGATAATATCGATAGACTCGACAGGGGCATTCCCCCTATTCGTGAGTCTGAGTCTGAAGCTTCTGTCACCGAGACAGAGGTAGTTTTAAGTGAATCTAAAACTTCTTCCACCGGGGGAGAAGAAATTGGAGTTGTAATGGCTAATCCCTTAATGAAAGAATATGCTAGGCCTAAGGTTGACACATCGGTGTCTTGTATTGTCTTGACTGAGGCCGCTAAATCTTATGAGGCGAAGGGGCATTACTTTAGTCAGTTGCCCAAGTTTCAGGGTCTTCCCGCTGAAGACTCTTTGAACTTCTTTAGAGAGTACATGATGATTATATCAGGATTCCCTGTAAAAGAGGGGGTTACTGATGAACAATTAAGGCTTAAGTATTTTCCTTTCTCTCTTCAAGGGGAAGCTAAAACTTGGCTTATGTTGCTTCCTGCTAGGAGTATCACTACATGGGATGGGTTGCATGATGCATTCTTAAAGATATTTTTCCCGCACGCTACTTTGGCCACCTTTAGACAGAAAATCATAGGGTTTACTCAAGAGGTAGGTGAGCCATTTCATGAGGCTTGGGATAGGTTCAAAATGTTGCAAGTGCAGTGCCCCCATCATGCTTTTCCTGAGGCCCTTTTACATCAAACATTTTATGGTGGGTTAACTGCAGCAGACCAAGCTATGGTCGACAATGCAGTAGGCGGATTTTTAGGAGCCAAAACTGTTGACCAAACCCAAGAATTATTTTAGATGTTGGGGGCCAATTCGCAAGAAAAAGGCTCTAGAGGGAAACCTAAGGGAGTGCATGAGTTGAGTTGTATGGATGAGTTCACTAGGCAGGTGTCTTTGTTAAACCAAAACATGGCTAAAATGAACTCTAATATGTCTTCCTCAAGTGCTAATGTGGTATCTGATTTCTGTGCTAACTGTGGATCTAACACTCATGCTACTAATGTTTGTCAAGTTGTTGCACAGTTTGATTCTGAACAGGTATATGCGATGCAAGGGTATCCCCCAAGGAAAAATCAAGGTGGTATGTATTCTAATACTTATAATCCAGATTGGAAAAACCACCCCAATTTTTCTTGGAGGGGTAACCCAGGAATTCAGTACCAGCAGCAGAAACCTCTTTATCCTCCTCCCCCACAAGGGAATCCAGAACAGCAGCCTAAGCAATCTCTGGAGGATATGATGAGGTCCATGATGCAAGAGCAGCAACAAATGAAAATGATGATGGAGCAACGTGAGAAGCAGCAGGAAGCGGTCAACAAAAAGCTGGAGACCCAGATTGGTCAACTAGTTGTGGGTCAGCAAGGGCATAAACCAGGAACCTTCCCTAGTCAAGGGGAGCAAGCCAAGGCCATTATGACTTTGAGAAATGGCAAACAGGTAAGCAATGAGGTATGTCCTAACTCTCCTTCTTAAACTGCCGAACCACCTGTTGTTGAGAATGTTGTTGGTAAGAGTACTAATGGCATGGGGGAAATTCCTGTGACTGATTCTTCCACCCCCAAGCCATATGTACCTCCTGTACCGTTTCCTGGTAGATTCATGAGAAGTAAGATGGATAAGCAAATGTCTGATTTATATGACATGTTTTCAAAAGTGAACATTAATCTTCCTTTGTTAAATGTCATTAAAAATATCCCAGCTTATGCAAAGTTTTTCAAAGAACTTAACTCCAGGAAACCCAAGTATGGGAATGATGAGAAATTGGTTATGGGTGAAAGTGCCAGTGCCGTGGTACAACAGAACCTCCCACCTAAATTGAAAGACCCCGGAAGTTTTAATATTTCTATATCTATGGGGGATTCTAAAAAGGTGAAGGTAATGTTAGATCTCGGTGCTAGCATTAATTTGTTACCTCATCATTTGTATCTTGAGTTGGGTTTACCTGAGCTAAAACCCACCACAATGACCTTGCAATTGGCTGACCGTTCAATCAAGAGGCCATTGGGAATTGTGGAGGATGTTTTGGTGCAGGTAGCCAATTTGATTATCCCTGTGGATTTTGTTGTGCTTGAGACTGTTAATGGTGTTGGGAATAGTCAGGATTCTCCCATATTACTTG
This sequence comes from Campanula takesimana, assembly GCA_026119855.1. NCBI lineage: Eukaryota > Viridiplantae > Streptophyta > Magnoliopsida > Asterales > Campanulaceae > Campanula > Campanula takesimana. The sequence goes on along the minus strand of JAOWBW010000214.1, from coordinate 76,401 downwards.
GGCGTCCATTTATGGCTACTACTAACACCATCATTAATGTGGGTTATGGGACTCTATCTATGTGTGTGGCTAATGAGAAAATAGAAATATCTGTGTTTGATGTCATGCAAAGTCCCATAGATGATGAGTCTTGTAACTGTGTGGATATTGTTGAGGATTGTGTGAGTGAAGTTCTGTGGCATGAGAGAGACTGTGAGGAGTTAGAGTCTTTGTTGTCAACTGGCGGTGAGAAACTTAGGGATAATGCGGATGTTCAACTGATGGCTGTGGAAAAGGCCGACGAACACCATCCTAGTGATGTCCCGTTTCACCCCCTAGGCCACTTCAATGAGAAGTCGGCGCCTTCTATTGTAACCCCTCCAGCTCTTGAGCTGAAAGCCCTTCCTTCAAATTTAAAGTATGTTTTTCTTGGGGAGGGAGAGACTTTGCCCGTGATAATTGCCTCAGATTTGACCATAGAACAAGAGGCCAAGTTGATCAAAGTGCTTCGTGAGCACAAGCAGGCCATAGGGTGGACCTTAGCAGATATTAAGGGTATAAGACCCTCCATGTGCATGCACAAAATTAACCTCATATATGGTGCTAAGCCATCTAGAGAGAGACAAAGGAGGCTAAATCCTCACATGGAGGAGGCGGTTAGGAAAGAGGTCCTAAAATTGTTGGATGCAGGCATTATCTATGCCGTTGCTGATAGTGAGTGGGTGAGCCCGGTTCAAGTCGTTCCTAAGAAATCGGGCTACACGGTCACCACTAATGAGAAAGGAGAAGAAGTGCCAAAAAGGGAAGTGACTGGGCTGAGAATGTGCATAGATTTGCGCAAACTGAATGCTGCAACAAAGAAAGATCACTTCCTTTTGCCCTTTATTGATCAGATTCTTGAGAGATTAGCCGGACATGAGTATTATTGTTTCTTGGATGGTTTTTCGGGGTATAACCAAATCCCCATTTCACCAGAGGACCAAGCCAAGACCACTTTTACTTGTCCTTTTGGCACATTCGCATTTCGGAGGATGCCCTTTGGGCTTTGTAATGCACCTGCGACCTTTCAAAGGTGTGTGACCTCCATCTTCTCTGATTTGATCGAGCGATGTGTCGAATTCTTTATGGATGACTTCTCGGTATTTGGCGACAGTTTTGATGGGTGCCTAGAGAATTTGACAATGGTTTTAAATCGTTGTTGTGAGACAAATTTGACCTTTAGTTGGGAAAAATGTCATTTTCTCGTGAGGCATGGCATTGTGTTAGGACATTTGGTGTCAAACAAGGGGATTGAGGTAGATAAGGCTAAAATCGATGTGATTTCAAAATTGCCTCCCCCTGTGTCGGTTAAGGGTGTGCAAAGTTTTCTAGGCCATGCAAGTTTTTATAGGCGTTTTATAAAAGAATTTTCAAAAATTTGTAAGCCTTTATGTAACCTGCTAGCTAAGGACACTGAGTTCATCTTTGACCAAGAGTGTCTAGAGGCCTTCAATCTGCTGAAGGAGAAGTTGACGTGTGCCCCCATTCTATCCAGCCCCAATTGGTCTCTACCTTTTGAGATCATGTGTGATGCATTAGATTTTGCGATTGTGGCTGTTTTGGGGCAAAAAGTGGATAAATTACCTCATGTGATTCATTACGCAAGTAGAACTTTAAATGAGGCACAACTGAATTACACTACCACTGAAAAAGAATTTTTAGCAGTTGTGTTTGCTCTTGAAAAGTTTCGTTCTTACTTGCTTGGGTCCAAGGTGATTATCTACTCTGATCATGCTGCACTTAAATATTTGCTGAATAAAAAGGATGCTAAACCTAGACTTCTTAGGTGGATGCTCCTACTGCAGGAGTTTGACATTGAAATAAGAGATAAAAAGGGGACTGAAAATGTGGTGGCGGATCACCTATCTAGACTTGAGGACTTCACATTCACTAGTGTGATTGATGGTGCAATTCCGGTTAATGAAAATTTTCCGGATGAACAACTATTTGCTTTACATGTTCATGAGCCTTGGTATGCGGATCTTGTGAATTTCATTGTTTCTAATATTATGCCACCTCACTTCACTTACGATCAAAAACGAAAGTTTAGATCGGATGTGAAGCACTAAATTTGGGATGACCCTTATCTGTGGAAAGTTTGCCCGGACAAGATAATTAGGAGATGCATTCCGGAGCATGAGCAAGCTAGCGTGTTGAGATTTTTCCACGAACTTCAATGTGGTGGTCACTTTAGTGGGCAAAAGACCGCTAGAAAAGTATTGCAAGCGGGTCTATATTGGCCCACTTTATTTAAAGATGCTCATGGCTTTTGTGTGAGGTGTGATAGATGCCAAAGGACTGGTAACATAGGAAAGAGAGATGAAATGCCCCTACAACATAATTTAATTGTTGATATTTTTTATGTGTGGGTTATCGATTTTATGGGTCCTTTTCCCCCTTCCCAAGGCTACTTGTACATTCTTGTTACTGTAGATTATGTGTCTAAATGGGTGGAAGCAATTCCTACCCGGACTAATGATGCTAATATTGTTTGCAAGTTTGTGCGTGAAAATATCTTTGGCAGGTATGGAGTGCCGCGCGTCATTATCAGTGACCAAGGGACGCACTCCACAAACAGAATGTTCAATCAAGTGCTAAAAAGATATGGGGTGTGTCACAAGTTGGCTACGGCTTATCACCCTCAAACTTCGGGTCAAGTGGAGGTGAGTAATCGCCAAATCAAGGCGGTGCTTGAGAAAACGGTGCGTCCAAATAGTAAGGACTGGGCTGACAAATTGTGTGATGCACTGTGGGCTTATCGGACTGCATACAAAACCCCCATTGGCATGAGCCCGTACCGGATTGTGTATGGAAAGGAGTGTCATCTTCCAGTGGAATTAGAGCACAAAGCATATTGGGCAACCAAGCAACTAAACTTGGATTTGACTCTAGCAGGGGGAAAAAGGTTGCTTGACTTGGATGAGCTTGCAGAAATGAGGCAGGATAGTTATGAGAGTGCAAAGTTGTACAAAGAGAGGACAAAAAGATATCATGATAAAAACCTTAAACCCAAGTTTCTCAAACCGGGTATGAAAGTCCTTCTCTTTAACTCTCGCCTCAAACTTTTTCCCGGAAAATTGTGTTCAAGGTGGACGGGTCCTTATGAGTTGGTTCGAGTTTTTCCCCATGGAGCCGTAGAGCTTAAAGATTTGAAAGATGGGACAATATTTAAAGTGAATGGACACCGAGTGAAGCCATATTATGAGGGGCTGTCTATTTTGGAAGACATCAATGAAATTGATGTAATTGATTTGATGGACCCGGAGGGAGCCACGTAATATTCATGTGGCATTATGTCGAGCCTAAGACTTAAAACAAAGGCGCTTGTTGGGAGGCAACCCAAACAGGTATCATTTTATTGCTTTATGTTTTTCCTTTCAATTTATCATCATTTTTTTAATTGGGAGTATGTTGTTTTCTTCAATGCCATGAGGACATAGCACACTTTTGGTTTGGGGGTGGTGGTATTCATAAAAAAAAAAAAAAAAAAAAAAAAAAATTACTTTCGTGTCTTTTATTTCTGGGTCGGTTCGAACTACGGTGACCTGAGCCCCTTATTGTCCTAAGGGGAACGTAGGCAACGAAAGTGCGGTCAGAAAATTTGTCCGTGTCATCCTTTTTGGATCTCTCCGAGTTTGTGGGTTTTTAGGGGAGTGTAAATAGTGTCACCCTCCAAAAAGATTTTTATTCTTTGAGTCATTTTTATTTTTATTTTTCATAATGGATATTACGCTTGTGATGTTTGTTTGTAGTGATGTGCAGCAATGGAGTGCGAGGTGGCTAGCTCCAAAAAAAAAAAAAAAAAAAGATCTACAGGAAAGTGGGCGTTCGCCCACTTTGGTCATGGGCGGTCGCCCAGGATGGTGAAAAAAGGGGAGTCCAAACTGATTTAATGGGCGGTCTCCCACTAAGCCTATGGGCGGTCGCCCACTAAGCGAACTGGGCGGGCAAAATCGGGATTTTTGTCAGTTTTTGGATCTCTCCCCCTTCATTATTCAAGAACCCTAAACCTCCACCCTCTTCCTCTCTCTACAAAAACCGAGATACACCTCCCTCTCTCTACAAATCCTCCCACAAATCACCACTTTCTTCTCCCTTAATCACCAAAATTGTCATACCCATCCCCCCTCCTCCATTAATCTCAAAGAATTCAACCCAAAAACGCCATTGAATCTCAAGAATTAGAAGAATTGTTGAAGTTGTCAAGAACACGTAAAAGGGTGAAATTGGGCAACTTGGAGCGAGAATTTAAGGTGCTTCTAGAAGGGAAAAGTGATCGTGTGAGCAAGCTCTACTTTCCGGTCATCTTCTCTTACTCCGTCGAATTTTCCGGCCAACTTCCGGCGAGTCTCCGGCGAGCAAGTAAGAATCCCTTTTGCGCTTAATTCTCTGTGGCTGTTGGGTAGTCTTGTATTGGGTTATGGCTAGAGGTCGTGCTCCCCCTAGAGAAGTAGCTCCCCAACCAAATTTTGATCGAACCCGTTTTGTGGGCGAGAAAGCCGAAATTTGGTATAACCGTTGGTCCCACAAACATTTTAATGTTGAAAGGGAGTTTAAAAAGAAAGATTTGGGACTTAATGATTTGTTTTCCCGGTATAAGTGGAATAAACTTGCGGCTCACCCGGCAGAGAATGGGGTAGGTGAATATGTTAAAGAGTTTTATGCAAATGCTTCTGAGAAGGGGAATGATGAAATGTCCCATGTGCGAGGGACTGACATTGGCTATTTGGGCACGGACATTAATGCGTATTATGGGATGTCTAATGCGGTTCAACCCGAGGATTGTGCGTATGTCAGAATGGTGAGGCAAATCCAAGGGGATTATAGGCATAGGCTGGATGTTCTGGTCCCAACGTTTGGGGTGCTTGACTTGACAAACAAGAGGAGTGGGCAAGTATTGTTCACCCGAGACATAGAGCCCAGGTTGAGATACTTGCACAGGTTCATTTGCGAGAGGATTCTCCCCACCATACATTTCAATGAAGTTCATTGGAGACGGGCGGTGCTTATGCACTGTGTGTTGACAGGAGCAAAAATAAATATGGGGCATATTATCCGGGCTGAAATTTATCACACAATCCAGAACATGAGCAGCTCTAACTTTAATTTCCCGCTGCTTATTACGGGATTGATTGGGAAGGCAAGAGCGGATCTGTTGCAAGTCCCAAGGGATCTTTTTCCTGGTTCAGCGGTTGATGCTAAATTCCTCACGAGGGGCAGTGCACATGGGGGTGCGAGCACATCCCAAGGGCCACAACCGATGGACGATGAGTCAGTTGGTGATGAAGAGGGGCAAGGTGCTGGGGGTAGTGATCCGTTTGAGGAGGAGATTGGAGAGATGTCCCATATTGAGTATACGCATTATCTATCGGGACAGATTCAGGCAGTGGATAGGTGGGTCCAGGATATGGATCAGAGGATGCAAATGTGGGAGTATAACAGGAGCTGTTGGGAGGACAGGATCGAGGATAGATTACAGAGGCAGGAGAATGCCCAGCAGGAGTTTTTCAAAGATGTGCTTCAGAGGTTGCCACCACCGCGACCGTTTGACCCATATGTCCCACCACCTAACATGCAGTGGTAGGGGCCTGCATGGGGAGGACAACAAGCGGCACAGCCACCGCAATGGCCTGGGAGTAGTTCGAGCGGTCAAGGGCAGGGCAGCAGTTCCAGTGGTGCTTGGGACCACTTCTTTCCGCCACCTCAGTAGTGATTGGAGGTATCCCTCCCCCACCTAATCTTTATTGTTTATGCATTGTGGACATTGCATGGTCTTGGTGTGGGGGTGTGTGGTATTATTATTTGTTGCTGCTGTTACATCACAATTACTTGTTTTTTTGTTCAAAAAAAAAAAAAAAAAAAAAAAGAAAAAGAAAAAGAAAAGAGAGGCTAGGTGAAAACCCGAAAGGGCGCCTAGGCAAAAGGAGAGAAATTGAGTGAGTTATTGTTTTTGCTTGGCGTGGTGTCCTAAGGGAGGTTCGGAGAATTGGGTAGGATTCCTGTTTGGTGTAGGAGGTTTGGTTAGAGGCGGATAGGATAGAAAATCCTCATATTTCTTGTTGGAGTCATAAGGGGGCGTTGGAGCTTTTTATGAGGTAAATCATTGCTAAGGATTATCCTAGCTTTGGTTTCTTTTTGAGGGAGAATGTAGTGAAAGATAAGCGTAGGGGAAACGTAGGACGATTTAGATCCCCCTAGCTTTTTGAGTGGGCCCTAGTTGGATATGCGTACTACTTTCTTATTATTGGGGTGCTATCAATTAGGGCCATTTGTCATTGATTATTTTTTGTTTTGGGGAGTTATAAGGAGGGGAGGCCTTTACACTCCGATTGATTTTCATTATCCTTGTTTTGATTTTTTGGAGATGTAGATGAGTTATGGGTCATTTTCCTCCATGCTACGCTAATAGACCGGTGTTTAGATGTGGGGTTAGGAATATTACTCTGGGACGAGTAATGGTCTAAGCGTGGGGGAATTTGATGGATCGATAATATCATACGTTATCTCTACATTTTCGTTCTCATTTTATTGACTTTTTGTGTAATTTAGAATAGTTTAATGTAATTTTGGTCTAATTGTGTTTGAGGAACTTTGTGAAATTATGTGTGTTTTGAGACACTTTTTAGTGTAATGTTGATGTATTGCAAAGTCGTAGAGATTTAAAGGATTGAAGACCAAGAATTGCTTGAGTCAAAGTCAAAGTCAAAGGTCAACTGTTGTCAAGCGAGTCAAAGAGGTGAAGAAAAGAAGAAAAATGAAGAAAGTCAATTCCAGGAGAGTGGGCGGTCGCCCACTCTGACCCGGGCGGTCGCCCACCAAGGCGATTTTGAGATGTTCCAGTCTGATGCTTTGGGCGGTCGCCCATAACCTTTCCGGGCGGTCGCCCACTCCTCCGCATTGATTTTCGGGATTCCTCTCCAAAGCGGGTTTTAACCCAATTTTCCCTATTTTTTGGCCCTAGTTTTCTCTCTGTATAAATATTAGACTGCAGCCTTTAGTTTTTTTATGCTTTCTTTCAGGTTTTATCAAAGTTTTCAAGGTGTAATCAAGATTTGGGATTTTTATTCATCAGCAAGCGTTTATCCAGGTTTATGGTTTTTAATCTTATTCTGGTGATTCTTGCTATATCTATGAGTAGCTAAGTTTCTTATTCATGGATTGGGAATAACTCTATTGAAACTCTATGCTAAATTGGGTTTAATTTAATATCATTCTTGTTCTTGTTCTTTGAAATTGATCTTCATTCATTTAGAGATTTCAACTTTATAGATCGATATTGTTGATCTTTAAATCATTAGGGTTTAAATTATTTCACTAGCGTGGATAGTTTTTACATTGACCTAGATTTCATTGAATAGATTTAATTGAGGACCTAGGGGAAATCAAAAGGATCTAAAATCAATTGTTCTTAAGAACTTAATAAATTATTGGTGTGTGTTGTTGACCTAGCGGAATTCATCACATAAAGATAATAATAGTGTTGCAATCCGGTGACCAGACCGTTCCAATTCTTAACTAAGTGAACGATTTCTTGAACAGTTTGATAATATTTATTTAAAAAATAGCATAGAGTGGAAATAGTTGTGAACCCCAATCCGTGAATCTTTGTCATCTTGAATTCAATTCTTGCTTGCTTTGTGATCTTCAATCTTAGTTTATTTTTACTGTTTAGTAGTTAAAGTAGATTAATTAAAAATCAAATTATAAACCCCATTTGGTTACTCTTTTGCACTAATTAAATTCACTCGTTTGTCCAACAAGTCTCTGTGGGATCGACCCTCGCTTTCGCGCGTTCCTACTACGGTAACTAGTGCGCTTACTAGGTATTTATTACTTGGAATTTTATCCATCACTCCCAACAGTTAAATTTTGCAATTTAGTATCCCAACATTTATATTTTTTGCAATGTGGCTAGAAAACTAACGTCCAGTTAAAATTTTAACCAAATGACACCCATGTGACTAGCACAGGTCTTTTATATGGATAAAATGGTAATTCGACTATATTTTTAATAAGATCATCACATTTATTAATATTTTTTTTTGCATAAATACATTTTCTAATTAAGATAAAGTATCAGTTTTTAAAGTTGTATGTCTTCTCTCTCTTTTCTAACTTAATTATATTACAAATTTATATATTGAATTTGTTGGTTTGATTATACTCCCTCCGTCCCAGAAAGATAGTCCACTTTTTTTCGTTGTTACTATGAGGGAACTTTGAGCAGTTATAAATGCTAATTATAATTATGTTAATGTGAATCTAAAAATTGATATTAATAGTATTTATAATGGTGTATCAATAACAATTTCAAAAATTTCATTAGAATAATTAAAAGTAGCCTTAATTATTACTAAAAGATCCTTCGTAAAACCCATGAAAATAGGGGGACTATCATTCTGGGACAGAGGGAGTATTACTTATTAATTTCCTTTCAAAACAATATAACAAACTAGATCGTAAATTCTCTCTTATTTTAGTTCATTTAAAATTGGAGTAAACATGTATGTCTTCTCTCTTTCATGTCTTTAATTTGTATAATTAAAATAAAAAGAAACAAAAATACTTTTTTATCCTCCCATTTGCCATAATAAGATCATTACTTATTTCCTTTCACTTTAAGAAAAATATTTAAGAATTTTTTTTTCACGTAAAAACGTTTAATAAATTATTGTACGCGAGCCTGCGTAATATTTTGAGTTATAATCTAACATAAAATATAGTTATATAGATTTAATTTTTTATTAAAATATTTCTAATTCCCTAATTATATAATTTTAAAAGTATTTTATTTTCTTTTTTTTATTATTAAAATAAAATTTTAAATTATGCTTAGAAAATAAATGACTTTGTAAGGAATACGTAAATTATAAGTACAAAATAAAATAATATTTATGCCCAATATTAATTTAATCAATATTTTTAAAACTATAAAATAAGTAATGTAAATAACAAAAGAAAACCTCACATGAATGACACATGACTCTTTGAGAAATGACCATTTAGCCCATTTAATAGAAATGTGTTAGTCACTTGGGTGTAATTTGGTTAGAATTTCAACTGGGCGTTAGTTTGTAGTCACATTACAAAAAAAAGGTAAATGCTGGGATACCAAATTGCGAAATTAAACTGTTGGGAGCAACATTGCAAATATATGTAAATGTCAGGAACCAAATTGAAATTTGTCCGTTAAAATGTTGGGTTTTGATGCATCATGCGCAGCGGAATAAACATAAGATCAAACACACATGAGCCCGGATACAAGATGAAAGAAACATACCCTTGAAGATCGAATCCATGAACACGGACTTTAGGAGTTGAAAAGCGAACACCCTCTACCGGTATCCACATGTCGAACGGACTCAAGAACATTTTCTTGATCGATTGCTAGATCCAAGGCTTGGTGAAAAAACAATTTCTTCATAGAAATTATTTTGCTCCATTGATTATTGTATTTTGATGATTCTCAATCTCAAAATAAATAATCATACCTCTCTATATTTTATTATTTTTAAAACAATGTGTTATGATTTTCAAAATCAATGTTCGAGGCTGTCAAACCCGGCTGCATATATTTATATGAGGGTCTGACCTAATTCTGTTTGGGATCGTGATTCCTTGTCACACAAGAAATCTGAACAAACTGTTCCTGCCGGACAAACCATCCGTACGGATCAGTTTGGTGGCTCCCAAACAATCCTTACGGATCCTCCAGTAGGATGCAGCTTTCCTCGTTTTATGTGCCTTATTCAGTCCGTTTTGCGTGTGTGACCCAATAAGATTATACTAAGTTGGCAACAAGTCCGAACCATTCAGAACCCGTAAGTCATAAGCGGACTCTAGCAAGCCATTATCACTACCCAATTAGTATAACTTTGAAAGTCCAAAGTTACCTTATAGAACACATCACAATCCCTTTGTCACGCGATATCATATTGGACATAAGTCATGGTCCATGTCAACTTACGTTGTCCAATGCTTTCTCGATCTCGAATAGATTGATATGAGCAAATGACATTGAACACTTCAATTCATTTGGGTGTGGCCATACACTATCATCAATCTCACTCATCGAGTGGCCAAGAAGACATCTCTCTTGAGAGAGGGACAAATCACATCTTGACTTATCATTCTTCCTTACAAGAATCTGATTATGCCAATCATAGCCTTTATAACTACCCGGTTAAAGGTAGCGTTTGACTATGTCAAACATAATGTTCATCATGTGGAAGACCATGATAATCTCAGGTCAAAGGATATCAAATGATATACTCCTTCCGTCCCACTCGAAATAGGACGTTTTGCCATTTTGGGTGTCCCACTCGAAATAGGACATCCCAAAATGAAAAACTTTTATTACTTTTTTATTAGTAGGACCCACTTGTCATACTCACAACAACTTTTCATTTATTATTCCCCACACACTTTCTCTCTCTTTCATACTCACAACATCTACTTTTCAAACAACTTTTTATAATAAAAGATTATTATTCCTTAATCCCCGTGTTGGGACCAAGAATCTTATTTCGGATGGGACGGAGGGAGTAACTATTATGAGATTTAATTATGACATTTGACCATGACATAAATCTTATAACGGGTCTATCCAGTATCTTGTTCTCCAACAAGTACCCACAAGTTTAATCCGCATCATATGCACCATAATCATCATATGATTATCCATTAAACTCAAGCTAGCCCTTCATAAGTGCTAGGGACAATGATTATTATAATAAATATTCAAAAGATATAATAATCGGGTTTGTTATCTCTATAACAATGAAGCTATGATATAACGCATAGGAATTTCTCAAGGGCCTAGGGCATAATATCCAACATACAATGTCTTCATCATTCAATAAAATAAAATAAAATAAAATAAAATAAAATAAAATAAAATAAAATAAAATAAAATAAAATAAAATAAAATAAAATTATGCACTCCAATTGATTCAGCTCAACAGTGAATTCATTACACAAAAATATTGAATAAAAAAGAATTTATAAATTTTAATCAATTCATCGAAGAATGGCAAAAAATACAATGATTTTATGTGGATTTTTTTATGCAAGATTATATATAATAATATTAATGTTTTTGAACGACATAAACCGACTTGGGTAAAGGTGACCCATAAACTCTGGGCTCACATACCTTAAGGCCCATCCAAAGAGGCCCGCAATCTTATGTGCCGACATACGTTAGGCCGAACAGGCAGCCCTTGCCTAGGCCGAGTTCAAGAGGCCTAATCCCTAGCCGACCTCTTTGAAGAGGCCGATATAGATGACGGGCCGACTTACCAGTCAAAACCTCCTATTATCGCAGTGAGTCCACTTACAGAGTTTGATTACAACTCTAACAGTGGAGATCCTTATCTGAACAAGGATATCTCTTCTACAAGGCAACTGGGATACCAATCATCCTTATTCGGAGTCTATCTCCAAGGAATACGAGTCCCACAGTAAGACGGGCTCCCTAGCTTCTCTAACAAGTTAGGACTCATTCACCCGCGCCAATAAAAACAGGTCCTCACAACAGGAGAAGGGTAATGAACTTTTGGCTCTAAAATAGTCAATTGATTTCTCTATTTCATATCACCCGTATTCTTACTCTCACGCCGGAGGGCCTTTGCCGGTGAAGCCCCGGCGCAGTTTACGTTTGTTCATTGTGCGCAGATCCGAACGGGGAGATCTCATTGCTGGATTTATCCGAACCGCTAGACGGAGGGCTGATCCGACACGTTTTTGGCAGCATCAGTTTGGTTCCATTGCCGGGAAACCTCGTTGGAGAACCTCTCTTCGGAAAACCACAAATTTCCCCATGTCTAGAACTCACGTCGACGGTCGGGAAACTAGCGTTACACCAGACGCTAATCTCAATCCCCCACCTCCTAACGTGGCAAATGACAATGTTCCGAATCAAGGTCTCCCTCCTCCACCTCAGGGAGGCGGGATGCACACCTGTTCCAGAGGACCGGCGCCAGAAATTGCTCACCAATATGGACGACGGAGGCGGACGACTTCACGTCCTCATCTAACCGAGGCTGGCCCATCTAGGCCGGCACCAATTGACCGAAGGGCATTGTTACATCAGAATCTCTCAACCCTTCAGCAACTGGCTGATGCCCAGAGAGCCCTTCTAGAATTTGATCCTGACCACTCCTTGGCACCCTTCGCCCAGCCCTCTAGCACGAGAGGAGCTTTGGGAGGCGGAGAAATAAGTGACCGAAGGGGGAACACACGCACTGAGGACAGACGTCATCAGGAACCACGTGATGCCCCCCCAGGGAATCGAGCTGCTCCACCAAGCCGGTTAGAAGGTCGACTCGGCCCAATTAATCCCGATGGAAGAGATCTGAGGGATCAAATAAACCGTAGGAGAGAGGAGGAGGCAGAATCTCCAGATGTGAGATTTCTAGGAGAACGGCGGCGATGGCAAAATCAAGATCAAGTCCCGCCCAGACAGGATCCACCTCGTCATACTCCTCCGAGACGGCCTCATGATGATCCAGACACAAGTCGTGTTGTTGGAAGGGGCCGAGACAGAGAAAGAGACAGGACGAGAAGCTCCCATCGCAGCTCAGGGTTTAGTGAGCAGATCATACTGGATTTGCAGGAGAGGATGGACAACATAGAGATGAACCAGGGGCAGAGGAAGCCGAAAACCGACTACGATGCAATGCGTCCGTTTGCTCAGTGGATAAAAGATTCTCCACCCAATCCCCAGTTGAAGCTTCCCCACCTGGACAAGTATTCCGGCAGTACAGATGCCATGGACCACTTACAATCTTTTGAAGGAATGATGGCCTTGGTTTCCAACAAAGACGACGTACTTTGCAAGGCCTTTGCTAGTACGTTGGTTGGAGCAGCTAGGTCTTGGTTTATGGACTTGGAGAGAAGAAGCATCAACTCCTTTTCCAAATTAAAATCAAGTTTTCTAGAGTACTTCGCCACTGCCTGGGCTAGAAAGAAAAGATTGTCGGATCTGGTAAACATAGTTCAGGGAAAGAACGAGTCGACTATGAACTTTTACAATAAGTTCAGAGACTTGGCTGACTCAATAGAAGAGAGACTTACATACAGGGAAATCATAATGTGCTTCTATAATGGGCAGATATCAGACGAGCTCACCTATGAGTTGTCGGTAAGAGAGCCTCGTACAAAGTCTGAGCTGTACCAGATGGCCTACGCGACAGCCACTGTTGAGGAGAAAAAGAAACTGTTGTCCGGATACAGAGATCGAGACCGAGAAGGGGAACGTAGACCACTCACTCCTAGCTCGGTCCAAGGCACCAGTGGAAGTGGTAATCGAGGGAAGAACAGAACGAGACCGACTGAGGTCTTTACCCCCTTACCAAACCGATTTCCGAGATCATGAACCTGGTGAATCTCCCAAATCCAAAACCCCTTAAATATAACCCGAAGTTCCCACGAGACACCAGTAAGTACTGCGCCTACCACCGAGATAACGGTCACGAGACGGATAACTACTTTGCCCTAAAGAAAATACTACAGAGGTGGGCCGATCAGGGGAAACTAAATGAATACCTAGCTAAGAAGGACAACAAACGTCCGAGAGAAGATGAGAAAATAGATGACCGCGAAGACAGGCCGCCTCGGGCAAAACTAATTGGTGTAATCAGGGAGGAAATCCCTTCCAACACCAAGTTAAAAGAGAAGGTCTATGAGCTAAGCAAGTTTTACCATATCCCCCCTTGGATTCACAAAGGGGAAGAGGTGATTAGTTTTTCCCCTAACGAGCTGGCCGGAAACAGAGCCATGAGAGAGCATCCTTTGGTCATCACAGGCCGAATCGACAACTGCGAGTCGGAAAGGCTCTTAATAGATTCTGGGGCCGCTAAAGACGTGCTCTATTATAGAACCTTCAGGGAGATGGAGTTTCCAGACACCATGCTTACCCCTTACAATGGGAGACTAGAGGGGTTTACAAATCACAAAGCCGAGGCTAAGGGAACCGTGAACTTGGTACTAGAAGTCGGTGAGTACCCCTACAAAACATCGGCAACAATAACCTTCATCGTCATGGACTTGGCAAGTGACTACCATTCCATCCTCGGCTCTCCTAGTCAGGGAAAACTGGGAATGGTTGCCTCCCTCCCTCACCAAAGGGTGAAATTCCCAACCCCAAAAGGCGTAGGCTGCGTCCTCGGCAACCCCAAACACTTCTTAGAACACGTGATGAGGTCAAGAAAAGCAAAAACCAAGATGGAAATTGACACCCCAGAAAGAAATGTCACCATATCGAAATCGACCACGGTCACTACATCGGCCCCTAACATCGGCGTGATAACAGTAGACCTACCTGAGGATTGGGTCGTACTGGATGCGGAAGATGCCATAACAGAGACCGAGGTGACATATGGTATGGAGGGATTCAGCTGCATCTCCATGAACGCAGCTTCGGACGAGCCGAGTGGCTCAGACCTCGCCCTCGTCCCAAGCTCAGGGACCACAATACCCGCCCACGTGGATGCCGAAATTGACAGACTTCTAGATATGGAGAATTTGAGCCTAGAAGGCAAAGACAAGGAGAAAGTAAAGCAAATCATCGTGGAAACCTTGGAGTTCAGGGACGGTCCCGAGCTAAGACCTATCGATCAGTTGGATGAGGTCGTCATCATCCCCGACTACCCAGAACAGAAGGTACGAATTGGAAAACAACTCCTCCCGGAAGAAAGAGCAGAAATCATCAACCTGCTCAAAAACAACCTAGACGTGTTTGCTTGGAAAGTTGAAGACATGGTTGGAGTTAAAGAAGCCATTGCTCTCCACAAACTAGAGGTGGACAGTTTTTTCAAACCCGTCAAGCAAGGACGAAGGGTCTTTTCTGCAGAAAAAGAACAGGCAATACAGGCCGAGGTGGATAAATTGATGAAGGCAGGGATCATCCGAGAAGCGACATACCCCGAGTGGCTGGCTAATGTCGTAATGGTGAAAAAGCAAAATGGCAAGTGGAGAATGTGTGTCGATTTCACATATCTCAATAAAGCATGCCCCAAGGATAGCTACCCTCTACCCAGAATAGACAAGTTGGTCAACTCCATAGCTGGACACCAAACCTTGAGCTTCCTAGACGCTTATTCTGGTTATCACCAAGTCAAAATAGCTGAAGACGATATAGAAAAGACCGCCTTCCAAGCAGCAGGAGGGATCTATTGTTATGTGATGATGCCTTTTGGCCTAAAAAATGCCGGCGCAACTTATCAGAGGATGGTGAACAAGGTGTTCAAGTCTCAGATCGGACGGAACATGGAGGCCTATATTGACGACATGGTGATAAAAACCAAGTCAGGAAGCCACGTCCCGGACCTGGCGGAGACTATAAGAAATCTGAAAGAGAACGATATGAAACTCAACCCGAGCAAATGTGTTTTCGGGGTCACGGCGGGTAAGTTCCTCGGTTTCATGGTTTCCCAGCGAGGCATCGAGGCAAATCCGGAGAAGATACAGGCCTTGATCGACATGAAAGAGCCGACGTGTGTCAAAGAGGTTCAAAGGTTGAATGGCAGGGTAGCCGCCCTGGGAGATTTATCGCCAAGTCGGCAGAGAAGTCGTTGCCTTTCTTCAAAGCCCTGAAAGGAACCAAGGACTTTAAGTGGACCCCGGAATGCTCAGATTCATTCCATAGAATAAAAGAATACTTGGGTTCGCCCCCACTGCTTAGCAGTCCGATTATGGGAGAAACACTCTCCGTATTCCTTGCAGCAACGGACAGAGCCGTGGCGGCCGTGTTAGTACGAGAAGATAATGGAATTCAGAAGCCGGTGTACTATGTCAGTAAAGCATTGTCAGATACCGAGAGCAGATACTATAATGCCGAGAAGATAGCATATGCCTTAGTCATTGCTGCCCGAAAACTACGGGCATACTTCTCCGCTCATCCCATCACGGTTTATACCGACACGCCGCTTAGAAAGATACTCCACAAGATGGACAGCTCAGGCAGATTACTGAACTGGTCCATTGAGTTAACTGAATTCGACATTACTTACAAGCCGAGGAAGACATTGATGGCGCAGCCCTTGGCCGATTTCCTAGTGGAGACCGCGTTCTCCAGAGAGCATACACCGACAACAAGGAAAAGGAAGTTTCCCATGGACAGAGAGCCCTTAAAAGAATTACCTGAAGACTGTTGGATCTTGTATACAGATGGATCAACAACAAAAGGAAGAAGTGGAGCCGGGGTATACTTAACAAGCATAGGCGGCGAACATGTGGCCCGTGACTTCATCAGGTTTAAATTCCCAGCCTCAAACAACCAGGCAGAATACGAAGCCTTGATCTTAGGGATAGAAAGGGCTAAGTTCTTTGGTGCGAACAAACTGGTGGCCTACAGTGACTCCCAACCAGTGGTAAACTAGGTGAAGGGCGAGTACAATACTGAGAACCACATGCTGACTAAGTATAGGGACCTCGTCCTAAATCTCACCAAGAATTTGGAGTTCTGGGAAATCAGACAAGTAGGACGGGAACACAACCTGGAGGCCGACCTGTTGTCAAAGATGGCCACATCAGAAGAAATCAATCCCCTTATCATCTACGCCGACCAGCCAGCTTACGAAAGACTTGAAATCCTAATTCTAGATGACGAAGAGAGAACCTGGATTGATGGTTACAAGGACTACCTCGAGAAAGGCAGGCTACCAGAAGACGAGTTACAGGCCAAAACGATAAAGAAGAAGACAGCTAGATACATAGTCTGGAACGACACTCTATATCGAAGGTCATTCTCCAGGCCTCTCCTAAGATGTGTTTCCCCTAAAGATACCGAGAAACTTCTGGCCGAGGTACATGAAGGAGTTTGCGGAGGACACTCGGGGGACAGAACCCTGGCTGATAAAATAATCACGCTTGGCTACTACTGGCCTAACTTAAGAGAAGAAGCCCAAACCTATGTAAAAAAGTGCGACAAATGCCAGCGCTTCTCGGACCTGCCAAAGGTGCCACCAGTAGAACAAAGTCTTATCATACCGACATGGACGTTTGACATGTGGGGAGTCGACATCATTGGACCATTCCCCCTGGCAAAGGGAAGCAACAAGTTCGTAATTGTAGCGGTGGACTACTTCACCAAGTAGGTGGAGGCTAAGCCTTTGGCTAAAATCACAGAGGAAAACGCCATCAACTTCATCCATGACTACATATGGTGTCGGTTCGGCGTCCCACATTCCATCGTGACCGACAACGGACTCCAGTTCTCTGACTCCTTCACCGAAGAATTAAACAGACTAGGGGTCAAGCACAGAAAGTCATCAGTCAGTCATCCTCAAGGCAATGGACAAGCCGAGGCAGCAAACAAGTTAATACTGAAAGACCTAACTAAGAGCCTAGAAGGAAGTCAAGGAAAGTGGCTGGACGACCTTCCCCTTGCTTTATGGGCAGTCCGCACAACCACTCGGGGGCCAACTGGGGAGACTCCCTTTGCATTAACTTACGGATCAGAAGCTATGGCTCCAGCCGAGATGGCCTTACCTACCTTCAGGGTGTCAAATTATGACGAGGTGGTCAATGAATACAACCGACTCCTAGACCTAGACCTAGTTGAAGCAAAAAGGTTGACGGCTCAACTCAGAATGATAAACTATAAGCAGAGGACCAAGGCCTACCATGAAAGCAAGGTAAAGAAAAGAGTTTTTGAAGTCGGTGACTGGGTACTCAGAAAGATCGAGTCGACACACTTGAAGGCTCAGCAAAATAAACTCTCTCCAAATTGGGAAGGTCCCTACATTGTTACTCACGTTATCAAAGAAGGAACCTACATGCTCAAAACTCCAGAAGGAAAAGAGCTTAAACACCCATGGCATTCGGAACACTTAAGGAAATACTACCAGTAACTCCTCGCCACCCTATCTATCCTTTTTGCTTTATAGATTAGATTTTCAGTCTTTAGTTCATAGCATTTATCAAATTAGATATTTCTTTATTATTATTAATAAAAGTATTCCTTATTACAACTGATTCTTGAGTACGGTCCAAGCATTACTTAGCAAGGCCGAGATCGTTATTCCGAGTTAAGACGTAAACGTCACGACTCAAGACATTCAAATCCTAATTCTGCCCGTTAGTGCTCTCAAATTTGGGTTAAGATTAATACATCTAGTTCCCACGACAATTTGAGACTAACCACGAATTAGTTCTTATAAACCAAGCTCCTAACGCTCGTCACGGTCATAACGGTGAACGACCACGGCCTACGAACATAGCCTAACTCGGCTATATTCAAAACCTAATTATGTCCGTTAGTGCTCTCAAATTTGGGTTAAGATTAATACATCTAGTTCCCACGACAATTTGAGACCAACCACGGATTAGTTCTTACAAACCGAGCTCTTAACGCTCGTCGCGGCCCATAACGGTGATCGACCACGGCTTGCAGCATAACCTAAACCAGTTGGCATGTCTCGTCACTTCTGACTGATGACATCTCAAACCGAGATAAAGTAACATGAACAAAACGAGATAACACTTGCGCAAAAAGCTATGGAAACGGGATAAACACCTCAAACCGAGGTATACAAATCCATACAAATAACAAGTGTTTAGACTCCCCCAAGCACTCTGGGCCGAATCACATAAATACTTAAGACAAGAAAAAATTGTTTTAGCCTACCCGGCTTACAAGGACATTCCAAAGTTTAACTAATCAATACGAGCATCGGCTTCCTCCTCAACTTGGGCAATCAGATCATCAAGATTCCCTTCCTCAATTGGCGGAGGTACCCACGGGGGGTTACCCTCTTTCCGATCTCGGCTATGAATCACCCTCAGGCCCTTATCAGAATACGGAATCAAGGAGTGGGCGACCCGAGCTTCAATACCTTAAGCATCCTGGTTGTAGAGGCGAGCAAGCTTGTCAAGAGTTATATCAACTTTGGGGTCGATCCAGAAAAGACGAGACAGATTTGACCAAGCATCATTGTAAGTAGTGCCGACTTCATCTTGAATGGCCGCCTTCATTGCCGCACCCTTCTTGAAAGCCTCCACCGCCCGCATCTCCCGACTCGGAATGCTCTCCTCCAGTTGGGCCAGCCTCTCCTCCGCAGCATTTTTCTCTAACACAAGGCCCTCCGCTCGTTGACGCTCTCTCTCCAAATCAGCCCTCGCCGCAGCAGTCTCCTCCTTGGCTATTCTCACCACCGTCTCGGCATGACGAACCGTCTCATTAGCCTCCGTTGACATGTCTGCTGCCTTCTTTAACTCAGCTTCAAATGAGGCCTTCTCCTTCTCAAGGGCTTCCACTTTGGCCTTCAGCTCAGCATTAGAGGCACGAAGAGGCTCGACCTCGTCCTCACACTTCCTAGCGTTACTTATGACAAGCTGCATCAACACATATTCATGGTGGGATATGGAGGCAAGCTACAAAGAAAAGATCAAGACGTCAAAAGCAGGACATTTACGGTCACAACAAATAACGAAATACCAAGTACCTCACTGATAAGTAGGCCCTTGCGGTTCCGAAGCTGTGTGGAGGTCGGTCTGGTCTCCACCAACCTTTGAATAGTCCTTTGATTCATGGCCCTTTTTATGATGGCCGCACCGAGTTTGAGGGCAGGACCGGAGCGAATGGAATCATCAATATCCGGTATTATCACTACATTTCCAAGAGCATGAGCCAGATCATTGATCTCGGCCTTAGTAGGACCCGAAGCCAAAGCTGAGCCACGAGTTGAAGGAGTTCTCTTAGACGGGGGCTCTAAATCATCCTCCCCTTCTGCTCTCGGCCTCTTATCCCGACGACCCGCTGGTCGATTTCCTCCTCAACATGTCGACTTTGACTATGGACCTGTAATGGATCAACATTCTCCATCCCGGTTTCCTTTTCAAGAATCTCGACCTCTACCTCTTCTCCGTCGGCTCCAACTTGGATGATAGGGGGACCCGTGGGAATGTTGGCGACTCCTTGGGCCTGCAGCGCCTCCTGCCTGGATGTCATGTCGGCATGACGCTTTTCAATACCCCGAGTACGCGATAATTGTTTTTTCCTTCTCGCAGCCATGGCGGGGTCGAGCTCCTCTTCGTCGATAATCTGGGCATCCTCCATGGAAAGATCTGCACGAGAAGAGAAAGTTAAAAGGACGGCTGGGAACAAACAGGGAAAACAGAAAAATACAAGCACGGAAAGGAAGTTACATCCTATAATATCTTTGGCCTTGAGACACTTTTCGGCCTCGATCTTGCACACAAGGCAGTCAGAATAAAAGACGAGATCTGGGTGAATAACCCAATCCCGGAGTCGATAACCCCTTTCCACCACAACTCTCGGCCTAACACCACCAATCGGCCCCCTCATCAAACCGGCCTGTACATGGAATCTGAAATCGATCTCGGTCCGGGACCAATCCAGTGTAGCAGTAGCAGCAAACAACTCCAACTTCTTTATCAAGGCAGCGCTCCAATCTGGATGATGAACCACCTTAGGCTTGACAGGATCTCAGTCCGGGCCTAGGAATTCCCAACCCTGACGGCTCTCCACTTTGATCACATGCCTATTCCAGCCCATCACCTTATTCACGACACTCGAGATAGGAACCATGAGCTTGGGTTTGTTGGGATCAGACTTGATGGTAATAGTTCTGGTGGAGGAATTATAGGACGATTGGAAGAAATGGAAAAAAGCGGACATGCACGGTTCGAAGCCGAGACCTCGACAAAGAATTATGAAGCCGGTAAGATACCTAATCGCGTTTGCACCCAGATGGGCCGGCACAATGTTCCATCCCTCAAGAAATTCATTAATGAAGGGGTCAAGGGGGAGCCGGAGCCCGAGCTGAAACTGTTTGTAGAAAAAAGGGAGGAGGGCATCGTCATAATAAAATTGCTTAACCTCGGCATCAGAAGAGAAGGGTCGGGCTTTGCTGTAGAATAATTTGAACTCTCGCCTATCTACCCCAAAATTCTCATAAAGGTCCCTAATCATAGCATCCCCCCCAATAGGATGCCTGGGCCGATTTGATCCTGAAGGACCAGCCCCATCCCGACCTCCCCTAGAAGTCACAGCTTCATCATCAAACCGATCAACTATCCTCCCAGAAGCACCTTCCTCGGCCATACCTGCAGCAACCAGGGGGTTAGAATCATCCCGTGACGAGGACGAGGTGACCTTCCCCCCTGGTTCAACTACTGGGGCCAAGGAAGGACCCTCAAAACGAGATTGAAAGGCCGATTTATCTTTAACATAGTGAAGAAAAATGTGGTTTATAACGGCATCAAGGGTATTAAGGAGTACGACGCCATCAGCACAACCTGGGAGGGCCTTAGGGGAAAACAAACCTGAAGGATACCTCAAATCGTCCCTAGGGGTCTTATTCAAAAACAACAAGTCACTTATTGCCATTAGAGACAACATTTTCCAAATTCCTTCTGACAGCATATAAATCCTATTATTCCGTTCATAGAAGCCAAACATGGCGTCGGGATCAAGGTGTGGGGTACCGAGCATATCAGGAGGAATAGCTAGATTTTTTCAAAAACCTACTCACACAGATACGAAAAATCAAGCACGAAAAATAGGAACTTCAAAGCCCTAGAACCTCAACAATGGCAGGAAAAGGGAAAAAGACGAAAAAGTCAGAACAGTACTTTTGTCGGAAATATGATCGGAGGAAAAGGATTAGCCGACGGAGTAAATGAAAATGATCAGAGCAGAACAGAGAATTTTGCAATGGGAATCGATGACTATGAAGACTCGCCGGAAACGGGGACACTGTTTCTCTATTGGAAATTTGAAAATGTGAAACTTCGAGGGTTTTTGGGTGTGTATATAGGGCGGGTCGAATAGGTATGATTCGGGCTAACCCGGTTATAACCGGTGATCCATGGGTTGCACGTAAACCCACGAACCCATCATGACTCGCATTTAATGAACCACGTTTTCGAGGTAAATGTCACATCACTGACATGTGCGCCGTACGGTGTAACGGAAAGGTAAACGATTGAAGTAATCGTCGTTTGAAAAACACGAACGGACCGCCAATACTGGATTAACACGTGGCAGGCCGATACCTACGTCAAAAATTCCAGTCGACTTCGAAAAGCATAAACACTCCGGCTAGATAGGTCGACACAGAAGGGTCCTGCGCATGAACGTAACCGACACCACGACGATGGACCGACATCCCCAATAGTATTGGAAGATAAGAAGAGACCTAGATGAGAAAAGCTCAGGGGTAGGTCGAGGTTAGGCGATCGGATTACTTTAAGACGATGACATCATGAGACGAGTGATAACAGGTTAAGGATCAAAGGTCATGCAGAATACAAGGAACTCAAGCCATGGAGTCAAATCACAAACAGAGCTAGGGTATCTGAAAGGATAAAATCCCATTATATATATATATCACAAAAAGGACCCCCACAATGAGGCCGGGGGCCTGGCCTATACAAAAAAGGAAAAAAAAAAAAAACTACTGAGTCATCCAAACTAAAGATTCAAGAAAGATCAAAATCTTGATCTTGGTCTTCATCATCCTCCAACTCAACGTCTCCATCATACCCCATATTCATCAATAATGATGGGTTCGGGATCATCCTCACTATCATCTTCATCATCATCATCCTCGTCCTCATCTTATGACTCTTCTGCATCAGAAACACAGTTGGAAAATTCATCAACGAGGTTCGGCTCCGAGTATTCGCCATTGCTATCGGACTGTGATTCTTCCGCCGGAAAGGAGGAACGTTTCTTGGATGGAAACATTGAACCATCGGTGCTCGAAGAATCATAATTCCCAACCTGATTTTCTGATTCTATACTCACATCTTCTGGGAAGGCATCGTCGTATTTCCTCTTTGGAGCCATCTTGGAATTTTTCGTGGAATTTGGAATGTTCTTGAAGAATTCTGGAAGGAAAATGTAAGATGGAAAATAGCCAATAGACAGATCGTCCATTTATACCCCTAGAATATGAGGGGGATGGGGAGTTTATCAATGCTACTCATAATTGGAATGCAATTAATGGAGCCTTCGTTTTCCAAGAAGAGCAATGATTCCACTTGAATCAAATCTACAGTGACGTCAGCAAATCCAGACAAAAAAGTATTTTTGGCGGCTGCAGGTCAAATCAACATAAATAAGTGCCAAGCAAGTACAAGGGGCACAGTTCCTACTCGGCATGCCGAGATAGGAACTCGGGGGCCACTGAACGACATAAACCGACTTGGGTAAAGGGGACCCATAAACTCTGGGCTCACATACCTTAAGGCCCATCCAAAGAGGCCCGCAATCTTATGTGCCGACATACGTTAGGCCGAACAGACAGCCCTTGCCTAGGACGAGTTCAAGAGGCCTAATCCCTAGCCGACCTCTTTGAAGAGGCCGAGATAGATGACGGGCCGACTTACCAGTCAAAACCTCCTATTATCGCAGTGAGTCCACTTACAGAGTTTGATTACAACTCTAACAGTGGAGATCCTTATCTGAACAAGGATATCTCTTCTACAAGGCAACTGGGATACCAATCATCCTTATCCGGAGTCTATCTTCAAGGAATACGAGTCCCACAGTAAGACGGACTCCCTAGCTTCTCTAACAAGTTAGGACTCATTCACCCGCGCCTATAAAAACAGGTCCTCACAACAGGAGAAGGGTAATGAACTTTTGGCTCTAAAATAGTCAATTGATTTCTCTATTTCATATCACCCGTATTCTTACTCTCACGCCGGAGGGCCTTTGCCGGTGAAGCCCCGGCGCAGTTTACGTTTGTTCATTGTGCGCAGATCCGAACGGGGAGATCTCATTGCTGGATTTATCCGAACCGCTAGACGGAGGGCTGATCCGACACGTTTTTGGCAGCATCAGTTTTATAGAAAAAATCATTATTTATTGTTCACCTAGAGGATAAGTAAAAGAAAAAAAAAAGTTGCCACGGCTCTCAATTTTTAAACGAAAGACATCTAAAAAAAGATGAATTATACACACTCATATAATAGGCATACATTCTATTTAATTATATTCAAAGATTTGTTTTACATAAAATTTTTGGGAATAAATAACATAATTGTTCAAATATTTCAATCAAATTATTAAAAAATCATAGCAAACATCAAATTTGAATTCTACATTTTCAAACCATTTTTAACTATTTTCTCGCCGTAGTCTTAGCTTTTCTAATAGTAGTAACATTTTTATATTTCTAGCAATTAATATTTTAATCATCATACTCCCTCCGTCCCGTTTAAGATTCTTAGTTTGATTTTGCACGCTTATTAAGAAAACAATGCAAACTTGAGTCAAAAATAGTAGTGTGGGGAAGATATTATTGTCCATTCATAAAACAAGTGGGTTAATAGTAAATAGGTAAGTGATGGTTTTTTTGTAATATATAAACTTTATGAGGATAAGATTGTCCAAAAACACTATTCATACTTTGTCATTTAAGGAATAAAACAACTAAGAACGTTAAACTAGGACATACCAAAAAAGAAAGTAAGAACCTTAAACTGGAACGGAGAGAATAATAAATCATGAATATTAACTACATCAAAATACTACCGCCAATTATTTTATACAATGAATATGTTGGCATGTAAATCAATCAAAAGAAATTTTAAAATGACAATTTCTAGTGTGTGGAATTGTGTTTATTAGGGTATGTAAATAACTTTGGATTGAATAATTAAAATAAATAATGGGGAGAGAGTAATTGTAAAAGACCAATAATTAATGCAAGTAGTAATTAATTAATTGACTTAATAAATGATTGCTGATGTTAGCAAGTGGTTTTTGAGGGAAAATTTTACACCAGAAGCCGCCATGTGGCATTGCTGATGTCAGCGCCTTCTGTTTTAATAATAATATATAGATAGATTTTTATGACAACAATTTATATTTTCATTAAGTTTCCGCAAGCATCGAATCAACCTAATGAAAAAATTTGACTGATACAAAAGGTCCGTCTAGGCCGCATAGGCGCTAAGCGTTCATGAAACGCCTATGTCCCGCCTAGAATATTATAACTATTTTGGAATTCTCGGCCCCGACTAAGTTTCGTCTAGACCCCGCCTAGGCGCTAGACGCTGCTGCGGCGCCTAGCGACCGCCTATCGCTTTTTAGAACATTGCTTCGTTCCATAACAAAGTATTCAGTTTGTCTTTTTTGTCAATACAAGTTAACTTTAACCAAACATTGGTCAATCTAGTTATACTAATAAAATTCTAAAAGTTATAATTGATAAATCGCTTGGTAATTTATCAATAGCAATTTTTACAATTTCTTTAGAATGATAAAATTTACATTAATGTTTGCTAAAAATAAAAAAAAAAGAAGTCAAACATTAAATCAATTTACTCATACTAATAAAACTCTTATTAAAAGTTTTTCTTTGACCTTTGACCGGGCATATAAACACTTTGACTCCATTATTATATACGTATATGAGTAATTGTTGAAAATCTAGAAAATCTAAACTGAATTTGTCAAAAAGATTCAGTGAATTATGATTGTGGGTATCCATCAAAAGATATGTAATTTATTTATTTTTTTGAAATTAGGAAGTGAATACTGGCTTAAAATAAATATGGAGGGAGTGAAAAGGAAATGAATTGAATCCTTTATCACAAAATGATCTTTCTATTTTTTTTTGTCGTCTATATAAATATTGTATACTCTTAGCAAATGTTAATTAATTATATTAGCGAACTTTTTTTTGAAAGAATTATATTAGTGAACTTTCAAAATTGTCATTGATAATATGATATTTATAATGACATACTATCTATTATAAACCTTTTATTTGTGTTAGTATAGTTTAATTAACCTGAATTTATTTCTCAAAATACATTGGCATCATAAACTAAAAAAATAGGAAGATCACTTTGAAAATGATAGATCGAACCGCCGAGTCGAAAGAAAGAGTGAAGGATTTCGGGACTGTATCATACTCTCTCCGTCTCATAACTTTGTGCACGGGAATTAAGAGATGAATAGTAATGTGTAGTTGTTGTGAGTGTGAATAGCGAGGTATGGGAGAGAAAGTGGGGGTAGGAAATAGTATGTTGATCGGTATTGTGAAAAAGTAAAATATGAGCGAAAATGAGTAGAAGAAATAGTAAAAATTCTTTACCATTTTAGGAAAGTGTGATTTATCAATTAGACGCCCAAAAATAAAATTTGTCTATATAGTTATGGGACATAGGGCACAAAATCTTGGGAAAAACCTGTTTTACACTAACTTAGTGTAAAACCTGTTTTTAAGCCGGTGGCAAACTTGTAAATATTAGCTTGCGCAAAAAGCGGATAACACTGTGAGAAGGCACGGTGGCATTGATGTAAACTG
Source organism: Campanula takesimana (assembly GCA_026119855.1). Taxonomy (NCBI): domain Eukaryota; kingdom Viridiplantae; phylum Streptophyta; class Magnoliopsida; order Asterales; family Campanulaceae; genus Campanula; species Campanula takesimana. The sequence continues at coordinate 50,089 of JAOWBW010000214.1, read as the reverse complement.
GAACTTATGAAAACTCACCAGGCACTTTTCGAAACTGTAGGAGACATTTTTTAATATTACAGCAGGTAGATTTTAATACTAGAGCAGGCACATGTTTTGACATGCCTGCTGGGTTTTTTTTTTTTTTTTTTTTTTTTTTTTTTTTCAAGTGGCAAAAAAAGTGCATTCTCTAAGGTAAAAAAGTGTCTGCTTGAGTTTTGAAACATGCCTGCTGGGTTTTTTTTAAGTGCAAAAAAAATGCCTTCTCTAAGGTAAAAAAGTGTCTGCTTGAGTTTAAAACATGCCTTTTTTTTTTTTTTTTTTTTTAAGTGCAAAAAAAAAAAATGCCTTCTCTAACGTAAAAAAGTGCCTGCTTGAGTTTAAAACATGCCTGTTGGTTTTTTTTTTTTTTTTTTTTTTTTTAAAGTGCCAAAAAAAGTGCCTTCTTTAAGGTAAAAAAGTGCCTGCTGTGAAAGTCCCAAAAAAAGTGCCTGCTGTAAAAATTTTGGAAAGTGCCTCCTACAGTATCAAAAAGTGTCTGCCCAAGAACCCTTCTATGTGGCCAACACGTTTTACATTAAGACTAGTGTAAAACGCGTTTTTCACAAGAACGACTCGACATAGGGAGTATAAGCTACTCCCTGCTTATTTCATTTGATTATATTTGACTTTTAATTGTCAATGCAAATATATAAACTTTGGTCAAATAATAATGTCAATGTATTTATTTTAATTAAATTAAAAAATATTTCTCTTAAAGATATAATTTATAAATAACATTTTTTTTTAAAGTATTAAATTCATTATTTTTTGTCAATGTTAACTTGTTAACCACTAAAAATCATATATGGTCAAAGGTAACGAGACGGAATTTTATTAATTTGAGATCATTTTTAAGTTAAATTACATTTTCTTAAAAGAATAATTTAAATTACATCTCATAGTATGGATTATACCTAATTACATCCAAAGAAGGGGAAGATGGAAAGAGAGTGCATTGACGCAAGGTGGAAAGCGCAAAAGGTACGACCCAATTGGCTGGCTGTTACAGTAGTGGGTCCCACATACATCACCACCACTTGAAAAACCCATCTCAAAAAAAAAAAAAAAAGGGCTCCCTACTTATACCAACCAAATTCTCTCCCCCCTCTTTTCTTTCTCATATTAATCGTCAATTTCGTTGAATAAACAAAAAGAAGCAAGCAGCCAGCCATTCCAAAAAGCAAACTCCAAAATTCTCTTCAATTATTCTCTCAGGTAAGCCAAATTTAACTCCAATCTCTTTGAATTTCTTCTTCTTAATTTCATGGAGGAACTCGTTTTACGGATTAAGCATGTTTATACATGTTTGTTTGATTGTTCGATCCAGAGTTTATTAACTAATCATCTGTTTTTATTTGATTTCTGCGTCTATATTGAATCGATTGATTGATTTTTTATGCATAACAGTAGCTAACTAGCTTGTAGAATATTCTAATTAGCAGATCAGAACTGGATCATCGTTAAAATATATTTTGATTCTACTTTCGATTCGACGAGTTAGATGTATGTTTACATACACATACATATACATGATGAAGCTCCTTGATTTGTTGTTATATCTAATCCTTTGATCTAGTTCATTCGTTAACTTCTTCTCTTCTCTTCATTTTATCTCTGTTTTCTTCTTCTTCAGATGATGATGAATTGTAATTTTGCAATAATTGGAAATTAATTTGGATTACGATTCTGATTCTACAGTACGCGAATAATTTGAAATGATTATAGGTGTTGTTCATCTTCTGTCTGTTTGATTGTAAATTTTGATTGCTTGTTTGTATGAAATTAGTATATACTGTAATGATTGTAATTTTGGATTATAATTATACTGCAGTATTTGTTTAATTAGTTTGAAATGATTATGAGTGTTTTTTTTTTTTTTTTTTTTGAAAACAACAACTTCAATTGTATTAATATCAAAATAGAGAGGCTCATCCCAAACATCCATGAAATATCCATTTTTTTTTTTTTACGAGTGTTTTTGTTTTTTGAATAGTTGTTATTACAGTGGTTTAGCACTATAGTAGTCTACAACTTTCCTTTTACAGGTCAGACATGCTTGTAACCTTTACTCTTTTTTTTATTTTGGACAAATAACCTTTACTTTTTTAACCTTTAATTATGTCACCTTCCGTCTTTTGCGTTTTTGTATTAAGTTGCCAGAGAGATCAGTTTTTCCTAACAGTTAGTTTGAAAAAACGTATTTTTATACCGTCAGTGATATTTTTTTTAAATAAATAATATTTTCTAAAACGCTCAGCAATGGTGGAGTTAGGATTTTTGAATAACGGGGCCAATTTACCTGGTGATATAAAAATTGGCACAAACGGGGCAAAAATATTATGTTGGCTAATTCTTTTTCAATCGAAATGGGGGCAAAAATGATAAAATTCATGAATTTAGTGGTAAAACATCATACTTTCCAAAATTACAAGGTCTAAATTTGTTAACTTTTTGAAAACTAAAAGGGGGCAATTACCATCCTTACAATGTAAGTGCCTCCGCCCCTGACTCGTGGTGGCATTTTCTTTGTAAGTCATCGGAACAGTTAACATATAGTAGATCTTTTAATACTACATTTGATATTTTTTAACACTACAACTGACACTCTGTCACACTACACATGCACTCTTTAACACTAAGAATAACACTAAGACTAACACTATTTAACACTACGACTGATACCCTTTAACGCTACCATTTACAGTGTTAAACACAAGCATTGACGGCCTAAATCACTCCATCTAAAATACTACAGTGTAACACGCGCACTGACACTAAAAAACATATGTACCGGCATATTTGGTGTTTGGCCTCCATAATTACAATTTATAGCCTATTTGGCCTTTGACCTCCACAATTTGCAGCCTATTTGGTGTTTGACCTCCATAACTACAATTGTTGTTATTATTATGGTTGTTGTTATTATCTTATTACTCGTATTATTATTATCAGACCTCCAGTATTTTAATATTCTTTATTTCCGACTTTACTGGTCAACTTTTAGCCCTTACTTGGACAGTTCTATTTTATTTTAAAATTGAAAGAAATAATCTTTTGAAAATGATAATATAATTAACAAAAATTAGATGAATAGTATACCTTAATTATTTAAATTGTGACTATATTAAATAGATTGTCTACAAAAAGAAATAGGTGACTATTTACAGGAAATGGATGAAATATTATATACTCTTGTATTACATAATAAAATCAAAAGAGTGTCGTGCAGTGTACTCCCTCCGTCCCATTTTATATTTCAAAAATTTTTTATTTTCGGTGTTCCATTTTAAATTTCAAAAACCTAAAAAAAGAAAGTTTTATATTTTTATTTTTGGGCCCACATGTTATACTTACAACAATTACCCACTAACTATTTCCTATCTCACTTTTATCTCTCCTATCAAATTATCTACACTCACAACACATTATCATTTTTCTTAATTTTTGAATTCATTTTTTTTTAAATTTAAATTGGGACGGAAGGGTATAAAATAATGAATTCCCAAGAAAGAAACAACAAAAAGTGTAACAAGAAAGTGACTAAGAAAAACTACAGAATAATATGCGCGTCATCTTCTCTCTCCAGTCCCCACATGGTTGGTTGGTCGGTCGGTAAAAGAAAGTAGCGATAATTTGTGATCTACCTTCCGATCTGGAAAAGTTATTTTTTGATTAACTATTACTCCCTCTATCCTAATTTTTTTTAATGCTCCTACTTTAATTTCATACATAAATTAAGAAAAATTAAATATTGTGAGTATGAAAAGTAAGTAGGAGAAAGAAAGTGAGTAAAATAGTTTTTGACTTTTTATTGTAAAAATAACAAGTGAGTCTCATTATTCATTTTCAGTAATAAAGTAAAGTTAGAATCTTAAATTGGAACAAACAAAAAAGAAAAATAAGAATCTTAAATTGAGACATACTAAAAAAAATAAAAACTTTAAAACGGGACAAAACAAAATATAAGTATGATAAGTGGGTCTCTCTATTAAAACTTTCTGACATTGAAAATGCAAGTCTATGCTGGATGACGTGGGCCTGCATTGCTATGAGTGCCCAGCACGATTGTAGAGATAAAACGTAGTACTCCCTCCCTCACTCCCATACTTGTCATCGCTACTAATTTTCATTTTGGACGTCCATATTTATTTATTGCTATTTATTCAAAATGTTTACTTTTCTGTTTTTTATCAACTCACAACAACTATCTACTACTCCCTCCGTTTCGCAAAACATGTTTTAGGTGTTCAATTTTTTTTCAAAATATTTGACACTTTTCAATTATCTAGGAACTTTTGCCATTACTTACCAATTATAATCTTATTTAATAATTGACACACCCTTTGTAAATGCATTTAATAACTATGGGACGCACCAGAGTTATCAAGGTGCGCACCTTTTGCGTCTTGGGCCTTTAATAACTATGTTCTCTCCCCTACATTACTTTTTCAATATATTTTCTTAATCCTCGTGCACTCCCATTTGGTTGCAATAAGTATGGGAGGGTGGAGTACGTAATTCCTAAAATAGTAGAAGTAAGCTGTCACATGATTATTTTTCTATTCTGATTTTGATTCTCTATGTTTAAAATTTGTCTAATACTCCATTATTTGTGAAACTCATTTGTAATCAATATTTTGGTCACATTTTTTTTTTTTTTTTTCATGCTGTACTACTACCTACAAGGCTACAACATTATTTTTTACTCTCCCAGTTGATGAAAGTCTGTACATTTATTAAGGAAAAGGTCTTCCTTTCTAGATCTATTTATAGTATTTGTTTTAACTTATCATTCCTACCTTGATAAGAAAATTGAACTCATTATTCAGACTTTGGTTTTGCAGAAGACTCTTTTGATAAGGTACAATAATTATTAAGATGGAGGAAGTAACTGCACCAATTTCAGAGGTACCTGTGATGAAGGTAGTTGACGATACAGACAACAATGTTGATCTTGTCAAGGTGAGTTTTGTTTTGCTTCACTACTTTATCTGCTTTAAATTGAAAAATTAATTTAAAGAGCAATCTCCCTACGTCCCGAAATGATCTTTTTTGCTTGAAAATGATATTACAGGCGACTAAAGAAGGAAAGAAATTAGAGGAAGAGACTATGTTCGAGGAAGAATTCATCAAGGTTGAGAACGAACCATTGGATGATGCAAAGGATGGTGGCTTAGATACATCTGAAACAGTGCCTGTTGCTGATCATAAACCATCCGTTTTTGCTCGGAGCTTGAACATTTCATCTGAAACCAGGGAAGTTCTTGAAGCCGAAGAGAAAGTGAAAGAACTCGAGCTTGAACTGGAGACAATTTCAGATGCATTTAAGAAGTCTGAATCTGAAAATGCTCGGTTAAAAGATGAAGTCTTAGTTACCAAGGAGAAGCTGGAGGAAAGTGGGAAGAAACACGATGATCTCGAGCTTAAAGTCAAGAAATTACAAGAGGAGCTGATAGAAGCAGAGGAGAGATACGGTCAACAGTTGACCACTTTGCAAGAGGCTTTGCAGAGTCAAGAGTCAAAGCATCAAGAATTGGTCAACGTGAAGGAATCTTTTGACAATCTGAATGTTGAGTTTGAGACCTCGAGTAAGAGGTTGCAGGAGATTGAGCAAGAGCTTCATGTTTCATCAAGCGACGCGCAAAAGTTTGAAGAGTTGCATAAGCAAAGCGGTTCACTTGCTGAGTCTGAAACGAAGAGGGCGTTAGAATTCGAGAGGCTTCTTGAACTTGCAAAGGCTAGTGCGCAAGAAATGGAAAGTCAGATGGGTACTTTGCAAGAAGAAGTTAAGGGCTTGTACGACAAGATTGCTGAAAATGAAAAAGTCGAGGATGCACTCAAAAGTACAACTGCTGAGCTTTCCAATGTACAAGCAGAGTTGGAGGCTTCAAAGTCCCAGGTTTTGGAGATGGAGCAGAAATTTGCTTTAAAGGAAGCTCTGATAAGTGAACTAACAGAAGAACTAAATCTGACGAGGGCGTCAGAATCTCAGGTGAAGGAAGATATCTCAGCCTTGGAAAATCTTCTTTTGTTGAACAAAGAAGATCTTCAAGCAAAAGTATCAGAGTTGGATGAAATTAAGTTGAAGCTGAACGAGGAAACGAGTGCAAAGGAATTTGTCCAAGCACAGATCTCATCAATTCAAGAGGAGCTTACCAAAGTGGCAGCAGAGAAAGAGTCTCTTGAAGCAGTTGTCAGCGATCTAACATTCAATCTAGATCAAACGAAGGAGCTTTGCAACGATCTTGAAAATAAGTTGCAGTTATCAGACGATAACTTCTGTAAGACGGACTCTCTTTTGTCTCAAGCTCTGGCAAACAGTACAGAACTCGAGCAGAAGTTGAGATCTTTAGAAGATCTCCACTTAGAATCAGGACACGCAGTTAAAACTGCTTCACTTAAAAATGTCGAGCTCGAAGACATGGTCCGTGCCGCCATTGATGATGCAGAACAAGCGAAGGGACAAGTGAGAGAGCTCGAGACTCGTTGTATTGCAGCAGAGCAGGGGAAGTTGGAAGTCGAGCAATTACTGAATCTTGTAGAACTGAAAGCGAATGATGCTGAAAGAGAAGAAGAGAAGTTGTCTGAAAAGATATCTGAACTCAACTCTTTGTTGAGTGATATAGAAGAAGAGAAGAAACAGTTGACTGCCCAAGTGGGAGAATACGGAAATAAGGTGACTGAGTTGGTGTCTGAACTCAGTGAGTCAAATGCACGTAATTCAGAGCTTGAATTAGAGTTGAATACTACTGCTGAAAAGTGCGCTGAACACGAAGGACGAGCCGATGTGACACATCAGCGTAGCCTTGAACTTGAAGATTTAGTTCAGATATCGCATTCAAAAGTTGAAGATGCTGGAAAGAGAGCAAGCGAGTTGACTCTCTTGCTAGAAGCAGAAAAGTATCGAATTCAGGAGCTTGAAGAGCAAATAAGTACATTAGAGAAGAAATGTGGGGTTGCAGAAGAAGAATCTACAAAACATTCTAATAAGGTATCTGAACTCGAATCTGAAATCGAGTCGTTTAAATTGAAAGTTTCAGATCTAGAGGTGGCACTGCAAACAGAAAATGAGAAGGAAAGCGAATTGGCTGAGTGTTTGAATGTGGCAACAATTGAGAAGAAAAATCTTGAAGATGCAACAAGAAACTCAGCAGAACAGCTTTCTGAAACTGAGAACCTTCTGGAAGTTCTGAGAAATGAACTGAAAGAGTCTCAACAACAATTGGAAAGCATCCAAAGTGATCTTAATGCTGCTGGATTGAGAGAATCTGAAGTTGCGGAAAAGCTTAAATCTGCAGAGGAGCAACTAGAGGAACATTTAAGATTAGTGGAGCATGCCACAGCAAACTATACAAGTAGAGATATCGAGGCTAATTCATTGTTTGAAAAGTCAAAGACCCTCGAAGAACAATTGAAGATACATCAAGAGCAAGTGGCTGAAGCATCTCAGAGACATGGTTCTCTAAAGGAGGAGTTTGACCAAATTTTGGTCAAACTCGCTTCTTCTGAAAGTGAAAATGAGGAACTGAAAAGAAAGATATTAGAGGCTGAAGAGAAAATAGCTCAGTCCGTGTCGGAGAATGAATTGTTAGTCGAGACGAACATTCAGCTCAAACACAAGATTAATGAACTTGAAGATTTACTAAATACAGAGACTGCTGAAAAGGAGGCCACTGCTCAAACAGTTGTTTCCCACATCAACACTATCACTGATTTAACTGATAAGCATTCAAGAGTGTCTGAACTACATCTGAAAAGTGAAGCCCGAATTTCAGAAGCTGAAGAACAGCTGCAAGAAGCTATTAAGAAGTTAAGTAAGAGAGATTCAGAAGCTAATGACCTGTTGGATAAGCTGAATGCTCTTGAAATTCAGATTAAGACATATGAAGAGCAGGTTCATGAAGCATCTGGGCTTGCTGAAAACCGTAAATATGAACTGGAACAGGCCTTGTCAAAGGTAAGCGGTTTAGAAATTCTGGTTGAAGAAGTGCAAAGCAAGTGTGGTCATTATGTGAAAGAGAGTGAAGATCTAGCTGAAGCGAATTTGAAGCTCACTCAAGAACTGGCCTCGTACGAGTCCAAACTGAATGATCTAGAAGCGAAATTGTCTGCAGCTCTTGATGAGAAGGATGAAGTGGTGGAGCTACTTCATAATTCAAAGAAAGAGATGGAAGATTTGACCCAGCAGTTCACTTCTGAAGGGCAGAAACTACAAGATCAGGTTTGCACTTTCTAAGGCTTAAATTTCTCATATTATGGTTCCTACTTTCATTTTTTGTTCCGTCCCAGATAAGGCTCCCAGTCCCAAAATGGCAAATTTATGAACAGGGTTTGGATAACTTTGTCCTTAATGCTTGGATAATAACAATATATATATATACACACACAAACACCCTACTAGCCTATTTTTATGGACTTGATTTATGAATAGTGTTTTGGACAATTACGTCGTCAGCCCACTTGAATTGTTTTATGTTTATCCTATTTTATTGTTTCTTCATGACTAAGGTAGGAACCTTCTCTGGGATGGAGGAAGTAGTTTCTAGCTTGAGATATCATTCTATGATAAATACACTAATAAAGGGTATATTTTTCTTGACAGATATCTTCGGCTGCGGAAGAGAAAAACTTACTCAATGAAGCATCTCAAATTGCAAAGGAAGAGCTTCAGACTCTGATAATCCAACTAGAAGGACAAGTGAAGGAACGCGAGTCTTATGAAGTTGCTCTGAAAGATGAGATTGAAAGTCTCAAAGCTGAAATTGCCGAGAACGCTGGGTTGAGAAAATCTTTCGAGGAACTTGAAAAACAATTAACTGTTGCCGAGGCAAGGGTAAAAGATGAGGTACTTGTTGCTTTGTTACTTATTACTACCTCCGTCACAAAATGATTTTTCTTTTGACTATTCTATTTTTTTAAGAATATGAACACTTACATCACTAGCCATGTTCTGTTTATGCACTTTTAAGCAAAAATTGTAGAAATGAGAAGAACTTTTTGAGACAATGAGAAATGACAAATGGGAAGATCATTTTGGTACAGAGGGAGTATTTCATTAGGTTTATGTTTTATTATGGTGGATGTTGATTTAAATGTTTGTGTTTTAAATTTAAAAACAGAAGGAGGCACAGTCTAAAGAAGTGGTGGAGAAAGATGCTGCTTTGAAAAGTTCTCTTGAGGAGATTGAAGCTAAAAGCAAGACACTTTCGCTTCTAGAGGCACAGGTCAAAGAGCTAGAGCAGAAACTGCAGATAGCTGATGCAAAGTCAAAAGAAAAGGTCAGAAATCCTCCTACAATGCTTATATCTGTTTTAGAAATTCTCATTTTCATGTAGTTGGTGTTTACATTTCCCCTATGAATGTTGCAATTCACACACTTGGAAGTTTCTTAGCACAGTACGCTCCGTCTCAAAATGATCTTTCCATTTGACTATTCAAAATATTTAAGAAAACAAACACTCGCTTCACGAGCCATGTTTTATTTCTGCACTTTTAAGCCTAAATTATAGAAACGGGAAGACCTTTTTGGAACAATGAAAAATGGCAAATGTGAAGATCCTTTCGAAGCGGAGGGAGTATTAAATAGTACAATATCTTAAGGCACAGAAACGGGTGCACCAAGAAAGTTACGTGTGTGAATAGCAACACTCTCCCCCTATTCACCAAAATCAAGTGCTTATATATAAAGGAGCAATTATAGGACAACAATACTTGGTCTTCTTGTAATCATGGTGACAGTTATTGAGTGGTGTTTAAATCATTCCGTGGTCTACTATAGATTGAGTAGCCACTAAGCTACTGCCTTTTAGGATTTTATGTCCCTTTTTTTCTACATGAGAGATTATAACAATGTAGAATGTGATATTCATCTATGAGAAATTCATCTAAACAACTAAGTCAACTTGCTTTTATATTGTTGTAGGAGGTTGCCGAGAGCCCGATTGAGGTAACATCAAGGGACATTGGATCTATTTCAACTCCCACAAAACGCAAGAGTAAGAAGAAGGCAGAAGTGAGTTCACAAACTTTATCCGCCACGGACGCACATACTCATGCATCTGACACCTCTCTGGGGACAAGCTTTAAGTTCATTCTGGGTGTAGCACTGGTATCAATCATCGTTGGAATAGTTCTTGGGAAAAGATATTAGTCGTGTCGTGTTTCTTCTATTTTCCCTATATTTTCTGTTTATTTTCTCCTTTAAGGGTGTTTTTTTTTTTTTTTTTTTGTGCTTTTTTTCTTGGATGGGATTTGGAAAGAGAGAGATGTGGTTTTTATGAAGTGATTGAAAAGGTTTGCTGGTTTGAGAGCTTGGTGAGGGTATTTGTTTTTTGTTTATATCCTAACCTGATTGCATAGCTGAAAAACTGCTCATTATTTTGCTACTCAAATTCATATGTGGTGTTTTGCTTCTCTCTCTCTCTCTCTCGTTTTCTTTTTCTTTATGTGTTTGTGTGGGTATACACAAACACAAAATTGCATAACACATTTAAAGGGGGGAAAAATAAATGTTAGTGCATTTATTTTTTTACATAACGGGGGGCAAAGTCTAAAATATTATACTAATACCCCAAATTAAAATAAAAATAAAAAAATGCACTAGTAATTTATTTATTTTTAAAACAAACCACATAGGTCCGCCCTGATACACAGGTCTAAATAAAAAAACAAATGCATGTGAAGAATTACTTGACAGTGGGCTTGGACTCTATGACCCTCACCTCACCTGTATCAAAATCCTATAAATACTCACAGAATTGTAAATACTCACATAAATGTGAAAAGTTCATATATATAAATGCACGCTTCTTATATACTCTTCCGTCCCAGACAAAGTGAGACTTTTAGTCAACTTAATTGCATTTTGATAATTAATTTGAAGAATAAATAATGATACTAATGAAAATTTAAAAATTGTTATTCTATCATGATTCATAATATTTTCAATAACCGTATAAGAGTATCTGTTACCACGTCCTCTATCATTGTTACGCCCTCCATTGTGACCTCTTCCACGTCCAAAACCACCCTGAAACCGACTTGGTCACAGAAGGTTAGATCCTAACTAGGAATGTGTTGGCTTGTGCTCGTCTAAAGAGACGCTTAAAGGTCACCCTCGACATATAGTCATGAACTATACCACGGGTTGATTCTTTGTTTTTTCCACAATATTTTTAAAAATTATAAAAAAAAGTTGCATATTTTATTAATCATTCCACTCATATTGTTAGGTATATGACTAAAATTACTCTTATATTTACGTATAAGAGTAATTTTTATTTTTATTTCTTGACATTTTTTGACATTTTCTTAAAAGATCATTCAAAAGTCTCTTATTTTGGTCCGCTCATATAGTTAGAAATGAGGCTAAAATTATTCTTATACCTGTATAAGAGTAATTTTTCATAGCATTTTGCGATCTAGTGAAGATGAAGAGACAAGGCGTCGAAGATGTTGTAGATCTAGTCGAAAATAGACAGATCTAGTCGAAAATAGGTAGATATGGACATAGAGATAAAAGAGTAAGATAAAGGGAATGGCGCCGGAAATGAGGGCCCGTGGGGATATGTCAGAGATGAATTATGTGATTAGTGGTATCAGAGCCCCATTGATGATCAATAATTTTAATATGATCATGCATGTAATATTTTAATTGGATTAATAAATATACATGATAAAAGATGAATTATGTGATTAGTGTTTTATATGAGATATAAAATATGCATGCTAGTGGATTATGTGATTATTATATTAATTGGATTTATATGTATAATCGCATGCTTATGATTATCAATTTTAATTGGATTATGCTTATTGATGATCTTGATCTAATTTATATGTGGAATAAACTTGTTGTTGATTATATAGATTAGATTAGTTTAAATTCGTAATTTGTAATTCATGTCTTTTAATACTGATTATGCTTGAAAAGGAATCTGTGATTAGTCGAATTTGATGTTTTCTGAAAAATCTGGAAATTTGGGATCCTACTGAAGGATCCATACGGATGGTTTGGAAGCTACCAAACTGATCCGTACGGATGGTTTGGTAAATCCCAGATTTGACTATGTTTTCTGGTAAATCAGATTGTTCTGTAAACTGGTTGCAGAATTTGAATCTGAAGATTGAGTCTATTTCAGACGGTTGGTTTCTGAAACCGTGTTTCCTAAAAAGATCTAATTCTTGAAATCCAGAAATATACAGTTCCAGAATTTTGAAGAGTTCAGAGTTTCTGTGACCTGCTTGACAGAGCCGTACGGATGAAACTGGAAGCTGCCAGAAACATCCGTACAGATGGTTTGGGCAGTACTGATTCTGATCTGTTTTAGACGGCAGGTTTTGGAAACCGTGTTTCCTGAAACAGATTTCAGTTCAGAAGTCCAGACAGTTACTGAGATCAGAATCTTAAAGGAGTTTAAGGTTGGCGTAATCTCAAAGTTTTTCAGAATTAATCCTATAACTAGCGGAATTAAATCATATAAAGTAACTTAGGCTAATTGCTTGAATTTATGTGTTAATTGAACCTACTTGTAAAATTTAAGTCTTGAGCCAATCCATGATTAAAACACTTGTGAATACACGGATAGTTTTATGTTGGCTACGCCAAAGCGAGGTACATTAATTCTATCTTTGTACAAGCAAGATGAGGAAACAGTGATTCCTATACGTTTAAAATGGTTTGATTTAATTAGGCTATCAAAACAGTTTTGGGCCTAAGGCACAGATATGATTAAAACATTCAAGACATAAGATGTCTAAAATCTCATGAAGGATCTAAGAATCATATACGATATGATTGACAAGAGTTGTCTACCTAAATAATTTAATTTTGAGCAGTCGTGCCAAAGCCGACTCAAAGTTAAGTGAAATATGGGTCTTAGCCCACTTTAATTATATTATGCATTTTGTATATGAAGGTTATATAATTTAGTGTGAGTATTTATGAAATACAATTAATAATATCTTTATTTTGGTTGGTACTTATATATGTTATATATGTTTGCATAAATTGTAGATAATGACACAGAACACAAAAACTCTATCATTCTGATCTCTCCTTGAGAAGGAGAAACTTCAAGAGAATGGCTCTAACTTCAAAGATTGGATCCGAAGCCTTAGAATTGTTCTAAGGTCTGAAGAAAAGTTGTACATTCTCGATGAACCAGTTCCTGATAGGGCAGACAAGGAAGCTCACAAGAAATATTCTAATGATTCTCGTGATGTGACTTGTCTTATGCTTGCTACTATGTGTTCTAAACTTCAAGAGACTCTTGAACACTTGAGTTCCTATGAGATAGGCAATCAGTTGAAAGATATGTTTCAAGAGCAAGCTAGGCTGGAGAGGTATGACACCATAACTTCTTTAAAGTCATGCAAGATGACAGAAGGGCAGCAAGTGGGTCCTCATGTTTTGAAAATGAAGGGCCATTTTGAGCACTTGGAAAGATTAGGGTATGCCATCCCTCTTGAGTTGGCTACCGACATGATCTGAACTCATTGCCTAAATGTTATAATCAGTTCGTAATGAACTTTAATATGCATGGAATGACTAAGACTTTATCAGAGTTGCAGCAGATGCTTAAAATTGCTGAAAAGAAAATCATGGAGAAATATACTCCTGTGCTTATGGTGAACAAAGGAAAGGGGGGAAAATGCCAAAGGAAAAGGAAAGGCAAAGGTTGTCAAACCCAAGATCAGTAAGGCAAAGGTTGCTAAGACTGAGGTGGCAAAACCCAATGCTCAAAAGGATGCAATCTGTTTCCACTGCAATGGGATTGGACATTGGAAGCGCAATTGCAAGACTTACGTGGAAGAAGCAAAGAAGAAGAAGAAAAGCAATGAGATTGCTTCTACTTCAGGTATCTATGTTATAGAAGTATTACTTTCTACTTCTAGCTCCTAGGTATTAGATACCGAATGTGGATCTCACATTTGTTTAAATGTGCAGGGACTAAAGAATAGAAGGGATCTTAAAGACGGAGAGGTGGACCTACGCGTGGAAAATGGAGCAAGAGTTGCTGCATTAGCCGTAGGAACTTACAAAGTTATTTTACCTAGTGGTTTAATTCATGTTTTGAACAATTGTTACTACGTTCCGGATTTAAGTAGGAATATTATTTCAATTTCGTATTTGGATAATGAAGGTTATAGTTTTCTTATTCAGAATAAGAAGTTTTCTATTTATTTAAATGATATGCTTTATTGTATTACAAATTCATTTAATGACCTTTATGTTCTTGATGTTGAGAATGCAAATAATGATGATATCTATAATATAAATAATAAATCCAAACCTAATGATGTAAATCAAACTTATTTGTGGCATTGCCGTGTTGGTCATATTAATGAGAAGCGTATCTCAAAACTCCATGGGGACGGACTTTTAGATTCACATGATTTCGAATCATATGAAACTTGTGAGTCATGTCTACTTGGAAAAATGACTAAGACACCTTTTACTAAGGCTCCGTTTGTTACACGGAAAATGTCCGGAAAACGTTTTCCGGAAAATGTTTTCCGTGGTTTACCAAACACCGGAAAATGGGGAAAACATTTTCCCCATTTTCCGGTGTTTGGTAAAACCACGGAAAATGAAGTCAACGGAAAACATTTTCCGGTCAATGGAAATTAGGCTTGTTTCCTAAGGAAAACAACTTCCGGATTTCACCTAAGGAAGTTGTTTTCCGGAAAACTCCTAGCACGCCCTCACCCCACCCCCGACCCCCCCCCCCCAATTTTTTTTTTCTCATTATTATTTTTAACTCCCCTGCCCCCTGCCTACCCAACCCCTACCCCACCCCCACCCACCCAACACCCTACCCCCCACCCCCAAATTTTTTTTACTCATTATTATTTTTAACTCCCCTGCCCCCTTCCTACCCCACCCCCCAAAAAAAATAATTTTTTTTTACTCATTATTATTTTTAACTCCCCTGCCCCTGCCTGCCCTACCCCACCCACCCACCCACCCACCCAACCCCCTACCCCCCACCCCCCAAAATTTTTTTTTTTTTACTCATTATTATTTTTAACTCCCCTGCCCCTGCCTACCCCACCCCACCCAACCCCCTACCCCCCCCCCCAAAAAAAAAATTTTTTTTTTACTCATTATTATTTTTAACTCCCCTGCCCCTTGCCTACCCCACCCCACCCACCCAACCCCCTAACCCCCCCCCCCTCAAATTTTTTTTTTTTTACTCATTATTATTTTTAACTCCCCTGCCTACCCCACCCACCCCAAAAAAAAATGTTTTTTTACTCATATTATATTTTTTTTAAACTCCTCTACCCCCTGCCTACCCAACCCACCCATATTTAAAATTATTTTTTCAAAAACTTCTCGAAAAATACCGGAAAATGTTTTTCGGAAAGCATTTTCTTAAGATTTACCAAACAAGAGAAAACATATTCCGGAAAACGGTTTCCTTTTCCGGAAAACATTTTCCAGGAAATCATTTTCCGGAAGTCATTTTCCATGAAACAAACGGAGCCTAAGAGTAGTGAGAGGGTTAGTGACTTATTGGGACTTATACATACGGATGTATGCAGACTATTAAGTAGCAATGCAGGGGGCGGATATCAATACTTCATTACATTCACCGATGATTTTAGTAGATATGGCTATGTTTACTTAATGAAAAATAAAAGTGAATCATTTGAGATATTTAGAATATTTCAAAATGAAGTACAAAATCAACTTGACAAAACTATTAAAGCACTTCGATCGGATCGTGGTGGTGAATATTTAATCCAAGAATTTGACGATCATCTAAAAAATTGTGGAATTGTTTCACAATTAACTCCACCTGGAACACCACAATGGAATGGTGTGTCCGAGCGGAGAAATAAGACTTTATTAAATATGGTCCACTCAATGATGAGTCAAGTTTATCTTCCATTATCCTTTTGGGGACATGCACTAGAAACTGCCGCACTCACACTAAATAGAGTTCCAACTAAATCGGTTCAAAAGACTCCATATGAGATATGGACTGGAAAGAAGCCTAGTCTTTTTTTCATGAGAATTTGGGGCTGTGAGTCTTATGTCAAGAGACTTGTCTCTGACAAACTCGCACCAAAATCAGATAAATGTAGTTTTGTTGGTTATCCTAAAGACTAAAGGATATTACTTTTACAATCGGACGGATAACAAGGTGTTTGTTGCCCGACATGGTACTTTTCTAGAGAAAGAGTTTCTTTCCAAAAGAACTAGTGGCAGTAAAATTAATCTCAAAGAGGTTCGAGTACCCGAAAATAACATTGAACCGATGGTGGAATCTGAACAAGTTTCACAAGGAGTTGTGGAACCTATTCAGAATACACAAGTTCCTCGCAGAACTGGTAGGATAAGATCCGAGCCCTAGAGATATGGATTTCTCGTAACGGATAATAATGAAGTAGAGATCATTGAGAATGATGAACCTACTTTCTACCAAGAAGCGATGGCCACTCCTGAATCGGATAAATGGCTTGGAGCCATGGAATCCGAGATCCAATCCATGCATGATAATCAGGTTTGGAATTTGATCGATGCACTCGAAGGTGTTAAAACCATAGGATGCAAATGAGTTTTCAAAAGGAAAACTGATATGGATGGAAAGGTGCATACTTATAAAGCTAGGCTTGTAGTGAAAGGCTATAGGCATATTCATGGTGTGGACTATGTTGAAGCCTTTTCGCCTGTAGCAATGATCAAGTCTATAAGAATATTACTTGCCATATACGCATATTACGACTATGAGATATGGAAAATGGATGTTAAAACTGCATCCTTAACGGGAACTTACTCGAGGATGTGTACATGACACAACCTGAGGGTTTTGTTAATCCAAAAAATTCAAACAAAGCATGCAAGTTGTAGAAATCCATCTATGGATTGAAGCAAGCCTCTAGGAGTTGGAATCTTCGATTTGATGAATCAGTCAAAGAGTTTGGCTTCATCAAGAACGAAGATGAACCATGTGTATACAAGAAAATTAGTGGGAGCATAGTACTATTTCTAGTGTTGTACGTTGATGACATATTACTCATTAGGAACGATATTGTTGCACTTCATTCTATGAAGACTTGGTTAGGAAAATGTTTTTCAATAAAATATATGGGAGAGGCCGCATACATCCTTGGCATAAAGATCTATAGAGATAGATCTAAGAAGTTGATTGGTTTAAGTCAAAGTACATATATTGACAAAGTCCTAAAGAGATTCCGCATGGAAAACTCTAAGAGAGGACATTTGCCAGTTTTACATGGCATAACTCTTAGAAAGAAACAGTGTCCTCAACTGATGAGCGTGAGAAAATGAATGAGATTTCATATGCTTCTGCAATTGGATCCATCATGTATGCCATGATATGTACTAGACCCGATGTCTCTTATGCTTTGAGCATGACGAGTAGATACCAATCAGATCCCGGTGAAGGTCACTGGATTGCTGCCAAGGCGATTTTTAAGTACTTGAGAAGGATTAAAGATTCGTTCTTGGTATATGGGGGTATGGAAGGTGATCTTATTGTAAGTGGTTACACAGATGCTGTTAGTGTTGGTGCCCTAGGCACGTTTAGTTAAATGTTATCTATGTTATCATTTTATTCATATTAATAAAGAGATGTTTTGATTATTATTGTTGTTCATGTTTACTTATAATAATATCCGTCCCTAGTACTTATGAAGCACTAGTATAAGTCTAAATGATCATGGGATGATCATGTTATACTTATGGGTACTTGTTGGAGAACAAGGTACTGGACATGACCCGCTCTATCAGATTTATGTCATGGTCAATGTCATATATAGATCTCATATTAGTTATGTCATTTGAATCCTTAGACATAAAGTTATTATAGTCTTCCACTTGATGAACATTATGTTTGACATATTCAAATGCTACCTTTAACCAGGAAGTTATAAAGGGTATGATTGGCATAATCGGATTCACGTAGGGAAGAATGATAAGCTAAATGGATTTGTCCCTCTTCGGAGAGATGTCAACCTTGGTCCCCTCGTAGAATGATGTTGATGAAATGTTTGGCCAAACTCAAATGAATTGATTGGATCATTGTCATTTGGATTATCAACATATTCGGAATCGAGAAAGTATTGAACAAATACAAGTTGACTCAATGACCATTGTTGGTGTTGGTGCCCTAGGCACATTTAATAAACGTTGTAATTGTTATCATTTATTCATATTAATAAAGAGATGTTTTGATTATTATTGTTGTTCATGTTTACTTATAATAATCTCCGTCTCTAGTACTTGTTAAGCACTAGTGTAAAGGCTAAATGATCATGGGATGATCATGTTAGATTTATGGGTACTTGTTTGGTACTGGACATGACCCGCTTTATGAGATCTATATCATAGTCAATGTCATATATATATATATATATATATATATATATATATATATATATGTATATATATATATATATCTCATATTAGTTATGTCATTTGAATCCTTAGACATGAAGTTATTATAGTCTTCCACTTGAAGAACATTATGTTTGACATATTTAAACGCTACCTTTAACCGGGTAGTTATAAAGGGTATGATTGGCATAATCGGATTCATGTAGGGAAGAATAATAAGCTTATATGGATTTGTCCCTCTTCAGAGAGATGTCAAGCTTGGGCCTCTCGTAGGAATGATGTTGATGAAAATGTTCGGCCGGACTCAAATGAATTGATTGGATCAATGTCATTTGGATTATCAACATATTCGGAATCGTGAAAGTATTGAACAAAGACAAGTTGACTTGTTGACCATGACTTGTGTTCAATGACATCGTGGACAAAAGGATTATGACATATTCTAAAGGAATACGAACTTGTATCTAGTTACACTATTTAGGTAAGTATGATGGTTTGCTAGAACCTAATCATGTCTTATGGTTTCATGTTTGAACCCATTGCCAACTTAGTGTAATCCTAGAGGGTCACACACAATTAGAACGAATCATAAAGGACTATAGTGGAATATTGGGTCAAAGGACCATTCGGGGATTTAAGGAAATTAGAGGAAGAAAAGTGGAAAAAGGGAGGTCCGGGCGGACCAGTGGAAGGGCCCGAGCGGACCATGATTGGTCCGGTCCGACCACTTGCTATACCCCGGACCAGTCGGTTTCGGTAGGAACTTTCCCTAATCCGTTTTCTTGCGGGTTTAGACAATTGTTACCTATTTGGAATAGGTCTAACAAGTATTTAAACAGCCCTAATTCGCTCAAAATCAGTACATAAGTTTGTGTAAGCCTCCAAAGAGTTTTTGAGAGTTATTTTTTGTTTTAAGAAATCCCTAGATTGAAGAACAAGAACAAACACAACAATATTCCATATAGTCAAAATACAATTGAGAAAATGTGTTTCTCGATTTGGTCTAGCAACCAAGATAAAGTTCTCTTGATATTCGTTCGAGGTGTGGATACCGCTAGAGGGTGAAACTCATCATCTTCAAAGTTCGTGTTCTTACTTGTTCGTAATCAAGCTTCGAATTCTCCACCACCATTAAAGACTAAAATTCAAAGGCATCAAGGGTTAGTATTCTAGTATTCATATTACATGTATTTGATATAATCATATGAACGGATCTATGGCTTTGGGTTTCATGAAAATATAAATGCTTAATCTTGCTGCGCATGTTACTACAAAACCCAACAACCATGACTTGTGTTCAATGACATCGTGGACAAAGGGATTGTGACATGTTCTATAAAGGAATACGAACTTGTATATAGTTATACTATTTGGGTAGGTATGAAGGTTTGTTAGAACCTAATCATATCTTATGGGTTTATGTTTAAACCCATTGCCAACTTAGTGTAATCCTATAGGGTCGCACACAATTAGAACGAATTGATAAATGGCAAAAAGGGCAGATTTCTTTTCTGGCACGACCGTGCCAGATATAAATCACGACCGTGCCATTCACCACGGCCTTGCCGAATATAAAGCACGATCGTGCCATTAATCAGTAGCCGGGAAGGCAAGCGCGCACCAATTGGCATGACCGTGCCAATTATAGGGCACGACCGTGACAGAGCTGCTTGGACATAAAGTTTACAGCTTAGTTTGGGTGACGGGATTTAGGTTTCCTAGGTCCTTAAGGGTTAAGGACTAGGACCTATATAAACATTTTTTCACCAGCCATTAAGCATATGAAACCTAGTTGTTTGGAGAAACAATATTCTTGATCAAAGATTGAGAATCAAAGACTAAGAATTCATAAATTCATATAGCCTTTTGGTCTAGCAACCAAGATCAAGAAGTTACTTGATATTCGTTCATGGTGTGGATACCAATAGAGGGTGAAACTTATCACCTCCAAAGTTCGTGTTCCTGCTATTGTTCGTGATCAAGTTTCGAATCTCCACCAAGTATCAAGGTTGTTAAACAAAGGCATCAAGGGTTAGTATTCTAGTATTCATTATGCGGTATTTGACTTAATCATATGAATGGATCTATGGGCTTTGGGTTTCATGAAAATTTTAATGATTTATTCCGCTGCGCATGATCTTAGGAAACCCAACAGATGCAAGATTCCAAACCAACAAGGATGATTCTGGATCCCAATTAGGTTTTGTGTTTGTGCTTAATGGTGGTGCTATAAGTTGGAAGAGTTCTAAGCAAAGTACTGTAGATGATTCTACAACTGAAGCTGAGTATATAGCTGCATCCGATGATGCTAAAGAGGCTGTTTGGATCAAGAAGTTCGTTGAAGAACTAGAGGTAGTTCCTAGCATTGCTGATACAATAGACCTTTATTGTGATAATAATGGTGATATTGCTCAAGCAAAGGAACCAAGGTCACATCAGAGATCTAAACACATACTTAGGCGCTTTTACCTCATTAGGGAAATCACCCAAGAGAGGAAGGAAGTAAATATATGCAGAGTACCGACTGAAGATAACATTGCTGACCCATTGACAAAGGGTCTTCCACAAGTTAAGCATGACGGTCATGTTAGGTCTATGGGTATTAGATACATTAATGAGGCCTAGTGCAAGTGGGAGATTGTTGGTGTGTATGCCCTAGGCATGTTATCAGAACCATTAATGTTATCATTTGCTTTATGCTTTAATAGAGATATTGAATGTTTGATTATTATATCTTTTGCATTTTTATTATAATAATCCCCGTCTCTAGTAATTATTTTTAATCACTAGTATAAGTTTAATGATAATCATAAGATGATTATGTGTATATGATACAATTAGACTTATGGGTATTTGTTGGATAACAAATACTGGACTAGACCACTATGAGATTTATGTCATGGTCAAATGTCATAATTAAATCTCATATAGTTATATACTTGAATCTTTAGACTTGAGGTTATTACAGTCTTTCACTTGATGAACATTATGTTTGACATATTCAAAGGCTGTCTTTAACCGGATAGTTATAAAGGGTATGATTGGCATAATCTGAATCATGTAGGAAGGAGTAATAAGCCAAGACAAGATTTGTCCCTCTTCGGAGATATGTCAAGCTTGGGTCTCTCGATGAATAATATTAATGAAATGCATGGCGGTGCTCAAATGAATTGATGAGATCAATGTCATTTGTATTATTAATATATTCAGAATCGAGAAATCATTGAACACGGTAAGTTGACAATTGACCATGGATTACGTTCAATTGACATCGTGAGACAAAGAGATTGTAATATGTTCTATAATATAGGAAACTTTGTATCTTCAAAGTTATGCTAATTGGGTAATCATAATGGCTTACTAGAGTCCGCTTATGATTTATGAGATCTGAATGGTTAAGGCTCTTTGCCAACTTAGTATAATCCTATTGGGTCACACACGCAGAACGGATCAAATAAGGCACGAAAAACGAGAAAAGCTGGATCCTACTGGAGGATCTGTACAGATGGTTTGGGAGCCACCAAACTGATATGTACGGATGGTTTTTCCGGCAGGAACAATTTTAGGTAACTTCTTGTTGATCAAGAAAACCTATTTCCTAATGAGATTAGGTTTCTTCCTTGGATATAATGGACGATTTTCAGCAGCCGAAGATATAGGCTTCCACATTGATTTGAGAATCAAAAAGAGGTTTTTTTGTGAGAGAAAAATACACATTATTTAAGGGTTATTAGGGTTTGATTATTCTCAATTATCAAACCATAATATTCATTCAAGGGAGATTGAAGAAGGGTTCTTCAAAGCCAAAGTTTTCAAGCCTAAAGGATCTAGCAATCGCGTCAAGAAGGAGTTCTTGAATCCGTTCGAAGTGTGGATACCAAGAGAGGGTATTTTTCTTAATACCTAAGATCTTAAAGTTTCATTCCGAGCAAACAAGGTTAGAATTCTTTTTGTCTTTATTATAAATTATTTGATCATAGCGGATCTTGGCTTTGGGTTTTGTTCATGTAAAGTCTTCCGCTGCGCATGATCCGTTGAAACCCAACACCAGTCACCTATTTCTTGCCTTTTTAATAAATGCAATATTTTATTATTATTATTATTATTATATTATTATTATTATTATTATTATTATTATTTTCTTTAAATCCTATTGGTCCAAAACAATTCACAAGGATTGATCCCATCTTATTGGGCGAAATCGCCATCTTTCCCTCCCCTATTTCCTATATAAAGGACTTCTTAGGTTCATTTTCAAAAGACGGATCTCTCTTAGCAGAATACTCTACCAAACTTTAAACACCATTTTCTCTCTACAAAATCACCCTTACTATAGGCAACTTGGAAGTGAATTTTCCATCAAAACTAAATATCAAACCTTCTCTCTCTCTCTTTTTTTTTTTTTTGGTCAAACTCCGTTTTTATCCATTGTACTTTCAAGTGTGTTTCACTTTAACCATTGTGCTTTTTTTCTTTCAAAAATACCATTGTACTTTGGGAAACATATCATTTTAACCCCAAAATCGCGGATTGAGGCACGGATTAGTTGCGGATTTAGCCACGGATTTGGGGTAAAAATGATACATTTTCCAAACTACAATGGTATTTTTGGAAGAAAAAAAGTATAATGGTAAAAGAGAAACATCATGTAAAGTACAATGGATGAAAACGGAGTTTGCCCTTTTTTTTTTAAATATTATTCTTCATCTTTATTATTATTTTTTTCATTATTTTCAATGTTTGCAATCCCCATCAAGGCATAACCAAAAGGCTACTTCACATATTGAAGTTAGTCGAATTTATCTCCCTACATTCCAACTCCCCTCATTTTCCCCCTTTTTCATTAAATATAATTGTTAGCATAAGAAGGAAATTTATATTAGAACACCTAAAGTAACAAGAACAATTATAATAACGGGAGGGTCAGGTGCCTAACACTTTCCCATTCCGTAATCTAACCCCCGAACCCTTCTCTCCCGAATCTCTAGTTTTCTCTCTAAAATAAAAAAGATTTAGGTTTTTATGTTCCTCTAAAAACATAGGTGGAGAATTTAAATCATAAAATAAATTAGACATATTATGAAAAATCCTTCAGGTAGGCTAACAGTGGTTTTTCCTAGGGTATCTACAGCCAGTGACGACGAAACAAAAAACGTCGTAGATCTGGTAGTGATTGCTAGAGATAATGACTGGCACTGGAAATGATGGTCGAAAACGGTGCGAAAATTCAGAACTGGTGGCTCGGGCAGTATTGGCGATAGTGTTATGCTCGAAAATGATGAAGGGGAGATGAAGGAAGGATGCGCCGGAGGTGAGGGCCCGAAAGATGGGGTTTGGAGGGGTAGAGAGAAGGTGTGTGTGTGTGTGTTTGTGAGTGCGAGCGCTTTAGAGAGAGGCTGCTCAGATTGAAATTAAGAGGAGGGGAGAGGAAGTTAGGGTTTTTTCTAAGAAGATAAGGCATTATTGGGTATTTAGAAATTAATTTTAGCAGGGTCAAATGGGTATTTATAAGGAATTTTGATTTGGGCTTAAGAGCGTATGTAAGATTTAATAAATTATGTGGGCATACATGAGAAATTGGTTTAGCTAAGGAGTCCATAGGGAATTAAACATTTGTTAGTAGCATTTTCATCATTTTACAAATGCCAGAATTTTGACCAAAAAGGATTTTGGCCGAACCAAGAGTCCGTTTAGCGTTTAGGGTTTAGGGCTTGGATCGGCCCGACTTAGATGAGTTCATGGATCCGTCTAGCGGGCAGGTCATGCTCAAATGGAATTTCCGTTACTTAGAGTTTCAGAACATGCTAAGTAAAAGTGAAGAAACCCAATTAATTGTCAATGTTTCTTGTTATGCATATACTCTCTCGAAACACTTGGACATTTATGGTTCACTCAATTGAATTTTGACACGCCCCAAGTCCCGGGATTCCCTAATAGAACCTCGAACCTGGTGCGCGTAACTAACAAGAAACAAGAAACTAACGGGAAACAGGAATAATACCTGTTAAAAACAAAAATGACATGGTATATATACTCAAGAGTAGGGAGCTAAGATAGCTCACACCATTTCTAGACCAAGAAAATTTAAAACCAAACTTAATACATACACAGCGGAAGACATGCCTAGCAAATACGCTAGAAACAAGAACTGTCTAGGGACAACAAATACTACCCCAATACAAGTCCAGAGTTTACTAACTCATACAAGATCGTCCTTACCCAAAATATAAAAGGACACTACTTCGAACAACAATATCCTGCTGAGTAAATTCCCAGCTAAGTCGAGCCTCACTGCGTACTATCCCCTGCTTTCCTGGGGGGGGAAACAATTAAACAAATAAAGGGTGAGATAAATCTCAGTAAGCTATTAACATGCAACTATATGTCATGTTACCATGCAATACAAGTAGATACTCAACTAAACATATATCATGTATCATCAAGTAACAAGTATAGGAGAGGCTAAGCCCATTCAACAAGTAATCAAGCTCAAGAAAGGTTCAGGTAACAAGTAGTCAAGTAGAGTGAGAGGCTAAACCAACTCACCAAGATGCACATAGGCCTATCACGCATTGTACCTGAATCCTTCCTTATTTCTCCCAAGAATACCATTTGTTGTCGATGCTTTTCTAGCTGAGGACAACCAAGAACAGGAACAAGAACTGCTGTGCAGTATATAAGAAGACCTGGTAACCAGTGTCATCCACAAGATACAAAATCCACGTGGTGAACAAGACGGGAATTAGCATTCACTTAGGTCAGGCTTATTGCTCCAACCAAGGAAGCTATGCCCTTACTATGGCCGGTAGTAAGGGGTCGGGCGGAAATACATAGGGACCCGATTGTCACTTAAACCCCAGCTCTCGCGACAAGCGTGAACCTATATATTTTCGAACAAGCAAGGAGAACCAGCTGGACTCACCAAGAATGCAGAAGTAGATATTTACTTGAACTACAGAACAGAACTCAGTCCCTTATTAGTGGACTATTCTTTATGCACCATGTAATTATGTATCATGTGCTCACAAGAATATGCACCATGTAATGTATCATGTGCTCACAAGAATATGCACCATGTAATTATGTATCATGTGCTCACGAGAATATAAGTACACGTACTCAATTATTGCGAATACCAATCAAGTTTAACTATGGCACATAAGTGTCCATGTAACACGATCAATCCAAGTAAGAGTCCATTTATAACAGACTTCAGTCAAGTAGTAGGGTATTTCACTTTGTCACATGCCAAGTTTGCACGTACATATTCATATCACGTTTAACACATTAAAGTGTCTATCACTATACCCTTACTATCAAATAGAGCCCAATACCTTAGACTCTAAACACGTAGTAGAATAGGTCACATCATACCTAATCACTGTCATATCTCACGTATATGTTTCGTTAGTAATCGAATACATTTTCTAACACATATTGTGTTCTGTAGTTATTCTTATTACTTAAATCGTAATATTCACGATTATATGAATTATCTTCATATTACACTAGTCCCTATTTTCTTTAGGAACCATTTCAAGACAAGATATCTTCTTTATATTTTATATACTTCATTGAGTATCTACACGATTAAAAACTAAATCATTTACACTTTAGTGCTTATTTATAGCACTTCCAATATACACGTATCAAGTTCAAGTATGTAGTAGAGTTAATCATTCTCTATCTAGTTCCATAACCCACTTCTTTGGTTATTCATACCATGTACCAATCAGTCAAGAAGCCACATTATATCAAGTAAATATATGCAAGATTTGCATATACACATCAAGACTCTTTCAAGTTATTACCATATTTATGTAATGGTTTCAAGACATTCAAGACTTTCAAGACAATCAAGACAGTCAAGACTTTTACAAGATTTTATTATCTTGTATCCAAGTTCTCAATCCATTTTCTTGGATGGTTAAACATGTACAAGAGTTAATTAACTTATACTTAAGTTATCAATCCAACTCTTTGGTTGTTTAAGACAAGTACAAGATTTACTCATCTTATATTCACGTTTTAATTAAGAAGATGAGCTATACATCTCCCAATCAAGTTCACGGTCCTATTCCTAGGATATTCAAGTTCAAGGCATTAGTTGGTGTCCTTTAGGTACACAAACTTTAGCTACGAGAGGGGAGACTAATCCAAGATTCGTGGACTAGCTCAATGGGAAACAAGCTTCAGGTAATCAAGAAGCTACATTGTTATCAAGCAACTATGTGCGATGATTGCACATACAAGTCAAGAATATTTCTTATTCACGTTAATGCTTGTTCTGAGCACTTTCGAGTTTACACCTTACCCATATATTGGTGTCAAGGCATATACAAGATTTAGTAATCTTATATTCATGTTTTAATCCCTTTTCTTTGGATGTTCAAGTCATGTACAAGATTTTATTGTCTTATACTTCAAGTTTTATTCCAATCTTTGGACATTCAATCATGTATAAGAGTTATACACTTTACTCTTACCAATTCTCAATCCTATTCTTAGGATGTTCAAGTTCAAAACATTGTTTTATACCCCTAAGGTACACAAGACGTTGATTTCCAGACACATAAGAGCATTCATACTCTTATACTCAAGTTCAATGTCCTAAAACACCTATCTAGGTGCTCTAGACAATCACTTTAAAACCCCATTAATTTATTCTTTGAATAGCCCTCTAAGTCTAGGTTATTTAGCTTCTTTCGGATCTTGATTCCGACTTTCCTATAGAAAGTTATGGAGGAAACAAGTCAAGAAGGAAAATCAGGATTTCCACTTGGCACGACCGCGCGTGCAAAAATGGCACGACCGTGCTATCAAGGTCGAGAGGTTTTTACACAAACTTCATTTTCGGCACGACCGTGCCCATAAAAGGCGCACGACCGTGCTAACACTGCCGAGGGATTTTCACACAAAACTCATTTTCGGCACGACCGTGCCCATAAAAGGCGCACGACCGTGCTAACACTGCCGAGGGATTTTTGCCTAAAGGTGATATTTGGCACGACCGTGCGGCACAAATTTTGGCCCTTTTCCCCTGAATTCAAGTTTCATTAATTCTCCGTCCCACACGTAGGAGTAACATTTAACTAACACTCCTAACATTCTCAGGAGTATACTAACAAGTTTAGAACTCCTATTTCAAGCCCAATTCATTTCTTTTACCGTCCCATAAATAATAGGACAATTTTCTTTTATTCCTATTTAATATTTCACCGTCCCCAAAAGTATAAGTACAATTTTATATTATACTAATATACCCATTTAGAGATACTTCCATTCATTTTCCCGTACCACAATAATGGTACAATTTTTCTAATAATATTTAAACCAAGTTACTATTTTACCGTCTCACGAATAGGAGTATAAATTTCTTATATATTTACAAACCCATTTAGCATGTCTCTGTACCAAGAAATACTCCATTCGTCCCAATTTTACAAGTATCACAAAAATTGCCCAAAACACAATTTTAACAAGAACAAGTAGCGGGAATAACATATATGCATGTTATTACAAGTAAGGGGGAGTTAATAACTTACCTAGTCAAAAATCAAGTTGACCCAAATTAATTTCTGATCGGTCTGGAACGCTCTATTCAACGCCACGAATATTTATCCAGGACCAGAATCCGAACGGAGGGATAATTAAGCTCGAGGAGTCGAGAATAGGGTAAAAGTTTAACTTTCTCTCTGAGACAGAGAGAAATTACGAGAAGAACTGAGAAATGCTTTCTCAGTGAAAAGCAAACCAAGAAGATATACTTAGGATTTTCCAAGAATTGCAACTAGGCCCCTCAAGTTCTAACTTTGACAAAAAGGCCCCTAAACTTTTAACTTTGACATTTAACCACCTTAACTTTCTAACGCAGTTAAATAATTAACTCAAATAAAATAGCATATAATTATGCTAGTCAAGAATTTTACAAGCAAGTCAATAATTTAACAAATAAGTCAAATATTTAACGAGATTAAGGATGGGCGTTACATCCTCCCCACCTTAAAGAAAATTCGTCCTCGAATTTTTACTAGATCAAGATTATAACATATATAATCAACAAGTAGAACTCAAGAACATCACGACTATGCACAGATACTCACAAATATTCTATGCAATTTAGATGTATCAATTATAACATCAAAACACATAAAGTCAAGTAGACTCGATTAGTCAATCCACTATATCGGTGAAACTTGACATATCCACTAGAAATAATAGAACTGGTCATATCCTCCAGATCACTGTAATACTAGTCAAATCCACTAGGCAATCTCAGATACTGAAGTCGTGGTTATCCATCGTTTCAATATTCAAAACTGACTTTACGTATATCAATCCATCAAGACAATCCATCAAAAGATGTAGCTCTCGGTGTCAAATGGTTAACAATAGAGCTGCCTTCGAAATTCATTCATGAATCTCTAACAAGACCACGAAATCTCAAGAACACACGTACCTTGGTTGTTTCCACTAATAGGTCAACACAGATACTCAATTCAGATATCCACTACAGGGTAGATATATCCTCTATCAAGAAATTCTCAAGTTGAATCTTCAACTGGTTTAACTCAATCGAGGTCAAGAACATTAATCCAGGTGTCAGCACTGTATTCGCACTGTAACAACTCAAGATAATCCAAGTTTCTCATCAAGAATGGATACATCCATCTGGTTTGGTGTAGAAACTCTACTGTCAATCACATAAGTTAAATACCCAGTACAATCTCAAGAACCCTTTCTAGACTTTCAATGCAGAACATAAAGGTTATGCATAAATCTATCATGCTCACATAGAAAGCCAAGTCATGATACGTAGACAGCCAAGCTATATCACGTATCACATCAATGTCCCATACCGGTGACACGACCAAATTAACATAGAACGTATAGGGTGTTATCACCCACACTTCTATCAAGCTCTTACTAATAACAATATCAACACGTAGTCTCTTACTAGAGAATACACTTCCACGTAATTCACGAGATAAAGACAAGCATGCATATATAGCACGAAACAATGTCCACAAGACAAGATAGATACGCCTAAGTCTTTAAAGACTCGCGCTCTCGATTCTCAACCATCTAATCCAATTGGATTAACACTATCAACACCAGTCCTATGCCTGGTATAACAACAAGTAACGAAGCACTCGGCGTCGAAAACACACCCAAGACTAACCCAACCTAGGCCATAGACCCTATCCAGGCTAAGAGCTAAACCATAGCTCTGATACCACCCTGACACGCCCCAAGTCCCGGGATTCCCTAATAGAACCTCGAACCTGGTGCGCGTAACTAACAAGAAACAAGAAACTAACGGGAAACAGGAATAATACCTGTTAAAAACAAAAATGACATGGTATATATACTCAAGAGTAGGGAGCTAAGATAGCTCACACCAGTTCTAGACCAAGAAAATTTAAAACCAAACTTAATACATACACAGCGGAAGACATGCCTAGCAAATACGCTAGAAACAAGAACTGTCTAGGGACAACAAATACTACCCCAATACAAGTCCAGAGTTTACTAACTCATACAAGATCGTCCTTACCCAAAATATAAAAGGACACTACTTCGAACAACAATATCCTGCTGAGTAAATTCCCAGCTAAGTCGAGCCTCACTGCGTACTATCCCCTGCTTTCCTGGGGGGGGGGAAAACAATTAAACAAATAAAGGGTGAGATAAATCTCAGTAAGCTATTAACATGCAACTATATGTCATGTTATCATGCAATACAAGTAGATACTCAATTAAACATATATCATGTATCATCAAGTAACAAGTATAGGAGAGGCTAAGCCCACTCAACAAGTAATCAAGCTCAAGAAAGGTTCAGGTAACAAGTAGTCAAGTAGAGTGAGAGGCTAAACCAACTCACCAAGATGCACATAGGCCTATCACGCATTGTACCTGAATCCTTCCTTATTTCTCCCAAGAATACCATTTGTTGTCGATGCTTTTCTAGCTGAGGACAACCAAGAACAGGAACAAGAACTGCTGTGCAGTATATAAGAAGACCTGGTAACCAGTGTCATCCACAAGATACAAAATCAACGTGGTGAACAAGACGGGAATTAGCATTCACTTAGGTCAGGCTTATTGCTCCAACCAAGGAAGCTGTGCCCTTACTATGGCCGGTAGTAAGGGGTCGGGCGGAAATACATAGGGACCCGATTGTCACTTAAACCCCAGCTCTCGCTGTCACGACCCCGGACCCCGCGGGCCCCGGGACCGCGAGCTGGACGTCGACTCTAACAATAAACTCCAAAATACCGAAGTTAAAAATTTCATTTAATACCAAAAGGTGATAATCCAAAGTTTTACAAAACCAAGTTTGATAAAAACCCATTACAATTATCATAAACTTCCACAAGTTTATGCCCAACAAAATACAAAATATACACAAATCCTAATGACGTCAATGTTTGGTACAAATACCCCAAAATGGTTACACATTTACATAATGTAAACCAACCTATATCAACTTTCCCCAAAAGAATGTTTCCACACTCGACGTCCTCTATCTCGTGATCAGCGAGACTATTCCTTAGCACCTGGGGGGGGGTTAAGGAAAAACAAAGATAAAAGGAAAGGGGGTGAGATAAATCTCAATAAGTTACTAATGCAACTACATGACATGCTATGATGCAATAAGCAATAAACAATAATAATTATCACATAGCACATAGCAATTATCATATAACAGATAGCAGCGGAAATAAACACATAACAAAGGATATACCCAAGGTTTTCCAAACTGGTACATCCAAATAAAGGATCGCTGCGCAGCTTCAATAATCAACAAATCATCATCTTCATAATAGCATGAAAGCCGAAGAGAAACCCCGGTACCGGAACCAATAACATAAAAGTGTCACAAGGGACAAGGACCATGACACAAAGTCATGCCCGCTAGCCAGATGCATTCACGAAGGAACGCTGACTTATCCTTTCCAAGGCCAATCTGGAGAAGGGGTATAGTAAGGGCAAAACAATGGTCAACATTATAATGGACTTGGCTTTGCCATTATAATCTTTCTCATCGCCCGATGCAACAAATATGCCAGCTGGGCTTCCAAATAAATGCTAAGTAATAATAATTTAGCATGAATGAACAACTTAAGGTTCCAAAGTAGGGAACCATTCTAATTAAATCACCACAAAGGCAAACCAATACAAACCGTGCATCAAAGATGAACCACATTCCCAAAATGATACTTAATCAAATTCCATCTCGCATTTATTCACAAAGGAATCAAACCCAATAAATAAAGTGTTCCAACAATGACACTTAACACTTACTTAATTTCAAACACAAACTTGATCACAAAAGACTCAATTCTATCACTAGAATGCACTACAATGTTCACTAAGGTCAACTAGGAGGACACCCAAGAATTGGATCACAACGCATTCTTTAGTCACACGATTTAACAAAATGTACATTTTTCAGAGATCTGTGCGGCCGCCCACGATGGGTTGTGCGGTCGCCCAAAGTGCCTCAAAACAAGAACAAAATCTCTCAGAAAGATGCGCGGTCGCCCATACGATTTTGGGCGGTCGCCCAATATGCCGGAATCGCCAGAATCGGGAAGAACAACATGGGTTCTTCCATTTTCAACCCAAAACACATTTAACCAAAATCCCAACTTCCAACTTATGTAGTAATGTACCAAAACAATTTATAACTAGGGTAGGGACTCCAATATACCATTCATCAACCCAAAACAAAGAATCAAACCCAACATTCCAAAATCACCATTTTTGATCAAAAACCCAAATAAATTCCAAATAAATTGCAAACTCATCCAAACTTCAAATATAACACATTAATCATCATATAAACATGGTGTGAACATTTTATCATTTAAATGGGGGAAAAGTAACTTACTTGAATTTTCTCAAAGTTGATGGATTTCAAATCTTTTTGACTCTACGCGATCCTAGCGACGATCTAAACACGTTTCATGTTTTAAGAAATGAGAGAAGATGAGAGGAAGAAGAAGTAAATGAAGAGAGAAGAAGGAGAAGAAAACTTACCCCAAAATGTTAGAGAGAGGAAGAGAGTGGCTGGGAGAAGATGGAGGTGGAGTGAGAGGATGGTGAGGGAGGTGAGGGGAGTAGGGAGGGAGTAGGAAAATTATTTTAAAAACTTACTCTTAGGCCCCCTCTCTCACACAACACACAATACCACACTCCCTACTAATAATTAAGACCCAACTCTTCTACACTAGCCCAAATAACTCAAGTAAAATGCTAGGCATAATTATTATGACACATAAATAAATAAGTAAATATTTAAATAAATAATAATTTAAATAAATAAATAAGTAAATAATTAAATAAAAATCATTTAATTATTAATAAAATAGAGCCTATATTTCGGGTCGTGACACTCGCGACAAGCGTGAACCTATATATTTTCGAACAAGCAAGGAGAACCAGCTGGACTCACCAAGAATGCACAAGTAGATATTTACTTGAACTACAGAACAGAACTCAGTCCCTTATTAGTGGACTATTCTTTATGCACCATGTAATTATGTATCATGTGCTCACAAGAATATGCACCATGTAATGTATCATGTGCTCACAAGAATATGGACCATGTAATTATGTATCATGTGCTCACGAGAATATAAGTACACATAATCAATTATTGCGAATACCAATCAAGTTTAACTATGGCACATAAGTGTCCATGTAACACGATCAATCCAAGTAAGAGTCCATTTATAACAGACTTCAGTCAAGTAGTAGGGTATTTCACTTTGTCACATGCCAAGTTTGCACGTACATATTCATATCACGTTTAATACATTAAAGTGTCTATCACTATACCCTTACTATCAAATAGAGCCCAATACCTTAGACTCTAAACACGTAGTAGAATAGGTCACATCATACCTAATCACTGTCATATCTCACGTATATGTTTCGTTAGTAATCGAATTGTTGGGTTTCGTTGTCACATGCGCAGCGGAATAAAGCATTTAAAATTTTAATGAAACCCAAAGCCATGGATCCGTTCATATGATTAAATCAAATACAACAAGATGAATAGAGGAATAACTAACCCTTGATGGCTATGAATTTCTAGCTTTTGAACTTGGTGGAGATTTTGAAACTTGATCAAGAACGCGAACCTTGAAGATGATGAGCTTCACCCTCTAGCGGTATCCACACCACGAACGAATATCAAGCAACTTCTTGATCTTGGTTGCTAGACCAAATTGTGAAACACACTTTCACAATTGCAAGAACTATATGGAATTATGAATATTCTTGTTCTTCACCTTTTGGATCTTAGAACAAGAAAAATAACCTCTCAAAACCTTATGGAGGCACTCACAATAATATGTCTAATGGCTGGTGAAAAGATGCTTTTATAGGACCTATTCATTAACTCTTAATGACCTAGGATTCCTAAATCCCGTCACCTTAATTAAGGCAAGTCCTTATTCTGCCAGGAATTCTGGCACGTCGTGCCCCTTTATTTGGCACGGTCGTGCCAAATGGGTCGAACCTGCCAGACCTTCCCCGAATATTGGCACGGTCGTGCCCCTATGTTTGGCACGGTCGTGCCAAACGGACCGAGCCTTTTGCCTTGTTTTGGATTTATGGCACGGCCGTGCCATTTTAAGGCGCACGACCGTGCCAGAGCCAAAACCTGACATTTTTCCATAATTCCAATTTAGTCCTTTATGATTCGTTCTATTTGTGTGTGACCCTCTAGGATTACACTAAGTTGGCAATGGGCTCAAACATGAACTCATAAGATATGATTAGGTTCTAGCAAACCGTCATACCTACCCAAATAGTGTAACTAGATACAAGTTCGCATTCCTTTAGAATATGTCACAATCCCTTTGTCCACGATGTCATTGAACACAGGTCATGGTCAAACGGTCAACTTGTTTTGTTCAATACTTTCTCGATTCCGAATATGTTGATAATTCAAATGCTATTGATCCAATCAATCCATTTGAGTCCGGCCGAACATTTCATCAACATCATTCCTTCGAGGGGCCCAAGCTTGACATCTCTCCGTGGAGGGACAAATCCATTTAGCTTATTATTCTTCCCAACGGGAATCCGATTATGCCAATCATACCCTTTATAACTACCGTGTTAAGGTAGCGTTTGAATATGTCAAACACAATGTTCATCAAGTGGAAGACTATAATAACTTCATGTCTAAGGATTCAAATGACATAACTAATATGAGATATATGTACGACATAGACCATGACATAAATCTCATGCAGCGGGTCAAGTCCAGTACCTTGTTCCAAACAAGTACCCATAAATCTAACATGATCATCCCATGATCATTTAGCCTTTATACTAGTGCTTAACAAGCACTAGGGACGGGGATTATTATAAGTAAACATGAACAACAATAATAATCAAAGCATCTCTTTATTGATATGAAATAAATGATAACAATTACAACGTTTATTAAACGTGCCTAGGGCACTACTACCAACAATCTCCCACTTGCCCTAGGCCCAATCTCCCATGTATCTAATACCCATGGACCTAACATGACCATCATGTTTAGCTTGTGGAAGTCCCTTTGTTAGCGGGTCCGCAACATTGTCATCAGTAGGTACTCTGCATATATTTACGTCTCCCCTATCAACGATCTCTCGAATGATATGAAAACGCCTAAGTATGTGTTTGGATTTCTGATGTGCTCTTGGTTCCTTTGCTTGAGCAATAGCACCATTATTGTCGCAATAAAGGTCTATTGGACTAGCAATACTAGGAACCACTTCAAGTTCAGTTATGAACTTCTTAATCCAAACAGCTTCCTTTGCAGCATCCGATGCAGCAATATACTCAGCTTCTGTTGTAGAATCAGCGGTTGTACTTTGCTTGGAACTCTTCCAGCTTACAGCTCCACCATTTAACATAAACACAAATCCTGATTGCGATCGGCTATCATCTTTGTCGGTTTGGAAGCTTGCATCCGTGTAAGCATTTACAACGAGATCATCTTCCATTCCTCCATAGACAAAAAACGAGTCTTTAGTTCTTCTCAAGTACTTAAGAATCGCTTTTACGGCTATCCAGTGATTTTTGCCAGGGTCGGATTGGTATCTACTTGTCATGCTCAAAGCATAAGACACATCCGGCCTAGTACAAATCATGGCATACATGATGGACCCAATTGCCGAAGCATATGGAACATCATTCATTTTCTCACGCTCATCGTTTGTCTTAGGACATTGAGTCTTGCTTAGAGAAACTCCATGTAACACGGGCAAGGTTCCTCTCTTAGAATTTTCCATACGGAATCTTCTAATGACCTTGTCAATGTATGTACTTTGGCTTAAACCAAGTAGCCTCCTTGATCTATCTCTATAGATCTTAATGCCAAGAATATATGCGGCTTCACCCATATCTTTCATTGCGAAGCACTTTCCTAACCAAGTCTTCACAGACTGAAGTGTAGGAATGTCGTTTCCAATGAGTAATATGTCATCCACGTATAAAATAAGGAATAGCACTATGCTCCCACTAATCTTCTTGTATACACAAGGCTCATCTTCGTTCTTGATGAAGCCAAACTCTTTGACCGATTCATCAAAACGGAGATTCCAACTCCTTGAAGCTTGCTTCAATCCATAGATGGATCTTTGCAATTTGCATACCTTAGAATCTTGTTCAAAACCTTCTGGTTGTGTCATATACACATCCTCTTGGAGTTTTCCATTTAGGAAAGCGGTTTTGACATCCATCTGCCATATTTCATAGTCATGATATGCGGAAATGGCAAGCAAAATTCTTATAGACTTGATCATTGCTACGGGTGAAAAGGTCTCATCATAGTCAATGCCATGAACTTGCCTATAACCTTTCGCTATAAGCCTAGCTTTGTAAGTATGCACCTTCCCATCCATGTCAGTCTTCTTCTTGAAGACCCATTTGCATCCTATGGTTTTTACACCTTCAGGCGCATCAATCAAATTCCAAACTTGATTGTCTTGCATGGATTGCAATTCGGATTCCATGGCTCCAAGCCACTTGTCCGAATCAGGAGAGGACATCGCCTCTTGGTAGGTTGACGGTTCATCATTCTCAATGATTTCTACCTCATTACTATCCATTACGAGAAATCCATATCTCTCGGGCTCGGATCGTAACCTACTAGATCTGCGAGTTACTTGTGTATTTTGAACAGGTTCCACAACTCCTTGTGGTTCTTGTTCTTGTTCCACTATTGGTTCAATATTATTTTCTGGGTCTCGAATTTCTTCAAGATTTATTTTACTCCCACTGATTTCTTTGGAGAGAAACTCTTTCTCTATAAAGACACCAGTTCGGGCAACAAACACTTTGTTGTCCTCACGGTTGTAAAAGTAATATCCTTTAGTTTCCTTAGGATATCCCACGAAAATACATTTATCGGATTTCTGTGCTAGTTTGTCAGAGATAAGTCTCTTGACATAAACTTCGCAACCCCAAATCCTCATGAAAGATAAACTAGGTTTCTTTCCACTCCACATCTCATATGGAGTCTTTGGAACCGATTTAGTTGGAACTTGATTTAGTGTGAAAGCAGCGGTTTCTAGGGCGTAACCCCAAAAGGATATTGGAAGATCAACTTGACTCATCATTGATGGAACCATGTCTAACAAAGTCCGATTTCTCCTCTCAGACACACCATTCCATTGTGGTGTTCCAGGCGGAGTCAATTGTGAAACTATTCCACAATTCTTTAGATGATCATCAAATTCTTGGCTCAAGTATTCACCACCTCGATCTGATCGAAGTGCCTTTATACTTTTGCCAAGTTGTTTTTCTACTTCATTTTGAAATATTCTAAATATCTCAAATGCTTCACTTTTATGTTTCATTAGGTAAACATACCCAAATCTACTATAATCATCAGTGAAGGTTATGAAGTATTGAAATCCTCCCCTAGCATTGCTACTTAATGGTCCGCATACATCGGAATGTATCAACCCCAATAAGTCGCTTGCCCTTTCACCTAGCTTGGTAAAAGGTGTCTTAGTCATTTTTCCAAGAAGACACGACTCACAAGTATCATATGACTCGAGGTCACATGAACCTAAAAGTCCGTCCCCATGGAGTTTTGAGATACGCTTCTCATTAATATGACCAAGACGGCAATGCCACAAATAAGTATGATTTACATCATTAGGTTTAGATTTCTTATTTACATGATAGACATTATTTTCATTCTTGACATCCAAGATATAAAGGCCATTAAATGAATTAGCAATACCATAAAGCACATCATTTAAATAAATAGAAAATTTCTTATTCTCAATAAGAAACTTAAAACCTTCATTATCCAAACAAGAAATTGAAATAATATTTCTGCTTAAATCCGGAACATAATAACAATTGTTCAAAACAAGAATTAATCCGGAAGGTAAAGTGACTTCATAAGTCCCTACGGCTAATGCAGCAACTCTTGCTCCATTCCCCACGCGTAGATCTACTTCACCTTCTTTAAGCAGTCTCCTATTCTTTAGTCCCTGCACATTTAGACAAATGTGAGAACCACATCCGGTATCCAATACCCAAGAATCAGTGGTAGAAAGGAGAATATCTATCATATAGATACCTGAAGTCGACGCAGCCTTGCTGCTCTTCTTCTTCTTTTGCTCTTCCAAGAAAGCCTTGCAATTACGTTTCCAATGACCAATTTCTTGACAATGGAAACAGATTGCATCCTTTTGTGAATCAGGTTTTGCCTCAGAAGCCTTGGCAACCTTTGCCTTGCTTATTTTGGGTTTGACAACTTTTGCCTTACCCTTTCCTTTGGCACCAGCCTTCTTCCCATCATGAACCAAGAGCACGGGAGAACCTTTCTCCACAATTTTCATCTCTGCAGTTTTGAGCATTCCATGCAACTCAGAGAGATTCTTATCCATTCCATGCATGTTATAATTCATCACAAACTGATTATAACTTTTGGGCAATGAATTAAGAATGAGATCCGTGGCTAGCTCCAATGGGATTGGATAGCCAAGTTTCTCAAGGTGCTCTACATAACCTTTCATTTTAAGAAAGTGAGGACTCACTTGTTGCCCTTCATTCATTTTACTAGTAGTGAATGCAACAATGGTCTTGTACCTCTCTTGCCTAGCTTGCTCTTGAAACATGGTTCTCAACTCCACGCCTATCTCATAGGCTTCCAAATGTTCCAAACTTTGTTGGAGTTTTGAACACATAGCAGCAAGAATGAGACAACTTACATCTCTAGAATCATTACGATGTTTCTTGTAATTGTCTCTTTCTACCCTAGGGGCAGTAGGCGGTGGTTCAGCAGGGAGAGGCCCATCGAGAATGTACAACTTATCTTCTTGCCTAAGAACAATTCTTATGCTACGGATCCAATCCATAAAGTTGGTACCATTCTCTTCGAGCTTATCCTTCTCATGGATCGATCGCAACGACATTGATTGAGTGTTATTAGTCATTATCTACAAATATGCAAAAATTTCCAAAATTTAATAAGTACCGATTTTCATTAAAGAGATAAATAGTGTATTTTTCAAACAAAATACTCCCACTAAATTATATAACCTTCATATACATCCAATGTATAATATAATTTAAATGGGTTAAGATCCAACTTTAATTTAATTTCAAGTCCGCTAAGGCGGATTACACAAAATCAAATTAATTAGGTAGACAACTCTTGTCAATCATATCTCATATGACTCTTAGTTCCTTTTATGAGATTCTTTAAGAAATCCAATTTCAAAAAGCATGTTAAACCTCATCTTTGCCTAGGCCCAAAACTGTTTTGACGCCCAATTAAGTCTAACCATTTTAAACGCATAGTTAATGTGTCCCGCTAGGGCGTGCCCACATTATCTATCTTGCTCATACATAAATAAATTTAATGCACCTCGCTAGGGCGAATCTACATTAAAATCACTCATGTACTAACAAGTGTTTTAATCATGGCATGGCAATAAAAGACTTAAAACTTTCTTTGAAGGTTCATCACATATAGCATATAACACATTTATGAGCACATAATATAAACATGTTACACATCAAGTTTAGCCACTAAATTAATCTCCATTAATTTAAGCATAATATTTATGTGTCATTAGTTTCTCTATAATTATGAGGATGAGACTATTTGAACTTTGGTTATCATCTCCAAATCAAGACAACAAGAAGTGCGACCGAAACTAAGCCATATGGCATCCACAATTCCGCACTAATTCAAGAAACCAAGAAAGTAGTCCATGTGGCCGAAACTAAGCAATAGATGGTCTCGATGAACGTAGGCCAATTGCATTCACAATTCCACATGGATCTCCAATCTTTGAATCAAGAACTTTGTTTCTTAATTTTAGCAATTATGAACTCTTCATAATTCTAACTTCGTTTTATCTTTGAAACTTCGATTGCGATCAAGTTTGGGAAACACAATCTCGATGAACGTAGATTAGCCATCCAAACCTTGAACCAATCTTAGACTCACAAGACTAAAACAAATAGGAAATTTAAACCCAAGATCCACACCCAAGACCCAAGCCCTACCCCGCGCCAAACCCTAGGTCCGGCCGGGTCAAGGTATGGGTCCGGTCGGACCCTTCCGAAAATCAAATTTTTAAAGTTCCAAAATTTGTCTCAAAATTGTTTTTCCCGATTCAAATAAGGATTTGGTGTTCTTGGTGATCCAATCACCATGATCAACAAAACCTTGAATAAACAATTTATTTTTGAATCCCTAGAATATCAAAACTTTGATCCAATCAAAAATTGATAATCCAAACAATTTTAAATCCACCATAATTTTTATTGCGATTGAATAGTGCGATTAAAGTTTCTAAAACAATAAACCACATAAAATCATATAACACATAAACATCACGTAATCCAATATTCATATCATGCTAGGCACATAAACAATTTATATACACACAACATGATCTTAGTATTGAAATAATCAACATGAACGTGGCTCTGATACCACTGTTGGGTTTCGTTGTCACATGCGCAGCGGAATAAAGCATTTAAAATTTTAATGAAACCCAAAGCCATGGATCCGTTCATATGATTAAATCAAATACAACAAGATGAATAGAGGAATAACTAACCCTTGATGGCTATGAATTTCTAGCTTTTGAACTTGGTGGAGATTTTGAAACTTGATCAAGAACGCGAACCTTGAAGATGATGAGCTTCACCCTCTAGCGGTATCCACACCACGAACGAATATCAAGCAACTTCTTGATCTTGGTTGCTAGACCAAATTGTGAAACACACTTTCACAATTGCAAGAACTATATGGAATTATGAATATTCTTGTTCTTCACCTTTTGGATCTTAGAACAAGAAAAATAACCTCTCAAAACCTTATGGAGGCACTCATAATAATATGTCTAATGGCTGGTGAAAAGATGCTTTTATAGGACCTAGTCATTAACTCTTAATGACCTAGGATTCCTAAATCCCGTCACCTTAATTAAGGCAAGTCCTTATTCTGCCAGGAATTCTGGCACGGTCGTGCCCCTTTATTTGGCACGGTCGTGCCAAATGGGTCGAACCTGCCAGACCTTCCCCGAATATTGGCACGGTCGTGCCCCTATGTTTGGCACGGTCGTGCCAAACGGACCGAGCCTTTTGCCTTGTTTTGGATTTATGGCACGGCCGTGCCATTTTAAGGCGCACGACCGTGCCAGAGCCAAAACCTGACATTTTTCCATAATTCCAATTTAGTCCTTTATGATTCGTTCTATTTGTGTATGACCCTCTAGGATTACACTAAGTTGGCAATGGGCTCAAACATGAACTCATAAGATATGATTAGGTTCTAGTAAACCGTCATACCTACCCAAATAGTGTAACTAGATACAAGTTCGCATTCCTTTAGAATATGTCACAATCCCTTTGTCCACGATGTCATTGAACACAGGTCATGGTCAAACGGTCAACTTGTTTTGTTCAATACTTTCTCGATTCCGAATAT
This sequence comes from Campanula takesimana, assembly GCA_026119855.1. Classification (NCBI taxonomy): domain Eukaryota; kingdom Viridiplantae; phylum Streptophyta; class Magnoliopsida; order Asterales; family Campanulaceae; genus Campanula; species Campanula takesimana. Next base: position 8,714 of record JAOWBW010000214.1, on the reverse strand, counting down.
ATTGATAATTCAAATGCTATTGATCCAATCAATCCATTTGAGTCCGGCCGAACATTTCATCAACATCATTCCTTCGAGGGGCCCAAGCTTGACATCTCTCCGTGGAGGGACAAATCCATTTAGCTTATTATTCTTCCCAACGGGAATCCGATTATGCCAATCATACCCTTTATAACTACCGTGTTAAGGTAGCGTTTGAATATGTCAAACACAATGTTCATCAAGTGGAAGACTATAATAACTTCATGTCTAAGGATTCAAATGACATAACTAATATGAGATATATGTACGACATAGACCATGACATAAATCTCATGCAGCGGGTCAAGTCCAGTACCTTGTTCCAAACAAGTACCCATAAATCTAACATGATCATCCCATGATCATTTAGCCTTTATACTAGTGCTTAACAAGCACTAGGGACGGGGATTATTATAAGTAAACATGAACAACAATAATAATCAAAGCATCTCTTTATTGATATGAAATAAATGATAACAATTACAACGTTTTATTAAACGTGCCTAGGGCACCACTACCAACACGAATACATTTTCTAACACATATTGTGTTCTGTAGTTATTCTTATTACTTAAATCGTAATATTCACGATTATATGAATTATCTTCATATTACACTAGTCCCTATTTTCTTTAGGAACCATTTCAAGACAAGATATCTTCTTTATATTTTATATACTTCATTGAGTATCTACACGATTAAAAACTAAATCATTTACACTTTAGTGCTTATTTATAGCACTTCCAATATACACGTATCAAGTTCAAGTATGTAGTAGAGTTAATCATTCTCTATCTAGTTCCATAACCCACTTCTTTGGTTATTCATACCATGTACCAATCAGTCAAGAAGCCACATTATATCAAGTAAATATATGCAAGATTTGCATATACACATCAAGACTCTTTCAAGTTATTACCATATTTATGTAATGTTTCAAGACATTCAAGACTTTCAAGACAATCAAGACAGTCAAGACTTTTACAAGATTTTATTATCTTGTATCCAAGTTCTCAATCCATTTTCTTGGATGGTTAAACATGTACAAGAGTTAATTAACTTATACTTAAGTTATCAATCCAACTCTTTGGTTGTTTAAGACAAGTACAAGATTTACTCATCTTATATTCACGTTTTAATTAAGAAGATGAGCTATACATCTCCCAATCAAGTTCACGGTCCTATTCCTAGGATATTCAAGTTCAAAGCATTAGTTGGTGTCCTTTAGGTACACAAACTTTAGCTACGAGAGGGGAGACTAATCCAAGATTCGTGGACTAGCTCAATGGGAAACGCTTCAGGTAATCAAGAAGCTACATTGTTATCAAGCAACTATGTGCGATGATTGCACAATACAAGTCAAGAATATTTCTTATTCACGTTAATGCTTGTTCTGAGCACTTCGGAGTTTACACCTTACCCATATATGGTGTCAAGGCATATACAAGATTTAGTAATCTATGATTCATGTTTTAATCCCTTTTCTTTGGATGTTCAAGTCATGTACAAGATTTTATTGTCTTATACTTCAAGTTTTATTCCAATCTTTGGACATTCAATCATGTATAAGAGTTATACACTTTACTCTTACCAATTCTCAATCCTATTCTTAGGATGTTCAAGTTCAAACATTGTTTTATACCCCTAAGGTACACAAGACGTTGATTTTCCAGACACATAAGAGCATTCATACTCTTATACTCAAGTTCAATGTCCTAAAACCCTATCTAGGTGCTCTAGACAATCAATTTAAAAAACCCCATTAATTTATTCTTTGAATAGCCCTCTAAGTCTAGGTTATTCAGCTTCTTTCGGATCTTGATTCCGACTTTCTATAGAAAGTTATGGAGGAAACAAGTCAAGAAGGAAAATCAGGATTTCCACTTGGCACGACCGCGCGTGCAAAATGGCACGACCGTGCTATCAAGGTCGAGAGGTTTTACACAAACTTCATTTTCTCACGACCCGTGCCCATAAAAGGCGCACGACCGTGCTAACACTGCCGAGGGATTTTCACACAAAACTCATTTTCGGCACGACCGTGCCCATAAAAGGCGCACGACCGTGCAACAACCTGCCGAGGGATTTTTGCCTAAAGTGATATTTGGCACGACCGTGCCAAATAAAGGCGCACGACCGTGCGGCACAAAATTTGGCCCTTTTCCCCTGATTCCAAGTTTCATTAATTCTCCGTCCCACACGTAGGAGTAACATTTAACTAACACTCCTACATTCTCAGGAGTATACTAACAAGTTTAGAACTCCTATTTCAAGCCCAATTCATTTCTTTTACCGTCCCATAAATAATAGGACAATTTCCTTTTATTCCTATTTAATATTTCACCGTCCCCAAAGTATAAGTAAAGTACAATTTTATATTATACTAATATACCCATTTAGAGATACTCCATTCATTTTCCCGTACCACAATAATGGTACAATTTTTCTAATAATATTTAAATCAAGTTACTATTTTACCGTCTCACGAATGGAGTATAAATTTCTTATATATTTACAAACCCATTTAGCATGTCTCTGTACCAAGAAATACTCCCTTCGTCCCAATTTTACAAGTATCACAAAAATTGCCCAAAACATAATTTTTAACAAGACAAGTAGCGGGAATAACATATATGCATGTTATTACAAGTAAGGGGGAGTTAATAACTTACCTAGTCAAAAATCAAGTTGACCCAAATTAATTTCTGATCGGTCTGGAACGCTCTATTCAACGCCACGAATATTTATCCGGGACCAGAATCACGAACGGAGGGATAATTAGCTCGAGGAGTCGAGAATAGGGTAAAAGTTTTAACTTTCTCTCTGAGACAGAGAGAAAGTACGAGAAGAACTGAGAAATGCTTTCTCAGTGAAAAGCAAACCAAGAAGATATACTTAGGATTTTCCAGAATTGCAACTAGGCCCCTCAAGTTCTAACTTTGACAAAAAGGCCCCTAAACTTTTAACTTTGACATTTAACCACCTTAACTTTCTAACGCAGTTAAATAATTACTCAAATAAATAGCATATAATTATGCTAGTCAAGAATTTTACAAGCAAGTCAATAATTTAACAAATAAGTCAAATATTTAACGAGATTAAGGATGGGCGTTTACAAATTTTGACCATTATTTAATAATATGATGGATCAAGTACAAATTACAGAGTCAGACTTGTGTAACAAATATTCATAAAAGTTGGGGGCAATATATCCTTTTCTAGAAACCTTGACAAAACTGAATACACGAAATTGACCAAATTCAGATTCAGACATGTTCCAGATGTGTTCTGGATGACTTCGTCTACAACACCAAATGAACACAAGATTCATATATCAGATTACCTAGTCAACGGGCTTATCTCAGACTTGAAAGCGCTTCAGACTGCTCTTGGATCACCAACAAACATGGATAAATTTATCAACAAAGTAAACATAAACTCTATCTCGATCTTTGAATATACTCCTATAGACACCCCGCCTTGGACCTCTCACACCGATTGCATACATATATTTTTATTTAACTTGTTTTTGTTAATTTTTTTGTTACTTCGGTTAAGTTCCTGACCGATTTCGTTAGTTTTGGACTAACTGAATAACAGAGTTAACTTTAGAGTCATTTCTGTCATTCTGTCATTTTTACCCTCGGGCGCCTCCCTTAATAGTCATGGGGAGCACGCGCGTTTTGGTCCAATAGGCCGGACTCGTGCGCGTTTGGTCCAATAGGCCGGACTCGCGCGCTTCCCATTTTGGTAGTTACGGATTGTAGTCTTTTCCCTCCATTTTTTTTTGATCACAAAGACCTTTTTTTACCTCCACATTCATCCCCCCTTATTTCATAACTCCCAATCCCACACTTCTAGCCATTTCTTTAAAATAAAATATCATTTTTTATTTTATTTGATTTTCTCTTTATTATTTGATTTTTGTTTATTTTCCTATTGGTGAAAGACCATATTTTGCCTCTCTTTTTTACCTATAAAAACCCCTCTCATTTTACCTTAGAAAATGACCTTGGACCTCAATTTTGGACCTTGAGACACACTTCTTACACACAAAAACTCTACAAAATTCCTCTCTACACCAATTTCTCCACAAAGAAGGCTTCTATCCATAAAAACTCTACACAAATTGTTCCATAACAATTTTTTTACAACAACACTATTTTCTTCATCCAGATTGAAGTCTTCTTTCTTTTCCCAACAAGGTACAACTTCTCTTTATTTTATTTATGTGCTTTCTTTAGTGTATGCAATCCCCATCAAATGAGACATGACCAAATGACCACTTTATTATATTAAAGTTGGTTAAGGTTATCTCCCTACATTCTAACTCTACTTTAATTTCACTATTTTATATTAATTAATTGTTAGCATAGTTATTACATGTAATCTTTAAGCATAAATCAATATAAAGAATTTCCATTTTCTTTCTCTTGCAATTGTTAGCACATTTCTCATATTATTAGAAAGACTTTTTAGCAATTAGAACACATTTAGTAGCAAGACCGGCTTAAGCCGGGCGGAGTGGGTGTTTAAGTACTTCCCACTCCGTAACCTAACCCTCGAACTCTTCTCTCCCGAATCTTAGGTTTTTCTTATGTTCCCTTAGTAACATAGGTGGCGACTCTACAAATAAAACCCAATTAGACATCCTAGGATCCTTCCACTGCCTAGCCAAGTAGTGGGGCTTTCCCGGGGTATCTACAGTGGCGACTCTGCTGGGGACGGTATAGAGGGTTAAACTTGTGTTTTTTTTAATTTTTTATTTTGGTGTTCTTTTATTTGTTTTTTGGGCATTCTGGTGGGAAAAGGTGGGAAGCGTCCGCCTCTGGCCTTCTTGGCCTAAGGCGCGCAGCCTCCGATCCTAACCACCAGAATCGCCCGCACTGCATATGTCCTTCTATTTCATATTATTTTGCTAACAAGTTTTATGCAGGGGAATGTTTGAAAATGACCAAGGGATTAGTTTTTGTAATTCTATCTCTTCTCTTTCTTTAAACATTTTTTAAAAATCATTTTTTGATTTTCTTGGATTTCATTAAAAAAAAATATGGCCCTAACAGGCTACCATTCGCCTATGTGTATGTACATTGTGTGTGTTGTATGTGCGCCGGAGTGTGTGTACTCTGTGTGTGAGTTTTTTTCTTTCTTTTTAATTCTTCACTAAAAAAAAATGCCTTCCTAACCATCTTCTCTTTCTTTTCTTTTTGTGTTCAAGTATTTAATTGCTTACATCATTTCAAAAAAAAAAAAAAAAAGAGGAAGAAAGGGAAAGCTAGCTTATTCCATGTTTTTAGCTTTTCCAAATCAAAATAGGGAGTTACATTTTTATTTTGAGACAAAGCTTTTGTACATATTTTTTCTCCATTCCTTTGTTCTTCCCAAATCTTTTTGACTTAAAAAAAAATGGGGCTGGATCCGGAAATATCAGAAAGGTCACTGAACTTCAAGAAATTATAGTTTGGTCCATAGATTTTAGATAACTGCAGAACAGTCCCTGGACTTCAGAACAATGCAGAACAGTCCTTGGACTTCAGAACAGTGCAGAACAGTCCCTGGATTTCAACAGTGCAGAACAGTCACTGGGTTTCAGAAAACTGCAGTTTGATCCCCAGATTTTAGAAAGTTTTCAGAACAGCCCTGGAGTTCAGAAAATTGCGATCTCGCCCTTCCCTTCTTTGCTTTCACCGATCATTGGTTGACTCAGAAGTTGTAATAATTTAGGACCTTAATTCTTCTCTTCCTCTCCTTACTTGCACATATTTGCTTTATTGCTTTAAAAAAAAAGTCACTTGGTTTGACCTCACACTACTTGCACAAATTCCTATCAATTGCTCCTATTGAGTCGCACAAGTTCAAAACCCAAACCTGTCGAGAACCCTTCCTAGGAAGTTTCAAGCTCCACCCGACCTTGACTCTTCCGAAGCGGTAAACCTCAGCCCGTGGCGTAGTTTCATGACTACATGCCGGGGGTGGCCTTTAGGCCTCTCTTTAGCGAGCACAAGCTAACACATTCTAGTTAGGGTCTAACACTCCGTGACCAAGTCGGTTTTCATGTGCCGAGATTTCCCTAAACTAATGTCTTCAAATCATACATGCCGTTTCCAAAGAAACAAGTGGTTATTATGGACAAAATAAAAATCCGTCCCCGCATGTATGCTTTACTACATTATTTAGTTTAATCCCGTCATTGTAGGATTCACAAGCGTGGTGGAAATCTGATGATATATGGGACCGCGATAGAAGGTCTATATACTAGTGTGACGATTCCACTATTATTCTAGAAAACCCAAAAAGGACTACGTCCCTTCCGACTTTTGTAAATAATAAAAAAAGATTCATTTTTTCTTATGTAGTTGAGTCTTTTTCTGTTTGTGGGTTGAATAATTTAGCCAAAAGGTATTTTTGGGGGCAAACCTAAGATCAACCGTGTTTTTTCTAATAGGTCCAATGGCCTTCGAACGGCAACAACATCAAGGGTGAGAATATTTCCGTGTCCAACGAAAGGCTTTTCAACATAATAGAGCCATGGGGAAACAATGGATAGATTTTCCGAGGATACCCGCCGTAAAGACGATTTGTGGCAAGCCCTTTTGATCTTAAGAGGAGGATTCACAAAGAAGAAGTTTCCGAACTCAAGGCCCGTTTTGAAATAATTCACCGACGGCAAGCAAAGGTCGATGATAATGCATGCTCAAATGTCTCTCCCCTCAAAGCCACAAAGGTGCCCCGCGCGACAAGCGAGTTTTTCACTCCTCTCCTAGGAATGACCCAAACTGAAGTATTCGAAATTCTGATGACAAGTGGAAAGGTCAGCCTTTGGAAGGGTACATGTAGACACCCCCGGCCTTGGACTCACTCACCCCGATTGCACATTTGATTTTGTGTTTCTCCCTATTTTAAATTTTTTTGTTAGTTTCTGTCACTTCCGTTAAGTTCCCTGAATGACTTCGTTAAGCCAAGACTAAACTGAATAACAGGCTGACTTTCTAGTCCATTCTGTCAAAATGCCATTTTTTGGTCACGCGCCTCCGACCATAGGAGCCAGACGCGCACGCCTTCGCCCTCCCGAGGTAGGAACGCGCGCCTCTGGCGACGGTTACAGATTTCCATCCAAGAATCTCTCCCTTGCTAATTTTTTACATGATTTGCCTGGGAAAGATTTCTTGGTGACTGAGTTTTGGCACCAAAAAACACTTTGTTTTCAACTATAAAAACCCTCCTAATCCACCATTTCAATGGACCGAAAATTCTACTTACAAAAACTATACACAAATCATTTCCAAGGCATTTTCCAAAGTAATTCATCAAGAAGTGTTTGAAGTCACTTGAAGTTTAGGTAAAACTCCCATTTCTCCTCTTCTTCTCTACTTCATCTCTTTTTCTTCTCTTTTATTTCATCAAACGTGCAATCACCCAAATCATTTTGGGAAATGACACCAAAGACTACTTCCCTTCATTGAATCTAGTCAAGGAGTTATCTCCCTACATTCCAAAACCCTTTCAAAACCCTTTTATATTAAGAATACGAAGAACATTATATCATTTATATAGACTTTGATCAAGCAGAACGACATTAGTCGGGCGAGATGGGTGTTTAAGTACTTCCCATCTCGAACCTAACCCCCGAACCTCATAACAAGAATCTATGTTTTCGTAATCAAACTTAGGCTATAAATATTAGGTTTTTCTTATGTTCCTCTAAAACATAGGTGGCGACTCTAACACACTTAAAAAACACAATAGACATCCTAGGAATGACACACGTGCTCTAGCCAGCCGTGCCCCCCTGGGGTATCTACAGTGGCGACTCTGCTGGGGACGTTTGAGGTTAAACTTGCATTTCTGTTCAAAGTCTATATTTTTCTGGCGAAGTCTGGTCTCTGATGGGGGAAGCGTGCGCTTTATGCCTTCTTGGCCTAAGGCGCGCACGTCCCACACCAAAGACCAGAATTGCCCGCCTCTCATATGTTCTTCCTATTCTTCTTCTTTTTTCTACGCTAATCATTTCTGCAGGGTTATAATGTATATTCAGGACCAGGGCAATCCCCTGAGTCTAAAGTTTGGACAATCTGACAGGCTTACCCAGAAGCGGGCGCCTCCCACAGACTCTGCGCCATGCGCGCGCATCCCACACACAGGTCAGAGGCGTGCACTTCTGGGTGGTTTTCCGAATAGGAACAGCTTCAGAACAGAGCAGAATGATTTGGGTGTTGGCACAGTTGCCTGCATCAAGGACTGATTTGGACCTCTTAAACTGATTTGTTTGTGTTTTTTCGGTCACACACTGTGATTCTGAGTTTGTAATTACGTGCTTATTTGCTTTTCTTTCATAAAAAAAAAAAAATAAAAATGTTTTGTCACATGTTTGGACTCACACTACGTGCACAAATTCCTATAAATTGCTCACTATCGAGTTGCACAAGTTCATAACCCCAAACCCGTCGAGTCCCGCCTAGGAAGTTTCAAGTTCCACCCGACTATGACTCTTTCGAAGCGGTAAACCTCACCTGTGGCGTAGTTCATGACTACATGCCGGGGTGACCTTAAGCCTCTCTTAGCCGAGCACAAGCCAACACAATTCTAGTTAGGGTCTAGCACTCCGTGACTAAGTCGATTTTCATGTGCCAAGATTTCCCTAAACTAATGTCTTCAAACATACATGCCAGTGGTTATCATGGACGAAATAAAAA